>OX439445.1:5622634-6822634 GCA_949320045.1 Scotopteryx bipunctaria | reverse complement strand
TTAGATTTCTCATCTTCGTCTAGTTCAGCCTGCAATCTCTCTGCAGCGATTTTCTCAAATTCATCTTTGTCCCATTTTCGACGGTGGTCATCGGGTCTCAGACTCATTTTGAGAACAACTCTGGTTCAGCTACAATAAAATGTTAGCCAACCTTACTGGCAAACACTGCAAGGTGCTGGTTTTTAACTTATGAAAATTCTTCAACAAAATACACAACACAACAATTAACAACTTCCTATCCTAATCTGTGGCATGGCAATAGTAAGGTAAGGTACAAACCGTACAAAACTTTTCGAGGTACAAACAAACCTGTACAAATAGCAAAATTATCAACCGATATAATTTAGCGTACTAGCGTAGTGTTTTTAAATGCTCTTTGGCAACCGAAACCAGCGAAGCAAGCAACAGCAATAAGCAATCATTTACTGTTTTGTATGTTACTGTCTGTAATTTGGGGCTAGATGGCGCTGTGTGAAATGTTCACTAATATTTATTAATTCATTTATTTAGAGGTAGGTTACTGTAGGTACTAAAGATAAACCTACGAGACCCCTAGTTTAACTTTGGTTTATCTTTGATCTTCTTCAAGAACCAAAAGATCAAGGAAAGAAGTCCGGTGGGAAACATTAAAAATATATATAGTTACCCAAACGCTTCCTAGATGGCGTCTTACCATAACTAGTGTTGAGTAGGACACGGTTTCAAAATGAGTTTGTATGAGGCCCTCATTCTATTTCGTGAGGTGGGACAATGTCATGCTTCAAATGTCATATCACATACTGTAAAATGTCATGTTGCGAGCTCGTGCGAGGTAGTGAGGTATTATTGTTAGCAACTTCCCCACCAGTAGTGTTGAGTAGGACATACGTGAGGCACCTCGTTTGTCCCATACATTCGCCCAGAAATGTCATGGACCTCATTTTCAATCGTTGTACCACCTCACAATTCGTGTCACACTCACCAAACGACGTCACGTGCGAGCGCGAGCGGGACGAACGAGGGATATATAAATGTTTCATTCGAGCGAGTGAGGAGAGAGCGAGCTGATGTATTGCGTGATCGAATGACCGATCGTACGTTGAAATGACATCACAGTGACGTATGACGTAAGTAGGTAATTGACGTAGCTAAAAAAACTTTTGTTTATATCTGTAAATATGAAGTAGATAGATTTCACATTGTAGGTACGAGTACATTAAGTAAGTACATTTACGTAGGTAAGTAATATAATGTTTGTTCTTCTTTGTCTTATCGTGTGTCTTTTAAACCAGTGTGATGAAAGGACTTATAGTATAAGTGCGCCTCAAAAAGGCTCCTTTCGTGCACTTGATAGTTTTCGAATTACCAACTAAGTACATAGTTTTTACAATTTTTGTCGATAGTACTACCTAATTTATCTACCTACCTACTCATCCTAACCTAATCCTACTAGATACTTAGGTAAGTACCTACTAAACTAATAGGTAGGTAAAAAACATTGCAACTAGGTACTGAGGTAGGTACCTACTTACCCCTTGCCCAGGTATGTACCCAAATAATCTACTAATACCTACTTACCCATCACTACATACAAAATGTCAAAATTATCTAGGTAGGTAGGTACTTACCACCTACCTACCTAGATACCCATTTTACTACTTGATGACCTCAATATCAATCGGTTATGGTTCATATAACACAAGCTCTACTTACTTTGGGGCTAGAAGATGACCAGCATTATTATTTTAGGTAGTTACTTACTAAACACTACATACCTGAACCACAGATAATATAATAGGTACTATACTCCTAAACTAATAGGTAGGATAAGTAGGTATCTAATGCAAAACATTAAAATTATACTACCTAACCTACTTAACTGACCAAGACATACCTACCTACATTGCTTGTCATCTAACCTAATCTATCATAGGACCAAACAATAATAGTAAAAACAATTATACCTACTCATCAAGTAAAACGCCTCACTTTTAGTGACAAAATGAAAACAAGACACACGTCGAGACACTTCATACCTCTTCTCTTGTGACATGACAAATGAGTAGATTGAACGAGCGAAATAATAATACCTCACTACCTCGCACGAGCTCGCAACATGACATTTTACAGTATGTGACATGACATTTGAAGCATGACATTGTCCCTCTTCACGAAATAGAATGAGGGCCTCATACAAACTCATTTTGAAACCGTGTCCTACTCAACACTACCCACCAGGAGGCAAACAACAAGGCGACCGCCTATAAATAGCGGGCCGAATCGAGGCTTGCGGTCACTTCGCTCGTGGTGCTCGACAGTGCAACATCTCATGGACAGTAGAGTTTTATTGTTTTTGTGTAATTTCGGTGTGAAGGACGCGTGAGTCATATTGTGTTTTGGTTATGTCATTTTCATGTGTAATCTAGATCATTTTCAATGTGTGTGGTCCAATCTGATTGTAGTAGTCTTGTTTAATTTTGATTAAATTGATTGTTAATGTTTAGATAAGCCTGTGGTTTATTTTTTTTAATGAATCAGATCCTTTTTACCTAAAATCAGAAGTGAGGGATAATAAAATCCATAAAGCTCACGAATTTCGAGTAAACAGATTGGAACTACCCACACATTGAAAAGATAGCCAGATTCTGTGCAGTTTGTTGTTTTATTCTCTCAGTTGCATTCTCTTTGTTGTTCTTGTTTACGTAACCTTGGTAAATTCTCAGCATGCCTAGAAATAAAGACCGTGGTAGAACGAAACATCGTACACAAGGTGACTCACGTGTCCGAACACGACGCCGTTCTCGGTATCGGTTTCGTAGTAGAACTCTGTCATCCATGCGATAACTTTCGCGCTGTAAGTTACGGTCTCTGTCACCTAGTGTCTTTTATGGTCGAGCACCACGTCGGAGCAGAACAATGACGCGCAGTAGGTTCCGTGTCCGATCACGAAGCGTCTCCCGCTGTCAATCTACCCAAAGACGTTCTTTTGTCTGGGTGCGTCACCGTTTGCGGACTTTGTCGCGCAAAAGGGGTAGTTCGCGCCGTAGTCTATTTCGATCCCGATCTGGAAGTTCATTAGTAGGTCGAATGCCACGACGCAATTATGGGGGTAGGGTTCGTTCTCTGTACAAATCTCGATTACGCTCATCAAGCGTCGATCGCCGTTGCTATCGCTGGTCTCGTTCTCGTAAGTCATATGATGGTCAAATATCTTGGCAGGGTTTGTGAGTCAGGGTCAGGTAAAGCCGAGCCCACGAAAGGTCGAAACTTTGATGTATACCTCTCCACTTAACAGAGTTAAACAGGTACCGAAGGGACGACACGCCTGTTATTCGCGCGTTTTGACGTCGCTGCTCGGAACACAAGGCCGAATCGTGAGGGTCTACGTGAGATCACGCGGAGCAGAGCTCGACGGCTGTGAAGGATAACCAGGCCATATAAGATGAGTATTCAAATAGAGAAAGACTTTTACCTCGGCAATTTGTTTACGTAATAAAGTGTTCTCAGTCCACAGAGAAGCTGGACTCTGCGGTCGTTACGAGCTGAAGCTGTTGAGCGGAGGCTACGGGAGAACGACTCTGGCTGCCGTGCAGTACATGGTACCGTGGCGAGGCGAGTGGTGCTCGGAGACGTGTGCCGCGTTCTTCGATAGCGAGTACCACACCTCTTATAAGACCAAAACGTCATTTATGGCTTTGCCGGTTGTTATCCTTTCCCATAGTTAGATTAACCAACCAACCCCTTAGTGTTTTTCGTAGTAGGTAGGTATAGTCCCCCCTAGGATAGTAGATATGAAAAAGTCCCCCCTCTTGTAAGTGGATAACAGACGACATTGCTATATATGTCAGGTCGAATAAGGTGGTTGGCTGGTGTTGGATAGTTACCAAGGGTGGTGACTGGGCGAGAGAGTGTGTTAACCTGAGGGAGATGCTTGGTGCGTCTGGCGTCAGAAGTGCCGAAGACAGAAGCCGGCGCGGCTGCTGCTGAAGACGGTGCAGTAGGCGACGTCCAGAGATACGACTGCTTGAGTAAAAGGGCCCTATTTTCATTATTTTGAGACGTCTCTGAGGTGAAGTCTGTAAGATTGAGTTTGAAATTTATGAATGTTGTGCGATGTATGAATTAAGTGAAAGAGATATTATGAACGGAGGATGAAAAATTAGGTGGCGGTTTTAAAGATACTGAGCGCCTATTTAAATATGTGTTGTTCTTTCACAGATGAGGGATCAAGTGTTCTGCGATCCATGCCTCTGTTAGTTGCAGACCCTGAAGCCGGACCCTCGACAGCAGCTGGCGCTGGTCTCTGTAGATCGACACCGTACGACCGGGCCGAGGACGACCCTTCGTCAGGAGAGGCCGTGTTAGCAACTTTGATGTATGTATACCTCTCCACTTAACAGAGTTAAACAGGTACCGAAGGGACGACGCCTGTTATTCGCGCGTTTTGACGTCGCTGCTCGGAACACAAGGCCGAATCGTGAGGGTCTACGTGAGATCACGCGGAGCAGAGCTCGACGGCTGTGAAGGATAACCAGGCCATATAAGATGAGTATTCAAATAGAGAAAGACTCTCACCTCGTCAATTTGTTTACGTAATAAAGTGTTCTCAGTCCACAGAGAAGCTGGACTCTGCGGTCGTTACGAGCTGAAGCTGTTGAGCGGAGGCTACGGGAGAACGACTCTGGCTGCCGTGCAGTACATGGTACCGTGGCGAGGCGAGTGGTGCTCGGAGACGTGTGCCGCGTTCTTCGATAGCGAGTACCACACCTCTTATAAGACCAAAACGTCATTTATGGCTTTGCCGGTTGTTATCCTTTCCCATAGTTAGATTAACCAACCAACCCCTTAGTGTTTTTCGTAGTAGGTAGATATAGTCCCCCCTAGGATAGTAGATATGAAAAAGTCCCCCCTCTTGTAAGTGGATAACAGACGACATTGCTATATATGTCAGGTCGAATAAGGTGGTTGGCTGGTGTTGGATAGTTACCAAGGGTGGTGACTGGGCGAGAGAGTGTGTTAACCTGAGGGAGATGCTTGGTGCGTCTGGCGTCAGAAGTGCCGAAGACAGAAGCCGGCGCGGCTGCTGCTGAAGACGGTGCAGTAGGCGACGTCCAGAGATACGACTGCTTGAGTAAAAGGGCCCTATTTTCATTATTTTGAGACGTCTCTGAGGTGAAGTCTGTAAGATTGAGTTTGAAATTTATGAATGTTGTGCGATGTATGAATTAAGTGAAAGAGATATTATGAACGGAGGATGAAAAATTAGGTGGCGGTTTTAAAGATACTGAGCGCCTATTTAAATATGTGTTGTTCTTTCACAGATGAGGGATCAAGTATTCTGCGATCCATGCCTCTGTTAGTTGCAGACCCTGAAGCCGGACCCTCGACAGCAGCTGGCGCTGGTCTCTGTAGATCGACACCGTACGACCGGGCCGAGGACGACCCTTCGTCAGGAGAGGCCGTGTTAGCAGTTAAACAGGTACCGAAGGGACGACGCCTGTTATTCGCGCGTTTTGACGTCGCTGCTCGGAACACAAGGCCGAATCGTGAGGGTCTACGTGAGATCACGCGGAGCAGAGCTCGACGGCTGTGAAGGATAACCAGGCCATATAAGATGAGTATTCAAATAGAGAAAGACTCTCACCTCGTCAATTTGTTTACGTAATAAAGTGTTCTCAGTCCACAGAGAAGCTGGACTCTGCGGTCGTTACGAGCTGAAGCTGTTGAGCGGAGGCTACGGGAGAACGACTCTGGCTGCCATGCAGTACATGGTACCGTGGCGAGGCGAGTGGTGCTCGGAGACGTGTGCCGCGTTCTTCGATAGCGAGTACCACACCTCTTATAAGACCAAAACGTCATTTATGGCTTTGCCGGTTGTTATCCTTTCCCATAGTTAGATTAACCAACCAACCCCTTAGTGTTTTTCGTAGTAGGTAGGTATAGTCCCCCCTAGGATAGTAGATATGAAAAAGTCCCCCCTCTTGTAAGTGGATAACAGACGACATTGCTATATATGTCAGGTCGAATAAGGTGGTTGGCTGGTGTTGGATAGTTACCAAGGGTGGTGACTGGGCGATTACTAAAGGTGGTAATGCGCACAGGTTAATGCACAGAGTGTGTTAACCTGAGGGAGATGCTTGGTGCGTCTGGCGTCAGAAGTGCCGAAGACAGAAGCCAGCGCGGCTGCTGCTGAAGACGGTGCAGTAGGCGACGTCCAGAGATACGACTGCTTGAGTAAAAGGGCCCTATTTTCATTATTTTGAGACGTCTCTGAGGTGAAGTCTGTAAGATTGAGTTTGAAATTTATGAATGTTGTGCGATGTATGAATTAAGTGAAAGAGATATTATGAACGGAGGATGAAAAATTAGGTGGCGGTTTTAAAGATACTGAGCGCCTATTTAAATATGTGTTGTTCTTTCACAGATGAGGGATCAAGTGTTCTGCGATCCATGCCTCTGTTAGTTGCAGACCCTGAAGCCGGACCCTCGACAGCAGCTGGCGCTGGTCTCTGTAGATCGACACCGTACGACCGGGCCGAGGACGACCCTTCGTCAGGAGAGGCCGTGTTAGCAACTTTGATGTATGTATACCTCTCCACTTAACAGAGTTAAACAGGTACCGAAGGGACGACGCCTGTTATTCGCGCGTTTTGACGTCGCTGCTCGGAACACAAGGCCGAATCGTGAGGGTCTACGTGAGATCACGCGGAGCAGAGCTCGACGGCTGTGAAGGATAACCAGGCCATATAAGATGAGTATTCAAATAGAGAAAGACTCTCACCTCGTCAATTTGTTTACGTAATAAAGTGTTCTCAGTCCACAGAGAAGCTGGACTCTGCGGTCGTTACGAGCTGAAGCTGTTGAGCGGAGGCTACGGGAGAACGACTCTGGCTGCCGTGCAGTACATGGTACCGTGGCGAGGCGAGTGGTGCTCGGAGACGTGTGCCGCGTTCTTCGATAGCGAGTACCACACCTCTTATAAGACCAAAACGTCATTTATGGCTTTGCCGGTTGTTATCCTTTCCCATAGTTAGATTAACCAACCAACCCCTTAGTGTTTTTCGTAGTAGGTAGGTATAGTCCCCCCTAGGATAGTAGATATGAAAAAGTCCCCCCTCTTGTAAGTGGATAACAGACGACATTGCTATATATGTCAGGTCGAATAAGGTGGTTGGCTGGTGTTGGATAGTTACCAAGGGTGGTGACTGGGCGATTACTAAAGGTGGTAATGCGCACAGGTTAATGCACAGAGTGTGTTAACCTGAGGGAGATGCTTGGTGCGTCTGGCGTCAGAAGTGCCGAAGACAGAAGCCGGCGCGGCTGCTGCTGGAGACGGTGCAGTAGGCGACGTCCAGAGATACGACTGCTTGAGTAAAAGGGCCCTATTTTCATTATTTTGAGACGTCTCTGAGGTGAAGTCTGTAAGATTGAGTTTGAAATTTATGAATGTTGTGCGATGTATGAATTAAGTGAAAGAGATATTATGAACGGAGGATGAAAAATTAGGTGGCGGTTTTAAAGATACTGAGCGCCTATTTAAATATGTGTTGTTCTTTCACAGATGAGGGATCAAGTGTTCTGCGATCCATGCCTCTGTTAATTGCAGACCCTGAAGCCGGACCCTCGACAGCAGCTGGCGCTGGTCTCTGTAGATCGACACCGTACGACCGGGCCGAGGACGACCCTTCGTCAGGAGAGGCCGTGTTAGCAACTTCCCCACCAGGAGGCAAACAACAAGGCGACCGCCTATAAATAGCGGGCCGAATCGAGGCTTGCGGTCACTTCGCTCGTGGTGCTCGACAGTGCAACATCTCATGGACAGTAGAGTTTTAATGTTTTTGTGTAATTTCGGTGTGAAGGACGCGTGAGTCATATTGTGTTTTGGTTATGTCATTTTCATGTGTAATCTAGATCATTTTCAATGTGTGTGGTCCAATCTGATTGTAGTAGTTTTGTTTAATTTTGATTAAATTGATTGTTAATGTTTAGATAAGCCTGTGGTTTATTTTTTTTAATGAATCAGATCCTTTTTACCTAAAATTATTATTTCGCTCGTTCAATCTACTCATTTGTCATGTCATGTCACAAGAGAAGAGGTATGAGGTGTCTTGATGAGTGTCATGTTTTCATTTTGTCACTAAAAGTGAGGCGTTTTACTTGATGAGTAAGTATAATTCTTATTACTATTTTTGTTTGTACCTATGATAGATTAGGTTAGATGACAAGCAATGTAGGTAGGTATGTCTTGGTCAGTTAAGTAGGTTAGGTAGATATAATTTTAATGTTTTACATTAGATACCTACTTATCCTACCTATTAGTTTAGGAGTATAGTACCTATTATATTATCTGTGGTTCAGGTATGTAGTGTTTAGTAAGTACCTAAAATAATGCTTAATAATAATGCTGGTCATCTTCTAGCCCCAAAGTAAGTAGAGCTTGTGTTATATGAACGATAACTGATTGATATTGAGGTAATCAAGTAGTAAAATGGGTACCTAGGTAGGTAGGTAGGTACCTACCTAGATGATTTTGATGTTTTGTATGTAGTGATGGGTAGGTAGGTATTAGTAGATTATTTGGGTACCTACCTGGGCAAGGGGTAAGTAGGTACCTACCTCGATACCTAATTGCAATGTTTTTTACCTACCTATTAGTTCAGTAGGTACTTACCTAAGTATCTAGTAGGATTAGGTTAGGATGAGTAGGTAGGTAGATAAATTAGGTAGTAGGTACTATGTTGGTAATTCGAAAACTATCAAGTGCACGAAAGGAGCATTTTTGAGGCGCACTTATACTATAAGTCCTTTCATCACACTGGTTTAAAAGAACTATTGACACGATAAGAAAAAGAAGAACAAACATATTATATTACTTACCTACATAAATGTACTTACTTAATGTACTCGTACCTACCTACAATGTGAAATCTATCTACTTCATATTTACAGATATAAACAAAAGTTTTGACACTTTTCCACCACTGAGACGGTTACAAAACTAATTTTGTTGTAGGTTTCTATCAATCAACTTCAAGCAATTCATTCAATTTTTAGCTACGTCAATTACCTACTTACGTCATACGCCACTGTGATGTCATTTCAACGTACGATCTGTCATTCGATCACGCAATACATCAGCTCACTCACTCCTCACTCGCTCGAATGAAACATTTGTATTTCCCTCGTTCGTCCCGCTCGCGCTCGCACGTGACGTCGTTTGGTGAGTGTGACACGAATTGTGAGGTGGTACAACGATTGAAAATGAGGTCCATGACATTTCTGAGCGAATGTATGGGACAAACGAGGTGCCTCACGTATGTCCTACTCAACACTAACCATAACACTCGAGAGCTGTTACGATTTGGTCAGATTGTACGAATGATCCATGCAACAATATTTAAAATATTTATTATCTTACTTATATTATAAATTTGAAAAGTCTTAGTTTGCTTGAAATTACCGGCGTAAAACTCAAAACGCAACGATAGCGCGTACTAATTTTACCGGTGCTGCCATCTAGTACGAAAGTTTGTAACGATGTTTGGATGTTTGGATGTTTGGATGTTTGTGCCTCAATCACGCCTAAACAGCTGAACGGATCTGAACGAAACTCGGAATATACATAAAACATGTACTGGATTAACATATAGGCTATTTTTTATCCGGGTACCACGCGAGCGAAGCCGCGGGCGGCAGCTAGTTTTTTTTTTATAGATTCGGATGGAGGGTGCTCGTTGGAATACATTTTTTTTACTCCCCCCCCTTTGGACCCCCCTTTGACCCCCCCTTCTATCGGTTCTCCGAAATGACTCGTGATATGGGATTTTTTCAAGTGGATTCGTGTAGGGAATAGCATGGCGAGTAAAATTTCATAAAAAAATCCCCCCCTCCCCCCCAATTTTCACCCCCTCTTGCTTGTATCTCCGAAATTACCCACGATTCGAGATCGCGGTTGGTCGATTCGTATAGAGAATGGGATGGCGAGTAAAATTTCATAAAAAAATCCCCCCCTCCCCCCAATTTTCACCCCCTCTTGCTTGTATCTCCGAAACGGTTCGTCCGATTGGGCTGAAATTTTGGTTGCGTGGGCTGCTTGCAGCCCGCGTCCGCAAGCGAAAATACTAGTTATCTACACTAATATTATAAAGAGGAAAACTTTGTTTGTATGTTTGTTTGTTTGTACTGAATAGGCTCAAAAACTACTGGACCGATTTTAAAAATTCTTTCACCATTCGAAAGCTACATTATCCACGAGTAACATAGGCTATATTTTATTTTGGAAAAAAATAGGGTTCCGTAAGATATTTGGGTTTTTCGGACACAAGGTGTAAAAAATCAACCAGAAAAGTTACTTATTTTGCGTACGCTGCCTAAACTATAAAAGATAGAACCATAAAATGTTCTAATTAATTGTAGATCTTATAAATATCTACAAAAAAGTCCGCGACACACTATACCCATCTATGTCGAGTGAGGCACAGCAACCATTTTTTTATTTAAAAATCTTATATTTTTTTTGGACTACATTTAAACGCGTTTATTTTACTCATGCTATTAATCCTTATCAAAATAAATGATTTCATCACTAAGAACAGTTTATGGAGATAATATTTGGTCTTTGAATGATTAAAATTGGACGTTTGGTTTTGAAGTTATGGCGAAATTAAAATATTACGATTTCTGCTGCACGGCCCGTTGCGAAGTGGGCGTCACCAAGGCGGGGGTGCGCGTGCGGGAGGGGAGTTTAGATCTATGAGTAAGGTACCCGCGCGGCTCAGTCGCGAGGTCGGCTCCCTACGCAGCGGTCGTGCGCGAAGTCTATATAGTATAAAAATGAATCGCAAAATGTGTTGGTAAGCGCATAACTCAACAACGCCTGGACCAATTTGGCCAAATCTTTTTTTAAAATGTTCGTTGAAGTTCAAGGATGGTTTTTACGGCGAGAAAAATTAGAATTATTGCTGGAAAAACCCTAAAAATAGCCCTTTTCTTTTTCCCATACAAATGATTTGTAACTAAAACGTAGTCAATTTGAGCTTTATTGCTATGGTATAAAGTTCATATTAAATTACAAGCACTTGAATTATTAATTTTAAGGCGATACGAAGTTCGCGGGGTCAGCTAGTACTATATAAAGCTCGATTACCACTCACTCACTGACTGACTCATTGACATCATTGTTCTCCCAGAAGGAGACGAGATGGACGATGATGATGTATGGGGGAAATGTTCGGGGAGTCCCAGTGAGTGGGGGGAAAATCCGAAAACCCCCATTTTCCTCCCCCCTCGCCCCCCCCACGTTCGGTGGCCCGATTCTTCCCGACGAGGGCATGTTTTTTTTATAGATTCGGATAGAGGGTGATCGAAGGAATACAACTTTTTTTACTCCCCCCCCTTTCGACCCCCCTTTCGACCCCCCTTTGACCCCCCCTTCTATTGGATCTCCGAAATGAGTCGTGATATGGGATTTTTTTAAGTGGATTCGTATAGAGAATAGGATGACGAGTAAAATTTCATTAAAAAATCCCCCCTCCCCCCACTTTTCACCCCCTCTTGCTTGTATCTCCGAAACGGTTTGTCCGATTGGGCTGAAATTTTGGTTCCGAGGGTTTTGAGGGTCGCTGATGCCGAATGTTTTTTTTTTTATTTTTTCTTTTTCCTCCAGCAGCATTTCCGTCACTCGCGGGCTGCTTGCAGCCCGCGCCCGCAAGCGACCTCTGAGAAACGTTATCCTCGCGGGCTGCTTGCAGCCCGCGCCCCCACGCAACCTCTAAGAAACGATATCCTCGCGGGCTGCTTGCAGCCCGCGCCCTCACGCGCCCTCTAAGAAACGACATCCTCGCGGGCTGCTTGCAGCCCGCGCCCCCACGCGACCTCTAAGAAACGATATCCTCGCGGGCTGCTTGCAGCCCGCGCCCCCACGCGACCTCAAAGAAACAACCTCCTCGCGGGCTGCTTGCAGCCCGCGCCCGCAAGCGAAAATACTAGTTTATTTATAATACTACAACATCCACGAACAACTTTTGTTGTTCGTGGCTCAGCGTCTTTTCTTTTTATTTGGTCTGAGTGACAAGACAAATCGGCACAAAAAGGTAACTATTACCTACTACTAATGTCAGTTTCCAATCAAGGTGGGCCCCTTTCGTGCACTTGACTTTATGTTTTGAACTTTTTAGGTTCTACGCCATGCTGGTTTCTCACGATTAATTCCTTCAGTGTGAGAGTACCCTACATACTGGTATATTTTTTTCTGCGCACATGAATTTTTCGAACTTGTACCACCAGATATGAACCCACGCTCTCAGGATCCAAAAGCGTATTCACTACCACTAGACCACCAGTACTCCGATGCTCTCCAGAAGTGAGTGAAAATGAGCCGAGCGGGAAGGGAACATTTTGTAACATGGTGTGGATAACGCGACACGATTTGGGCCAAGGACCTCGAATAGTCATGACGAGCATGGCAGTGCCCGAAACCGTGACACATGGCGTGGCTATAACGTTATGACGAGATATTTCTTCATTTTGCCCTTTTTGCCGACGAGATAGCGGTTATCTATCATGCCTTTTGTAATATACCCGCATTGTATAGGTACCTACTCTGAATTCACGCAGCGACCATGACAGGACTCTTTTCATTTTACGAAATAGGATTTTTTTATTTTGTAAGGCGTCGGCTGAGAAATTGAAATCTTCAACATTTTGAGCAGACATCTTATTAATATTAGGTATAACTTCGAATACTTGTAAGATTTTGGTCCATTCACGCTAATGCGGCTGGACTGATTTGGGTGAAACTTAAATTAGCATAGGTATTATTAAATGTGATATGGAATGAATGAATACTAAGGTAAAGTTGGTATCTACTTATTGAATATGCAATAGTATCTTTGTACGAGTATGTTACCTTTTCAATGCAAGGAAATAATTTTTATCCTGGGCATAAGCTACCTTTTGTCTGCTTTTGTCTCAAATAAATCATGAGAGCGAAGCCGAGGGCGAAAGGCATATTACTTAGGTAGTTATGAATAATTTATGACTAGCTCGAACTTTTCACTTAGAAGGGGTAAAATCAATAAAACTAATTTTACCTATTATGTACCTATCTATTTTTTAGAGACTCACCTATAACTGAAATAATTATAATCCTTACTAATATTATAAACGCGAAAGTTTGTATATATATGGATGTTTGTTACTCTTTCACGCAAAAACTACTGAATGGATTTTAATGAAACTTGGAATATACATGGTACATGTGCTGGATTAGCATAAAGGCTATTTTTTATACGGGTAATATAGGTAGGTATGTGTAGGTAAGTTACTGAAACTCCATCATATTTTTGTACCAATACAGTCATTTGGGCGGGCGGGTGTCGTGTCTAGGTGGAGGCTTATTAATTTCAACTCAGCGGGATATTAGGTAGGTACTTAAATTCCCTACAACTATGATGATTATACCTGTCTATTAATGTTTCTCTCATTTGTAGAATAAAAATGCTATTAGTTGAACAAATTCCAATTTAAAGTTATACGAGTTGGCCGTAAAGTTAGATTGTGATGTTGAACTAACAACATGTTGAATATTGGAATGTGCGGTGAATTGAGGGATGTAACATGTCACCAGGGTCCCATGCGCAAAACGAATTACTTATCCGAATTTAGGAAGCCAAAGAAAGAGAGACTTTAAGAAGAAAGTAGTCCTTTCACTGTGGCGTGGTGCAGGATGACAGAAGACTGTCTTTTTGATTGATTTATTTACAGACTACAGTTATATCTAGTAATTTCAATGAATAAAATACTTAGTTTTTAATTTTAAGAGTGCCGGTCAAAGCTTAATATGAATATTACCTACAATGTCCTAACAATCCTGAGGGCCAACCACTAGCTCTTATAGTCAAAGTCAAATTAAAAAAAATATTCCTTAAAATCACGGGGCGCATTTGGACACGTCTTAAATCTACGTTGCATTTACAGTTCGTAACGCGACCAAGCGTGGAAGATACGGGTAAGAAACCACGCTTGGCTATTTTTTTTGCAAAATGATCCCTTTACAATCATGTTTATAAAAGGAGTTTGAGCATTATTCAGTCCCAAGCATTTTTGTCTTCAATATAATCGGAAATTTTATAGTAAGCTTTTTTAACAACTTTCGTTTTATTAGAGTTTTAAATTATTAACAGACAAATTTGTCATCTCGCTTGGGACTTTGTTATCAGTAGGTATTATTATAATCTTACTTTGACTTTTCGTACCATGATGTCTTAATAAGCTTGTTACATTCTTGAAACAATGTTATTTTCTTAGCAGTTTTGGTGACGTCACCTTAAAAAATTCATTCAATTCGTACCATGATGTGACTTACGACATCTAGCAGTATTAATTTTTCGTCAAACTTAGCAATCCTTTAAAAGCTACTCGGACGCGGCGGATTAAACAACACTGTAGTGTCAGTTATCGCCTTGTTTGATTCTAGATACGCATTATTTGAAAATCCTTTGAGGTAGGTAGCGTCGAAAACTTTTGCTGATGAAAGGTGTCCTTTCATGTCCTTTGTAGATAGGTGAGATATTTACTTTTTGTTGGTCATCATTATTTATTATGGTTTTTTATTAGCAAAACTATCAAAGTAGGTAATGTTTATTTTAATACAAAACAAACTTTGAAATTTTGCGCTCATTGTTGTTTGCTAGGCACTTTACTTACCTATGGGTATAATTATCCCTTTTAGGAAGGCGATGGTGACAAAAACCTTACTGCCTAGTAGTGAAAGTGATAACGTTATACGAAATCTGGCCGGTCTCGCTCTCTATGAGTACTTATCAGTAAGACTTAACATTCGATCTTTCTCAGCACTAAGCAGGAATTAAACAATGTTGAACGGTGGAGGTCATGGTACGAAAATGAGTACCTAAGTATCGTTATTATAAGCTTGAAACAAAACTCTCTTTAAATAAGATTGTTTCGATAAAGGTTGTGGTTGGGCCCCTGATCATAAAAGAAGACTGGGAAAATGTTCTATGTAACTTGTAATGTGTACCTATATTGTTGTAGCTCTTAAAACTTATAAAGAACTAGAGAGCATTCGTTGTCTAGTGGCATTCCCGCCTTCTGATCCTAAGGTTGCAGGATCAAACCCGGTTGTGCACCAACGGATTTTTTGATTTTTACAAAAATAATAATAAAATTTAAAATAAGGGGTCCTCTCATAAAAGAGACGTTTTATTTTGCATTTTTTTATTGATTTTTATGAGGACTGCTGCCACCTATAATAGATGGCATATAAGAAACATTTATGTGTATGTACGACGTTACGGAACTCTTCGTGTGCGAATTCGACTCGCACTTGACACGCCTCAGCGAGCGCTCAGTTTGATATTCAGGTGAATGTGACAGTGGTCCTTGGTCAGACTATTGCAACTATTGTAACTAGGTACCTACTAATTGAAAGTAGATCAAACAAAAAGACTACAAGAATTTTAAAAATAAATGTCTAGGCTATTCAAAGAAAGAACCTTATTAGGACTTATTCGAAGAACCTTTCCTCTGAAAATCCTTTGTTAGTTGTATTCTACCTAACGTTTGATCTTCCACTGAATCACATTGTACCTAAGTAGATAGGACATAAGAAAAAATACCTATATGAGTGCGAGTGATATGAGATATTTCCCCATCAAGTCCTAACTCACTATCACATTCCAATAAAACATATTGAAAACAATTCGGGAAACAATTTTCCCGTCCGCAGATAAAATATTGTAGATAATTTTGATCCAACTATCTACCTTGGGTTCCCGGTACGAATTTTTCACATAGATAGGTACCTACCTACCTTTCACCTTTAAATTACTTAATTAATTAAATTATTGCATTTATTTGTTTATCGGTGTACGATATAAATATCTAGATAAATAAAACACTTGTGCCAGTTTGTGAGAGCACTGGTGACCACCGCTAGTGGTAGGACCTCCGCCTTCTGATCCTAAGTTTGTGGGATCAAACCAAGTCGTGTACCAGGTACCAATGGATTATTCATTTTGAAAAATCTATGTGCGCTATACTAATACTCTCAAACGGTGAAGGACCATGTCTTTCCTGTGGACAAGGTCGACTAAGCTGAGAGCTGACTTCTTCGGTTCGACTCTTCTGATTTGACCGAAGGCTGACTCCATTTAAATTCGTCCCGGGCACTACAGCAGCGTCCCGATAGAGTACCTAAGCAAAAGTTGCCTCCTGACGTATAAATCATCTGGTATATAGGTATGATAAAAGGCCTTAGTTTTTTTTGTTCCAGTTTGTATAAGTACCTAGGTGTTTTGGCATTCATAAAAGTATCCAATAAAAAGAAAGGGAAGAGAACGGGTGGGGTAAGTATAATAAAATTGAAACAAAAATGTTTACAGAAACGTCCTGCAGAACGTCGGGAGAGGGTCCAAATTATGGAACGGACCAATTTGTATTTACGGACAGTAAAAATTAATGTGTGTGTTTTTCGCGGAGTTATGACCACAGAGAATGATGTGATGGCTGTGGTCATGCTCCCAGTACATAACCTACCCACAATCCACATAATGTATTCCACAATCTACGTTCATTACATAGATACTTTCCTATATTGCGTTTAAAATATTAGGTAGGTAGTATATTTTTATGGATTGTTTGGTTTAATATACACGTAGCACTCAACTCAAAAAAGTTTACCTATCTGGCTGGATATCTCATTTACACTACGTGTCATTTTGACCAAGAATGCCTAGGTGTGACATAGCATCGTATCTTTTTGATCGGAATACCGTAATTTTTAATTAAAAAATGTAAGTTGACTTTAGGTACCTACCTTAATTCTTTATCCTAAACCGCATAGATAAAGAGGTCCAGAAGAGATAAGTAAGGTACTCGCGGTAAGAAGGTAAGGATTCTAAAGCTAAGTCCTTCGTCGTAGGAACCCACGTAGGTAATTTATGGAAGTTTCCTAATGAACGTGGCACGCACTTTAAGAAATGGATTTTCTTCATTAATCAAAGTCATCTTGTTAGGTAAGAACGGAGATCTAGAAGTCTTTTATAAAATAAAAGATTGGAAATTTTGATAAACAAACAATCAGAAAAAAACATAAACCTCTTATAATCCTCGCATATAATCTAAGTATAATAGAGTTTGTAACACCAACATACATACTTTTTGTAATTTAAAGTCGATTTAGTGAGAATATAATTATGTAAGCAACGAAACTAACACAAACAATCAAAAGCAAACACCAGATTACTTGGTCTGTTGTTATTTTCAAATAATTTTACGCAAACAATGCTTTCATGTTGAGTGCGCAGAAATATGAGCGATGCCTTTGGGAAATAAGCGGGATAATGTCACCGATGTCAGTGTGTAGAACGCTGAATTGAACCTGACTTCCAGCCTGATCTACAAAACATTGCCTGACTGACCACTTGTCAGTCGGTTAAAAAACTTTTATATTTAAAGCCCTTTGTAGAGCCTCGGTACTTATTGTAAAATTCTACTTTTTATGTCTTTTTACGTTTTATAAGGGGAATAAAACTGAAATTAATATTACATAATAGCTGAAATAGCTTACTAAATGTTTGTACATTATGTACTGTGAATATTATAGTACCCCAGGAGTTGAGTGATTTATCACATAATTATTTCAATTATTTGTTCAGTCACGTCTCTTTTTACGCCATAATAATATAGTCTAGTAAATAAATAAAAGAATCAAAGTGTGCTACACTTCAAAGAGACTTCTTTTGTGTACTTACTAATTTCACTACACACTTTCTAATCGGGTCTTCCACAAGCGCGGTCCGAAGGGGCGGGGGGTCACAGGGGACATGACCCCCCCAAATCGTACACGTCAAATTGAAAAATCTTCTAAAAATTTACAAAATATAAAAAAGCAATTTTCTGCCCCCAGCCGCGATGCCAATAAAATCTAAGGCTTCCATTTGTTTTATAATGTGTGCAATAAAATTGTGTATTGTGCAATTAAATCTGATTTACTCGACGTATTCTATTATAAATTTATTGGTGACCCCCTCCAAAATTTCAGGCTGCGACCGCGCCTGGTCTTCCCATGGCTATAGAAAAGCAGGCATTAGTAATAATAGGCTCTACGATGCTACGCCGCCGTAGGAGCCTTAAGTAGTATTTGTCTTGACACACAGACTTGCGAGTGGCGCTTGCTAGCTACGGCGTAGCAGTCGTAGCTTGTGTTATGCCAAAAGGTTATTTGGCGGACATCAATTGTTCTTATTTCATAATCATTTATTCGCATTGTTCAAATTCTGAGTAAGTTTTCTTAATAGGCAATGTGACGCGCACTTATACTTGCTATTTGTACATCATTTTCGAGATGCTAGCTATTTTTCAATAATTATGAAAGAATTTAGTCTGTGTAGTACCTACTGTGCAATGCCACTTCATGTTTTTATTATAAAATTTAAATCTTAAATAACACCACCAAAGCAATGCATTTTAAAGCAGGTAGGAATCCAACTTTAATCTAGGTTCACCTTTCGAGAATGCAAAAAACGGAACGGATGAAAATACCTCGAGAAATAGTACTAGAGCTGTTTACAAATCCTGAAGAGAAAGTAGTAACAATATAAGACTGGTGGCCGTAATTCCCCCGCGATTCGAGTTAATTCTCGGGCCGCACGAGGTGCGCGCTGAGTTATTGTTTGTCCATCGCGCAGAGGCTGCCGAGGCGGCCAGCCTCTGCACACCAAATAGGATTATGGCTTGTTCACACTAAGCCTTCATTGTTCCGGTACGTCGTCGACCAAGCTTAAGCCCAGTTGAACAATCTGTACTCGGGGTTCGAACGTGCATTGTACGCCAATTACCTATTTATAGCTTTATTGGATTGTGTACCAATAAATTTATTAAGAACCGTTCTCTTTGTGGTCCTCCAAGCGCAATCATAGTAAATGTCTCTAGTTCGAAATTCTTCATAGATAGCTCACAGTACCTACTTACCTATATTTGCAGAAAAATATTTTATTCAAGGTATATTGAACTAACCTGATGATAAGTAACTGGAACGAAAAATGTATTTTTGAAAATCTCCTTTTGACGGCCTTGGTATTGTACTTTTGTTTGTCTCCTGTTTTTGACTGGGTTGATAAGTTCTTGTTTGCAATCTCAATTTTTCCGCTATCGAATTTTTTTTAAGCGCTTCTTTGAAATATTTCGAGGACATTTTGGCAGCGTTCGGAATATGATTTAATTTAAGCGATTTATTTCCACGATATTTTATTTTATTTCCGAGTTTCCTCTTCACGAAGACACCAACAAATATTTAGGTAGGTAGGTACTATATTAGGCACCTACTTGTAAACAGAAATCCATGTTTGCACAGCGTCGTACCTATAAATAGAAAAATAGAACTCGTCGTAACATAACAATATGCATCAAATATTATTTTACGTTACGCCTTTCGTTTTGTTTGCAGCGGGCACTGTCAACTCAGCGATTGTGTGCTCGATATTTTGCTGTATTCCAGTCGGAATGGTTTGCTGAATATCTAGTAATAAATCGTGAATAGTTTGAACATTTTGTTTCTGTTTGTGTGGTTGGGCGTAATGTGAGAGCGTGCGAGGGGGCTGGCTCGACCCGTCCATATATCGCGAGCTTTCTGTTATGGGCCATTACCGGCGCATTACTGCGCTTATATGAAAATTACCTTTAATACAAATCCACCAACGAATACCGACTACATCATTCTAATAATGAATACGAAGCACTAGAAAATCAGACAAAGTAAAGAGTTTTACGCTCGTTTTTTAATCATAATTCTAACTACGTACCTAATTATTTTAGTACTAACAAGTGGGTAGGTTCTAAGTTCTACAATGTTCTATCTAATGATCTAAGTACCGTACTAGACTTTTGAATTAGCAAAGGTTTTATATTTGCCTAGTGCCTGGAGTTACAGAATGCTGATATTTTGATTAGTGGAAAAGGAACTACATTTATTTATGTAGAACTGCTATGTAAATTATAATTCGAGTATTTAATTATAGCTAAAGCTCGGATAATTTATATTTACGTGCGCTTTAGTAAAGTTTTATTCATCATCTTCCCGCGCAGTGGAAAACAAGGCAATCACAAGTTTGTGGCAGAACGGAGAAAAGTTTCAGTGAGTCTGTAGCAAATTGACTACATTGTGTTACAGCCGGCAAAGAAATCATGTCGCCGTGGAATGAAAATATGATGCCAATTTAGCGCAAAGGCAACAGTTTTTTCCGCAAAGTTCTCCGGCAATTATGAAAAATGAGCAATGGAGAGATAATAGCAGTTAAGATGAGGAAAACGAAAGATCTGTGCCACTGAATAAGTGTCCTCTTAAATTATTAATACATCTTACTTCATTTACTTCTGTGAAAAGAACGTGGGTGTCATATTATGGAATAATCCAGTGACATTTATGCCTAGTCTAAAAATAGAATAGTAGGTTGCTAGGATACTGAAATTATGAATGCATGTGATACGGACATGAAAGTTATGAAGTTTGTGTGTGTGAATGTTTGTTACCACGTAATTCCCCGTAACCACGAAATCGATTTTGATGAAATTTCGAATTTATATAGTTTAGGTTCTGGTAAAACACATTTTTAAAACACAAAATTATGTCAGTTTTCTTTATGAAGCTGCTACCCAGTTAGAGAAAAAAATTGTTTTTAAAATCGAAGAAGAAAGAACACGAAGGGATAATTGGGATGGTTAACATAGAAAAGGTAATAAAACGCAGGCGAAACTGAAGGAGTAAAATTTTACTATAACGTGGATCAACATTATCGTTTATTAATATTTTAGTTGTGACCCCGTAGTCGGATTGGTGGGGTTTCTTTTGAAGCTCCGAATTAATTGATAACTATTTGTTGTTGGAGTCATAAAATGCTCAAGGAGTATAAAAATCTTCATAAGTAATGCAAACAATTTAAATTTAATTACTGATTTTGTTGTTCTATTTCATTCACTAACTAGATTTTACTAAATATATTTTGAGAAAGTAATTTAAATTAATAAAGACTGAACGAATGATTCAAAAAGTTTAAAAAACAAAATGAAACTGATAAAACTTTCCATATTTCTCATTTCTGAAACTTACTTGATTCGACATTTTCATATTCAAGTGCTAGTGGACTAATTATAATTTAAAACTAGCTGTCGCATGTGACTCCGCTCGAGTAGTAATCGAATAGAAATGTTTTACGATCTGCCAGATTACGTAAGTTTTAAAAATAAGTTAGTACCTACCTATAAGTAAAAGTTCAAATTCTAGTCAATGAAATACTTTATGGGATGGAAATCAACAAGTACCTACTTAATGCTTGTAAAACTATAAAGTTCAATGACCTTTGAACTCAGGTAGGTAGCTGCTTAACAATAACCCGACTAAAGAACTCCCACATTTTTGCATAAAATGTGGAAATCGTTGCTTTTGTTATATAGTAAAGTAATTTTGTTGTGTAGTTATGTAATTGCATCTATCTGGAACAACGAAGTCGGTAATTCATACGCGAATACTTAGTTTGGAGGAGCTGTGAGTAGATTAAGCCGCGATGGTATATCGAATTTATTAGTGCCAATGGATTGGCTGAGTTGCTATTGTAGAATGCGCGGTATGCGATCCAATAAATGTTCAATGTTCCACAGGGATTGCTTCGGTTGTTTAAAACAATTGTCTTGAATTTTCAGCACTACAATTGTTAATATTTGATATTAAGATGAACATGTTATACCACTTACTTGTTTGAGTAAATCCACTAAGGAATTATAATAGTTTTGAATGTGGCTTGCTTCAACTTGTGCTAAGTGAACGGTATGCGAAAATAGGAGAAATCATATTTCATGTCGTAAAGAGAAATCTAGCGATTGTGGTAAGTTTTCACAGGAGCGATCGTGCAAAGGAATATTTGTTTGAAATGTCGCTGAAATCACATTAGAGCAATATCACGTACCTTCAATATCACACACGTCGTCGCCGTCTCAGTACCGCAGCAGAAGAAGGTATGAAAAGGGCGTTTGATAACATAAGCCATTTCCAATATAGGATATGAGTTCTGCATGATTATTCGGCGTAACGGAAGGTAGAGCAAACTTTCCTATTACATTGACGGCCTCGGTGGCGTGGCGGGCGCTTGCTCGGCAGAGACACTAGAGGCGCGGGTTCGATTCCCGCTGCGGAAGAAATGTTTGCATGATCTGTAAATATTTCTTCCGGGTCTGGGTGTTGTGGTACCATGGTACTCGTATTTTCTGTTACCCACGACACAAGGAATCCTAGTGTGGGGTCAGGACTATGTATGTGACTGTTGGGTGTTATTTATTATTTACATTATTATCGTATAAATAATAGGTTTAATATAATAACATTCGGTCTAAACAAACCAAAGTAAAATAAAACCCGTATAAGGTTATGAAAGAAAATTTCCGTTTAAGCTTGTTTTTGTGATACCGTTGGGTATTGATTGAATAAGTAAGCGCGCAATGACCGTGCTATTACATAGTTTGATTAGCTATTGTGTGCTTTGTGAGAGGTTTCCTATTTTGATGCTTCTGCAAATATTTGTGGGCTTGACGTAGCCTTATGCTGGCCATTGAGCACGATATTTACCCTTGTAGGGATTTAGCTTCGAAAGCTAACTACATTTTCATGAATATTAAGTTTCAAATAAAACCACAACATTAAAATATTAGGTCTGAAAATTGGCAAGTGCGAAACTATTTTAAGTTATGAAATGCATACTGTATACAATTACTGTCATATTAGGTAGTGTTAAGTGGTAGTAGTATAGTAAGCAAAATAATTTGAAATTATTCATGCAGGTGACTGTACATAAATTACCACGTATGAAACTTCAACAGTAAGCCAGTTTAGGTATTACAATAGAATAAACATTTACACAACAAAAACACAAATAAAAATGACTAATAAATGCATTATTTTTATAGGTTTATTGCAGTTTAAATGATTGTTGTGCATATCTTATTGCAGGCGATTATACTAGCATCCGAGTATTTGAAATAAATTTCAAGATTACATACATCCATACATACATATTATCACGCCCATATCCCTATTGGGGTAGGCAGAGCCACAAGTTAACATAAGAAAACTTGCAGTCACTTCTGAATTAAAATCCTAAGATGGAAATGGTGAACAATGGTGACAGGTGATTAGCCCATCGCCCCTATAGGTGGGCGATTAGTTCGTCAAGTTCTTCAAGATTAGTGAAGAATAACCTAAAGCAACATCCGTATAAAATAAATAAAACAGTGTGGAAATAATAATATCTCGCAGCAATTTTTCACTCGACTGTCAAATGCTCGTAAAAGATATTGGAAACAATTTGAGCGATATTCTGGCCTCTGTGGACTCGGTGAACCGGATGGTATTTATAAAAAATATACAAAATATCAGCTGTGAACTTTTTATTTTATTTCTCTGGAAATCCTCAAGGTTTTATAACTGTATGATTTTAGGATACCTATACTGGTTATTTGTACCTACTATGCTCATGGGAGAACAGACTGCTATAATCAGTCTGCTGTCAAGCGTAGATTCTCTGCAATAGGTAGTACTTTACGGTGCGGTGCGGTAAGTACAGAGTGACACTGTATCTTGGTAAATAGGTACTATCTACAAAAGGTTTATTTGAAGGGTAGAATTGCTGATGAAATCTCAGGCCAATTTTTCATTTTTTTATGTGACTGCGGTGATGTGGGTCGCCAAAAGCCCAGTTACAAAAATTATAAGCATTTGTGGTGTAAGGAACCATTACAGCAAACACAATTAATTTAGTTGGTTCGTCACCGTATAATTTAAATTTTTTATACTTTGTTTTTATTTCCGTTTTAACCAAAACACGTAAAATGTAGCGTCCGCTTAAAATCACCAAGTAGCCAAGAGAGGCCTTGCTTATTTATGTAATTACCGGGTTTATTTGCTTCTAGAAAAAGCCTTTTACTTTCCTTGACTTAGTTTTTGTTAACCACTAGTTGCATAAAACTTTGAATTGGAATAGGTTTAGGTAGATATTATTTTGATAAAAGAGTGTGATTTCGTTACTGTTCGGTTTTATATACGGTTTTTGCTGTGGATTTGTATCGGAATGTAAGTAATGCGGTTGGTCTGTCCGGCGTGACTCGTGAAGGCAATCGCAGGGCGCGGCGACTGCGGCTGGCGGCACGTAGAGCCCTCATTAATTCTCTCGGCCAGCACACAATTCGGCTCACGCTGTGTGAGAATGACAGGACTCGTTTGTTATCCGCCGTTGTTATGACTCCGACACTATCTACCAACAACCGTTGATAGTGTGATTTACGATCTCGCTGACTGCTACGTTCTGTTACACGGTTTTAGATTACCTTCAACAAGGTTACGTGAGCCGGACCGTAACTAATGCAGCAGGCGTAATAAAACTAAACATAAACTAAGTACCAAGTGAGTGTTCACGAACAGTTTAACGACGCTATCAGTTGGAAGTGTTATTTGAGCCGTCTAGCAGGAGATGTAAAGTGCAACGCCGAGGCTCGTTGGTAGCACGCGTTAGTCTCCTAGTGGAGGTGCTAGGGCCCCGAGCTCTTACCACGAACACATTTACTATGCACTTTATGTCTTTTCTCTGTAGCCTGGATAGAGTTCAAGAAAATATTGTTCAGCTTAGGTTTCAGAGGTGTTATAATATTGCACCTACTCTCACTTGTTGCAAACCTAAATAATATGAAAGTGGCTGCAAAATAACATTTCGTCAAAATTATATGTTGGGTATTTATCAAATTACGGAATCACATAAGAACTTTTGAAATCAGCTATTTACATTTACCTCTACAACATAGAAGGGGCTTCAAAGCCATATTGTGGATGTGAAGGCTCTGATCTTTAAACCCCATTACTGCAGGGTGTTTCATTAGAAAGAGTTTCTCTGAAACTTTTTTTTTATAATATTGATAATAACTGATGTCTTGGTTAGGTTAATAAAATTATAATTGTCAAAATACAAAAGAAACTGTCGGGCTATCTAAAGGCCGTTGCAAACGGTCTATAGATAGCTCACCTGATCCAGTTCATCAGACGGTGGAAGACGCTGGCCGCATTGCCACGCTGAATGGCAATACTGATCCATTGAGCCAAATAAGAACCAGCTCTTGGATCGCGCATCGCTTCGACCAGACAACCTGAAAGAATTTTGAAAACGCAGTGGGCACACGTGCCCACGGACCTGCCGGTCTCGACCCCAAAAAGGCTCAAATACATAAGCCGCATCGAGGCTTGCATATTTACGCCTTTTAAGATCCCCAGTCTTTGCCCAGTTTTTTTTATGCAGATATTGCTTTTTTCATTATCTTAGTATAAAAGTATAATTAACTTCCATTAAATTTTTTAATCTGTATTATTTGCAATTATTTAAATTTTTATTTGGTAACTTTAATTTGAATAGGTAACGTGTATGTACGTGCTCTACGCACACCCTGTAACATTAGAAGCTCTTTGACTAGCTAAGCCTGACCCGAAAGTTAGTTGAGCTGCGAATATAATGTTGTTTGCCTACATAAGTATGCGTATAAGTACGCGAATTTTAAGGTTCGCCTGATATTCTATACTTTTGGGATAGGTATATCGCTATACTCACGTAAGTAAAGGTAAGAGGTCTGTCGGCACCAATGACATAATTGTGTACTGAAAACATGTCAAGTGTTGCTAGTGAAAGTGTGGCTGAGTAATCGTTTCAATGTTATGAAAATAATGAAATGTTCTGCGTTTTTACATCAACTTCATTTTCCCGCTGGGTTCTCTAAGAGTTGAATTTAAGGAATTCCTTTGTTAGTGTACTCTTATGAGGTATTTATCCTTTTAAGTTTCATGCATCTAGAACGTATGGTTTAAAGCTGTGCATTGATGTGCGAGTCAGTAACGTAATAGATTGATACATTTAGATATAACTGATGTACCTAAGTATTTATATCACTTATTTGCACAAATCGTTTCTCGGGTGAATTTCTGACTAACAAGATAATGCTATTCTAGATACAATCAAAGCAAAGATCTTTTGCTACTTTTGTTTCTCAGAAATAGCCAAAACAAAGAATTGACCTAAACTGCCGAGAAATGTACTTAATTAGATAATGGCCAGGCCCAAACACGATTAACGTTTGCCTTTAAGGTAGGTAGGTACGTACTTAATGTTATGTTGTGGTATTGGAAGACATATCCCGTTTAATAGTCCGATCGTTACGGGCAATCGCTGTTTAGTGCCGTGTAGCGGTCGGCATTACTGTGATTTAGGCTAGGGCTATCAGCAAAACTTATTCCAAGCATTAATACCTATGCTCAAATGTACGAATATTTTGGAGAGGGTCTTTAAAGTAGAGTAAATTTTAGTTCCAGCAGAGTATTTTAATTATCTCCTATACTATACCTACTGGCAAAGGGGTTAAAAAGTTCAAATGTTTAATATATTTTTGACTTTGACGGGTTGCTCAAATCAGAGAGTGCTTTTATTTTTTGGACAAAAATATAAAACACATGGGGCCGATTCAGTGACCCAACATTATTACATAAAATACAACATGTCGTTATAAGACCGGCAGGTTCCAGTATATTCAGGATTTCAAAGCAATTACAACGGGAGCCGCCGTCACCGAAGGACGGGATATCTAAGTAAATAATTAACGAGCACCGCTTGAATTAGGAGCCTACACGCCCTTGCAGACCCATGTTCATTTTATGTTTATAGTGACAAATATGGACCTTTAGACTTATTACACACTAGCAAGAGTATCTGACTCTGTATCAGACTGTAGGTTTTACGCAAAGTCAGTACAAGGTACCTACGTTCAACGTACAGTTGACAACTTATAAAAGGAATAGATGAGATTTGAAAATAGTGTAGAACTTAATTTTTGTGCCAACTTCGAGACGAAGTTCAAAATGTCACAGACTATTTAATTTACGATTTTGATAGAAATAATGCAAAAACATTATACAAGGCACAAATAAAACGACGACGACGAACTTTAGGGACAGATGTACAGAGAGGCTATTGTTTTCATATTAGTTAAGATTACATAATGTGTAGGTACGCATATGCCGCGCTAAAAGGGACGGAAACAATTTACTCATTAGCTATTCATGCCTCACCTAAATACATGTGCTGAATGGTCCATAAGTAGGCAGCTTGCTACAGAGCCGCTTATTATCTTTTCATTTCAAAAACAAAAGTAGCTCTACTAAATATGAAAAGATGAATTTTATTTTTAAGGCTGTGTGATATGTATGTCCAGCATATTCATTTAAAATGTCAATATTAACAATTCACTACCTACTTCACAGAAACATTTAATAATAAGAATTGTTAGTAGAATTTCTCGTATTATTATACAAGATGCGTTCTCTTTAAGGATATTTATTTAGAGAACAATTTCCCTAATAACCTCTGGCGCTTACAAAGGAAATTGGCGATCTACCTCGAGGACACTTTGAACTTGCCGGCGTTCCGCCCCCGTGGGCGACGTCTTGAAGCTTGCAGTTTTAACTAGTAAAAGATGCTGTGGGTCGCCGCTTGGGTATTTAGAGTTGCTCTTTTGAAATATCGATACAAATACTTTAAGTAAAAAACAGAGACATGAAAAGTTTCGGCTTTTAAAATTCTTTATAACAAATTCGTGAAAGCATTTTCATTGTGAGAAAGTTAATGTTTCATCAGATGTAAATACTAATTCTAAAAATAATCAAATTAAAATACTGCTTCGTTCTAAACTTGATCTTATCTATCCTAAAAAGATGAATCCCATTAATCTCCACGCAAATTACAATTAAATCTAATTCGTTTCAGAAGGGATATAAAGATCTTCGACACAATAGAGTGGATCTTGAGTAATAAGTAATCAGCGTAGTAAAATCTAAAGCGGGTCTGTTCAAACATCGTCATCCTTTTGTTCTCGTAATAAACTGTCAGCGTACAAAAGAAATTCACCGACATCGGATGTCGCCTGCTGAAGTTTAGCGCTTCTCACACGCTATCCCACTTGCTCAAAGGAGGTTTATGAAATGAGTTGGCAACACTGTTACCTTCTGCCCTTTTGCACACGTGCCTTTAGTTTAAAGTAATAACTTTAATTTACTCGAGGTCCCCATAGTTCTGAGGCGGCCTTTATCTGTCAGTGACCGTTGTTGAAAAGTTTCCTTTAGGTAGATAAAGCGTTTTACGGTGGGCGGTATTACCTTTACTGTTTCGAATTGTGGTGATAATTGTAGTTACAGGTTAGACGCTTGCTCTAGTCTTTAAACTTTTACATAAGTACTTCGTTGAATTTACACACTCGCCGAGTATACCAATTTAAAAAAGTCCAAAATCATAATTACATTCATAGTTCTACACATAACACACCCCTTCATCCATACAGACACACCCTCACTCACAGCTGTTGATCCTAAGTATTTTAATTTTTTTAAGTATATATTCATAGCCCTTTAATATTACTACTATTTGCTAAATAATTCTTAAATTTTCCTTTTCTGGTGATTATTATAGTTTTGTAATATAATTTAATTCAATTTAATTTTATCCTTTCATGGTGGTAATATGTAACTGTTTTTTGTTTTTTTGAACTTTGGTTTCCCGCGATACAGGCTAGCCCTAGTGCAGGGATCAATTTATTTAAAATTTGATAAATAAATGTATTTATATTTTGTATAATTTGTATTTGTAGGTATCTCCATCAGTTGTTAACGAAACTAGAAAACTATGTATCCCAAGGATGTTCAGAAGTTAACCTGAAAAAACTTTATTATCTCTTGGAATCACGGCTTTCCAAACCAATTTTTGTAGATCATTTTACTTTCGTTTTTTATTCGAAAGAGGGTACCTACTTACATGTGACTAGTATCAGAATCATAACTTATATACGAAACTCATAGGGAGGACAACATTTTTTTTCATGATGCCGATAGTTCCGCAAAACATTTTATACCTAAAGTGTGTAAGTTAATGGCGCGGTGATCCGTAGTTGGCAAATCGCTGGCTGTATCCGATGGGTCGCTTGCCGGAAAAGCGGAAATTGGGAAATATCCAGCGGTATTCTACGTCAAGGAATCTTGATCAAAGAAAAAGGTCACCGATATCTTATAATTTGCACTACCAATTATTTTCTTGTAAGTTACGTACGTATGGTATATAAATACATTTATACTTATACATACTTACATGTGTAAGTACGGTTCCGACATCGAAAGATGATTGAGAGAGATGAGTAATATTTTTATATTAACCGATAACCCAGTTAAAGTTATGAAAGCTCCGAATCAAAAGTATTTTTAATATCATTACCCGATCCAAAGGCAATAAAGGAATAAGTAGGTAGGTATAAAGGATTCATGTATAAAATTGGTTTGAAACAAGAGAGTTCTCCCGGGAGCGCCAAATGTAGGCTCCATGATTTTTTGCAGAAATTGCTTTGGGCAAAGTTTGGCCCGATCAGGTGTTCCCGTAGGAGCTTCAGTTCGAGAGTGACTAATGAGCGGTCAGAGCGCCGACTGCCCCCCCCGGGGAACCTCGGCTTAAATACTTTACACCGAAACATACCTACATGGAATCACATTTATTTAAACGTGACAATGAATAGCCGCGTTCCTGCTGCGACCGTGTTACTTTCCACGTGTTTGCGTAAACGTTTCGATTGATTTTTGGAGCGGGTTTATAAATCGCCAATTTCCGAACATTTGTTTCACTGACTTTACAGGATGTGAAAAACGTCAGCTCGTATGATAGATGGCATCGTCTCGCCATTCGCGATGGTAATGTGCGTGATACATTGAATTGAGAATCCCTACATTCTGTTCAAAATACCTGCAACAGTTTCCGAGAGATGTGGTGGTAGATACCTATTGTGTTCGATTGACTGCCGCCTAGAGAGAGCGGCTTGTTTATAGCAGGCTCCTAGGATTTATAACCACTTGGTCGGCGTTTGTAATAAACCAGATAACTCAATTTATGGCACTAAAACTGTGGCTATGTCCTCTTCCATGATTCTCTATTTATATCAAGCAGAGTTATGGTGATCACCTTATGTGTAGTTTATTACTTTTTGTTATCCTATCTTGAGCTAAAAATAATCAAAAATAAGCCAAACTAATTCGAGCTTTCCTGCAAGGTTCTAGGTAAACGAAGTTGATTTGCTGTTCTGAAGTCCTAGGCATGTATTGTATATACTTGATTGATCGAGGAGAGCTTTCATGTGTCTATTAGGAAACCAGTGGATGTCCGAAGTAATACCGATATAATAAGTAACAAATGGACTTGGGTTTAGTTTCCCAAATATGTTATTAATACCAGTGGGGTATGATTTTATTGTGCTTTGGTATGAGTAGATGACCTACCCTTTTTCGAGTGAATATCTGCTTAGTGAAACGTAAAGATTGACTTTGAATCGGCATTATTCTATACTTGCCTCATTGTCTGTAGGTTCTTTTTATACAACCTTTATGATATAAAGTTTGCCAATGTTTGTTGTTTTATAAAACATAGTTTGCATCTTTTTATAGGCATAATAGTTTGTTACAGTTTCCTCACAAACTTTCGCATTTATAATATTAGTAGGATAGGATTATTATTATTTAAGGTAATAAAATCTGAGCTGATCTAAGGACCTTGACTTGTAGAATTAGCTTGAACTTTTAATCTTAATTCTTAAAAAGCTCTTTCTACTTGACCTTATCAAATAATTTAATACCGAATAATTTAAGAGGTATAGAATAGAAAACTTCTAACAACAAACAATTGAAAAGGATCAAAAGTTTGAGATTGTGTTTAATTGAAAAGACTTTCGCCTTTCTGTTTTTACTTTAAATAACCAAGGAACGGCCGAGATTTCAATTTTCACCAAACTTTGATTCGGGAACCTGAAGTTTTTAATTGTTATTCATAAAAAACCCAACGAGGAAAATTGTTTTCACTGATAACTTTATTATATTTGCATTTAGGACAAAATCTACTTTATGAACTATCGTAATGGACAAGTATCGATTGAGTTATAAAGTCTGTTAAAATAAAACTAAGGCCTTTTCCATCTACATTAGATGATTTATCCAGCGTCAGGGGGCAACTTTTACCTATACTAACGGGAAGCTAGGATTTAGAGGATCTAGAATTGAGATGGAGTAGGCTTGTCCAGCATGTATTCCATCCTTTCAGCTTAGTCTGCCTTATGCACAGGAAATACATGATCTATATGTGTGGAGTTGACTAAGCGGCGAGTTTCCTCACGATGTTTACCTTCACCTCTTGAGAGTACTGGTATAGCGCACATAGACCAGGTTTGAAACTGCAAACTCAAGATCGGAAAGCGGGGGTGCTACCACTAGACTACCAGTCCAAACTAAAGTATGTTAAGTTAGGTAGCAAATAGAGTTTTTACCATTACTTCACCAGTTCCTAGCGCTTTGTTTACACATTTAGATAGATGTAACCACATAGCTTGAAACCTGATGAGATGAATGTGTTTTCGAAGTTTTCCTGCGTACATGTTTTTTCAATGTTTTTCTATGTCGATCGAGTGACAAATGTTCGTACGCCATGGACTTACTGGAGCACGCAAGAATTTGTACACACGCCTCTTTCAACGCACTCCCACTAGACTACTAAATGATTCCCAATTCACGAGTAAGTTAGGCAGATAAATAAATGAATTTACCTTCTAAATGTCGGTGAATAAGTATATTTATGTGACAGATCTAAATGAATAACACGACAAATAATAATTAATCTGTCTAACTAAATATGGGTGATGTGGTCGCAAAGCGACAAAGCCCTTAAACAAATAAAAAAAACTAAGTACCTAATAGTTCGCCATTTGTTTTAGAATAAAATGAAAACAAAAATAATGTGACCAAAGTTAGTCACTAGAATTAAGTTTTGGTCTTGAGTTGGCAGCTCACAAAATTGTATCGTATTTATTCTACGAGTAAATTGTCCAGCCAAGTACAGTGGTTTGGGACTACCGTGAAAGGGAATCTGAAAAAAAGACTTAAACGACTGTTCTGTTTAAAATAAATAAAGCTTATAATGACGGCCTCGGTGGCGTGGCGGGCGATTGCTCGGCAGAGGCGCAAGAGGCGCGGGTTCAATTCCCGCTGCGGAAGAAATGTTTGCATGATCTGTAAATATTTATTCTGGGTCTGGGTGTTGTGGTACCATGGTACTCGTAGTTTCTGATACCCACGACACAGGGAATCCTAGTGTGGGGTCATGACTATGTATGTGATTGTTGGGTGTTATTTTATTTTTATGACCTATTTACCAATATTCCTAATTTGGAGCCCAATAAAAAAAACCAGTAGTCATAATAATGCAGCAACTCTGGTAAAAATAATATACAAAAATAAACGTAAGATACTTAGGTTTTTTTACGGAACCCTGAAAACACGGGCATTATCCTCAGCATGTAAAAATATAGCGCTGCTATGGAAACAACAGCTTCATAACAATAAACTGTCAGTCAAAAGCCTCATAGAGCAGCTGCGAAAATAGTGTCGGCGACTAGGCAGTAGCTCCCTGCCACGGAACAATAGAACGTGACGCAGAAATATCGCAAGCTGGGCGCCAGCCTGTTCCCTCTCCTCGCTGTGGGCTGAGGGGGCATTGCGATAACAAATTGGAAACTGGATAAACGAGGTAATAGTAAATAAAATATATACGATCCAATTTCATTATTGACAGTTCATGAAGAAGATGTATTGTACACTATCATGATACAATACGCTCAACCTTGATCGAAAGTAAAATATTTTTTAGCCAATGTTAATTTAGAACTTTGTGTGTATGCCGGCTAGACTGTTGCATGTAAAACAAACGTATCATAATAAGGTTGTTTAATTATTTACCAACCCAACATTGTAAGTTACTGCAAACTGTATCTATGGGTAGGTCGATGCTACGCCGTAGACATCCGCGTAGAGCTAGTAGACGCAGAAAAACTGTTAAATAGTATAGTAGTTTGAAATGCAAAAATATACATATTCTGGAATATTAAGAACTACAACCATACAAGTATAAAAACCACAGTTTGTGATGACTAGACTGTTGTAAGTGCCATAAATATATTTTAAAATTTATCATTTAGATTAAGTCATATTTTAGAGGAGAATGTCAACCTAACTTGAAGATTTACTGTATAAACATCTATTCACAGACGCACAGTACACCTTTAGATGTATTCGTCTCAACTTTGCATAAAACACGCGTGTCAGAGATAGTAAACCCGAGTAAACCTAAAATTCATGAGGTGGAAAACAGAAACCGCAGGTAATGAGAAGACAGTAAGACGAGCCGCGTTACGCTCCATTATATGATGGCGCGGGTTGCGGAAGTTATTACGTGTAATGTACCGCCCGCTGGCTAGGGATGCCCTTCAGAACAACTACAACTAAGTATTCTTTTCTACAAACTTCGCAAACTTTTCACAAGTTTGCTTTTAGAATGTGCGTTTAAAAAATATGAGCAAAAGTTTCCTTTATTACTGGACTCGTTAAGGCTTTTAGAGCTTTGGAAGTGTCTCTCAGCTTTATTTTTAAGTTAGTTATACTTTTAAGAGGCGCTGTTTGACTCGAATACTAATTAAACTTGACATTGACTACGTAATTTTGCTAGCTAGCTTGAGTTCTCCCATCCTACAAATACCACTATAATCCCTCTTTACTTTATGTACCTAGCTAATAACAAAGATTGCAGGAGGATTAATAGATACCTAATAGAAATCATATCATTTCACCAAAGCTCAACGTTACCTGCAAAATACATCACTAGTACATGCTGAATGCTTTTTGTTGTTAGGACAAAGAGACCCGCAACTATGTAGATAGTTTCTTACGAGCAAACAACGAACGCTTCTCTGCAGCTTCCTGGATCCAACTTTATTTTGTTTTGTTGATTTGTTGAACTACGAAAAGATCTTCATAGTTGAAGAGTCTTACCTAAAATATTTACCTATTCAGTATCATTATGTACCGTTCAGTACGCAACAACAGGACGAGTAATAATAGTGGAAAATTTGCCTTTTAAATATATGTATTTGGTCAAGAAAAAGAGAGGTATTTTCTAAAAATATCCACATCGATTGTCTGTACGACTATACATATATTCGTAGACTGTTTGTATACAAGCAGATCGTGAACGTTTTAAAAGTAGTTGCATGCAAGAGATTAAACTATATAAATAAATATTTGTGGACATTTACCACAGCGCCACTAGCCCCAAACTAAGCAAAGCTTGTACTATGGGAACCAGATGACTGATAAAATACTTATATAGTTTTTTTTTGTGAATACAAACTTATAATACAATACCTAAATCCGAAAGAAATGTTTGCAGAACATACAAACATTTCGCCCGTGGCAGGAATTGAACCCGCATCTCTTGCGTCTCAGCCGAGCACTCGCCCGCCACGCTACAGAGGTTGCCAAATTATAAAAAAAACTACTAAACTAAGGCATTTACCATCTAGTAGATGATTTATACAGCGTCAGGAGGCAACTTTACCTTCACAAACAGGACGCTGTAGTGCCCGGGACGAATTAAGATGGAGTAGGCTTGCCCAGCACCTATTCCATCCTCTCAGCTTAGTCGGCCTTGTCCACAGGAAAGACAGGATCAATACGTGCGGAGCTGACTAAGCCGCGGGTTTCCTCACGATGTTTTCCTTCACCGTTTGAGAGTACTGGTATAGATTTTACGTACATACATTTTTCGCACAGAAAAATCCATTGGTACACGACCGGATTTGAACCCACGACCTTAGGATTGGAAGGCGGGGTCACTACCAACTAGACCACCAGTGCTCTCATATAAAAAACGCGCTCAGTAGAGCAATGAAGCAGATTATGGGTAGGTCATTAATTTGTCTCAGTAATCACACGGTGTGTCTGCACTCTGTGCCAATGATTAATTAGCTAGTCACACCAGCTCCTTTCAAATTTCACATTGAAATTGCGCGATTAAATAAAAAACTGAAGGCTTTAACTTACATATTATATTTTTTACTACATTAATCGATTAGTGGTGGATATGGCTAACAAGTACGGTACGTAATTTATTTACCTACGAAAAAAAATTAACTACTGCTGGACATATACATAGCGCTATTTGGCCATAAAATAAGGAAAGCTTGTACTATGGGAATCAAATGGCTGGTAGAATATTAAATGATGAAATGACTACCTATTTATCTAAAATAAAGACCGTGAAAAATGTACAGAGAAAATTTGAAATTCATCATGGTCGATATTCATTAAAAGCGCTAAACAGACATTCAAACCCTTTACTTCCAACAAGTAGATTTTATGCCGTTGTCGTACCTAACTCAATCTCCAGCATTCTTTGGTAGGTTTTGAGCCGGGGCTAGCTATTAGTCCGCCAGCGGCGAGGACCAGCTCTTGTTCAAACTTCCCTTGTCTTTAAAATTGAATCGTGTACTCGAAGGGTTGTTGGAAAATGTAAAAAGCGTGCCTATAATCTGGGTGATGAGTTTTGCACGTTAATATTCACGTCTATGAAAACAAAATAAAGTATCAAGTTTTGGACATCGTGCTTCACGCATAGTTCCAATATTCCACTTAGTTAGGTACCTGGTACCTTATAAACGATGGATTTATAGAGCGTTGTCCTTGTCGTTTGAAATGATAACATGTCAAACTGGTACAGACCACAAGCCACCCAATTACACATTTACGAACCATTTTGAAAGTGCTATAAAGAGTAAACAGGGGCATATAGATTGTAGCCTTCAGGATAAAATGAAAAAAAGAAAAAACGACAGCGATACGCTTGAGTCGCGAATAATAAAATTGCGTCTGTTGATAAGGTTGGTAAGGCATTTAATATATTTTTTCTTTTTGGTACAATTATTTAGTTGTAATTACGTCAGCGCTATAACAATAACGTCCAACGGTCGCATACATAATTCTAACCTCACACAGGATTCCCCGTGTCGGACTATCCTCGTATAAAACTTACGAGTATCATGGTACCACAAAACTCAACTCAACGCTCTCGCAGCTTAGCTGGACTATCGCCCACTACGCTGCTGAGGTCGCCAAAAATATGCATATATATAAAACAAAATATTACTTTTATAGAAATTTATCTTGTTATTCAATTATAAAGTTATACACACTTTGAAACATTCTGCCTCAGAGAGTTTGCGTGGTAGTTTGGGAGCTAAGGGTAGACTTTGAATAAATCAGGAGGGATTGGTCGCACGATGACCGTCCGCCAATCCACCGTGACCAATATCGCATTTATATGTTCGTTATGTGCCTCCAGAATTCACTGTCCTTTAATCCTTGTAACGTTTGTGACCTTTCGCTCCCTGCCTTTCAAGTAGTTTACACGCCCAACTTTTGGGTTAAAATGATAGAAGCTGTTCGTAGAACTTTGAAAAATATACATACAATACAATATGCTTAACGTGCTTCGGAGGGCACGTTAAATTGTCGGTTCCTGCTTTCAAGTCATTAAGCCATGATGGAGGCCTTTAGGCGGCCTAAAAACTCCGTCACTAGAGTTAGCCACTAGCTCATACGAATTTATTTACTTTTTAATACAATATAACTTTATTGCAAATACACAAAAAGAAATACAGAAAGAAAATACAACAAGGGCACTTAGAAAAAACATACTACATAATACAATGGGCGGCCTTATCGCTAAAAGCGATCTCTTCCAGGTAACCTTTGGATGGACAAGATTTAACTGAAAGATGAAAAACTAAAATATAGCACTACGTTCGTAGCATAATTCAGCATGAGTCAATTTATAAAATTAGTTTTATTGACCTAAACTGTATGGGAAATTCAGTGGCTGGTATTGGAAAGATGTACCCCAGGTACGTTTTTCACAGTTGTCTCGAGTCTAGAAGACTTTCGAGATAAAACCGATATGGTCCGCATTTTTGAAAATCCCCAGAGCTGGTGAAGGACTCTCACAGATCGTGTCGTCTGTTCGAAAAGAAGGACCGTAGAAACACATCACGGGATAGAGTACAGGCGCAGGCGCTTTGAAAAAATTGGTGCAAAACAGCAGTAAAAATGCGTAACATTCGTCTCCGAGAGCGGTGGAGCGAGGAATCGTCGATGGCCGATGGACCTTCACGAGGGCACGTGAGAGGCGTCGTCAAACCAACCAGCCAATCAGAAAACAGATAGATCAAAAATATTTCTTGAACTACCCTCCAAATTGTGTCTGCTTGCATATGAAATAGGTCCCAAACCAACAAATTTAAGAATGCATTCATGATCATCATCAACAAATGAAAACTTTGAAAGAAATCAATTCCGGTACGGAACAAATTAAATGCGGCCAAACACACGCTAACTGCACAGATCTTGAAAGCATTCGGTGAGCGGAAATGCTCACTCTGAACACACCGTTCGTATCGGTAATACTGCATATGATTTTGTGATATTAATTTTTAATACATTTTATGTTGTCGTATGCAATCCTATTGCAATTTTGCGATGGGAATGTCGCAGCAGTATAGGACCTTAAACATTAGTCGACTTGGAGTTATATCTAAAATATAGATGAAATTAGTTTGCCTCGATTTACCGGGCCGATATGATAGAGCGTTTTATTTAGGCCTGACATGACACCTACAATAAACCCATATTTCAGTTATTTTCGATCAATGTTGCTAACCACGTAATGTCCGCTGTCGACCTGCCTGAATTCTATCAATAATGTCCGCGTGTAATATTTCAGGGCGTTTATCGTTCATCAGTAAAATATGAAGCACGATTCCTACCTACCCATATTACAAAGCACGCGAGCATACACATCTATAACGATAAGCAGTAGCTAGATATAAAGTTTCATGAGTTTATTTTATCACAAGGAGTGAAGATACATTACAAACCCGTAAAATAAAAACGACTCTGGGTATAGGTACCTTTGACAAGTATACGTAGGTATTGCACATAAGATTACTGTGAGCGGAGTGCGATGAGATTTTGAATGGTGCCATGAAATGAAGAAACCATGTACCGACTCACAGCTCCGTCTCGCAGTGATATATTACAATTTTATATGCCTTGTATTATGCCTTGATAGCTCTCATTAAAAGTTAAAATCTCTGCATTTTACCCAAGTTAAAGTCTTGGATTTTGTTTATAAAGGTACTCTGTCATTTTGCGCTGAAAATTTTCAATTTACATACTTATGAAAGGTTTTATAAGAAAAATCCGGGTGTAAAAACTGGTCGCTCGGGAAAATGCCTTTTGTGCTCGCTACTGCGAGCGGTGAAAACCATTTCGCTTGAAAGAAAAGTAAGTAAACAGACATGTCAGTGGGTACATAAATTTTGGTTTAGATACCGGGAACGTAAGAAAATAACTTAAGGTCCAAGGGATAGCTTAAGTGATTCTATTAAACGTGAGTTTTAATAATTACCCGATACCGGAAGACTAGTTTTAATAAATTAAAAGCTAGTCAAGTAGTAGCAAAGTACCTACCTAACTATTTTCAATATTTTTTTTGCAGGATCGCTAGAATGTGTTTTATAATTGAAAAAATAAATAATACGTGTTTCGATATTGAGATAAAAGTCACCAATTTTGTTGTCAAGTAAAAAAGAAAAGCAAAGTATCGGGTTTTGAAAACCACTCACGGGTCTCGTAGGGTTGGATGAATTAGAATGGATTAAGCAAACTGAAGAATATAAGAGGTCAAATTCATGTTTTGTCCTATACCTACTACACTTAATTTTCAGCTTCAGTAACTTTTCCACAATAAAGGCACTTTATCATAGGAGAGGCTTATGTGTCAATAGTAGCCAGCTCCATACTCACTTGGCAGAACTATTATTTCTATTGTTGCCAACGTTCGTAAAATGTATTATGTATGTGATCGTGTATTTCCTATTTTATGAACTTTTATGTCCTCTCACTGGTTGATATACTTTGTACGTATATGAACGTCTATTGTATCAGCTTTATTTGAGATTGCAACTGTGGGTACCTGATAATATTCTTCACCAATAGGAACATACAATGGCATTAAAACAGAGGGACGTTGAGGCGCATTTTAAATCTTTTCAGCACACTATGTATGTATGTTTGTATGAGCTAGTGACGGAGTTTTTAGGCCGCCTACAGGCCTCCGTCATGGCTTAACGAATTAAAAGCCGGGACCGACTGTTTAACGTGCCCTCCGAAGCACGGAAGCGCTCAGCTCGTAATGTCAATTGCGGTCACCCATCCTAATTTGTGACCGCGCATATCGTTGCTTAACTTTAACAATCAATCAAGAACGCCTAAGCAAGCTACGCCACGAACGCTTCAGCACACTGGTTTGAATAACTAATGACACGATTAGTAGAAGGTAGTATTAGATGAATAGGTACTGCAAAAATTCTCGAGACTGCACTATTTTGGACGTTTTTTATTTTTCATTGTTTGGATGAAACGTGACTGAAATTATTTATTCTGAGACTTCCGAGAACAGTATCATACAAAAAGGTTATAAACTTAGACTAGCTATGATATTACCCAGGGTCCCGAGAGGTGGATTTCAGCAAAGTTGGAGAGTTGTTATGTTTCACTCATTATTTTCAACTCAGTCAATCTTCTGGGAATCGGGAATACGATAACTTCTCGATAACTCGTGTCTCGTTATGGTAATCTCCTGCGGGAGAGCGGTCATTTATATTATCATTGTGGTGACCGCAGCGCTCGGCTGACCTTAAGACTTGAAGCAACTTGATAATTGAATATCAAAGATGTTATACTTCGATACTACAATTTGAAAACATGAGCATTTCACCTTATTCTGAAGAACAGAGCATGAGAACAGTCACGCTATTTTTTAACGTTTCGAACGTTATCAAAAACTTTGTCTGACAGCGTCTGTGTATGTACTATGCTGTCAAAAACTAGCTCTATATGAAATGTGCGTGACAAAGCGTTTGTTACGCTGTCAAAAAATTGCGCAATTGCCCTACTGTTCAGTTTATAAAATATCTAAATTATACGAGTACGATAAAGCAAACTGCAAACACAAAATCTTGATACGAATTGTAGATACTTGGTACAAAAAGCGAAAAGTGGAAGCCAATGTCTGCTAAAAAAATTATACATATTTTTATCCCACGCTCTGTACACAATCAGATTTGTTGTTTTTTCATTATATGCGGTTTTTTATGGTTAATTACTTTTAACAAAAAATATATCAGATGCGGAAGCATCCTATTTTCTGACGTAAACAAAGATTATTATCATCTAAATTACAAGTAAACCAAAACAATAAAATTGGAAACTTCTTCGATACAGTTTTCAAGTTTACCAAGACAGTTTTTAACGCATACTTTATTTTTCTAAATAAATGATGTTAATGTCATATTACGGTCATTGAATAGCCCGACTGTTTCTTTTATATTATACACTACTTTTGTATACTTTTGTATTGTATACATATATTTGTATATACTTGTATTAGTTGTAAGTTTTTCTATCAATAAATTGTATATTAAATTATTATCTTTTTTTGACTTAAATAGACTCGTCTTGAATTTAAATTATGTTTTTTTCAAAACTTGAGTCTATGCAGAATTATTGTAGATAAAATCATAAAATAGCACCTTTAAAGTGAGACATGGTTTTGTTACAAAACAACTCTTGGCTCACCTGTTAATAAATGTAGATTATTGTAAATGTAGTCCCGTGTAGAAAAAAAACGTAGGACTACGTTAAATACATTGTGATGTTTATTTATTCAGGGTGAAGAGGTGCGGAAAGGTCTCAGCGATGTTTGACTGTGGCGATTTATTTAACGAGTAGCTTTATTTGTTTGTGACGGGGCGTCCCCCACTAATGCTATGCCATTAACTCCATCCTCACAAAGTTTCTACAATTTCGACCTTATTATCGGGGGCATAGAGTTGAAAGTGGTCTTTAAGATGGTTTTACGTAGCGCTGTTGTTTAATTAATGGCTTAATAGTGGCTACGTCATGTGTACGAAGTGATGTAGTGTTAACTCTTGCTAGCTTCACCATAACATCATCATTGAGGTAGTTACATATATACAATTGATCTTGGTGCCTAACTTGATTCACGTACTTTCAAATACTTTCTAAATAACTATTTTATTTTTGTGTTATTGTCGTGCCATAATGCCCTATTGAACTATTCTCAGAGTTTTTAAATGTACCTAAGTACATCATACTAAACTTATTTACAGACACTGTGATTATTATTTCTGAGAGTAACACTTTCTATTTCTTATACAATATCCATGACTTATACAAATTTCATAATTTTTAGGATAAACTCTAAAATTTTAGTTCTACGTAAGTAATTAATTTTAATTTTAGAACAGATGCTCCTAGAATACAATCTGCTTTGTTTAAGGACAGAAACAAGAGAAAAATCTGATATTATTGGCTATTTTTGGTATCCAATATAAAATAAATAACAGTACGACTCTCCCAAAGAAAAATATTGAACCAAAATTTGATTGCAATAATAACGATATTATTGTGCGGTTTCATTATTTGAAATCAGTGATTCGTTCGTTACAGTACACAACCTGCTACTATTAATAACATGGTTATTTTTGTATCAATAAAAGTAGTTAATATAATTTCTTGAATTGAGTAAACACGCGTTCATTGAAATAATAATGTAAGCAAATATCTACATGAGTCGGCCTGTACACGAACGAGCTTTGGCTGTTTTTCGTTATCTATCACGATTACAATTACTATAAAAAAGTTTGTCGTGACTGACCTATTCACAGACGATGCCTAAATAGCTGGTCCTAGAAATTTGGATTTGGAAGGTGCATTTCTTATAGAACCCACCGTACACTAAGAAAGGATTTTTGGCAATTCTACCACTAAGGAGTTTAAAAAGGGTAAAAACGTTTATAACAAAAATAGTATTCCTTGTACTCCTCAAAGTTTCAGAGTTTTGCTACTCTACGCAGGGTGTGACGAATACTAATTGATCGAGCGAGCGATTTGAGCGAAGATCTCAGTGGCAACTTGGGCGATTTGTCGTTGTATGTTTGTTAGAACATAACTTTCGAACCGTTAATCCAATCTGTATGTAACTTGGTAGATCAATAGATTGTGCTATGAAAATTTGCTGGGAAGCATATGAGCTTAATCAGTGAAGGGGTTGCAAAGAAAGTTTCCATGTCTTCGTAGTTCAGGTTAGACGTGTTTCAAGATATTCACACGACACGAAGGCTACAGTTCAAACAAGATTTTAAACGGATATTACTAAAATGTACTCTTAAATACGATGTTTAGTCTTTAAGCCCTTACGTGCTCTACATATACCACCAAAATGTTATGTACTAAATAATAATCGAAAAACCTTACGTGCGGTATAAATTACGACCTTTACGTGACGCTTATCTTAAAACACGGGTAACACTAGAAAAACCTTAAGCTGTTTGTTCTTTATTTGTAAAGTAAATGAGTTTATTTTCATTAGTTATATTCGAAAATAGGTTAGGTTAAGGGCCACATTATACTGGAAATCATGCATTTACTTCGTATGGCAGCCGAATGATATCCGGTTCCTATATTGTAATAATGGATGTCAGATCGTTAATTATCACAGCAACGTTGTTTTTCTGTGAACAAATGTATGGCGCTTTTCGACAGAACGTTGAACTGACAATCCGTCGTTCGTGAATATTGGAACCGAGCATGATTCAGGTCTTTAAAGATTCTAGTTTATTTTGGTTGTGCAGCCAGTTTGTTCGATTCGGCAATCTGGAGGCAGTTCGATTTTGATGTGGTGACATAACCAAGTGATGTTACCAACTACTGAGCAATATGCACGTTCGGTTCGGCAGCTTTTTAGTTACGTGGTTTCAGGTCTCAATATAATTTGATCTCAAACTTTGTAATCCTTTATTTTAAAGGATATTTAGTCTTATGTATATACCTAAGGATGAAATATAATAAATTCATCGTTTTATCCTATAACTGGTTGCTTCGCTGTTTTACTTATCTTGTTTATCATACAATAAGCTTCTGATATAAGATAGAGTCCTAATCTCAAGTAATTGTATAGTGATTACTACAGACTTTTAAGTTTTCTATTAATATCAAACCTGTTAAGTTACGTTAGAGCTAATATAGGCGTCGGTTTATAATAATTGAGTTTTGATTGAAATACTATAAAGCTTCTAAATTAGAGTACAGTAATTATTTTAGGCAGATATTTCAGATATTTCAGCTGCAATTATAAAGTGAAATTTGTAATGGGTTTGGGTTCGATATCGCCCGAGGCATAACTCGCAATGTTTGTAACTAATTTATTTGTTTCCCTCTGTAAGGCATAGCAACTCAACGCATAAAAGTTAAGCCGCTGGCAAAAGTTAATCATCATACGCATAAAATTGTTTCTCCCATACCTTATTAAGCTTGTATTCGATTTACAGCCCGGCTTATTATGTCTTATTTATTCGTTCCGAATACGGAGCGCGGTGATAAAATCCCCCCACCTGTGTATTGTGAGTGATGAGTACATGTTACCGCTTTAATTCAATTATCTGCCACGGCCCTGGGGGGAGATACCCTAACATGAATATTTTCTTCCAATATCGTCGACCACGCCGCGTTTTCACCAGTAAAACCGATATCATAAAATGCGGTGAGTACTCGTACCTACTCCGCGAACGCGATGTTTAGATACTTCTCGCAACTGGAGCGGTTTATTTATGTGTCACCACGATATTAGCGTAAAAAGCTTAGAACATAATAAAATTGCAAGATTTATAAGACAGATTTATAACATCTTAAACAGTGCCTTCGTTTGAATTTCATAGGTATGTAATTTAGAACTTTCCTATTATAAGATAACGCATGGTTAACAATTTGAATCCATCATCATGTTCAGTACTACGATTCAATCATAACAAAGTTTGCAAGCAAGTTCGTATGAGCTAGTGGCCAACTCATATGACAGAGTTCTTGTCGCCTTAAGGCTTAGTGGGTAAGTTTGTGTGTAGTAAGTAGCGACGTGACCTTACGTAAACTTAAATGACAAACGACGCTATGTATCGACGTCGTAAAAAAGACTTATTATTAGGAAATTCCCATTTACCGCGTGCCCTTTATAAGCCCTTTGTGTGCGCAGTTTGTGCCGCTTGGCTCGTTGATTTCGTCCACTACCAACTATTTATCTTGGCCGTGTGCTCCATTACGTTAACGACCGCGCGAATAGTTCCGGAAGGAATAACCAGAGCTCAACGAGAAATTAGCCATAATTTTATTTCATACCGACCAAAACATGGCGTGAAACGATGTTGCCGAAAGTTAAAATGGATAATTCAGACCATAATTCTTGGTTGTAACAATAAATGAAATAAAACAATAAAATGATATACCTACATGCCCATTATGAAATAAACAGGTACTGTCTCAGATAAACAGTTTGAGTATCCTTCGCTGGTGAGTGAGTAGTCTCCTGTGATTACCTATAGAAGTTATGTTTTTACATCCTGTGTATTGAAATAATAAGTCATTGTCAGAAAGTTTAGACACCTTGTATCAAACAATACGGATTATTAGATTCCCGAACTGCCACGAGCGAATGTTCTCAAGATTGAAGTTTGTTCTTCTCTGTTTCATAAAAAAATATTGTTTATTTGCAGGAATAGCAGGAATAGCGATCCATTTCAGCCGTTGTAATGTTATGAGTACTTTATAAGCTTTATTTACGCAAAAGGCTACTAAAATAAATCGCTTAATCTTATAAATTCAAATATTCAGAACAGATTTCAAAACAGATTCAAAGTCTCTTTCATTTCTATTTGACAGACATTGATAAAAACCTAAATCGGAATCCTTAATAATTCATATGATTATTTTACATACAATAATATAGTTATTGATAAATCTCAATATTTTTATTTCTTTAAGTTCCTGTGTAGCAAGATTCAAGTACAGACACTGGTTCTACAAATGGTTTGTAACTAAAATAGTACATCCAAATGAGGCGTGAGAAAGGTCGTGTAATGAATCTTCTTCAGAAAATAACGAGTAGAGGATTTTATTGTTAAAACACACTTTGCTTCTATTCCGGGGTAAGCGGCATGGGTGGCTTTGCTCGTAAATCAAGGCAATTTGTTCCTAGAATTTTGATCGCCACGGTTAACCGAAGCTTAATGTATTTATCATGAAAATAATTAAAATAATAGCCCTGAGAATTTTATATTCCGGATGTAGCCTTTGATTCTATTTGGATAATTTATTACTACCGAATCGTGTTACGTTAGTTCACTTCAAATAATATTTTCTGCGTCGTTTTCAGAATTATTTCAAAATCAGTTACTGAGATAAGTTTAACTTAATTTAAATAAGCCTAAAAAAATATTTTGTAACTTATTTCTTTACTATAAGGACTTCGGTGACTTGGCGGACAAAGCGTCCGGCTGAGTAAGAGAGTTGTAGGTTTGATTCCAGCGGAGGGAGAAAAATTTTGGGTATGGGCGTCTTGGTACCATGGAACGACCATCCTAGGGGACAGAGTTATGACTGTTGGGTGCTCTTTATATTTTATTAGGGTTTATTAGTCGATTTACATGGTGCGTGCCTGTTAGTTTACTGCCAAAACTAATCTAGAAATAAATTTTATTATCTACTAAACCAGAACATTGACTTTGAATGATAATTAGTACTCTGATATATTATGACGTTTACGGGTATGTTGTTTATGATCATTCATCATACTCAAGTAGGACATAAACGTTTCATGCCATATAATTGCGAAAATGTAATTCCTGGACTAAAAGCTACTCTATTATTCACACTGGACAGTAAGAGCATTATAGAATCTTGAAGTAATAAGACAAACCGTATCCCTAATGGATAAGTAACATGGGACGTCCTTTATACGAACAACAAATATCCCACACAACACAGATAATAGCAAGAAGCTGCTAAGCAGCATACATCAAATATTTAAAGGAGAGTAAGCCGCGTCCACCTGTGTCCTCACATTCAGATAAGGGAGCGTACATAAACTAAGTTATGCTTTTTAAGGGGTTATAACCCTCCCCTTCCACGAGATATTTAACTCTGTAAAAGCACCCTCTTTCTTATCTAATGTCGAGAACTTTACCTCTTATCTTTGGTGAAATCTCATCCCGTGCAGTCTTAACGGCCATGAAGTTAATTGCGTGTGTCAACATCTAGCTTTCTGTAAATAAGGCTGTATTATGAGGCGTTGTCCTAATAGAGCGTAATTACGCAATCACTATGATCGTTCGATTAGCATAGGTGATTCCAATATTCTACTAACAGACGACGGATCGTTCATTACCATAACAACGTTGCTTTTATGTCATAAATGTATCTTTGGCGCTTCTCGATCATGCTATGGTCTCTATCCATTAGTAGAATATTGGGATCGGGCACTAGTTGAAATTGACATTTGTGGGTCATTATCATCTTTTATGATCAGTGACAGCCGTGAATGTTGCTACCATGGATCTAAATAATCTTTCTAAAAAAAAAGAAGATTTTTAAACTTTATTTGAGGTTTTATCGCTTTGCGATCACATTACCCATAGTTGTTTTTGACAAAAATAATTTTAAAAACTTGACTACTTACATAAACCTAACTTAAATAATAAAACTAAAAACTCAATTTCTTTACACGAAGGAACCTATAGCTAACAAGCAATGTAATGCTTCATTCAGATCTTCATCTTTTGTACAAATCTTACTTATATTATAAATGCGAAAGTTTGTGAGTTTGGATGTTTGTGCATCAATCATGCCTAAACGGCTGAACGGATTTGTATGAAACTTGGAATATACATAGTACATATACTGGATTAACATATAGACTATTTTTTATCCGGATATCACGCGAGCGAAGCCGCGGGCGGCAGCTAGTAAAAGATAATGTTACGATGAATTTATTAATCACCTAACCTCATAAGTAAAGTCATTATAATGTTAGCGTTTTTTTATATTAGAAAGAATAATTAGATCCACGGTAGTGACATCCGCGGCTGTAACTGATCATAAAAGATGAGACCATTGTAGAGATGCGATGACGTTTGACATTAATTAATCCATTTATTGATTGACACATCGCATCGCTATTCATATGATGATCGTGAATCGTGGTTCATTATGACAACGGCTTATAGGCTTCTTATAGGCTTATTGTGTACATGTTAGACTCATAATATAACTAGCTTTTTCGCGTTGAGTTGCGTGTCGATAACAATTCCCAAGTAAAGTAAGGTAACCTGTGTTATAAAGCCAAATAAAATCATTACTTTATCACAATTTTCTCCATGCTTTACAGATTAATCAAAGGAAAATTGACACCGTGAATCCAATTATGAAAGTATTTCTGACGTGGTTTATTATCCCCATTTATAAATATAACGAAGCTAGGTACTCAATTATAAATACCAATTTCTTATATTCTGGTTATTGGAAGGTTTCAATATATTTTGGGATTAAAAGTCTGCTTTATAGTTACACAAAACCTTTTGGATTAGTGGGAGCAAAGGGCAATTTTAGGATCAATTGGTTTTACGAGCAGTAAAACCTTTTTTCCCATACTTATGAGTGCGGTATCAAACATGCGGAATATTTTCTCGCCTCCATTTACGTTGTTATCACCACTGCATCGTTGTGGAGAAGTGTTGATGGCTTTGGGTCCCAAATAATATGCTTATTGCTGTTATTTGTTCGATCTAACATATCGATTTTATATAAATAAGCTTCACTTACCTACTACTACAACATGTGTCACTTTTTATCGGCTGTGGTGAAAGTATTAAAGTGCGTCTGAAAGAGGTTCCTTTCGTACTCTTGACACAAGTTTTGATACTTAAGAATAAGTCTTCTCAGCAGTTGGAGTAGGTAAGTACCTACCTCCATGTATGGTCCAACTGCTGAGTAAAGGTCTCCGCCAAACTTCGCCAACCATTATAATAGAATTTGAAATAAATAAGTATATAAACTTCATCAAAGTTTGGAATAATACTGAGTCTAACAATGAATATTCTGTATCTCTGTATTAAAATTTTATACACGTCTAAGTTTGGTAAAGACAGACAACTTGGTTCGGCAGGCCCATTGCTATCAGTGATACATCAATAAGTTTGCAAACGTAACCAAACTCTGATAATGGATGTCTACATAACCGAACCGATACAGCAACTGCTCCAGCTTAACTAGCTTATAGCTGAATCACTTTTTCAGAAACATAAAACATGGTTTCGTATGCGTATCTACTCGATTAATTAGATAAGTAAATAAATAATAATAAATAAGTACCATGGGATCCATGGTGGCAGCAGACCTCGTAAAAATGTTTGCAGAACGTGCAAACATGTCTCCAGCAACGGGAAGGTTGTGGGTTCAAATCCAGCCGGGGTTTTCCGTTCGGAAACTAAATGTGTGCTCTCAAACAGGGAAGGAAACATCGTGAGGAAACATGTATAAAGTGCACGAAAACGATCTTTGCGCACTTTTAATCTTTCACCACACTGGTTCGAGAGATTAGTAGTAGTATTACATGTTTCAATGAGTACCATCCAAAACGTCTTTATTTCAGTCATCATCATCCATCTCCCCTATGTTATCCCACTTAAAACGCCTTTATTTCAGTACATATATGTCACCGTAAAATTGTAAATACCATTAGATTATGATCTATCTCGGACGGCCTCGGTGGCGTGGCGGGCGATTGCTCGGCAGAGACGCAAGAGGCGCGGGTTCGATTCCCGCTGCGGAAGAAATGTTTGCATGATCTGTAAATATTTCTTCCGGGTCTGGGTGTTGTGGTTCCATGGTACTCGTAGTTTCTGATACCCACGACACAGGGAATCCTAGTGTGGGGCCAGGACTATGTATGTGACTGTTGGGTATTATTTATTTATTTTTATTTATCTCGCGAGATTGTAATCTCTCGAAAGATTGTGAACCGTAACATACTGCTTACAATTTAACTGCTTTTAATTTCTGTCGCTTACCTACCTAGTACCTACTAATTTCGATCGAAGCAGATGTTCGACAGTTTCCAATCTCGCAAGATTTTAATCTTACGGTATTTACAATTATATGGACATACATATTATCACGCCTATATCCGTAATGGGGTGGGCAGAGCCACAAGTAAACATAAGAATTACTTTAAATATGTAAAACGCTTGTTAATTATGATGTTGCGCAACACATTAACGTTTTAATAAAACATGTCAGTACATTCACGTAGAATATTAAATGTTGTTTAAAATCTCGATTGAATAAATTGTTGAAAGGATTTATTATTAAAATAAATTTATAATGATCATTAATTTGTTTTGTTACCGCATGAAAAGATTTCAATGGTTATGTTTATAGATTACGTATAGTTAATTATACTTTATTATAAATACTACTGCCAACTTTATATACCGTGTAACATTTAACAAATTCATAAACTTAATTGTCGGCCTCGTGAGCATGAAAGGCGAGTGCTCGGCTGAGACGCAAGAGGAGCGGGTTCGATTCCCACAACGGGAGAAATGTTTGTATTTTCTGCAGATTATTCTTCTGGGTCTGGGTGTTGTTGTATTATGTATTATAAGTATGTGTTTATATCCTTTTACCACTTGCAGTATAAACTCATGAAGTATACATATAAATAATACGTACATATGTATATTCATCTGAAATAGTTTAAATGTAAGGCATGCATGCATATTACTCGTAAGTTGAAAATAAAATCTTATGCCATCTTCATAATTTCTAAAAGTCTTTGTACTCAATCGGAAATGTCGATATGCTAATGAAATAAATGTACTTGGGGTATGTTCAATCGTTTTATTGAGGCAAGCACGTTGCCGGTATTGTATTCTAACCCTTTTCACGGTGTCTGCCACTTTCTGCGTGTTAGTACGAGTTGGGTGGCGTGCCCCCCATAAATCAGAGCCGTTTTGTTCAGGCCCATTACGTCGTTTTACCGCCTTCCTACTGAGACAAAATTAGATCATACAGAGAGGAAGCCCGTCTTAACCCATACATAACTTCTGCTGTAAAACCTTTAATAGTTACTGCGCAATGCCGACATGTTTAGTGTCGACCCGCGCCCTTACGATGACATCGTTTGTTCCATGGACCCCCATTTTAAGAAAAACAGGCTAGTGCCAGGCTTTAAGTAGGCACTTCGCAAGAATCTCCAAGCTCTTTATAATGAAGGTAACAAAAATAAATCAGCTTCTTTCACTTGAACTTATTTAATCTATCTATAAAGAAAACCGTAGCGAAGATAAAAACTTTTAAATTGTAGTATTTGCATAAGAAAATTACCTCATTAGAATGTGTTAACTGCAAAGTTATGCTCGTGGTTATGAGATGGAAAAGTTTTTCTGCGAATTTTTATTGAAAAGATTCTGAGATCATAAATAAAATTTTTGCTTAATAATTTTCGTAATAAACACGTGCTGAGCTGAGAGTAACTATGAATAATCGAAGCGTAAAAACTGTTTCAGATTATAATAGGTATAAAAAGTGGCCTTAACAACTATAATATATTTTATAATCGACCATGAAAAGAATGTCTCGTTGACGTAGCTCTTTTATTTAGAAGTGTTGAACAATATTTCAATGAATGATTCATTTAAAAGGAAGATAATTCATTTAGGCTTGTGAAATAGAAGCAGCCGAGGTGAGTGATAGCCAACTAACGTAGGGCTGTCGAATCGCCAATCTATATGGCAGTTTAACCATGGTTAATTTAAATATACCGAAGTTGAGAATATTGTAGCTTTTCATTTACTTAATTTTAGTAGGCCGATAGGCGAATTAAGTATTCTTCCTATTATCTATCACTGGCCATTTGAATCGATACCACCTAGTTATGAAAATTGTCTACAAAGCCTAGTTTCAGTTTCAAATTGGTAAATGCACTACTATTACCCATTCCCGGCAGCCAGAGAGTTAAAATACGAGCTGTTTGTTTATTAACAATTGATCTACGAGTACTCAACATCAGCTACTAGTAAAATTAATTATTATATTGTTTAGTTGGATGGATAAATCTCTAATAGCTGAAAATCAGCAATGAGCAGGTAATTATGATTATCATCATCATCAGCCTATAGCAGTTCACACATGGACATAGGTCTCCCCAAATAACTTTGGCTTGACGCATCCAGTCTCTGCCAGTAGCGTTTTGCAAATCGTCACTCTACCTAGCCGGAGGGCGTCCTACGTTACGTTTGCCGAGTCGCAGTCTCCACTCAAGCACACGTTTATAGATTACCTCGGCGTGCCTATCCTGATAACCATGTTTTTATTCATATGGTGGTAGTGGTAGCCCTGCCTTTACAGGCGCAGGCGAGAAGGGAGCAGCGTTTAATTGGACATGTACTGTTCCGAAATCAGTTGTGGAGCCTGTGTCCTTACCAGTGCTACCACGTCGGGCCCGCGCGTCTCCCTTACCTTCTCCTAGCTAATATTAATACGGCGAGAGTGGCTCGCCTCGCAAAGAGCAATCATAAATCCTATCCATTGACGCCAAATTACAATGTAAAAATGTTAAATTTTATAGCTTAATACCCTTGTATTTTGATGGCCGCGATAAAAGGAGAATGTCTTATTTTACGTTAGATGGAAGAAAATAAATAGGCTGAGATGGTTATTAAAAAACATCTGCTGAGTCATTCCCCTACCAAAAACGTTATTTTAAGAACAGTAATCCTTCTATTTGGGTAGGTGAAATAAATTCATATTATGCTATCACGGCCTTTAAAAAGTATGTCGTATGATAAACTGTGAAATAACAGCGACTGGTATAGGAGAAGAAGGAACAATCGATGTTTTTTTTGTTATGTTTGTTTTATTATTATTTTAGTGATTTATGTGTCCGTAAATATTACTAATTAGAATAATTGTAATGTGGTATTTATGTTTATAATAATAAAATGAACTGAGACTGAAACTGAAACTATTTATATGAGCAATAGATAGATATTAAGAAACCGAATATTTTGGAAAGCTGTTTATGTACATCGATGCTGAATATATCTGTAGTTTATAGTGTTATACATACATAGTTCTTAACTTGAATAACAATAAGTATACGAAACCTAATTTTCTAGAATATTTTACTAATCATACTACTTTTGGAGATTCATTCTGTCTGTTACACATGAACTGAACACAAAACACAGCTGTAGAACAAATTTAGAAAGATTTTACGCTCCCATGAGTCTCAGTTCAATATCAATCACCGAGGGAAAAAACACTTTGATTTGTTTCTTCCTGTTCCACCCTTTAATAGCATGTGGATGTTGATAAATAAGAATATAAAGGAGCTGTTTTTTATTAATAATAGATATTTTTCTCATGATGATAGGGTTACGAAGTCATAACGGAACCCTTATAATTTCGCTATGTTCATGTGTTCTGTGTCAGAGACGTTTTCCTCGCAGACTCATATTAAGTAGAAACTGTGAATATCATGGCACCCCATGCAAAACATGCAAATATTTCTTGAACACGCACCTCTCGCGCCTTAGCCGGGTACTCGCTCGCCCCGCCATCAAGTTCCTAGTGTTTGAACATTATCCTAACTCCTACATGATAACATCCGCAAAGAAGACGACGGCCTTAGGTTTGTTTACTACATTAAACTTCATCTCCACAGACACTTGAATGAAAGAAGATTACGCATCTCACGGTGTTTACGTATCAGCCATATTTTTATTATTATTCTCGTATTTATTTTTAATTATTGTTGTTTTTACATGAAATATAGATAGCCCGACTGTTTCTCTTTTATTTTGTAAATTATCTTTGTTTAGCTGTATGTTTCTTTCTGTTAAATATAAAAAAATAAGATAAAAATACTTAAAAACTAGGGTGCCGCCGACAGCGGGGTAGGACTCAAGCTGCCGGTAGTTAGGGCTGCAGAGTGAGGAACCTCCTGACAATACGAGCCGTGTCAAGGATTACTGAATCTGACCCTTGACCCAACCGCCTAGCGAGGGCCTCTTAAGGTGTTGATCGAGGCTCTCCGCTATGAGACCATTTGCCTTGACGACTATCGGGACAATGATCGTTGAATCAACATCCCACATGGCGGTTATTTCGTGAGCCAAGTCAAGGTACTTGCTGAGCTTGCCCTTCTCGGCCTTCACGAGATTCTCGTCATGGGGGATGATGATGTCAACGAGTACTGCCCGACGTTGGGATCGATCTATCATCACGATATCTGGTTTATTGGCGACAATAAGTTACCCTTCTATTATCACGGACAGGACTTGTTCGTGATAATAGAACGGTCCCAATAGAGCAAAGCACGACCATAATAGAACAAAGCACGACCATTTTGGAGAACTGGTGCTGATGCGTACTTATAGTACGGTACCTCGAATTCGACAAGGCCATATTGAAGAGCAAGTTGGTTGTGCCTGTGCAAGTACTCGCTGTTAGCAAGATGCGAACTACCTACCTAACTCATTAGGGGCTACACAATATGTATGTATGCAGGTATATATACTGAAATTAATATTTGGTTGAGCACAGTAATTATTTTACGGTCATAATGGCTGTGTACCATAACGAGAAAACGGTAATTTACATGATAATAATTTGACATTCGGTTTGTAAAGGTAGTTGAAAATTGTGTGCACCGCTTTATTATTGTCGCCATATTATAATCGCGAACAGTTTTTGGAAACTTGGGGTTTTAGCAACTTCTCTTTATGAAATTTAAAAAATTCATAAGAGCTGTAGCTAAGTTGGGTCAGGCAGGCTAATTAACGTGAAACAAAATGTTTCTTGTATTTCTGAAAAATATAATTTCACATAGGTCACCACACCACCAGGTGTGCACTGCACTGCATGCTTTGGAAAATTTCTGACCTATTTTATTTTATAATTTGTCTTTTGTTTACAAACTTACATTAAGAAACGACAGAAAAACGGATTTACCGTCTTTTCGTTTTTGTCTGTTGTTTGTTGTCAAAGCTAATTTACAAAAAAAATCTACAACAGGATAATCCTGAGGAAATTATGGAAGTTAAACCTGATAGAGCATAAACTTGAACTTTAATTTGTTTAACACATTCTTTTCTCCGGTGTTCCTGTTCGAAACTCGACTCTAAAGATGTTCAGGTTAAGTTTAGTTTAACAAAGTTATCGAAATGCTATTAATATCTGATTGTGTAGGTCAACTTTTTACTCTGGGATATGCCTGCGTTTTTAATATTTTACATTTCAAGATAGTGGAGGAGCTAGAGGTATTTTTCGGATCTGGTTAAGCATCTTTATGATGCATGCACTATTAAAGGTTTTTACATTTTTACACATTTTTGAATTATGTCTGAGTTGTTTATGTTAATTTATAATTATAATAGCATATGGCTTGTTCATTAAATTTGTCTTTAAGAGTAATAAAGAACAAGCACTAACGGCCTACAGTGTTTCATACAGAACATGCGTTGTCTCCTAGACTAATATTTCACAGTGGAATGTTTGTTAGCAGCCAGTCATGTAGCTGTCATCGTATGATGTATGTTATGTGCAAGCCGGTTCTATCAGATATTTTCTATTTCTGTCACGACGCGGGTGGCGCACCATAAATCCTGCCATATTTTTGTTAAGGTATATTATCCACATCTTTTTTCATTAGTTGAATGTGACCGTGGCTTGATAAATGCCCTCACTAAACTTGATATTTATCTGGCTCTTGCGTAAGGCTGGGACGCATAAAGATACAAACTTAAACCCACAGTGGCCTGATTTTAGGGGCCGAAATTGTGATTGATATTACCAACAGTGAAAATCAATATTAGTTCTAAATAAGGAAGTCTACTCTGTATCTGTTTATAGTGAGGTTTCAGCAAGTCAACCAATTCCCATTTCATTTGATCACTGTGCTTTATTTTAGCAACCTACGCTTTTAGTACGATATTTTAGAAATTCTTATTCCTAACGAATTATATTGCATAATAGTGGCAGGTATTAAATGAATTATGAAACGTCTGGATTAGTAGTAGGAGTCAGTAGAAATTACACAATATTGCCAAGCTGTTTTCATTTCCTATTCCGGAGGAAATTGCTAAGACTATCCTAGCTTTTGGGGTAAGATTGAAAGGATCAAACCCAAGGGAGGGTTTGCACCCTGAAACATTTGGACGCCAAAATTAAACTGCTTCAAACGTTATAGTGCTTAGGAGCTGTACGTTACAATTTCTGGTAGGTGTTTACAGGTGTTATAGGATTACCTATCCCACAAAATGGATTTCACTACATTATCTTAGGTAGTTATATTTTCCTTAATATTAAAGATAAGTTTGTAATAAACAAACTACTTTAAAACTGGATGCGTCAAGCCAAAGATAGGGCACGATAGCGCTCATTAGGGGAGGCCTATATCCAGCAGTGGACTGCTATAGGCTGATGATGAATAGTTTAATTATTTTAAATTTACTAAAATTATAAAAATATTGGTAAAACAAATTCACACAGCTCTTTAAATTGCAGACGTCACATTAAATAAGCCAAAATGCAATCAGGTTCTATTTAATTGCTTGTTAAACTATTTCATTAGCTAAATAAGTTTATCTAAACCAATGCCTGCATACAAATCCAAAGCAAACAAATTGGTTGAATACTACAGTAAGTTTTGATTAAATTATGCAGCATATAAAATTGACAGATGTGCTGCTGTTTTAAGAATTAAAATGTTTTGGTCAGTTGCAGTGGTATTTTATAATATTCGTTCGTATGTATTCTTCTATTTGTTGTAGAGTATAAAGTACCTGTCAGGTTTAGATTTTGGTAACCTAAAAACTAATCACAATAATGTTAAATATAATTTTGAACGTACTTATGAATTTTCCTCGAAATATACAATCTTAAGTAGAGATCCTTGTTACCTAGTAACCTAAAGATCTGAGGAGCTGTCTACAAAGCTTGGGGTTTAGGTACAATCTGAAGTTATTTATGTTTTGTTTTATCTTTTCTTTTACGAAGTTGTGTGTAATATTTGCTGTAATTTGTCAAATAATACCAAACTACAGAGAGAAACTACGCCAACAAACAAGTAAAACGTATTGAGTGCAGATGGGGGGTCGTCGAAGTTAGCGTCCGGACGGCCTTTACTTACAAACTTGCAGCTCAACTTAAACAGGAACATTGTTTGATGGCAGGAACTGATGTCGTCAATGCTTTATGCAACTTATCTTGTTACTTAGTAAAAAAAAAACTAAGGCCTCTTACCATCTATAGTAGATGATTTATACAACTTCAGGAGGCAACTTTACCTTCACAGACGGGACGCTGTAGTGACCAGGACGAAATAAGATGGAGTAGGCTTGCCCAGTACCTATTCCATCCTCTCAGCTTAGTCGGCGTTGTCCACAGGAAAGTCATGGTCAATACGTGCGGAGCTGACTAAGCCGCGGGTTTTCTCACGATGTTTTCCTTCACCGTTTGAGAGTACTGGTATAGAGCACATAAATTTTTCGCACAGAAAAATCCATTGGTACACGACCGGATTTGAACCCACGACCTTAGGATCGGAAGGCGGGGTCACTACCAACTAGACCACCAGTGCTCTCAGTGTTATTTACTAAAGTCGGAGAAAAATACCACAATCGTCTCGAAATCAACGTAAATAGCTATCTGTAGACCGTTTGTAACGCAATCTGACCGTATGTAGACAGCCTGTTTCTTTTGTATTTTGTAAACTATATTTGTAAGTAAATAATTTTATTGTAAGTTGTCTTTAGAAATAATAAAAATATTATATTGAAATAAAGTGATATAATGTTTTTTACCATGGTTTTATTTAATAAACATTTTTGCTCTAAATCCGAAGAAAACATTGTTAAGTTTTTCACTCGTTATAACTTAAAAAAAAAAATAACTATCAAATTGAGAAATTAAGGTAGAAATGTATTTTCTTTCTTGAACAAGCACCTAGCCAGGTAAGGTAGGTAAGACTTTTCAGTTAACAACGTAATTTTCATAACAAGCAACTTATTATAAAAGCGGTACGAATTAAGAGATAAGCAGTTACAAAGATGACAAGATAAAGTATTATTTTAATAAAATGGGTAGATAAAACGCCGCAAAACAAAAGTTGTGGAAATGTTGTTGCGTATTTTGGAGAGAATATACAGGAGATTTGGCGGCTTGGGCTTTCCTGGGTTTCACCGGATCCGCGGCTGTAACTAACTACACGACTCCGAATGTGTTTCGCAACAGACATATCCGAGGTTTCTCTGTCTATTTACATGTTATATCCGATTCAGTGCATGATTCAATTCTTTTATAGCGATTCAAATATTTATCATAGGTAACATAATCTGACGCAGGGAAATAGATAAGTGGGTGGGTACTCACTCATGCGAAATTTTCAATAAGTCATAATTTGGAAAGGTTTAGCGGTTATAGCGGCGCGGCGTCACCCAAGGGACCGCCTTCGATTCGCCTACATAGTCTTATATCACATGAAGACTCCTTATTCTGTAGGTATATTACGCTAAGTCGAGGTATTCCTTTCACTCGCAGCCTATTCTCGGGTTGGTCGACAGAAAAGGCTCATATTCTTATTCCAGTAGACGTTTACGGCTGCTGCCATAACAATTCTTACAAATTGGATTTGAACCTACGAGAAAGTTTGATATAATTCATGAATTTTCTGCGCTCGTCACGACAAGAAACATTTTTCATAAAATGGCACTACTTTTGTTATACGTTGCTACTTTAAGTATACCTATTAGTTATAAAAAAAATATACACACAATTGTAATAAAACAGAGGGTACTGTACCTTTGATTAATTACACCATTATTGTCATCATTTAAATAAATGTTCATGGATTCAAATCGTCCATGTCAAATAACTTGTCATAATAAGTATATGACAAGCAGGTGTGTCATTTCCTCCTCGGATTTAGCAATAAGCTGAAGCATATTTAAATATAGCCAGTACCCAGTGTGACCATCCGGTGTGGCGCACGCCTCAGGAATGAATATCATATTTGCTTTAGCTTCCTCTTTTCGAACGCGTCACCGCGCCTAAATGCGTTTAGTAATTTATACAATTATCACAGAGCGACTCTTATTTATGAAGTGTCTTTTCACACTTCGTATTCGATTTTTTCATTTGATCATCTCAATAGCCCAAGGCTGATTTAATTATTAACAAATCCTTCCTACAGTCAATGTAGGGCCATCAAGTGACGATATCTCATATTATTTATGATCACACTATAGAACCGTTTATCAATATCAAGCGAGAAGGGCTTTGTGGCATTAAAACTTGGTCTAACTTGAGACAGTGCAAGCAGTAGTGCTTAGCAAGTTGCGTAACCAAGAGAGATATTAACGTAGTTTTAGTTGTAGCTACCGAGTTTGAGAATTAAATCATTAGTTTATTCATTACTATCGCAGCCAACCCGTACAGACCTGATAGAAAAGTTTATAAAGCATAGCCAGCAAGTGCAAAGGTTTTAATTAAACCACACGCAACTAAAGTCTCAAGACAGGCTTAATATTTGAAGCGTGAAAGTGTATCGGATAAAATATAGAGAAAAATTCAACCGCTAGAAAGTTTGGTGATTTTTTGGGATACTCTGACGTTGAAGAGTTGACACTTAAATTATATTTCCAAATATTGGTTGTAAGTGGCGGCCGGCGAGGAGGGGCTGTCGTCATATTAACGCGGCGGACAGCTGGGAGCCGCCGGATGCTCTCGAAATAAACTAACCGCTTCCATCTTCGCCGCCCGCGCCCCGCGCCCCGCGTCCCGCGCCGCTTGCAGGTGCCACTCTCACCATGCATCATACTTCACATGTAATTAAGGCGCGAAAGATGCTGCCTACGCGGAACACTACGGACTTGACATGTTACTAATAATAAATACAGTCCACGGTTCATCATTTAATTCTCCTTTTGTTAATTAAACAGTTTAATTGAAACTTGCGGCCGGCTATCGCTGGAAATAATCCGACAATGCTACGTGCCAATTATCCGTCCGTTCATGAGCATATGGCACGAATCAGCTCTAATCCTTTGGATTATTAGTTGTAGGTATAGTTTTGAAAATGTTAAAGGGAACATTGCAAAGCGGTGTGTTTTATAAATTCAGTTTGTCGGGATAAATCCACACCTTTACGAACCGCTGTAAAAGTAGGTCGTGTTCCTTAGGTTTTATTTTTATTCGGTATAATTTTATTAAGCGAAATTCAGAAAATCTATGAGCGGTGGTAGATCTAGTTTAAAGGTGGAAGGTAATCCTCGCGTCCGTCGCGAGTGCTCTAGACACTTCTGGCGATGGTGAGATTTAGTACATCATACTTTTGGATCGAGGGTTGGAGGGTTTCTACCGTTGCGACCGATGTAAGAAACATTGCTGTCCAATGCCCAATGATATGGTAGGATATCACTTAAAAAAAATCACACTTGTTATTAATATAATAATACCTACTAGTAACGCATGCGTAGAGCTGATTATATCAAAGAATATATGCTATAGTCGTTTTGATTCACAGGCACTGTTGATAGGTTACATTTTTATAACAATAATAAAGTCACAGCTTTATGCTCGTAAATGTAGCGTTTAAACATGACTGCACCTGCTTATGAAAGATTATTGACCTATAAAATATTGCAGATATATTTGAAAACCCTCATAAAATGATTTAAGGTTTATATAATATTAGAATCTGGGACTTATTCATGGATTACCTATGATTTATGAGTAAAAATACCTACCGTGTGCACATTAGAACCGAATAAGTATCACATTCCATAAAGAACCAACTGCTAATCCTATTATAAGTTTATGTGCTACTGCATTAAATACTTATTCACCTACGATTCAAGAGAGCAAATTTATGTTTACGGTACCTTTGCTTTTTCATGCAGAAAAACATGTCGTTAGGATTAAACAAATTATGAAACAGTTGCTCGTCCATGAACTTTAAAGGACTTTAATCCTTTCAATACAGTATGGAGCCCGAGTGAAACCTTATGAAAAAGCTTCGCTTGTTTCTATCTCTGGATTTTTAATGAATTGCTGAGATTGGCTGTAACTTCATGTTATTTGCGCGGAAACAAGCTTCAAAATGGAGCAATTTCATTTGTCCGTGTAAGAACACCATGGCCTTAGAGTTGCGCGAAAGAATGACATACCATTTTGTTTTAGTAATAAACAGACAGTGTATACCTGCCATAACTATATAACGTTATTTAGCAGCATGAATGCTACACGTAGCAATTATATGAATCACCTGGCGTGTTCTAAACTCTGTATTGCGTGTCAGTAAAATTCAGAAAGGCTACTCATCTGGTCTGGGTTTCTAAACAGAACTTAGCTACCTTTACATGAGTCGTTACTATTACTATGGCGGTAATTGTGTGGCTAATAAACGTAACTGAAATAAGCATATTTCTAAAAGTTCCTTAAATAAATTCCTAAGATAGCAATGCATCCGAATGCCGTCATATAGCGGAGTTGGTTTATACTGTAATGTCTTACATACCATTAGTATAGTATTGAAGAAAACTGTGTCTTTATTAGAGCACATTATTAGTTGTGAAAGTTCTTATTCGTACCCGCCAGGGGGCTCTAGCCTGCTACGGATGTCGCCGCCCTATATAAATTTCACTAGACCTTGCAACTTTGATATTTCGACCCACCGTGGTTTTGCTCTAGCCTGCATTGTTTATAATGGGATGTGTTTACGCAAAACGACGCTGCTACGTCCAAAATAGGCCCACTACCTATTTTGCCTGCACGCTACGCCAAATGTGGCTGGATTACCTTGCCAGGTTCTGTCATTTGTGGGTATGTGATTTATGTATTTTCTCATTAAGACATCTAAGTGAAATTTATCCCCGATAGTTTGATAAACCAATGACTAAAGCACATCGCTGGCAAACGGCTAACGGGTAAAACAACAAGCGCAACGCTTTATATCTGATTTTATGGACCAAACAAAACTTATCGATTACCATACGACATTCCCTTATGAATAATGTAGAGAAAGTAGAAACGTCTAAAATTTTTTTATGTCCGTCAACAAGATCTGAAAGAAAAGCAATAAAACACGAGAGGCATACATGTGCGGTCGGCCTCAAATAAAAGGACTAGTGTGTGTGGTTACTCATAAGTATAAGTACCTATATACCTCCCTACATCATAACATAAATGTTTATGAGTTTGTATTCGTCACTCATGCTAAATTAGAACAATAAAACAGATTATAGTTACCGAACCTACTCCCGAGCAAAGCCTTTATATCATTATGAACAATAAAGTGTATCGGAAGGCAGATGATAATGTAAGTACTTATAAAGTTTACTGAAAGTATCTATAAAGCATAATGTCATGTTGTTCAAAACCTAGTTAGTAGCATTTTCTGTTTCTTCGAATTCGAATGAATTTGTGGGCAAAAACTAGTATCAATCTGAAAAGACGAAGGACGTTCTGGCACATTGGCTGCTCTCAGACCATTAATCTTATCTTTATTATAAACACGAGGGCTGACTAAATCATAAACACGTTGAAATGTGTTCAGCCACGCTCCATCTCTTCTTGCACAGCGTTTGTTAAATCATTAAACTATTGAACTCTAAGTCAGGGTTTGCTTTGACGAGGTAATGAGCTAAATTAATCTGATACTTCGACATAATTAATGGAGAGCATTCACGTATTGTTATGATTTGACAACCTAATACCCGGATCCAATATTCTACTAACGAATGACTTATCGTTTTTTAGCAGCGTCACCAGAGTTGGCCTCTAGCTCATACGAACATATATACATACATAGCAGTAAAACCACGTTGAAATGGTAATGAACGATCCGTAGTCCATTAGTAGAATATTGGAATCGGGAATATATATATCTCTCGGATATCAGTAAGGTCTCTTTTCAAGCCGATTGGAGATCGGAACCAAATAAATTTATTTTATCTACGAGCCTAAGCTCTGGTGGTAAAATACCTACTAGAAATAAATTCATGCTTTAAAGATTGGTGCTCAGATTTCGCTGCATCTGACTATATTTGCGGAGGTGCGGCTCGTAAATTCTGTTGTTGTAGTGCGATAAACGTCATTGTGTCTCAATGTTTGCTTCACCGTCAGGCAGGTGATTTATAGGCCCATAAGTCTGGACTAATTTCCCACACCTACGGAATTTGAACGAAAGTTGAAGCCAATCCGGAATGCCTTAGCTTCGACTGGTGAAAATTTAACTGAGGAAAATTGTTACCAAGATCATAAGTCTCACTAAGTATATGTAATGATAAAGATAGTATAATGAGGTTTCTATTACGTAAGAAATGTGGAATTGGACTAGGTATGTTCCGCCGTATCAATCCAAGCTGTCTGATGCACTAGTTTGATGAAATTTAATTCTATGTATTACAACATAACCGCAACCGCCACTTCATAAACATGATTTACCTACGAGTATATTATGTATACCTAAATAGACTTTTGGGGTGGGACTTATGTATTCAAAACTCTTAACCAGTCAAAAGTACTTTTGACTAACGAAATCAGTCAAAACTAGTTTTGCCCATTGAAGTTGGTTAAAAGTTTTGACTGACTATATCAGTCAGTTTGTTCCTAGTAGATTCAAAAGTAACCGTAGGTCACAGAACCGTATAAGCCCACCACTATTCCACTTGGAACTAGTCTGCTCTACACTAGAGCGTTTTTATAAAGTCGGAGGAGTAGATAATTAAAGATTTAGGTCCTTATTTCATTTTCCCTTTCATTACTCCTCTCCCCCCACCCCCTCATCATTCCTTACCTCACCGGTCCATGTACTCAAATTTGACCTAGAAATACTTTTATTCATAGGATAATCAGCTAAAAGTGATTTTGAGTTTATAGTAAACTCAGCCCACAGCCCGTTCAGGCCGCGGGCTCAGTAGATCACTTAAATCTTTTTAAAAGTAGTTTTCACTAAGAACGTCAGTCAAAACTACTTGTGACCAATTAAGAGCTTTGACTGTAACATACATGACCTACTGACTTAATGGATGGCACGGTTGTATAACATAACATAACATAATTATTCATACGAATAGATATTGAATTTTGTAATACCGAGGGAAATAAAAAATAAAATATTACAAAAAAAAGAGTTTTTTAATATAGGATTGTAGTATGGGTATGTTGTCCTGTGAAAAATTGTATTGGGATTTGGACAGCGATGAATTATGTTCGTTGGAAAAATAACTCATTTTGCAACACGTGCTAACAATGGCCCAGTGAGGGTTACACTGTGTTGTGCCTACAGGATATTTTATTCTGTTTAATTAATTTATGAAAACAAAACTTTTAATCTTGCTGAAGATTAACGAAGTAACCTAACTTTTGAAAGTGTTGAGGAACGACTAAAAGTTTCTAAGCTTATTTAATTTAACCATTTGGTTGGCAATGAAAATAAGAGAAGAATTTAGTAATCGTAGAAAAAAATATCCTAATGTGCTCAGAAAAGAAAAACACTGGTTGACCAAAGAACGATAACGAGCAATAATTATAAATAAATTACTTTTGGAGTTCTTATACATGAAATAAATTAAAGTAATTCATTATGTGCCCATGTTTCAGATTTAATAGATTTAGGTGAGTAGGGTCATAAGGTGTAAAAATTAAAAGTGAAACAGTCGCCAAGTGGGGTGTAATTAAGAGGGATTTTATGTTGCCTACCAGATTTTTTGTTTTATTCTTTAAAGGCGTGTTTTGTAACGTAACTAAAATATTGCGATTTCAATAATTTGAATTTTCGATTAAACATAATATCTTAAGGTTTCGATTTTAAACGAACTACTTAGAAAAAAACTTGAAACAAGAATTAGTAGCCTTTACTGACTCAGATTGAAAGCATACATACATATACATAATTATCACGCCCGTACCCAATAGGGTTAGCAAAGCCACAATTAAACATAAGAAAATTTGCAGCCACTTCTGATTTGAAGTCCTAAGATGGGATATATTGGACCACGGTGACAGGTGATCAGCCCATCTCCCATAGGTATAGGTGATTTTGGATACTATCCCTTAGTCGACTTTTATGAGATGCTCGGGGAGAGAAGCAGCTGGACGCAATCTATGCTTTTTCTTTACTTCCAGTTCAGCAGAGAAGTTACGAACTAAAAGCATTCTCTTCAAAAACACGACAGAAACATAAGGCAGACATGCATTAAAACTGTACCTTTACACTTTGTATTACAAGTAACTTTAGGATTGGTACTAGTTTTATGTAATATTTTCGCGTTGAAATGATGAAATCTAAGTAGGTACCTAACTATACATAAATTCTATCATGATATACCAAAAGCTGTTTGCAAAGGATGATAGCAGGCCTAGCGATGTGAGAGTTGAGTTGTTTAACTAGAATTGACTCGAGTCAAACTGTTAATGAGTCAGCTCGAGTTAAATTTTATATAACTCGAATCCACTCAGTTCATACGCAAGTCACTGACATTCGAGTGGCGAGTCGGCGCAGTTCCAGTCGATTCGATTTGAGTTAAAATCGGTCTGATTCGGACTGCTAACCGAATTGCGAAAGATGAGAGAGTGAACGCATACCATCAGTAGGTATCCTACTACTTATCATTATGTACCTATAGTTTTGAGATAGATATGCAACTGATATTTTTCTAGTTAATTCGATCCTAAATATGTCTTTAGTTAGGTATAGTTTATACGTTATTATTATTAAGTACGAATAAAAAAGGATAGGCTGATCATCTGTCACCATGGTTACATCTTGGAACTTTGAATCAGTAGTGGCTGTAAGTTTTCTTGCGATTACTTGTGGCTCTACCCACCCCATTAGGCGTGATAACATGTAAAAAAGGAATAACAAATTATTTTTTTATTATTCAATTATAAACACGATTACAGTAGTACCACAATATGGAACTGAACTAGATACATATAAATCATAACTGAACGAACCCTTAAAAAAAAATAAGTATCTACATAATTATTGTAACATCTTTATAATATATAATCATCATCGCGTTAGTTCTTATTTCAGAAGCTAGACGACAATTGCCGAGGCGCACAAAAAGTACTTATTTTATAAATTGCTGAATTAACAGCGCGGATCAACTCGGTAACATCGGTACATAGTAGCTTGCGACTACTCATCGCTAACAAACACTGAGTCGAGTCAACTCGAGTTGTGACTCGAGTCGACAGTTATTTCAACTCAAGTCGTTCGAGCCAGAAAATAACCAACTCGCCCTATCGTTGAGCAGGCCCTTTCTAATTGTGGTTGGTCAATGGAACCGACAAATTGCTTTAGTTAATTTGTTATTTGGCTGGGCGCTAAACTTCCCTGCATAGGTACAGGAACCTATTGAATAAAGCCATATTTATAAATAAAGAACACCTAATGGCCACATACCAAGTGGACATGGCCCTGTATGACTAGGATTCCGTTCCGTATCGTGGGTATCAGAAACTACGAGTACCATTGCAGAACATGCAAACATTTATACGCAGTTGCGAGAATCGAACCACCCTTCTCGCGCATTTATTTGCCCTCCACGCCATCGAGTTTGTAATAACGTAATGTATTACAATCGATTCTTTTGTTTCTTTGATTCCGTTCACGCCATCCGGAAATTTGGTAAAGTCAATTACATTCGATCGCGCGCCGCCGCTTCTTTTACGTTTTGTGAAGATCTGCTGGCGCATCGGAAAAGTCTATAGAGTTACTGCTGATTTTAATATTGTAAAAAGCAATATTTCCTGTGTTTACGCTGTTTACGAGTTTCGGCGGTGAAGAAAAACGCCGTGAGGAGATCGGCATGTAGAACTTAAAAAGTTTGAAAAAATTGTGTCAAGTGCATGAATAGAGTCTCAATCATCTTTGACCATGCTGGTTCAAAAGAATGAATGAGTAGTAGTAGCACAAAGTTCGCACGAGTTTAAGAATTAAAATTTTCATAATTATTATGCAAGGTATCCAAGATGTTTAGTATAATTGAGTACTTTAATTGTCAACAGTGCTGAGGGTTTTTATTTAACAATATATATTTATTAATAATGAGTTTATATATTGGGTTATAACCCAATATATAAACCAATTATTATACACATTATATTACAACAGAGAAAGTTATGCTGGGGAGCATAACACTATAAAACCATTAAACTAAATACATTAGATTTAATACATTTGTATGATCAAAGTTATTTCTAAGTACTAAATCTACCTGTTCTGTTCTATGAACATGGAAAACATACCTTATTGTAAAATTAATTATGATCTTCATAAAATAACGCTCCTAAACAAATAAATTATTATTTTAATGGAAAGCAAAGCCTTATGCCAACTTATATGTATTATAAAGTAAATAGACATTAATTTGGCCTGAACACATTTTATTATGCCAGACAAAGAGGTTATTATGGAAAGTTTTCCTGTATTAGGTATGTGTTATGGAACTAGCTTCATACCCGACAACAGATAATATGGTATTCTTGTAGTATATCCTAGTAGTCTTCATAGTTCGAGAACTATGTAGCTATATTTCAAGTTTAATCCAGGTCCAAATAACCGCTACGCCATTCCTGAGGTACAAACATTTACAAACACTCACAAACTTTTTCATTTATAATATTAAAGTTGTACCTACTGATGGACTTACATAAATATTATCTTGTTATCCTATCCAACATGATAGACCATTTATGTATTTGGGCGATGGACTGATCACCTGTCACCATGGTTGACGATTATCCATCTTGAGACTTTCAATCATGGGTGGTTGCAATTTTTCTTATGATTACTTTTTGCTCTGCCCACCATTAGAGGCACGGGCGTATGTAGGTAATATGTATGTATTATTTAGTTTCAATAACACTAATAATATTAAAGTTTTGTATTACAACCTATATGTTCGATTGTAATAATCACTGAATGATTTTGTTATTTTATGAAAATACTAATACAATTTTTTGTTGAAAAAATTAACGATTTTATAATATAAACATTCAGAAAATAGAGATACAATTTACAATATGTCAACAATGTACTGGAGATGAGGCAATTTAATTATCAGGTGCCGGGCCACTTAACAGAAAAATCCTGGATTAAACGCTTACTCAGTAAAGAGCCGAGAAAGCCCGATTTATACCTGAAACTGGGTTTTACAATTTTTTATTTTGTTGCCCGCTCTAAGCTCAGGATTACTAGAATTTTCAATCTTTACAGTATTCGAAATTGCTGCACATTACGTAGATATAATTTATTTCATGTTTTCCTGTAGCGCCAATATTATAGACATTTGCAAAATTCTCCATAAGGCGAATCTTTACTTATAAATTGTGAGTTTAATGAGAGCTGTAAAACAGTTTATTTATTTCATAATCAGTATCCATTTTCCTGTCAACCATTTTTATGAAAAAGGTTTAAAATATATTTTCATCTTTCGTAACAATCTTTGGTAGAGCAGGTAAGCGAGGTAACAACACGTCAACTTATCCTAACGTTTTTAGGATCCGTACCCGGAGGGTGCCAACGGAACCCTATTACTAAGCCTCCCCCCGGTGTCCGTCCGTCCGTCTGCCAGCGGGCTGTATCTTATGAACCATTATAGGTAGAGTGAAATTTTCAGTGTGTATTTCTATTGCCGCTATAACAACAAATAATAAAAATAAAAAGGTCCCCCATTTAGAATATTTATGTACATATTATGATGGTACGGAATCCTTCGTATGCAAATTCAACTCATACTTGACCGGTTTTTATTTTTATGCGTTCAAATTAACCAGGACCAAAAACACGATGGTCAATACACAGATTTTTATTTATCAATGAACGAGTATTTTGAAATGAAATTATTGTTTCCTTATAAACTTTATTTTTAAAATATATCCTTGTAACTTAGTAAGTCAATTATTGTATTAAGTAGTTAGTTAATTAATTTTTATTTAAGTCTGTAAAAATGAATCCTTTTTATTATAATAAATCTACGAGGTTGACATTCAGTTTAAAGATTGTTAGAAACAATTAATTTGGAGTACACTTTTATTTTATGTACTTAGTTCAAGAACTCTGATTTAGTTAGTCTCATATCTTTGCTTCTAATTGGCGATGCCTGCACAAAGACAAATAGTATAGATAAATATAGATTTTATATCCACAAGTTACATTGTAGGCGAATTATCTCTCGTAAGATTTTGTAATGCCTACTGTAGAAACAGAAATAAATTTTATTAATAACACGTTGCCTGTTCATAAGAAGAACTAAGGAGTACATGGTACTACAATACTAAGACCTGGTAGGAATATATGCATACAAACATTTCACCCACTGCAGGATTTGAATCCGTACCTCTCGCAATTTAGCCGGTCAATTGTCGAACTCGCGTGATGTATGTTATGTATAATACAATCCTACTAATATTATAAATGCAAAAGTTTGTGAGGATGTGACGATGTTTGTACCTCAATCACGTCGTAACGGCTGAACGGATTTGAATGAAACTTGGTACACATATAGTATGTGTGCTAGAATAATATATAGGATACTTTTTATCCTGGTACCATGCGAGCAAAGCCGCGGGTGGAAGTTAGTGTAAGATAAATGAGTATTGATATAAACAGTAAACACTATCTTGTATCTTGATGAGAAACATGGTATCATCAATCACTAATCTACAACATTTTCATAGTCTTAGTAAAAAAACGAAGGCCTTTTACCGTCTAACCTACTAAATGATTTATACTCCGTCAGGTGTCAAATTTTGCCTGTACTAACGGGACACTCTGTAGTGCCCAGGATGAATTTATATGGAGTTAATGATGCAACTAATTTCATCAATAACCAATTAAGTCAATCGGAATGGATGTTATACAGCGGTATAAATAAGTATCAATACTAAATAATTTATTTTTGGATACAAAATCCGAACTGAATCTGACAACACAAGAAACCCTGCTGCTTCGTTCATGGATCTTTTATTCACATTAGGTAAGTTAGGAAGTGGAAATATTCAAGCTTTTTTCACACCTTCACAGCCTTTCACTATTTGGCTACTTTCATGAAGAGGTATACCCGAACAAATACATACAAGTAGGTATCAGATTACATATGTTTGATGCCTATACCATGTTTTTCGTCAGTTAAAAATTACAAAGCCCCGAAGAAAGTAAGAAGGTACTTAATAAGTACCGTGTGTTCGTAAAAAATATACCTACTTATTGATGTTTTTGCGTTAAGGCGTAAGAGAAATAAAGACCTTTAGATATGCTAATTTCTAACAAAAACATTCCAACATAAATTATTAATTAATTCAATGAAATAAATCATAGAAACTAATCAGTTAATGACGGACGGGAAACTCTTACTTACGTCCTAGAAATCAGTGACATAAATCTAAGTTAAAAGTTAATTTTGTCAATCCGGATAATTCCTCAAGGTTTAATCAGAGTAAGTTGGGTGTAATTAATGTTCACTAAGGCCACACAATCTAGGAAAGCTTCGGCTTAGCCCGCTACGAAAATCGGAGTTGGATGCGGGAGGCGCGCGGCTGGTGGGATCAGCGAGGCAGGCGCGGCCGGCGGCGGCGCGCGCCCGCCAGCCAGCGCCAGTGCTGTGGGGGCGCGCGGCTGTACGCTACGCACGGCGGCGTCGGTTCAACCCAACCCCTTATATAAAATTTACGTCTCTCGCCTGTCAAAACTCAGTCAACAAACAATCCGCGTCGGACCTAATTAACTGGACGTGTACTAGCAAACTTTGAATATCTTTCAAGGAAATCAAGAAAGTGATTTTGTTTGACGCATTGTTGTTGTGATAATATAAATTTGAGCAATTCCAGAGGGTTAATGGTAAAATAATGAAAACAAATTAAATTTTAAGCGCTTTGTGATTAAATATTGCAATGAAAATTGTAAATAAACAGACTTAAATCTAAAAAAATACCTAATACACTTAGACATCCTCTCAGATCTTTAAGTTATAAAGATCTTTGAAGATGTCTAAAGCGAATTAATACAAATATATCAAAATTTAGATATGAAGAACTTTCAATAAAATTATCTTCAAATTAAGGATAAGCAAATATAGGTAAATACTTGATTAACTTAGGTGTGAAAAATTATACCCAAACGGATATATGAAACCATTTAATAAATAAAAGGATAATACTTGTAAGTGCCGCACCCCTACATTTTAAATTAAATGTTTGATGATTTTTTGAGAGAAAATGTTTGGGGTGATTTTTTATTGAAAGTTCATAAAAATAACAATTATTCGGCAGTTCATGATAATGGATTATTGATTTTACATTGTAGAATGAACATTTAAAAATATATGTATCAGTCAATAGCGGTAATTCTTAAAACTGTCTAAAGGTAAAAATTAGAGAAAAATAGCATTTAGCCTTTACCATATTATAATTACTTGAAATTAGACTTATCTTACAAAACTACTCTACTCTGTCGTTGCCTTAATCCGTTCTTCAGTGTAGTCAATTCAATAGTTGGCACATAAAATATTTTGTAGGTTGTTAATAAATAGAAAGCTGTGAAACACATATTTTAACCACATTAGCAAACCATCCATAAACGTTCTCTCTTCCTGACGTTATGGTAAAAGTAAACTTTATAGATAAAAGAAATGACCCCAGGTTAGAAGGAACAGTGAGACAAGGGGATGTCATATCTCCGAAACTGTTCACCAGCATATTGGAAGATATGTTTAAGACGCTGGACTGGAAAGGTATGGGTCTTAACATATACGGCGAGCACATCTCACATCATAATGACGGAGTCACTGTTCGTGCCGAAACAAATACCAAACAGTCTAGCTTCGGCCTCGCGACAGATCTCTGTATGAATTTGGATAAAACCAAGGGTATCATCAATGAACGCATGGATCCGGAACCTGTCGTGGTAATTGGCCACCTTTTTGAAGTCGTTTCGGAATACACAAACCTCGGGCAGCTTAAGATAGAAACAACTTTGAGAAGGAGGCTAACAGGAGAATCTAGCTCGGTTGGGCAGCATTTGTAAAATTACGTCAAGTTTTTACGTCACCTATTCCTATACCACAATGCCTGAAAACCAAAGCGTTCCTTCAATCAGTGCCTCCTGTCATGACATACGAAGCCGAAATGGACACTCACAGTGCCGCTAGCGCAGTTCAAAGTCGCTCAGCGAGCTATGGAAAGAGCTATGCTCGGAGTTTCTCTGAAAGATAGGAACCGTAACTTTATTATCCGACAGAGAAGCAAAGTCACCGACATAGCTCTGAGAATTAGCAAACAGTGGTAGTAGGCTGGCCATATCTGACGAAGAACCGACAATCGTTCTTGAGTTAAGACCGTGATTCGGCAAACGTAGGACGCCCTCCTGCTAGGTGGAATAACGATCTGCGAAAGGCAGCTGGCAGAGACTGGATGCTACAAGCCGAAGATAGGACGCAATGGCGCTCATTAGGGGAGGCCTATGCAGTGGATTGCTATAGGCTGAAAATGGTGATGGTTAGAAGGCTGAGTTTTAATACTCGTATGTCACGCTTTCTCATCATTGAGAAGGAACGTTAGTGAATGGCCAGCATTAATTTTTGTTCCAAATTAACCAAGGACAGTGACATTATAATTTACGTTGGTGTAAATAATTATAAATTAGAGGACTTGTTACAGCTTTCTTTGTTCGTCTTCTGAGATTCACAACGGTAATTTTATCTCTTTTATGTTTATTGAGAGCTTGTTATGATTATGTCTCATAACAATCGTTGGCCTTTTATAAAGGTTCTTTATATTTTCACTAAAGGCTACTAAATCAATAATGGCCGCAGGCAACATTTTGTTATATTTTTTATTCAGTAGTATCCCATATGGTTTGAACTACACTTCTGGCGACTTATTCAAGAAAACATACCTACTAGAGATTACCTACTTAGTAGTAATTTATGTACATCTGCATATACATATGTATAAATACGGATTCTGTCAGAAATCGTAATGAAGCGGTTCGCCATTTTATATACCTGGAAGGTACGCCGAAAACATGATTTTATGAATTGTCATAACAGTAAAATTGTTGATTTGGGCCGCCCTGCCATAAAATATAACGAATGTTTATTTACGACGTAAATTTTCCAAAACATACTCGTATTAAAATATTTTATTTGGTTTATAAAAATTGAGACATTTGAAAACAGTGGCTATTTGACAGGCAGCACGATCTTTTTTAATGGAATGATGCGGGATGGCAGACCGATTATGTGGACGCGATTTATGCATTTACTTACTTATTATATTCTTTTCTAATCTCAGAGCTTATTTTCTACGGTCTGTGATATCATAGACGCACGGTGCACAGTTTGAAGAGTTCGGTTCGGCAGCCTTTTGTCATATCCGTTGCGAAAGGACGACAACCATGTTTGAATATAATACTTGAAGCCAGTGTTAATGAAACCACGGAACTCTGAATAATGAAACTTAATATTTGAAAGCTGTAACACGTATACTGGTGCTGTCACTAGTATTAGTAGCAACACATCGCATCAAATAGCACGTAGCAAATGAATCGCATTGTTGCTCACCTAGGACATGGTTTCTCTTATTCGCTACATGGGTTTCAGTACGATTTTTGTTCCATTAACCGAGCGTTCAGATAAAACCATGAATATAAATTACACTTCACACAATCGGAGTTGCCAACAAAAACAATCATTCATTATTCTAACCTCTATTAATATAATGGATGTCCTGGCAGGTATAAAAAAGTAATGTTTTACTGGTATTCAAACGAAATTACACATCAAAGCACATCAGGGTGTCTGAATTACTATTATGAAGAAGGATTTTAATGATACCTACAACGTAAACGACACTAAGTAATAACCTTCCATTTCTACACCTCATGTCGTTTATTATGATGGAGTAGGCCGCATTAAAGATGTATCTAGAGCTAAAATATATAGTGCAGTACTAGTGCGTTTATATTGAACGTGGAAAAAGTAATTACGGAATCGGCTATAATGATCAAACCCCCAGCCAAACCCAACCTACATTATGAAAAATAAAAGGGTATGTCCGCCATATGTTTTGTTAAAAAGTCAGGTTTTATATTTTCTAGAGAATTTCATCCATGAAAAAGTTGCGTCATCGACGTTACTGGCCGGGTGGCAGTGCCCTAGTATATTTTGTCAGTAGCGTCCATTCGGTAGTTTTCTGACCACAACACTACACATCCAGTTGACTGGGCAAGTATTAGGTACAGTTCGTGACTTTAATGTTTAAAGACGGTTACGTAAATACCATTCCACTAATTCTACACTCGCAATAGTCAAGCCGAGGCTTCATCGCACGATTTACTAATTAAATTAAAAATACTGCCTTCCGCCTGATACCTTTTTATATTCAATTGACACAAAAATAACAGAAGCCCGACATTGATTGATTCACTGTTTTCTTTGATCAATCGGAAAATGAAAGAAAAATATTGGTTTTCCACTTGAACCCGCAGAGCAAACTGTTCTCATTATCGTTGTTAAAATAGCACAAATGGGCCCTGTAAGTGGTTAAGTTTTGCTGTAATGTCATTGAATAAAATTTAACGAAGGTGTAACATCGTGTCCTTATTACAACGTTAAGCATTTCCTTTACAAAATGTTTGCCTTATCTCCTATAACGGTTTAATAGAGCGCCATTATAGGTCAAGTCCCTGTTCAGTGGAGATTGTATAAGTATCGCTTCTTACGTTCTTTGGCACACGATTTCGACGGCCGTCATCAATAATTTCACACATGATTGCGCGCTCCCTATTATTATTATCTTTCAGGATGCTTGTCGTCTGGAATTTCATGATTTGCATACTCACTTTAGCTCATTGTCATAATTTGAATATGAATTTCCTTTATTATTATCTTTTATTGTAACTTCGGTTCTGTTTTGTTACCATCACTGAGGTTACCTATATTATGTGTCATTTATAAACTCAGTTCGACTTCAACTAGGTACTCTAACAACTTTGGAGGTTTGAATTTTTATGCTTAGTGACTTTCAAGTATACCCTCAATTGTAATCGAATAAATCTCTATTTTATTAATCTTTATAATATCAAACTAGAGTCTGACCTGCTGCTTTTATCAGAAGTCAAGCTTTGCTGGAATGTGGTACAAAGCTTCATTGCACATGAAAAGCCTTTTGAGCTTCAAAGCCTACTGTAAAAGCAACCTAAAAAACCGCTTGTAAGTGCTTTCTACTGTAAAAATTTTCACACTTGCCGACTTGCTTCTCGGAGCCGACTCGCTATCGATTTCATTCGATTGACATTTCGTGTCGGGTGCTTTGTCTTTCACAACGTTGTTTATTACACTCGTTTTACGCTGAGACAACTTTCAAATAAAGATTGATGTTTGGCACAACATAAAATTCCCCAACATGTGCCGCGAGATTGTGAGTGTCGCCGTTTGAGAAAGCGTTTTATCTTTTACGTTTGAATAACATTTTAGAACAGAATTTACTGTCTGCCATAATAATCCTACAATAGCGAACAAATTGAAACAGCAGATGGTGTCTTGCTATAAATTATTAGAAATTAATGGCATCTGTAGCAATCTGGTTCGTTATTATGTTACTCAGTTAAGCTGGAGATATGAAACGAAGAGTTTGCGTTGGAATTCGATGCCCTGATCATATTTTGTCATACAAGAAGAGCTTTGAAGCTGTTACTAACAACGTGATAGACGTTACTGCGATGTGGTCCTATTTATATTTAAAATAATTATTGTTTTGTACCATAGGTACTTCAAGATGAAATAAATTATTCATATAAGGAAGCTACCTATTTAAGCCGTGGAAGCTTTGAAATTAGCAACATTTTTCAATAATGTTATTATGTAAAAAAATCTTGAAATTCCGGCACGTAGACATGACACGGGGTTTGTTATGGTTCCGTTTTGAATACCATTTTTCATCTTAATTTGAAAGCTCTGAGTGAAGTATTAAAACACGCCGTGCTACCTCCATACAAAATTTGCTTTTTCTAAATGTCGAAGAATAAATTTACTTACATTTTAATTAAAACATTAAAAATCTGCGAAATAGAAGAACAAAAGTAAAGTTTTACATAAGCAAAATATATTACTACAAATTCTTATGAAGCATGAAGAATAAACGTTGGCATATCATCTCGTTAGAAAATATGGAACACGGTGCGGCGTTACGTGCTCAGCAAAATGTGTTCCATTGCTCTTTGTGTAGCTTTCTTTTGTTCAGAGATCTACCCGCATGCAGAGAAGGTGTAGTGGGCTTTCAATATGATGCCTATTCCACCTCTAATTAGAGGGAAAGGTTAAACTAGCGTTATACAAAATAATGCATCATCGTGCAGACTCGAATGTCACTGATATTGTTCGAAAATTTTATTAAGAAACCATACTTTGCTTGTCATAAGAAAACTCTCTGAGATAAATAAATGGATTGTATGTGTAACCTTAAACCTCCATCAGATAAAACAATTTATAATAATGATAAGCTCAAAGCAATAAAGCTTAATTATATTACGAAAATTACATTTTCAATTGATCTCAATGTATTAAATTGGTCGGATAAATTGGATGATTAAATTCTGTCTGTGTCAATATGATAAGAGCTGTGAAAGGGCCGTCCGAATAAATGTAAAATGGAAACTGAGGGACAAAGGGCGAGGAGATTGTTCAGATGAGATCTATGATGGCAGCGGATTGCTAGATCCTTTATGTAGCCAGCTGTCGCCACACCAAACAATTCTCGACTCAAACTTGGAATTGAATCTTGTTATTTGCTCGTATTTACTCTCATAGTTATCAACAACTTCAAGCATGTCGAATGCCTATAGCCTACTCATCCCTGAATGAGCCGAATAGTTGAGAAATCCAATTTAGTAAATGTCGATTGTTTGATAATAGACATAGGCGTAACAAGGAACAGGGACAAGATAAAATATGGGTGAAGTAGGGCGCTCTCCGACCAGATGGAGCTTATTTGTGAAAGGATGGCAGATGTGAATAGCTGAACTACGGTTTCGATTGTGTTCAATAAGGACAATACTTTTTGGTTAGCAGTATATTAGTGTATATAAAAAATAGCTGTGTTAGTTATTTAACCATCATAAATATAAAATAGATATTGAGAAACTCATAGGAAACCAATCTAAGTATTCACAGTATATTTACATCTCTTAACATATGTTATGTGTTTGTACCCCATGGTAACAAAAAATAATCAAAACAACCGGAACTCTTAACAACTTCCGAAGAAAAACTTGAATTGCGGACACAACTTTTCCTGTCAGAATACCCGGGCTCAGGTTCTATACAATATCACTTTTGTGTGTAGCTGTAGTATGAGTATTTATTTCTGTTGAATAATGGAACATTCAATAAAAGTCTAAAGTACTTTGAAGTTGTAAGCCCCAGTTTTGTAAACGAATTTTAAATACAGTGGAATAATATTGACAACTCAGGCATGTTAAATGCTTTTAATGAAACATGACAGAGGTCTTAATTCGTCAAATAATCTACATATTTTTTGTATAAACGAAAAAAAGTTAGTAAAAGCCTACGTTTAGTGAGGCGAAATGAGAGCTGTTACTTGTTAGTTGGTTGTAAAATGTTAAGACCACTTAAACTTCAAGCTCGTAACATAAATAATTAGTAAAGGTGCATTGGATGATGCTAGAAACATAATCTGCTCTATTATTAAAATTAGTGTATTCTATAAAGTCCATGTACACTATACTCGGGTTATTAAGAAATTTTACTGATAAGTACCTTTGTTGATGAGCAAGGGTAGGTACATAGTGAAAAGGCAAATTTTAACCAAAAATTATCTTACAGGCAGTGAATGACTATGTGAAATGTGTGTGTATACGTGGCGAACTAATCACTGTTATCTTGTGTGCGGGGCGGCTTATGTACTTTATCAGTGAGCAGCTCAGCTAAGTGGAGCGGAGTGTGTGTGCTTCCGAGCCGGATATCAGGTGGCATGGAGGTTATTCCTTCGACGGGAAGCCGCGTCATCGTGGCTTTCTTCACTATCATCTTCTGGGGAATAGGTAAGACTTTGTTACCATATGCAGGTACTCGTAAATTCCTGATGTTTCTGAGGTAAATTGGATGGGTGCCAAACACATTCGTGATCAGACATTGACAACCGTTTGCAAGCGTTGCTTAAACTTTATTTGGAACCAAATCAGATTCAACGTTTTGAACAAATTACTAGTTACGTTGTGCATTTTGGGCGGTCATTTCTTTGTAAATATTGTTTGGAAAATAAGCTGACATTCTGTAGTAGGACAGCCTTTGCCAAGTCTTACTATTGGAAACACCTGAAACTTTGTAAACTACATTTTATGACAGACAAGCAGGAACATTTACCCATACACTTACTACGCACATTAGAAGCTTCATAATTCATAAAGATATAGTTAAATACGAACTGAACACTAAAACATGCATTCAGTGTAATCCCATGCAGACATTTTTATGTTTACTGTATATTTTTATCTTTGGTTGGTACTAAGCTTGCTTTTCCACCCAAATTCAATAAAATCGGGGAAATAAAACGTATGATCATCTTCTTGGAGGTGAAGCGGCAGTAAGCGGAGGTAGTCTTATATCAAATCAGACTTATGAAGTTAGAGTCCAATGATATTGAACAAGATCACGAAATCAATCGCGAAATTTAAGGAGGCACCTTAAACATTTCCACTTGAATGATTGAGAGATTCATATTACCTTTATAAAAATTCTTTATTAGAACATCTCATCTTCAGTTATAAGTGGCAATCGAAGCGTTTTCATGACAATAGATATTTGAACCTCTGAATATCAATTACATTCCACTTCCTCTGTAATCGAAGTCTTTTGATAAGGTACCTACACAGCTAGGTTGTAATCAAAGAGATTCTCTTTTTGTAGGAGACGAACGCTGTTACACTAAGTTTTGCTTTGATTTTACCTCTAGCTTATGAGACTGGAATGGCTGTTCTTTTACAAAGATAAGTTAATTGGGATTAATCATTTCAATGTTTATTTATGCTTGTATATTTTTGTATCCATAAAAGGACAGAAAAAATATGCACTTCTAAAATGCTGTTTAATTGCAGCATCAGCAAAATATGCTCAAGGAATAGTATGTTTATCAGCAACCTAAACTAAATAAAAAAGTAACCTAAGTAAGGTTAAGGTAAGCAACCTAATCCCCTTTGATTGTGACTCTTGGTCAAACTGAAACAAAAAACTAAACCCGAGATATCACTCTAAAAACATTTTACTCTTTTCTAGTGTATCTTCAATTTACTTGTTTTGTTCAAAATGTGAATGTTTCATATCAGTTTCTCTCACTAGAAATGCATAAGTACTTAAGGTATTTACGAAACAGAATGAAATCAAACATTTGAACAATATTTTCAGTTACATTATGCTCACAAAATTATATTCAAGCTGTTACCAATTATTACGAATTTAACTGCAGCGTCTGCTTTTGTGCGATACGGCTGAACCTTCATATTCCAACCTATGCAGTTCCATCCAGATTTATTAGGGAGTCTGTTGTTGCCATAATTATTAACAACAACAGACTGTGTAATGAAGTGAAATACATTGACACAGATTTTAGTATGTGCATCGAATAAGCTAGGTCCTTTTATGTTTGTTTATAAAAAACTACTATTAAAACCTTTGCCATACACTAGACGATTTATACAGCGCCAGGAGGCAACTTTTGCCTTCACTAATGAGAGTCTTTTGTGTCCGGGATGATTGCTAAGAGGATGTTATAAGTGCTGGGCAAGCAGACTCTGTCTAAAATCGTCCTGGGCGTTTATAAACTTAGCTGAATAAATATAGATAAAAAGTACTAGATACTCTTACTATGTATGCGTTTGCAAACTTCGATGCTTGTTAAAAATTACGTTACACCATTCCCATGTTCACACACACGTCATAAGAGATTGCAGCTATGCCAGAACTATCCTGTTATTAAAGCATATTAATGAAATTATCGTTATTGACCCTCGTTAAAAATTAATGTTACGCAATCGGGAACAAGCAATGGTATTTTATAGTATGAAGTCATATTTGTTACATTATTAAGTCGGTAATGGGTTTAATTCATTTTCAAGCTTTAACAGAGTATGGGGAACTAACGGGACTCCGAAAATACACGTATTTTGTATTTAACCTAAAATAACCTAACCTAAAATAAAACCCAACCAACCTAAAATAGTACATACTAATATAAGTACTGGTATAACATAAGTTCGTTCGTAAAATAGTTCAAAGACTTCAAAGCGAAAGCAAGAAAATAAAACGATGAACGATACTTAGACGTGTAAGTATCGTTCATCGAAAGATACTGAAGGAATATTCATTCCATAAACATGAGAATTTATACTACTCTACCCGGTCTGTCGTTTAAAAGTAAAACGAGGGTAAACAAGTTTTTTGGCCCATTACAATAATAAAAATCCACAAAACTTGTGTAATGTGCTTAATGTTTTTCCTCGACGGGTGATTTGTATCTGAAACAGGCAGGGCGGGGCTATTTTATGGCCCCGTATAAAGAACGAAGCTATCAATAAAAATGTAAAGAACCTAAAGGTACCCCTATACCACAGCACCCACTTTGTTACACTTTCCTCTTTTATTTATTAGGCCGATATAGCGGCCTTTAACTTAAAAAAACCCTTAACGCTTAGCTATTCATTATCCATCCTTTGTTTACTAAAAAGTTCTTTGACTACTTTAAGATAGTAAATGAAAAAGAACGGTAAACTGAACTAACTACTGCTACTCGCATCTTACCGGACAATGAGCAAGCCTGCAGTGGAGTAAGAGAGCAGAGGCAGCCGAGTGTTCGTCTCCTTAAATAAATTAGGTTGTCTCGCGGAGAGCTATTAGCAACGTTTGTAACGCGCAAGCAGGAAACTACCAATCTGTCTCAGTCAGTGCCAATTGAAAGGATTTGCCCTAATTTTGATCTAAGCTTGCAATCTTGTACTATGATTTTTTGCTCATGTTTATGCCTAATCTAAAAATCTCTAATAACTCTTGACTCCCTCCGCTGCATGTTTGTTAAAGTAAGCCTACATAATTATTATAAAATTTCCATGCCATAATAAAGGCAAAGTATAATAATTCAATACTAAGTGGCTAAGTTATTCCCTTATAGGCCTAAACCTCCAAAGCAAATACTGACAAATTTACACAAGCCAGCCAACTATAAAGTCATACATGCCATTATGTAGATCACAATATTCGGCATTAAGTAGGGCGTGGTGATTTAAACCGCTTAAATTGTCAATCTTCAGACGAAATTCACGCTCGACGTACTGTGGGGACGATCGATTCTCAACTTTACACAAAATGTTGGTCTGTGCTGCAAAATGGCAAGAATTACGATCACATGTTTTAGGCAATTCCGTATGATATTAGTATAATTAGGTAGGTAAGTGTAGTAAGGTAGTTATATTTAAAAATATGTTTCATTGGCATCCTTTGGGGCCCCGCGACTTAGTTTTTGGTCTAGGTAAGGCATGTGAATTATGACAACGCGAGCTTTATGAGTAAAGTTAAAAATATCACCTCTGAGGATTTAAATGGGTAAAGTCAATGAACTGTTACATAAATGATGTCAGAGTTATCTTTTGAGTATTTTCTTCTTGTCCGGAGAGCGACTCGGCAAAGAACTTTTAGTTACGGACTTTGCTTTAATGTTAGGACCTAAGTTTCTTAAATAGAGGACACGTTTTGCTCCTCAAAGACGGTCTCGGTTTCTGCAGAGGAAAGTTAAATTCATCAATCTTCTTTTATTTTCGTTGCTCTCCGCCCATTACTACGGAATAGTTTCTTGATTAATGGAATTAAAAAATGCTCGCCTTGTGAAAGCGTAATAGCGCAGCGTTTATATTTTGCCCGAGGTTAGAATCTAACTGAATGTTTTCTGAGAAACCCCTGGATAATGAGAAAATTTTACAATTTCTGTGACTTTTTAGTCTGAGAATATAATAACGTAATTAATGTAAGTTTTCGTTAAATTAATAACAAACCAACTAGCCAAGTCTTAAAGAGCCTTTTTCAGGAGCTTCCTTTCTTATAACTTCCGCCTATGGTTTTGTTCGCGTGGGACCCGAATAAATAAATCCTATAACCCGGCTTCCAGGCCCATAACCTAAATGCATAAAATCATGTCATTTCGTTGCTTTGTTGCTGCGAAATTAAGTACAAACTAACACACGTAAAAATACACTTCACATTTATAATGTACTTAGTAAGGATAAGAATACTTATTGTTGTGTACTTACATAACACCGTCTAAGAAACAAAATCTTATTTTCTAATGAATTTCATCTCGCTTTGAAAATTTGTATATACTAAACAATCTCCTAAATGTTTATACCACCTGATAATAAAAGTCGTATTGTAGCAAGTAGGATTTCCACCTTCAGATCTTCTTCAGAGAAACACCACTTCTACAGTTTATAATGTTTATTCCGTTCACAGGTAGTTTTGTTACAGAGTAGAATAATCTTAAGTAGGTACGATACGAAAGTAGGTACGGGTAGGATACGCTCCAGGCGACGTTCGTTACGTAGGGTACGAGACGAAACGACCGCAAGGAATGTGAGGGGTAAGGGACGAGGGGAGCGCCTGAACTAGCGGGGACAACTTTCCAATACTGGATACGCTGCCGCGCCAGTGCAGACTCAATGTTCCGAGCTCGCGGCTCCGCTTATAAGGGCGCTCGCCGGTGGCGGGGATGCGTAGCGTACGTAGCCGCCGCGCGCGCACGCACACAGCCATGCGCGGTTTAATGTGCTACAGTCTCCCCCTCTGGATACGAAGTCGTCCCGATGAGTAGACAGTCAGATTGTTTGCTCTGGGCTGCGTTTTTCCGAGGCCGCCCACGTCTACGGGATACTCGACCGGATGCTCATACTCTCTCTCCCCCTGCACTAAAACAGCTCCGAGGGCGTAGTTACTTGCATCAGTCTTGATAGTATAGGCTTTTGTTTCATCGGCTTGCCTAAGTACCGGTGACAACGTGAGACACTTCTTCAGTTCTTGAAAAGCCTGTTCTTGTTCTGAAGTCCATGTCCATTCTACACTCTTCCTTGAAAGGCGGGAAAGCGGCTCACTGATCTTGGCGAAATTTGGTTTGAAGCGTCGATACCAGGAGCACGTTTGAAGGAACGTCATCAAATGTTTTAAATTCTTCGGTACTGGATAATCAACTATAGCGGATATTTTTTCAAGATCAATTTTAGTCCATCTTGAGTGATGTAACGTCCCAAAATGAAATCCAAGTTTCCGTAGGTACTTATAAAATGTATCGGATGCTACGCTCGTCTTAGCGCATGTGTCCACATCGTCCTCCGTATTCTCGTTCTTCACTGGAGACTTGACACAAGTCGGGCACTTCGACCTGACCACTCCTGGAGCACCACATCCATAGCACGAAAACTTCGGCTGTGAGGGCGATGGCGCTTGTGTTCCCGAGGCTGCAGCGAGGAAAGTTTCAACAGTCTCAGTGTCTCTGGTTCCATTAAAGGAAACCTGACATGAGGCGAATGAACCACGTCGCTGAGATCCTATTACTGTCAAAAGCTTCTCAAATTGCTCCGTTGACAGATTCATCGTATCTGGTTCCAGCTTGATCCTTCTACTTCTGTGCTTGGGACTAGCTTGTTTGCGGGCCTTTACGTTGAGCGCCAGTTTGTAGGCGAGTAGGATTTCCACCTTCAGATCTTCTTCAGAGAAACACCACTTCTACAGTTTATAATGTTTATTCCGTTCACAGGTAGTTTTGTTACAGAGTAGAATAATCTTAAGTAGGTACGATACGAAAGTAGGTACGGGTAGGATACGCTCCAGGCGACGTTCGTTACGTAGGGTACGAGACGAAACGACCGCAAGGAATGTGAGGGGTAAGGGACGAGGGGAGCGCCTGAACTAGCGGGGACAACTTTCCAATACTGGATACGCTGCCGCGCCAGTGCAGACTCAATGTTCCGAGCTCGCGGCTCCGCTTATAAGGGCGCTCGCCGGTGGCGGGGATGCGTAGCGTACGTAGCCGCCGCGCGCGCACGCACACAGCCATGCGCGGTTTAATGTGCTACAGTATTATAAAAAATTCAAACGGAAAACTAGAAAACCTACTAAGTTGTGTTAAATATTAATTATAGTTGTAGTTTTATTTATTTATTTATTTGTTTATTTGTTTGTTTGTTTGTTTGTTTGTTTGTTTGTTTGTTTGTTTGTTTGTTTGTTTGTTTGTTTGTTTGTTTGTTTGTTTGTTTGTTTGTTTGTTTGTTTGTTTGTTTGTTTGTTTGTTTGTTTGTTTGTTTGTTTGTTTGTTTGTTTGTTTGTTTGTTTGTTTGTTTGTTTATTTATTTATTTATTTATTTATTTATTTATTTATTTACTTATTTATTTATTTATTTACTTACTTACTTACTTACTTACTTACTTACTTACTTACTTACTTACTTACTTACTTACTTACTTACTTACTTACTTACTTACTTACTTACTTACTTACTTACTTACTTACTTACTTACTTACTTACTTACTTACTTACTTACTTACTTACTTACTTACTTACTTACTTACTTACTTACTTACTTACTTATTTATTTATTTATTTATGCTATTACTTTGAACACTTCAGGTATTCATAAATAGTTGTTTAGTCGGTAGAGAGAAGGGACACAGAACTTGACTCAACGCTAACAAACAAGACTATTTCAAAGAAAAAAAGGAAAATCGGTATTGAAAAATGGTTTTTAAAAAGCATGAAATGAAGTTCTATGGTAGGTAGGCTTTAAAAAATCCATTTACAGGAACCAAGGAAGGATGATATTTTCATGTTTTTATTTCGTATCTTTATACGGGTTACCACAATAAGTACCATGCACAAATATAGCATGATAGAACTTAAACCCTGCGAGTAAAACGTCTGGTAGAACATAGAGAAACTACATATTATATGGATTCTAACAAAACTTCAGAACCCTAAACACAGCTGATATAAATTCTTATAGTCTTACAAATAACACCATGTTCCTACTACGAGTAGTTAATTATCAATATACATTTATGTCAGTTCAGCCCGAGTGGTTTGAACGCTTTAATTCTTAAACGTTTTATTCGAGTGATATTTGCGTAATAAATCAAGCTGATGGTAACGTGATACATTTTGGGACGTAACATGAATATTTCGTTATAAATGGCAGTATTAGAGCTACATTTACGTAGAAGGCTGGTTTTCACGTCAGCTGGCGCTTACTGATATCAAATTGGTACTAATGAGTAATTAGTACCTATCAGGTCTGGATCGGAGGCCCTTGACAGCTTTAGTTCACGATTATGCCATTAAAATCAGCTTATTTTATTAACGGATGTTAATAAAATAAGCTGATTTTAATTAATGGGTATTAATTTTCTCTGAATTATGGTAAGCGCTGAACTGAAATGCTGAATGGTAATAACTAGCTTTCTAGGTTTAAACCCTAAAAAGGACTGCGATAATCATATGGCAGCTGAGCCACGTGGTTCATTCGTTTTTCTGGGGGCTTTAACTAATGGCTTAGGTTGTGGTACATTTTTTGCTCCTAAAGGATGTGCAAAAGCCGAGTATTTACTGCAAAAAGTTGTGACTTTCGTCCCTACATTGCTGGCAAAGATAGACAGGTCATTGGAGGATATTTAACAGTTTCCTTCGTTATTCGACAAAGATAGTTAAAAGTGCAATTTATTACAGCTTATTTTCAATTTCATTTTATGTTATATCGATTTTTTGTATTGTCCTGTCTTTATTAAATGTTAGCTTATACAGATAAAAGAGAAATACATTTTGCTATTTAGCTACACGATCAGCGCACAAGGCGTATTTGATACGGATTATACGAGTCAAAGAAAATGAAGTCTCGCAAAGAAGATTCTGTTTGAGTTCCTTTACACAAAAGTGCCACGTTTTCATATTTCAAGCTTATTTGAGTATGATCCAGGGATTTCTGTTAGATTAAAAAAAAACGTAATAACATGCGGAGAGTGGAGTACTTGCGCATAACATAATATTTGATGTACCCGGATGATAAGTATTCGTAAAGTTTTTACTTCTTCGGTGTATGTTTATTATTATGTGCTATGAACGGGTTATGAAATGTTAGTACCCACTCCGTAACAAGAAATGACAATAATACTGACACGTCATAAATACGTACACACGATGCATTAATAGTTGTTATAGTTCATAATAATTTATGGCCGCATTTATTTATGACTAGCTTACATGATGATAACAGATTTGAATTCTTCCTAAAGAAAATGAATGATCATCACCTGTTTGTTACCTTTTAATATAACCTAGAAATACTTTTATTTATGTTGTAACCAGCTAAAAGAGATTTTGACTGACGTTCTAGTGATTAAAAGTAGTTTCGACTGTCGCACTTAAGGTGTATATACACTAGAGCATTTTCTCGAGCATTTCTATGTAATGTAACGTTCTTAGGAATGGTACAATACAGGTAAAAGCTCAGTTTCCAAAGCATTTCCATGTAATGTAACGTTCCTGCGAATGCTCGGCGCTCTGTTCGGCTTAATGCTCACAGCGAGTGTGCATTTACCCGTAACATTTCGTTATACCTTGCGTTCACTCTTTCTTGAGTTGCAAAGGCGCGTGTAAAGGGTCGAGGAAATGTTACACAAATACGCTCGTTGGTTTGTACAATTAGTTTGTAACAAAACGGCGAGCGCGCTCGACGTTCTGGTTCGTGAGGGTGATACACTATTAACATATCATAGAGCGGCTCGTTGTTCTGTTGCAAGTGAATGCTCTAGTCTATACTCACCTTTTGTCAAACTACTTTTGCATGTTTTTTTGAGTCGAAAGTACTTTTGACCGGTTAAGAGTTTTGACTGTAACATAAATATACGAAAGCAGATATGCAAATAAAAAAAAATAGCATGGCTCGATACTTTTATTCAAAATGAAACAAAAATGAGTGGTGCTTTCCTATTCGATCAATGTTTGCCAATTTTTTAGAGCTCCAAAATTTACAAAGCGAATCGCTACAACCAAACTATTGCAAATAAACTGTAGAATTTTTTACTTTTTCTGGTAAACAAGTTATGGCGCAGATGGCATGAGGTGTGTCTGTGCTAGGCGGCTACTGGCTGTTCGCCGAAACTGCAATATCCACCACTTAGAATATTGCTGTCGAAGTTTGAAATATCTAGTCCTTTTATAACTGCTGATGCAGACAATCTCCGTTCGCAGGCTACAGCAAAATATTTAAACTGAGTTTTGAAGAATCATTCAATAAAAACTCTTGAAAGCTAGACATGAGAAAGTAAACATTTCATCTGAACTTTCCGGGGAAACTTTGCACAGAAATTACAATAGGGGTAATTTGACTGTAGGTAGGTATATATAATTCTCGAAGCTTGAAATATACCGATGAATGGACTGGCAGAAAACTTCTCCCGAAACGCCTAAATAACACATGTCCATTGAACTAAACGCAGAAAGCTTACGAGCTCGATGAACACAATCACGAAAGTGCTTATTATAAGTACCTATTCTATCAGCCATCTGGTATCCATAGTACAAGCTTTGTTGAGTTTGGGGCTAGATGGCGCTGTGTAAAATGTCCACAAATAATTAAAAAAAGAATTGTGTAAAATCGGTGTAGGTGTCTTATTTTTATTTTTAGAATGTTCTCTACATTGATGTACGTCAATTAGAAAAAATTAAACCTTATATCAAAATGCTATATTACAAATAAAAACATTCTTTTACATTTACATTCATATTATAGCTTTACAGCTTCTCTCCCGTCGTATGTCGTAAATGTCGACTAAGGGATAGTATCCTCTCAAACATGATGGACTATCTAATGGGCGATGGGCTGATCTTTGGGCCTTTGCATCAGGAGTGGCTTTCTTATTATTATTTGTAGCTATATTTGCCCACCCCATTAGAGATACGGGCGTGATAATATGTATGTATGTATGTATACATCCGGCTCTATTTATAGTCTTGGTAATTGGTAAACACTGAGCAAAAAATGGAATGAAGATCAAACTCGTCAACGAGTTGGATAGCTTAGATATAGCCACTGTGCGAATGATCCTTCTGTACGGTTGCTAGGTAGCAACCGTACAGAAGCAATTTGAGTTTGAGTAGGGGAAAGCAGATGCTTTCCCCTACTCAAACTCAAATTGCTTCATTTATCGACATCACTGAGTATTGGGTTGCATCGCCTTGGGTCAAATATACAGTCGGGTAATTTGGGTAAAATATTCGCAACCGTAGGTACAGTACGAGTAGTACCACAAATATTGTGCGCCTCGGCAATTTTCGTCTAGCTTCTGAAATACGAACTAACGCGATGATTATATGTAATAAAGATATGTTACAATAATTGTGCAGAGACTTTTTTAAGGGTTGGTTCAGTTATTATTTTAATTATATATTCGGACAAATTCGGTTTTCACACAAAGCTAAAAGCAAAAGCAAGTTTGCCGAAGCGCACAATATTTGTGGTACTACCGTACTTGTTTATATTAATTTGTAATCAATATCCATAGTAACTCCACAATATATTTTCCGGGTTTTGTATTGTAAAATACCTTTAGCCGTAGCACAAAAATTGATCTGGGTGCCTATTTCCCAACTAGGCTAAGATGTTCCATTTGTGGGCATTACGTGAACAGTACCCATAAAGTCTCAAGTCTCACGACCGATTTTATTAGATTGTGGAAAATAGCTTCTGGTAGAAATGAGATTTTAGTTAGACGATTGAAAAAGGCTTTTACTCCAAAACTAGCTTTTCAATAACTACCTACTCGGAGATTAACCCTATTATTATAAGAAGTATAAACATAAGAGTATTATTTTACCTGTGAATAAAACGAGATAGAAACAAATCGGCTATTTGGGATTTATCTTTGTACGATTTGCTTATTAAATCCAGGTTTGTGGGCTCATTAACCGACTTCAAAAAAGGAGATTAGACTGTATGTTTTTTTAATGTATGTTAACCAATATATCCGCCAATAGTTAACCGATTTTGATGATTCTTTCAATGGTGTATGGTCCCGAGGTGGTCCATATATATTTTACGTCGGAGTGATTTAAAATTTTCAAGTAACATTTTAAAAGTCGTGAAATTAACTTTTGAAGTGACACCTTACCTACTTATTTTCTTACTCAATTTATTATGGTAATGGCATAAGTAATAGACACTTTCAAGCTTGCGTATCACATAAATGTATAAAACTCTTACGTTACTGACTGGTCGATTGACTGAAAATCAACAGTCCTAAAACTCCGTCACACGAGTTAGCCACTACTCATACGAACTTACTTATAGCATGAAACTTGGAGGACACTATTCCTCTCATTGTGTAGTGAAGCATGATGAGAGGAATATGAATGAAATGAATGAACATGAAGCATCATCCTCTCCAACATGATGGACCTGTATGGGCGATGGGCTGATCACCTGTCACCATGGTTCACCATATCCATCTTGGGAGACTTGGATCAGAAGTGGCTGGAAGTTTTCTTATGATTACTTGTGGTTCTGCCCACTCCGTTAGGGATACGGGCGTGATAATATGTATGTATGTATGTGTAGTGAAGCACTAAGAAAGAAATTCCTGAAATTCAACTCCTAGAGAACGCAGCGGGGAGATAAGTTTGTATAAAAAAAAACAATGCGAAAAAAGTCACGGGGCGTTCCTCTGAATTTATGACATTACTTTGTTTTTATTCGAAAGATTGTAGATGGCCACTGACATCTTGACATTATCTGTTAGTTTCTATAGGATGGCACCGTTTTAACGTATTTTTCGTTGAAGTCGGTTTTGTCTTTAGTTTTTCAAAGCAGTTCTGTATTGTCCCTAGGTGTCCGTGGTCTGCACAACTTGGAAATCAATGTGCCCACCGCAGTGCTGGTAGGAGAAACAGTGACCTTGGAATGCAGCTGGCAGCTGGAAGACGAGGAGGCGCTTTACAGCATCAAGTGGTACAGGGGGCGAGAGGAGTTTTACAGATACATCCCCAAAGAACTACCGCACACGAGAGTGTTCCCACTTCCGGGGATCGAAGTAGACGTAAGTTCATGAATTTATTCCGTAGGTTGAGCTAAATCCTTTGCAATTGAATTTGATGAAAAACTAGTAAAACTAAAAGCAAGAAAGGAAAACTTTGCGTACCAATTCGACTATCACAGCAGAAGTACTACGTCGTAACTAAAATATCTACTGTTTATAAAAAAACACGTAATCAACCATTAAGTGCCACTTGGTTATGTTCAATGGGCGCCATCCTTTTTAACCGTTCTTTATTTAGGACATGCCTCACTATCTTCCGCCATCATTACACAATGTTTTGTTTTCGTAACATGGAGCACTTTCTTTCTTTTCAATAAATTTCTTTCTTTCTTTGATGTTTGTTTACCGACAATACTCACATACATATCAGGTAAGTCGATGAGGAATTTTGATGCTTACATAAAACGTAAACACGACACGGTTATATAAATTCGGCAAAATAGTGATCTATTTTTAGTTGAGTAACATTTAAATAATAAAAAAATATTAGGTCAGAAGATAGAAAATGCCAAATAAAGTTGGATGGATGCAAGGGTAGAGGTACATTGAAAAGATGGAAGATGGATTGCGTGAAAGATGACATGAGTAAGAAAGGATTGAATACTGAGATGACGGCTGATACATGTTGTGCCGACCCCACATCAATGGGATAAGATCAAGGTGGTGATAAAGTCAGAAGATAGACAATTGATTTGAGGAAAGTAGATTCAAGAATCCGATTTGAAGCCGAGCTTTAGGTGTTGTCTTATCTTTAGCATTGGAGACTAGAGAGCACTGGTGGTCTAGTAGAACAGGAGTTTCTAAACTTTAAAGGTAACGGAACACCAGCCAAGTACCTTTTATTTTATGGAATCCCATATCAAATAATCACTGATATTTATATAAGAATAATTTATTTTAAGAAATATCTAATACAACTTCAGGTTTAGTGGTAGTGACCCCACCCCGCCTTTCAATCCTATGGTCACAGAATTTTTCTGTTTGAAAAATTTATGTGCGCTATACCAGTACCTACTCTACTCTACTCAACTCTCAAACGGTGAAGGAAAACATCGTGAGGAAGTCGGTGTGTCGTAGAACAAAAACAAAATAAAGTTCGAAAACATGTGTCAAGTGCACGAAAGGAGCGTCTTTGAGGCGCACTCCTTAACTCCTTTCACCACACAGGTTTGAAAGAACTAGTAACACGACTAGTAGTATTAGTATCTCTATCAACGTTGTGGAAGTGAAACATTGGTTGGTTGATTGTTATATGTATATTTTTGAGATACTTTGCTTATTTTGTCGAAAACTGTTATATAATAAAGAACAAAATCTGTATCAGTACAAGGGATTAAAATCCCATGTTTTGTTAGGGTTTCTATACTCGTGTTTTATTCTCTTAAAAGGCTACCCGTTCGCGAGAGTGACAGATACAGTAGGTAGGTATTAAATATTTACCGAGATTGAAGCCTATGCTTATATTGAAAAGGGATATTAGCTCAACCTACCTATTTTCTGTAACATCAATATTATTTCGTATTCTGTCTATTTCAATACATTATTATTTCGTGTTTTTTTTGTTCTTTCTTCGAAATCAGTTGTTTTAATTGGTTATAACTTTAAACAAACATCTTTATTATTTTATATGAGATATGATGATGATGATGATGATAACGATGATGATTATGATGATGATGATGATGATGATGACTCTCAAACGGTGAAGGAAAACATCGTGAGGAAACCGGCATGTCGTAGAATTTCCAAAACATGTTCAAATTCTACGAAGGAGCCTTTGAAGAGCACTTGAAATCCATTCACCACACTGGTTCGAAAAAACTATTGACACGACTAGATACTAATAGATATTAACTTTATGTCAACATCTACCTACTGAGCAACGTGATGTAGGATTAGATTAATTATTACTCGTAAGTTATTAGATTGGTCAATTACATCATCGAAATTATTAGCTCGGTAAAGCATTTTAGACAGGCTAACGATGCGTATGCACAAGGGTTTTTTCCAGTATCTCCATAACTTATGGTACCTACTGAGCTAATACAAAGTGATCACATTTTCTGAATATACTTAGTAAATTAACTGTTTCTTCACGGAATACAAGACAAGTGTATCCAGACTGCCATTAACATCAATAGTTAATTTTATCTACAACGACGATCGTAAAAATATATGGTACTTTTGAAAATGGTCTCAGGTCAAAATATTCCCGTTCTCCCTAATGACAAATTCCTGCAATCATGTTTCGCTTGAATGCCTAAACAAAGCATTTCAGCGCCTCGTTTTCTTGTCAATTCGTACACTTTGCTTTAATGGCATATTTTCACGCCACTCTTTGCTCGTTTAGCAAAAAACCTTCTAAATATTTGCTAAAGTTTCCTACTTATTAACGTTTTTGTAATTCTTGCAAATTTTAGGCAGTTATACGAAATAATCACACTATCATTCTATTTTTTATTGCACCTACATTCTGCAAAACAAATAAATGATTCGATGATAATTTATTCCTTTTTTTACCGACCCCACCATCTATGAAACTCACAATATGATTTATGAGTTGGTATAAGAGATTTTCCTCGTTCGTTTCTTAGACAATGACATTGTTAGTAAAGATAAGTTGTTCTTTAGATATCGAGGTCGGGGGCACACCGAGTCGTTCTGCAGCAAGCGACGCCGGCCATGGCGGGTCGCTTCCGCTGCGAGGTGTCAGCAGACGCACCCACCTTCCACACTGAGATCCGCTCAGCGCCTCTAGAAGTAGTTGGTAAGCAATTGTATACGCAAAAACGCTCTTCCAAGAAGAGCACCTATTGGCTTGGAAGCAGAGATAAGAGTTGTGTTCGGTCGGTGGTAGATTACTAGATGTGTTCTTTAAAAAAAGGTAAATTTATTATCACGCCCATATCCCTAATGGGGTAGGCAGAGCCACAAGTAAACATAAGAAAACTTGCAGCTGCTTCTGATTTAAAATCATAAGATGGAAATGGTGAACAATGGTGACAGATGATCAGCCCATTTTAGGTGGTTCATCATTTTGGAGAGGATACTATCCCTTAGTAGACTTTTACGACATGCTCGGGGAGAGAAGCAGCTGGACGCATTCTATGTTTTTTCTTTACTCCCATTCCAGCGGAGAATTATTAATCCTTATCAAAAATTAAATTAATATTTTTATGAAACCGTAACCGAAAGAAACAAATTAATTAAATGTAGAAAAATGCAGTGAGAACAAAATTAACGTACGACAAAATCTAAGATAATTTTATACAGATGCGTTGCTCTTTTGCCAATAAGTCGCGCAGTATTCATTGTATTGTCTACACGTGTCATTAAATATGCAAAATATTATGACGCGTCTATTGTTAGATGTCAAGATAATAAACTCTGTAAAACTTCACTGATCGTACGTCGCAGGATATCCTGTACCTATCCTATTTAAAGTCTTCCGGACTTGGTAAGTTTATTATTCAATTTAATATCCTTTTCGGAAATCTGGCGTCCGGTTATTGTCAGGCGCTTATTCTCTGCTTATTATAATTTTCAAACAACTTTGTCCACTTTCTTGAAGTACCTATTTTGCTTACAAAAAGAGTCAACGAATAATAGACAAACTTGACTTTATGGTTTTAAGGCAATTTTATTGCTGTTTATTGTATAATCGCTTTCTCAATTCTCTCAATTTTAGTAGAATTCGAACCCAAAAAAATATGGAACAAGTTGTTGCTCACAACAAACTGGTTTAACATTTTTATAGTGAATCAATAAAGCCACTCTGTAGGTCTATATTCGCGCAGTAACTATTCAATGAAAAAAAAAAAGAAATTGACATCGGAATAAAATCAACGTAGGCACATGAACCGCCATCCTAGTCCTTTTTTAGGGTTCCGAAGGGTGCCGACGGGACCCTAATACTTAGCCTCAGCTGTCCGTCCGTCCGTCTGTCAGTGGGCTGTATTTTTTGAACTGTAATAGGTAGAGAGTTGAAGTTTTCAGAGTATGTATGTATTGCCGCTATAACAGCAAATAATAAAAATAAAATAAAAGAGGACCCCCATACAAGAAAAAAATAACGTTTGTAATCGATTATTGAAGTTAAGCAACACTAGGCGCGGTCAGTAATTGCATGGGTCGTAGTGATTTTTGCACATTTTTTTGTAGTATTTTTGTATAATTCTTTTTCAAACGATCTATAATTTACTGATTTGTACAAACATAATAATAAAATTAAAAGTTAAGGAGTCCTCATTCAGAAGAGACGTGTTTCATTTTGTTTTTTTTTTTTATGTACGATGGTACGGAATCCTTCGTGTGCGAATTCGACTCGCACTTGACCGGTTTTATTTAGATCAATTCGGTTAACGTTGAACCGGTTCAACGCATCACCGAATAAATGGGAGATCGCTTTTCCCGGTAATAACTTTGTACCTAGTGCGAGTTTTACTACCTACTACATAATAACTTTAACATCTCTGCTGGACTGGGAGTAAGTAAAAAGTAAATTCGTATGAGCTAGTGGCCAACTCTTGTGACGGAGTTTTTAGGCCGCCTAAAGGCCTCCGTCGTGGCTTAACGACTAAAAAGCCAGGACTGACAATTTAACGTGCCCTCCGAAGCACGGAAGCGCTTAGCTCGTAATGCCACTTGCGGTCACCCATCCAAATTGTGACCGCGCACAACATTGCTTAACTTCAACGATCAATCAAGAACTACTAAGCAAGCTACCCCACGAGCGCTTCGCGGACTGGGAGTGAAGAAATAACAGCGGTCAAGTGCGACTCGCACACAAAGGGTTCCGTACCATCGTACATGTACTTTTTAGGGTTCTGTACCCGAAGGGTGTCAACAGGACCCCATTACTAAGCCTCCGCTGTCCTCCGACCGTCCATCCGTCCGTCTGTCAGCGGGCTGTATCTCATGAATCGTAATAGGTAGAGAGTTGAAATTTTCACATAGTACGTATTTCTATTGCCGTTATAACAACAAATAATAATAATAAAATAAAAAGGGGCTCCATACAAGAAAAACAAATTTCAACGTTCTTAATCGATCATTGAAGTTAAGCAACACTAGGCGCGGTCAGTAATTTGGAGGGGTCGAGAGACTTTTTGCACTTTTTTTGTAGCGGGGATTTCTACGATTACTTGTGGCTCTGGCCACCCTGTTAAGGCAACGGCCATGAAAATAGGTAAGTTTGTATGTAATCGCATTAACGCTAACTATAAGTTGTATGGACAAAAGAGGGATAATAACTTAAATGCAATAAATAAGTAGTGCAGTTATTTCTCCCTACAAATTGAGGTTTACCTTACAGTACATCTTAAGTAGGGTGAAAGCGATCGGCTAGGTGAAAAACTCGTACTAGAAATTCTGAGTAATATTACAACGAAAAAACTTTGAACCCTTATTTGGGCGGATATTTTCATTATACATAACGTAACGCTATATAAATTTTAGATAGGCAAAAATATTATGAATCTCTTGCTTAGAAAGCTAAACAAAAATATGTTATGGAAAAGTAGGATGGCTGGTAAAAAACTTATTTCGAGGATCTACTTACGCTAACTTTATATAAAAGTAATAGATGTTTCTTTAGATAGAAAAATATTGAACAATTCTTTTGATATGGTAATTTGAAACTTGTGGTTAAGCATTATCTACTAGTTCTCGAAAAACTTCTTATTAACTTGTATTGAAACTATATGGCAATACATAACCTACATATTATTATGATAATAGTTCAAACATATCTTCAAAAAATCTAGAAGATGCGGTTTTTTTATTTTCACTCTTTTGTTGCCTTGCCTGTCTAAATTCTAGCCACTCTCATACATTATGTACTTCGTTTATTCAGACATTCTTTTCAGTAGGTATATTTAAACTAGCTTCTACCAGCAACTTCACCCGTTTAGTACAGTCACATAACTATGTCTAATTCAAGTTTAGTCAATTAAAAATCAGAATACAAATATCTAAATTTTCGCTTATGTAATTCTGATGAGGATAGGATTCCTGGAGCCCCGTGTGTGCTAGTGTGGTGACCCTTGGAAATATTTTGCATTATCCTACTTATAAGCAGTTTGTGAGGATGTTTGGATGTTTGTGCCTCAATCATGCCGTAACGGCTGAACGGATTTGAATGAAACTTGGTAATACATAATACGTGTACTGGAATCAAATTTAAGCTACTTTTTATCCGGGTACAACACGAACGAAGCCGCAGACGGCAGCTAGTTAAATATATAATTGAAATAATAACTCTCATCTTTGTTAAAATTCATTGTGCGTTATGATATAAGCATTAAAACTACAAAAGACAGAATTGTATGTGTTCATTACAGAAAGCATAATTGTTTATGAAATGCATGAAACAAGATCAAAGAGTTCTTGTGCATTGTGCACACCTATAGTAGTTTTCAAGAACCCATATATGTATGTGTTAACTCAGTTTATTATTTGGTAGTTGGGTGGGCATTTCATGGCACTGACTGTATAGTCAATGGTCACGCTATGGCAGCCGTTATCAAGGGTTATTTAAAGTTTCAAACATATTTTAAATAAACTTGTTTACCCATATATTTTTTTGCTCTGCATGCAGCTATGATTGCGTGACAAAAAACAGCGTGATTGAGTGACAAACAAAGAAACATAATTACTTTGCGCATTTTATTATTAGTTCTGCAGTGATTTAAATTTTATCGAAATAATGTGACTTTGTAAAATTAAATATCAATTCCAAAATACCTTCTTGGACGACTAGGCACTTTCATAATTAATAAATAAATAATAAATATTTGTGGATATTTCACACAGCGCCATCTAGCCCCAAACTAAGCAAAGCTTGTACTATGGGAACCAGATGGCTGAGAGAATACTTATATTCTTTTTTTTTGTAAATGCATACTTATAATACATAATACTACAACACCCAGACCCGGAAGAAATATTTGCAGAACATATAATCATTTCTCCCGTAGCGGGAATCGAACGCGCGCCTCTTGCGTCTCAGCCGAGCACTCGCCCGCCACGCCACCGAGGTCGTCAAAATATCACCTTTGAACAGTTTTCATTAGTACATACCTAACCCAGTTTCTCCAAAGTTGTTTCTACTTCCTAAGCAATGAATTAGAATGTAAAAACGATATAAATCTATTAAAGAGAATAAGGGCATCCCATTTCCATTAACGGCGAAACGAAGAGATCTAAATGTTTCAGGATGTTCCCTACAATGTTGGAGAAACATGCCAGGAGCGCTTTCAAATTATACAACAGTTTCGGGTATCGTGTAATAACTTGTTATACATCATACGCTAGAGTTCATGACATGCCCATAAATTGGGTGATTCAACAATAACATAGATTTGAAACTCACACCAGACAGAAACTAATCACGGGACTTTTGGTGCGGAAACGCCAGCTCTGCGAGTTGCTAAACACAATATCATAACGTGCCATTCGGCACTTTGCTGGCATCCATAAAGTAAGCTGTTTCGGTAGGGACGACACTTTGTTGTGTACAAATGTAACATTCAAGTTTAATTCTACACTAAAGTAGGAACAAGTAGAATGAAAGTAGAGAGAATAAAGTGCTCGGAGGAAAAGTCCCAGCATGATCTTATAAGACTCGATATCAATATCTATGTTTTGAACATATCAGGGTATAAATGTTGTGGTCAGAGTGAATTTATGAAATTATTTGACTGTTCCCAATAAAATTGTATCATTTCAGCAGTATACCGCTTTATTAAAACAAGCATGTTGCGGTACAATGCCAATAAATCAGATCTGAACAATGAACCTATTAAAATGTTCCGCCTAACTTTAGGATATAGATACCTATTGAAAGTGTTTGTAGGAGAGGTTGGGACTGTATAGAAATGTGTTCGTGAAACTATTGCATTCGCAATGAACTAGGTAACTCGGGAATTACCAATCTGCGTTCAAAGTTATCTCTAAACGTAACTTAAATGAAACACCTATATTATTAGAATAGCTTGTTGTTGTGTTGAGCGTGATGAATTATTAATGCCAGATTTACTCGGAAATCGGTTAATATGATAACATTCAAAATAAACATTATCATAATGTTAATATGATTATAATAAAACTTACGAACTTTGAAGTACAAAATACTTTTTAATCTTAGGATGATTCGAATGTAGTATGATTGGAATAAAAAATTTTAGGTACTAAAATATAACATAACATTGATATTAATGTCGGGAATGTGGTCATGAAATACATAGACATTTGGACGCAAAATCTTTAACAAACTCACGTGCTTTTGTAACATTTAAAACTTATACAACAAACGCACTATGCTGCCAGCAGCAAAAAAATGTGTCAATTGAACGAAAGAAGCTTTTGAGGCGCACTTTAAATCCTTTCACCACACTGTTTTGAAAGAACTAATGACATGATTAGATAGACTAAGTTAAGGCAGACATGCGTTTGTATAAAAAAAATTAAGAAGGTATATGATGATAAGGGCATTATAGAGATTTAAGCAAAGATTTCCAATCAACAAGCATTCCCACAAAGGAAAGCAAACAAACGTGCCTTTAACAGAACTGGCAGTATTAATGTGATGGCTTTGAGCAAACACCACCTGCAAATAAACACTGGATTGTTCGTGATTTTTGAGAGACTAGTTTAAATCTCTGTTAACTGAGAGATTTTGCTTCCAAAAATATTGTTCGAGTTATGGCTAGGGACTAGCTCGTGTTTGAAGTTTGTGTTTGATTTGAATTTCAAAAATTGCTGTTGAATTAATGAAGACATGGATTAATTTATGTTTCCGATATTATTTCTGCCTGTAGGAACATACTAACCATTATAAGTCAGTGAAAGATTTATGTAGTGTAAAGAAAAAACAGAATGCGTTCAATTGCTTCTATTCCCGGGCATGTCGTAAAAGTCGACTAAGGGATATCATCCTCTTCAACATGATGGACCATCTATATGAGCGATGGGCAGATCATTTCACCATGGTTCACCATATCCATCTTGGGACTTTAAATCAGGAGTGGCTGCAAGTTTAACCTATTATTATTTAAGAAGGGCGGGCGTGATAATATGTATGTATGTAGTGTACGAAAGGAGCCTCTGAGGTTTCCCTTAAATCTTTTCACCACGCTAGTTCCATAGAACTAATGACATGTCTGGTAGTATCGAAAGCCTATTATAACTTCAGTAATTATACTGTATTAATGGATTCCTTTTGAAATTCAAATAAAATTTCACATTATGAATTCATTAAGAGATTATGCAGATTAAACCTATATCATTCAAAGCTCGTTCCTTTTATCTCTAATTTCCAATATTGCGTAGATAACATCCGCAAGCTTTCATGCCAAGGCATTAGTTTGAATAGCATTGGAGCAGTATGGGCCATATCCAATAGGTTTACACTGTCAGCAGTACCCTCTGGCGGCTTTCACTAGGGATTATGGAGATGTTTGTTTAATCTTGCACGAATCTCATCTGCTTCGCAAACTTGTTTGTAATTGGAAATCATGCATTCCAAAAATTCCTTGCGAGGCGGCCAAACCTTTTTAATAAACTAGTCTTGTAAACTTGCATGGTGGTTTGATTATGTTCTATAGTCCAGACATTATTCAGTGTTTTATAGGAACGACTAGTGCTTTGAAAAACCAAATAAAGTATCCAAACTAATAGGTACCTATACCAAAACGGATCTTAAAAGTTCCCACATAACCTTATCTTCAACCATAAAAAAATACTTTTTTAGTACACGGTTACATCACAGAAAGAACATTCCTTGAAAGTTTAAAGACTAGGAAAAGCGGTTTTGGTGACTGCTCGGTTGAGACGCAAGAGGTGCGGGTTCGATTCCCGCAGCGGGCGAAATGCTTGCATGCTCTTCATATATACTTTCCGGGTCTGGGTGTCGTAATTATAAGTATGTATTTACAAAAAAGTATATAAGTATCAGCCATCTGGTGCCCATAGTACAAGCTTTGCTTAGTTTGGGGCTAGATGGTGCTGTGTGAAATCTCCTCAAACATTTATTTATTTATGTGCCAATGTTTCGACAAGCAGTGACAACGTTTTATACGTTTTACGAGAAAAGTAGCATTCGTCAGAATTTAACTTATGAAAGACTTGTGGAAAATCTTATCTTATAAAGGATCATTTTTATACACCATTGAAATAATCATCAGTCGGTTGGTTGATATAATTGCTAAATTGCATTTAAAGTAAAAGCATAGTTAACGATTGTTGTGTCTGGGAATCCCAAGCCAAAGTTCTAAGAACTAATAAGAGACATTCCTTATTCTTACACATCACACGTTTTACGAGATTTTTACGAGGTACTTTGCAGAAGCAAATCACAATAGCTATTACCTACAGATCAATACGAAACGAGTGAAGACTATTCCTACTTTTATGAAAACCAGACCGTTATTTTTAGTGCGTCACTCAAGGCTACGCCGAATCGATGTCGGCAGGCAGGCAGTAGGCAGGCACTCAAGTTTTATGTTCGTTGCAGAGGCTCCCGAATGGGGTCCAAAGCTGGTATCAGACCGTTCCTGGTACGGCGTCGGCTCGACTCTGCGCGCGACGTGCGCCTCCCCGCCGGCGCAGCCTCCCGCCAATCTCACCTTCGCACTCAACGGGCGAGAAGTAAATATTAAAAAAACACCACATTGTCACATACATATTCCAGACCCCACACAAGGATTTTCTGTGTCGTGGATATCAGAAACTACGAGTACCATACTACAAAACATGCAAATATTTCCACCGCATCGGGAATCGAAACCGCACCACTCGCGACTCAGGCGGGCACTCGCTACGCCACCGAGATTGTTTCCCAGGTAAGTTCTTACATACTGTTTTGAAACAAAATACTCTCAATTATCAGTTGGCAAAAAATTTAACAGTTTGGCAAATAACCTTTCATTAGCCACACAAAGCGCTGAGCTTGGATTCCCTACCCACCACCAGTAAACGTACAGTATGAAAACCATGGTTAACCTGTACATGAAACAAAATATTTGCAGATTATGCAAACGTTAACATTCGTCCCGCCGCAGGACTCGTTTCAGCCGTCACGCGACTGAGTTTTCCCGACGATTCGACATTATATGACACGACCACTAGTCAAACTTTTGTTACCAATTTCAAGTCCACAGAGTAGGTATACAACTTTTTACTTTTTACTTTTATTTACCACCTTTCTACATATAACTTATGTTTAACTTTATAGTATAAATTCTACGTAATTTTAATACGTTTTTTAAAGTAAATAATCAATAAATACACAAAATTGGACTTCCGCAAAGTCACGCCTCAATTAGCTATCGTAAAAAATCATGTAAAATACGAGAGTAAATAACAGAGCAAAGCCTTTCTCCGTTTCGCTACGAGCGTAGAGGCCTCTACGAAATTCTACGCCGTAGATATTTCATCTATGCTTGTAGCAATGAAGCAGGGATACTTGCTCTGTAGTACTATATTACCTTTATTCACTCATTGCTTACTTATTAAAAATCTATAAAAAATACAAGCAAATTAAAAACCCTTCCCTTTTTCAGACAGTTATAATATTACAATAAGGCATTATATTATTTGCATTAAATTATTTAAATTATGTATTTTTCAACCCTTTCTTGTAGATTTGTCTACCTTAATAATTAAGGTACTCGTTACATAGGTTTGTTACCTGCCTTAAGGCTTTTAACATCCGAGTAGGTCCCTATACAAGTAAATTAATTAAATGTTGCTTGGCAATTTATACCTAAATGCTAGCCATTAATGAGGCCGTTACTGAGAGTCGGGCTGTGTAGGTGTAAACATAAAAAATAATAAATGGGTAAATATCGCTTAACATTTACCTCAATAAAGTAATCCGGATCATCGGCGATCCAAATGTGCCACCACAGGTGTAATATGAATGCTCCAAACATCTTTATGATATTTTCATGTCGTGTACAACCAAGTAGTGAGACAAGATCTAGGTCAATTGGACCAAATTAGGAAGCAAATACTCTTAGTTCATTAAAAACAATATTAACTGATTCAATGAAAATTGAAATATAAATACCTAAATAAACCTAGAATTTTGACACTAACTCAATGAAATATATATTTCTATAAAGCTGAGCCTTTCTAAAGACGAGTCATGTAATTTTACTCACTGGCCAGAAGACATTTCATTTCGTTGACAATAAAACCAAAGGTTCACAAATAATGTTTCAGCAAGTCGTGAAAAACTTATGAAATTAGGAAAAGTAGCAATCTCTCAGAAATAAATATATAGATACATCGGGATAATAATGACCTGACATCATCATCAAAATCTGCCAACAAATGGCATAGACATCGAGTAACATACTCGTACATACAATATGATAAAAAATACAGCCGAATCGAAAAACCCCTTTTGTTGAAGTTAGTTATAAACGACAAAATAATCAAAGAGCTGAAAGGAACAAACTCAATGGACTATATAGGAGCACTTTAACAAACCAAAATATTTTATTTCGCTTTAGGTATTATATTACGTAATATCAAGGCCAGATACAAAGACCGAGCGTGCAGTGTAGGCAACCCTAGCTCATCAAATATCACTGAAGGCTATATAAGAACCAGCTTTCATCTCGACAAGAAGTGGCTGTACGGCCACGGCCATGTAAAATCTTAGGTCAAATGAGTGTTTTCTTGCTTATCTTTAGAGTTAAATAGTGTTTTTCAAGTGCGTCTCATTAAAAAGGTACGATCAAAGAACAGTAAAGCAAAATTGCTTTTTACTCTAGCTCACACATTATTTATTACTCAGTACTAATGTTATGTTTTAATAAAAAGGTTTAAGGTTGCCTGGAAGAGATCGCTGTCAGCGATAAGGCCGCCCATTGTATGACGCATATTCATACTTATTTTAATTTATTTTTTTGTTTATTTCTATAATTTGTGTTTTTTACAATAAAGTTATATTGTATTGTATTGTATTGTATTGTATTGTAAAATATCCATTTATTATCACTTAGGCACAAAATAAAGAAAGAATATCGTCAGTGCCCGCCGAATACAATAGGCAATTTTTTGTTAAGTTAGCTTAAAAGTTAGCTACCTATACGGTCCGCGATAGCCGCAGGCGGACACGGGTCCACAACAGAACAATAGTATTGTGTACTTGCTTCACTTTGAAGCGACCGTTGTTTTTGCCTGCCAGCGCGCCGCCTGCCGCTGTGTATGCGAGTTCATTAATCACAAAGCAGCTCGAAGCTAGAACAGATAAACGAACCCCTTTTATCTCCCCCGAGGCGCATCTGTGCCGCGGTTGCCACTCAATCGAACGCCTTATCAAATTGACATCGTTCTCCGCAGATCGACATGGAACTATTCGGGCACGAATTGCCGGTGTGGTTCAAGTGGGATCCACCTCCGAAACCGGAAACGACGACAACGGAAATGCCGGAGGATGATTTGAACTTCAATGTATTCCACGATGAAAATAATATTCAGTATTTGGACGAGTCATACATCAACATTCACAAGGAAGAGATCCGGAGGCCTCCGAAGGAGAGTGCGAAGATTGAGTTCGAGAGGACGGGGCCGGACAATAGACTGCCGTCAGTGGGCGAGGTGGTGTTTGTCGTGCGACACGACGCGTTCGAGCGCGGCAGCCTCCGGCTGACCTGCATTGCGAGCATATACAACCTGTATGCGGCACGCGCCGAGCTCATTTTCGATATGGAGCAGCCAGAAGTTGCCTCCGTGCTAGGCGTTCGTAATAGTGCCCAAGGTAACGTAATCGATATTGGATTAGTTGTTAGTTACCAATCATTATCATTAGCTGGTAGAACTCTGTTGCTAGACCGTTACCTTACAATGGTGCTTTGAGAGAAGGGGTGCCGTGCACACCGCGTCTTTTATCACCTTTTCAGTAATTAATTTTAAAGACTTTGAATTCCTTTGAATAATTTAGGAGCAAGCAAGAATTGCTTTTACTAGAAAGTTATTTTTACGACGGCACGTCTCAGCAAATTATTACAATGTAACTAGTACGTGTTACGATATTCGTACCTGTAACTTTAGGCTTTAAGCCATTATGCAAATAGGTACAGAGACATAACGTACACCACCTTTGTTTCAGATTCAGTTTCAGAGGGCGCCTGGCGAATAGCGACTCTACTCGTACCATTATTATTATACAGTATCCGGTAGTTAATTCATCTTTACTGTTTTAATTAAGTACCTAATAAGAACATTTGCTTGTAATTGCAATTTCCATTTTGTACAAAGTCATTGAACATATCTTATCTAAAAATGAATTTTAAACCTTCAGAAGGTGAGGAATATTCTTTTTATACACAAATGTTAAAGATAAAATTAATTTGTGTTTTAATTTATTAACACAATGGCGCAGTTTCAAAGTATCGTCACTAACAAACTGCAACAAAGTTACAAGGAAACAATGAAATAAACCAACAGAAACACAATTTATTCTTTTTACTCGGGCATGTGAGTATTGTGCTCAGAGTAGAGAAAAGAATGGAATAGAGGAATATAACATAAAGTTCTTCCGAGAAAAACGTTTCCTACTACACAGTTCAAAGAACTGGGTGACAAAAATATGTATTATTTACCTATTGTAGCCCGAACCACGAGCCACGTTTCTGTACGATTTTTTTACGGTCCGATGTAGCAGGCCAATATATAAGTTCACCGTTGGTACACTGTTTCGAAAAGATTTCTAACATTTAATATTTCGCCATTCCGGGCAAAAGAAAAGGCCGTGTAAAATTATACCGCAGCGACCTCTGCCCGCTTACCACGAGGGCCTCTTTTCATTAGATCAGGTCATAGTTTTTACGGACAAGTGCACAATCATATCACCCGTTTTTTATCGTCAAATAGAGATTTCTGATCCAATGACGGACAGTAAAATTCTGTGTAGTGCTCAAGCGCTCTCCGCACTAAAACTACATTTTCTCATAATTGTCACTGTTATTCAAAGACGACATCAACTTTCGTATTGTGTGGTTACTTGGATCGAATCTTTAAAAGAGGCTACGCATATGTTGTAGTAGCGCATCCTACAAACTACTTTCACATTTTGTTTTCCGCTCGTTGGGTAGTTACTGTGAGAAATTGCGGGGACGTGTGTGTGTGATACTTCGAAACTTTCGAATGTGTGGTCAGAAGTTAGTGCAGTTTTTACCCGACTTGTGTTTTATGGCTACAATTTGTAACGCACACTCTGGGGTCGGCCATAAAGGATCTGGTTCTTTCACATAAACAGTTCTTCAAGTAGTCTTTGTGGGTTCAGTCTTTGAGTACTTAACTGTAATTTTTGTCACTTATAGCCAAACTTATAGCATCAGACGTTCCACTGGATGTACATGTGAACTCTACCCTTTGTTAAGATGGATGTTTATCGTCTTTTGAAGATGTTAGTTGTAGATTAATGGCCAAAATGCTAAGTAAGATATAAATATAAAGGAGATGTTACATCTAACCATCAAACGTATGGAACCTAGGCCCGGTCGGTGTACACTTGTAAAAACATAGCATTCATATATTTATTTTCAAATTCCATTTTTTATTTTGCCATATTAAATGTCCTAAAATACATTTCTTACGGACGGCAACATAAAACAATATGGCGGGGCAGTATTGAGTAAAATGTTTTGACAAACTTTATTAAAATATGTAAAATTGGTCTCATTTCGTTCGCATAGATTTGAAATGATCAATTTAATGAAACTGTCAAAATCTTCACGCATTAAACATTTTTTTTGCAAATAATTATTATGCTTCAATTTAAAATTATTGTAGTATTTTTTTCCAAATTGACTGATTTTTTTTTACCATTTTTCTGTCTGGTGTACGTAGACCAGGCCTGCATGGAATATTTCCTTTAAAATAATAAAATTTACATAACTATTTACTTGATAATTGTAAATACCTATTTGTAGAAGTGAATAATGTATTTAAGTTAAATCGAGTGATTTGTGTTGAACACTGAATGAGTTTCTGTTCTTATGCAAAAATAATTATATTGAAAAAGACTGATGAATGAAAATTGTGAATGACGTCTTTTGAGTACAAATCAACCCCGTTAGTCTATTTCATCCTAAGTTGATTTGTATTTGAATCTAAAATGTACTAAAACGATGTAAAATATTGAACTAACCCTAATGTTTGACTGTGTCGACGAAGTTAATTGTTGAAATATTTGTAAATAACTTATTAAAATTAAGTAGAAAATGGACAAAATATGTGTAAATGAATAAAGATTTAATTTAAATAAACACATGTTAAAACTGATGAATAGCGTGATAGATTTCTTCGACCTCATTTTTACCAAAATAATGTTGCTGTTATTATCTTTAATGATAAACAAACTTACCCTGCTCAAGACAAGTAACGTATCGGTATAAGTACCTAAACTTATTAGTCAAATAATAACATACTTAGAAGTTATTGATGGCGATCATTCAATGACGATGTGCTCACAACTATAACGAAGTAATTTCCCCTTAGTAGAGTTCCTAAGGCTCAATCAATCATGGCGGAGTCCACAATAAACACAAAATCCACCATTATCCTTAAGGAGAATATTATTTATTGAGCAGTTTTGTTCGAATATAATGTGTTGTTGGATGTTTAACCGCGCTCTTTGAAGTGACTGTGTGGTTAAATAATCGTAATTAGGAGATTAATGTAATAACATTGAGATTGATAATGTTTTTCCGTTCATTAAATAGATATTCTTTGATGTATTTACCGCAATAGTTTTTCTTGTTAGCATATATATTTAAGAGATATTTCTATATTTACTAGTTTGAATTAGAGTGCCCCGGATGATGAGGTAGGTACGTACTGAATGTTGCAACAGTATGGCCGAAAATATTAGGCCAATATATTAAGGTGTAGGAAATTATTTATTTTGAAGACGATAATTATTTGAAAACGTGTTTGGGATTGCTGACAATAACGCGTAAAAATATATGTTGTAAAAAGTTATGTAAACTTTTAGAGTTATTGAAAACCGATGCTTATATAACGAAGGGTCAGTTATGTAGCGTGAAATTAACCGATACATCGTCTTAATTACATTAGTTTGTATGTATAGTATACCTCACAAACTATTATTAGTCGCGTGTTTGAGATATCGGTTTAATTTATTTGATATTGCCATGATTTCCAGGTGAATGAACAAACACAATCTAAACTGGTTATTGTCCAACGTTTCTTGGTAATGTTTGCGAAAGCCATATATGCGGTTCTGTGGAAGTCGTATTTTCACCATTTACCACTGTCGGTGATCTTTGAGTTAAAGCAAAACCAATAACAATCTGTTACAGTTGTAAGGCCCCGCTCGCTGCCCGCCGCCATTGTCTGCTGTTCGTTAGGTCCCTCTTTTCATTTACCCAGTCTCGTTGATTGGACCAAATCCATCACGGTCCGCAGTCTCCGCTCTGCCGTCCATTGATTATTCTCCCAGCTTACTTCAGCCTTGTGAAAATAAAGTTTTCTAAAACAACGATAAAGCTTTTACGGACCCCATACTGACTCAAAAGCATATAAATTAAAATTCATATTTTTATTTTTAGATCATCGTATTCGCAGCTGGAATAAATTTACATGTCTAGGTCGGATCGCATGAGAAATTGGAAATGAGAGAATTGGAAATAAAGGGATCGTTCACTGAAAGTTTGCTCGTAGATACGGTCTTAAAAGCAAAGTTTGTGTTATCCGCGGTTCCCTTGTTTTGGTCGATTGCGGAGTTTCTTGTGGTTAGCATCATGTGATGAGCCTGAAAAGTTGAACCAACTTTGTGGTAAAATGTATAGACCGAATGAATTTATTTCCAGGACCGACACTGGATACCGAATAAACTACTACTTCTTTAACAATAACTTTTATATAAATACCTTATCGTTGTAAAGCATCATCAGATGTTCCATTATTCTATATCAGATTGAATAATCAAGAACGTTGATGCGATCATCAGCAAGCAGAGTGTTTGATGTTGATGCTATGTTTATGTAAGTAAGTTATAACTATGCACGTTTCTGACAATGTAATATTTGACCATTATAGACTAAAATATTTAACGTAACTCAGGTATAAAACTATTTTATTTTTCATCCTTGAAAAAGAAAGAGCGAAGATTTTTTTTTGTTCATTTCATAGCTTAGTAAAAGGAACATTCCTTTAGTTAGATAACTGAATTTATAAAGGACTTAAAATGGCAGACTTATAAAATTCTTATCTCTGAGCTAACGTTTATAGAGTGATCTCGATGCTCTTACACGGACGAGGGCTCTTAAAGTAAAAGAAAATTTGCTACAGAGAGAATTAATCCTTTTCCCGAAGAGATTTTAAATATAAAATATTGAACAGTCAGCGACGCAGGTTTTTGAACATTTAGAGATTTACAAATCTTTGTTCTTGTTATGTGGGGAAGTTGAAATTTTGTGTTACAAATAACAACACAATAGGCACACAAAGCCACCGTTGAAAGCCGTTTTTTTTTTTCAAGTTCGACGGGTGCGAATTTAAAAGTTGAAAACACCAAACTTTAATGGCCGTACTAAATTATTTTAGAAACTTACCGAAGTTCCATAAAGAATTCCTTGAGCACTTCTAATCCAAAGTATGATAGTAACTTCATCAATCAATAAATGATTAAGCTCGTTTGGCTTAAAAATACTAAAACAATTAATTTTAAATATCACATTTGTTCATAATTCTTAAAATATTCTATTTATTTTGATATCGTTGTCTTATACAATTGCACATACCCTTTATAGCACAATGGCTTATGCTAATTACGATGCAATGATCATTTTTGTGATCCAGAATTTACAAAAAATATTCTGGAAAGAAAATATAAGAACCTACCTCAACTTCAGCTGCGTAGCTATCTATCTAGTGAGTGAGTTATGGCTATCCCTAAAAGATTCAATGTCTTTGTGATATTCAATCTAAGCCTACGTTTACCTAAACCCATGTCAAGAGAGTTTTGTTTCAAAAGATAACTGAAGATCTCAGCTTTAGTTATCTTTAGCGGAACCCGAAGAAATTACTTTAATAGTATCTACCAGCAAATCATTTTCAATATATCGATGCAAACAAAGCAAACAAGTTTGAATTTTCCAAATCTCTTCAGTGCGTTAGATAGATAAATATAAAAAGGACCTCGTAAATAGACGTACATTTGAGTCATAAATAAATCTGAATATACCGGAACAAATCACACCGGCGTGAGGGTTTTGCTGCAAGCATGGTTTATTAAAAAAGAGAACGACTGTACGCGCCAGTGCCGCTAACATCATCGCACGTTTGCACAACCCCACAACGCAATGTTTACGTAGGTGTGATGGAAAATATTTTTCTCCGTGTATGAAATATTAATTCAATTAAAATTCTTTGTTTGTTTGTTTGTTAAATTCTCCATAGTCTGGGCACAGGAAGATGCGACACAGATTTTATTATAGCATTTTCCAGTGTTATATTTGTATCATGCACATTATTATGTATTGTATAAATAAATGAGTAGACATCACTCCAAGTGGTCTAACATTTCAGTTTCATTTCAAAGCAACGTTAATTTTGTAATACTCTGACCCAGTCTGCATTTAAATCTCCCCATCTAGTGTTTTACTGAGTAAACAAACACAATAAAGCACTCTGAATCTTCATTTTAACCGTAATCTTACTAATATCGCTGGGTAAATCCCTTTCTGGAATTGAAGACAACCACTTAGACGGTACACTCTCGGCTCTAGATCTCTACAATTCTATATCAGTGGGTTGCATTACCTGAATAACACATTTCTCAAGACAGTACGAGTGGATATTACTGCAAAGGTTAGCACTATTTTTTGACAGATGACCCTCTAGCTAATGCTATTAAGTACAAAGTGATGTTCTTCGAAGTTATTAACAACAACAAAACTGTCCATTTAGGTCCATTTAAGACATCCATTATTCAGGTGATATCAATCTTTCGCCAGGAGTGCTGATATGACCTGATAACTATTACAGAATAATGATTTGGAAAATAAAAAGTCATGCTATTATTATTTGATTATGATCACCATACTCGAGCGGATTGGAATGAATATCGATTAAATTATTATTGATGTTAAGATAACCCAACGGTAGATACCCACATCAAGTTATTGATCAAACGATTCTAATCAAATCTTCCTAATTAATGTTTCTGAATCGTCGAATCTAATAAACTACTAATAGAGATTGAATAAGATTTGAGGTGAGGATTTGATTAACTCCCAACTTCGCATTGCGGGGCGGGGTTTACAATCTGAGTGACATGTTTATGTGATCATCTCTACCTCGTCGTGCGCTTCACATGCCTAAATTGTGAACTTACTTTGAGTTTTCTTGAAATGCGTGGAAGTTAATTCAAACATAACCCAAACGTAACAAGTTTCAAATACTCCAAAAGGTAACAGGGAAATAGCCTGAAACATGCTATATATAAATCTAAAGACTGCAAATAATTGTAAAATATCTGCAATAGTCACGTTTCTGGCATAAGTAATCAACTCGAAACATCCTTGGTACGTGTATTCGTTGTTTTGTTTCATTCAATCTGCCGAAAACAAAACAAAAGTTTTAATTTGCAGACATGTTATGTTTGACACACACAGCTATAAAATAGGTTGGTATGTTATGTGTTAGATGCCTCTCTTTGTTTGGAGGTTCATGCCATCAGTGAGGTTCCTTTGTTATATTTACATGTCTTACCATTATTACTACTTTTATTTAGCGCTAGCTGCGGCCCGCGGCTACGCTCGCGTGGTACACGGATGAAAAACAGCCTATATGTTAATCCGGCACATGTACTTTGCTTCCAAGTTTCATTCCAATCCGTTCAGCCGTTTAGGCGTGATTGAGGCACTAACTTACAAACATCCTCACAAACCTTCACATTAATAATATAGTAGGATCAACAGCATGACTGATGAACTTCAAATCCAGAGGCGGAGGCGGAGTTGCAGGTATGACTTCATAAGTCCCAGTTGTAGAGGTATACGTATATCAGCTAGGATACAACCATTTCTAAGGCCCGGCGCACACTATCTCGGCATGGCATTGCAAAGGATACTTAGGCATCCTTAGGCATGCCGTGCCGTACCGATAGTGTGCACCGGGCCTAAAGCTTTCGTATTTATAATATTACTGAAACAATTACTTCTTTGCTGGACTGGAAGTTACTTTTCTGCTGGACTGAAAGTAAAGAAAAAACATAGTATGCATCCAGCTGCTTCCCTTCCCGAGCATGTCGTAAAAGTCGACTAAGGAGTAGTATCCTCTCCAACATGATGGATACATATATGGGCGATGCTTATCACCTGTCACCATGGTTCACCACATCCATCTTGGGAATCAATAAGGAGTAGCTGCAAGTTTTCTTACGATTACTTGTGGCTCTGCCCACCCAGTTACAGCATACGCGCGTGATAATATGTATGTATTAGAACAATGAAATTAAACATAAATTATAGTAATATGTAATATACCCTAACCTATTGATTTATTAATTCGTCCCGGGCACCACAGCGTCCCGTTAGTGAAGGTAAAAGTTGCCTCCTGACACTGTATAAATCGTCTACTATAGATGTTGAAAGGCCTTTATTGATTTCAATACAATTACAATGAACCCACCGTAAATGGATTTCCATGGCCTAAATTCATATTCAAGCGTTGCTCGTATTCGTATAGTCTACCTTGGGGACAAGTATTATTATATTATTGAAAGTACGATACTGAAGCCACAAATAATAAATAATTCAAGGAAGGGTCCTAAAAAATTCGATCAGCCCTACCCACCCAGTATCTTTCATTGAAATAGCCACTCGAGTCTATCTCGTTACAGCGACGAACTTAGTTCAAGCTAAAAACTTAGTTATGCTCATAAATACAAGAATGAAATACCACCAGCTGCCACTGTCCTAAAAAATATTATAAACTGGACCCGCTACGTTGATGAAATACAAAACACAGTTAAAACTTTTTGTCATCTTCCGGAATAATAAAACAAAGGGTCAAATAAAGTTAACGAGAGTAATACACTTTCCATGATAAAGTGCCGAATTATGGTGAAATGTTTTTACGAATTAGTTTATCGTGTTACGCTAATTAACGTTCCTATGCTAATAAAGTTATATCCACCAACTACAAAATTAATTTGTAACTACAGTTAAAGTATAAGTGATTTAGATTAGGAAATGGGAATATAACATATTATTATACTCTTTTTTCATGCTGAATTAGGATTGAGAAAAAGTGTCCAGAAAATGTCAACCCACATCAGTTACCGGTGCCATGTTCAGGTCTCAGGGACCCTTTCGGAAACTCCCTATGTTCATTATAGCACAAACAGGTATACTTATTCGTACACATCATTGATTTACGAATGGGGTCTCGTGAAAAGATCCTCATTTACAAGGTTCTTTTACCGAGAGCACTGGGTGGTTTAGTGGTAATAGTGACCCCGTCTTCCGATCCTAAACAAAGGTCGTGGGTTCAAATCCGGTTATGCACCAATGGATTTTTCTGTTCGAACAATTTATGTGTGCTATACCAGCTACTCTCAAATGGTGAAGGAAAACATCGTGAGGAAACCGGCATGTCGTAGAACCTAAAAAGGCTGACTGCAACTGTGGCACCCCAATTCAGTCCATGGCCCACCTACTCAGCTGCCCCTTGTGCCCGACCACCAGCATTATTATGCCACTCCCAACGCTGTGGAAGTGGCTAAGTTCTTCTCCAAGATAGTGTGAACTATTGACACGATAGAAGAAGACCTAAAAAGTTCAAAAATATGTGTCAAGGGCACGAAAGGAGCCTTTGAGGCGCACTTTAAATCCTTTCACCACACGAAAGAACTAGTTACTGGACTAGATAGATTTATAAAAAAATACAAAGCAAAGGTCTAGTTCTCTTCAGTTTTGTTACATGTTATGCCCCAATTAGGTGCTAAACTGTATAGTAAGCCGCTAATTAAATAATCTAATTTAGATAGTGACTCGCTGCAAACTACAAAACAGTTTAGTTTGAAACATACCCTGTAATGCAGGCTTACTATAAAATGCTTATACCAATTCCGTATTTAAACTGGCCGTGTTTTTACTAAAATTCAACGTCAGTTTTTGAATATTTTCCACGATGCGGACTTTTCGCAGAATCCAAAACCATTTAATACCAAATAGTTTATCGAACTGAAATAGACTGAAATAGACTGAATATAATTACGTTAGAGTACCTACTCCATTATTATTATTATATGCCAGGAAATTATTATATGAAATGGGTTACAAACTCAATCGTGTCAGTAGTTTGAAAGTTATTCAGAAGTTGAATGAACGGAATGCATAATTTTCATTATGGCGTTGTTTGGTAGGTATAGCTAATAGAAGGTGGAGCTATAAATTTGGTTTCATAAATCTACTTTTCTCTTAAAGAAGTGAAAGTTATGGTATGATATAGGTATATTAACGGAGAGCATTGGTGGTCTAGTGGTAGTGACTCCGCCTTCCGATCCTAAGGTCGTGGGTTCAAATCCGGTCGTGCACCAATGAATTTTTCTATTCGAAATATTTACGTGCGCTATACCAGTACTCTCTAACGGTGAAGGAAAACGTCGTGAGGAAACCGACATATCGTAAACAAAAAAAAAGTTCGAAAACATGTGTCAAGTGCACTCAAATAGCCTCTTTGAGGCGGGCTTAAAATCCTTTCACCACACTGGTTCAAAAGAACTAGTGTCACGTATATTAGTTAGTAGATAGGTATATTAAAATAGCCGTAGGTAGGTATAAAAGGCGTGTTGAAACTAATTGTATGACTATGAAAATTGTATATTTGTAATTGTAATTAATTTGTATAAATATTGTTAATTTTGCTTATATTTTTCGGCTTATTGGAACTCGAGATGTCCAAATAATTGTTTAATAGATTGCTCGTTATATCCGATGCAATAGTTGCAATCGAAAACCTCTTTTGTCTTTGAGCCGTCTGTATTGTGCGAGTATATCCATACCCAACTTGTTATTATTTTACAAGGAGAAGTGTAACAATATACATTCAAGTATTTTGTCTCGGGGTGAAATCGGGGAGCACATTGGGAAAACACAATGTTTGCGTATTTGTTCAAATAGAAGATAAAACGGGGATGTGTTTATTGTTCCCTATATTTACGTGACTTTTGATACGGGTAACTACTTAGAGCTGGTTCGCTGAGACCCGGGCCCGTCCTCGAAACTCATTTAATATTAATGGGATTTTGTCAAAGTGTTTGTTCTAACCTACCTACCTACCTGTTCACACTTTGCCAGCCAATCTTTGGTACAAATAAAATAACTGCTTTGGTAGGTGAGTTTAATCACAGGAATCTCTGAGAGTATTTTTATTGGTCCACGGTCAATAGTTTTGATAGTATAGTTATAATTTAATCTGATGCGGGGGCCCCGCAGCGGGCCATATAATGATTATGACCAGGTTGGAAAAGATAAGTAGATATAAAGCAGTACAAAGTCGATGCAACATTAGAACTACTACATTACGTACGAAATAATATCAGGAGAGGTAATGCCTACAATATAATGAAAGCAGTCAACAGATTGGCGACAAAGAAACCACAAGCTGAATATTACGGACTCTACGACTCCCGGCGGATATTAGTTGTGAATGCTACCTTTGTTCTCAACTCGATAAAATTCAAAGCGTTGCGCACTAGTGGAATAAACAGAGTAATAAACGGAAAGGTTTAACTGCCTGTTACCACGAGGCACTCATGTTGATAGCGATTTAATTATGTTTCATATCTAGATAAAGGCTTCATGGATAGTTTTGCCAAGTCGATATACGTTCATAAATGCCGAAGATTAAAGCATCTGAGTTGTTATGCGTTAGTATATAAATATGGGAACGACGGACAATGAACTATTGTATTGTTGTATTGTTATTTCACGGGTATTGATCTTCATTTTAGTCGAGTGAACTTGTGTACCTACGCGTATTCTCACGGCTTTTATACGTATTCTGAGAATATCGTGTCCGAAGAGGGGTAATTGGACGATTGATTCGCCATTTCCCGTTGAACAAGCGGAATCTCGTCGCATGAAGTTCGTGCTACACCCGCTAATGGGTAAAGCATGTTCGAGGGTCGGATTTAGGAAGCATCATGCGATTTGACTGATTGTTATCGCGTTTGAGAGGTGTGAATTGCCGGACGCCAATTCTGAGCCGCTTATTCTAAATTATAATTAACTTTATCACTATCAAAAGGACCACGACAACACAATACGACTAGGTACTTTTCTTATATAGGGTTATTCACATTTATGGTGGGTTATTTATTGTTAGGAAAGTTTCTTATAGCACACAAACGTTGCAGACACAATAACGGTGTACAAGTGGGTAAATTGGATTCGCGCCCTGGGGAAGCGACAGCCGGCGTCGGCGGCGGCTAATCACGTCAGCCGCGACGGGCCGCGAATCGCGCCTTCGTCACGCTCTACGTCAAACTACAACCCACGATGACATTCACAAAAAAATATTGTTTTCGGGTAAATCATATTATGCAGGGTCACCAGCCAGCACAACAGAAGGCGTTATCTAACTTTACTGCCAACAATATTCTTTCTTATAAACCATTGCGTCACCTCGCTTGCTTGGGGCGACGATTTTCGGCCTGTGGAGTTTTAGTAGGGTATGAGTTAGTTATATTGGATTGGAACCCAAGCACCTAAGAACCAACTTAAAATTTAACAATGCTGTACGGCGCGTGCTTTACTGGAACATTTTAAATAGGCTTACAAGTGTAAATCCTATTATAAAGTTTTTCTAAGAATCACGTTTAATACCTTTGAAAGCACTCCACTCTATGGGCTTTAAACCAAACTTGGAAAGATCTGGTAGAAGTCTACGAAAATAACATAACATTTTATTTATTCTAAAAATATGCTTGTACAATCAAGAAAGGATTTCTGTTTAAGATATTTTCTGATAAATAAATTGGTTGACTATGAGAGAAATACGGTTTATGTAATGTATAGGTTTATTTATTTAGGTTATAGAACATAATAACTTTCTGATTAGATCGCTAGATTTCTCTATGGAAATAAGTCAAACTTTTTGATGTGAAAACCGAAACCTAAAATAGATAAGTATTTCCATAGAATGTTAGGTAATTGTTCAATACAACAATCCTGAAAGATACTGCTGGCCTCATTGGCAACAATATCGTCTAATTTCCATTAGTGAGGCTCACTTCCGTACAAAATAAAAAGAAATCACAAAGTTTACAAAACTAAAATAAAGCTGAGCACGAAGTGAATGGAGCAGTGGGGCAATTAAAGTAAATCGATTGGTACTTCATTGTTGAAAACGGTCCGCTTGTCCATTAACTGGCGAGCATAGAGTTTTATCTTTGTTTTACTTGTAAAACTTCATCTCATGAATAATTACGGTTTTGATTTACAACGTCAAATATTGGAATTGTAATTATGCCACGACTGACTTTTAGGACGACTTGGATGCTAAGACATTTCACGATCTTGGCGTTTTGTTAATTCCATCGTTCTGCCACATGGGTATTTTGTTATTATAATTCTGTTACAGACCGCATTTTATTAACATAAAATACCACGAAAATACAAAAAAAAAACATACTATTATACAAAAAAATTACCAGGCGCTGATAGAAAAGTGATTAAGAAAGAGTTGATTTGGACTAGGAAAAGAAACAAAAAACCCACCTCTAACAAAAACTACTTAGAGCTACCCTATAACATCTAACCAGTAGCGTTTACTTGGACGAATAAACTTTATTTAGCATTCTTCGAAAGTTCGAAGTCATATCAATTTGATCACTCAAATGACGTTCTTTCAAATAATCAATAAAATTAAATGGCCCTCTAAAAATGTATCCGGAAATTGTGAATACGTTTATTAAGATTTACGGGCGAAATAACAATCACTCAGGAATAAGGAATAATAAATAAAATTACAGCCGAATTAAAAAAAATCTGCTGTGTAAGTGAAGTTATAGACAGTCCATCCAACTAACGAATATTAAGGTGTAGTTCGTCTGCAAGTACACACTCGTTGATTAAACAAATAAGTACCTAATATCAACGTCAAACCAATTTCAGATACGATGAGAATAAATTCAACCACAGCTTAAATTGCGGTGCTACCTAATGAATTTCAAACAGTTCAGCAGCTCAATTTGAGGGTCCATTTGGTGCGGAGATTATTTCCAATTAACCTACTGTGGAAGATAAGAATCTACTGACAGATTCTGTTCGCTTCGTCTATTATGGAGGATGGTGTACTGAATTTTGATATGAACGTTTATTTTGTCGATTTAAAATTAATACAAAAGTCTTATACTACTCGTATACCCACACTATACCTACACTATTTAGTAGACACTGTCATATAGCTGTATAATGCTCTAATGCTGTGTATGACAAGCGTGCTTGTTCGGGTTTTTCGAAAGTCTCGTGTCAAAAACTGTGATAAGTACAGATATTTTTATTATCTTTCAAAAATATACACAATATTGTGTTTCTATGAGTCTTATGAAAGGGACAGCTCAGACTCATCAGAGAATGTTGTGTATTTTCCAGAACCAATACAGTGTCTACCAATTGGTCGAGTAACCGCAATAAAGGAGTGTTTATGTTCACTGCTAAGTACATCTGATGCGAAAGATTCGCGCTAAGTAGAGTGATAGATGTCCCTTCTCAATCTTTGTCTGCTCAGATTATCGAGAATTCAGGTTAAGTAGGTAGATACATCACGTTGACAAACTGACTCGATGCTTTTTCAAGCTTTACTTGAGCTAAAACAGTAATTAATAGTTTTTTTATTCAAAATAAATCTCGAGAGTAAGCAATACTTACTAGATAGGTACATGTATTAAATATTAAAACATACATAAACATTCAACGCAAACATTACTCCCAAAGTTCTACTAATTTCTGACCTGCATTCCCAACGCTATTCAATATCTAAATGTGTGTCGAACAATGGCGCAGCAATCAATAGAAATGTTCTACAGAATTCATCTTACCATAGTCTGAAAATAATCGAGCACAGTTAATTTTCTATTGTCTTTTTCTTTGTCAGCGATTCAACATCTGATTACAGAAATTCCGTTTTAAAATAGATAGTAGGTTCGTAAAAGATGTACGTGAGGCGAGTTTCATTTCGTAGTTTGGTATTAGGTAGAGAAAGCTAATTACCTGTTTAATTTATTTTCACTGCGAACAAGTGAAAACGAATAGTTACCTACTATCCTAACAAGGTTTTAAAATAAAATTGAGTTTAGTAATTTTAATAAAATGTTTCAGTGCCAAGTATTTTACACATTAGTAACCAAACCTGTTCTCACAACGGCACACACACATTAAGCAGGAAAAAGGAGAATCCGGCATGTTACCGTGGAGTGGTGCTCAGCGAGACAGAGCCTGCGGGACGTCCGTGTCTGCGCCTCGCTTTTTGCAAAACGAGTCTCTAAGTGCTCTTCAGCCATCCAGTAGGTACATCCTCGACATTAATGCATTCCATTACGAGTTACGCTATGCTCATGTAAATTAATGTTCCATTCATATTCTTACCGGCAATAGCACAACGGTTGATTCTCAGTTTCTCGAATTATGCCGGCATTGTACAGAATCTCGTAATTGAAAACGGAGTTTACTTAGTATTTTAACAGGCCTGTCACGTGCTTCATGAACGAACCTTGAATACAAATAACTCGTACATGACGCCTATCATTCTTGTAGCTTTCTGAATATTTGTGTTTTTCGGGGTATTTTCTGCCGATAGCTTCAAAACTTGGGTTGTTCCTCGTATATCTACGATAAGACGTTTTGACTTTTTCTACGATTTGTTGATGCCTTTATTGAGATAGGTACTTTACCAGAAACGTGCCTTGGGGTTTGATCAAAATTTATCTGATCGATCAAAAGGTGCATGTTTTATTCATTCATTGTATTTTATCTCTCACATTTTCTTTGCTCCGTACCTGGCTGGCTTACAGTAGTTTCAGTCGACATCTTTTTAATTGAACCATTATTTTCAACAAACTGAGTAAACAGATAAAAAGTAAAAACAATAAGGATCAAGTCTGCGTAATCAGCTTGTTTCTACAACCGAGTTAAAGCAAAAGTGCTCACTGAAAATTGGATGGGGTTTTCGTATTAAAACTCGAGTAGGTAGGTACTTAGTTATGGCAATTGCTTCTAAAACTTGAATACCTACGAATCAACTTGTAAAACAGCCTCTAAGATATTACTAAATTAAAGTCTCCTAATAATATCCTGTGTCTGTCTCTAGCGTTGTAGCGTATTTACGTACATTATTTATTCGAGGGTCGAGGGGTTCAAAATGGCTGTGACGCCGCCGCACAGCGATTTTACCATGCGGTCTCCTAGACCGAGCGCTGATCGTAGGTAACCCTATGTTATTCAATATCACACGAAATCATTATGGCGTTAAAAAGATTAAAAGTTACGCAAATCATGCTTTCAGGGACTTGGCTCATCTGGGCTTAGCCGGTAACTCTTTTGTTGGTACTTGAGGGCATAAATTGCCTACGACATCACTCGATCTATTTATAATGTCGGCCGTCAGACTGGGACTAGGCATGAACCGCACCCTTCCATACTTTGCAGCTGTCATTCCACAAGTGGAAGTTAGGGCACATTAATCCTAAAAGCAGACTTTTGGAAGTCAACCGCGGACGGCAGTAATGAAACGTGAGAGAACTCCCTTAATTATTTAACGTATTTTCATTTTAAGAATTTTCTTTATTTCCTTCTAATTATTATATTTTTTTTTTGCTAAAAGACCATAAAGTAAATTTTTTGATTAAATCGGTTTATCACTAAACTCCGTCCGATCCTTTATTTTACTTTTGACAGCTGAGAGCTGAAAGCTTGAGAACGTAAAATGGTTTTACGATTTATGAGTGAGCTATATAATGCGTGGTAAAATAAATATATAAACTGCCTAATCATATTTATCTATCCTATTTATTATCCAATAAAAAAAGCCACCCAATTAAAATGCCTTAAATTTCTCAGATTTCACAAAAATTCAATAATAATTAGTTTGCGTAATACAAACTGGTGGTCTAGTTGGTAGTGACCCCGCCTTCTGATCCTAAGGTCGTGGGTTCAAATTCGGTCGTGTACCAATGGATTTTTCTGTGCGAAAAATTTTTGTGCGCTATACCAGTACTCTCAAACGGTAAAGGAAAACATCGTGAGGAAACCCGTGGCTTAGTCAGCTCCGCACGTATTGACCATGTCTTTTCTGCGGACAAGGCCGACTAAGCTGAGAGGAAGGAATAGGTGCTGGGCAAGCCTACTCCATCTTAATTTGTCCCGGGCACTATAATAGCGTCCCGTTAGTGAAGGTAAAAGTTGCCTCCCGACGCTGTATAAATCATCTGCTAGATGGTAAAAGGGCCTTGTCTTGTAATACAAACACTTTTACTTCACGTTCTATCGTTGTATATGTACCCAATGGTGGGACCGAATGTATTCGCTGCAAACTAATTAATAGAAAGTAATAAATTAGACTTATTGTAGCTAAAAAGCCTTATAATACTTTAGGAACTAAAAAAGTTCTCACATATTATTATAGCAAACTAGCTGACCCCCGCGGTTTCACTTTCGGAATAGAACATTTGCAAATTCATTATTTCAAACATTTATTTTGATTATGCCATTCGTTTTCCGTCAATACTAAGCAAATATAATTCTATTGCATTTTGAGATTTGGCTAAACAGCATAAAACTGATTTAAAGAGTTGATTTTAAACTTTACCTAAGCATAAATAGACTTCTTGTTTCGTGTTCTTCTTGTTTTGATTTAATCAAACAATGTTATAAAAGAATACAAAATGTTTAGGAATAATAAAATGTCTTAAATCCATTGAGACTTTTTCATAAGTAAAGTTATCGGTAACGTTTTAGGACATCACAAAAATATGTCTGTCAACTTACCGTCAAAGGATTGAACGGAGTATAACTGTCTGTATGTACTCTAAAGCCAATTCAAGTCTATGTTTGTGACTAAGGTCCGATCGAGATCATGGTCTCGGTCAACTCCAAAAAACCAGTCTGGTCGGACCTTACTTGGACTCGAGAATCGAGCGAACTAGTTGAAGGAGTAGTTACACTACAAAGTCAATGGGGCTTTAGCCACTAAAGTTTATTTTGCCGGGCAATTTGTCAGACTCAACCGTGCAACAACCAAACAAAGTTGTTTGGAGACGACCATACCTATCAAATAGGAATTAATTGGGAGTAAGTAAGTAGGTATACCAGATTAGACTAGCTCATAATTGTGATGAATTTCATAAGCTAAAGTAGATCTGTTCATCAGTCAATGAAACCAGGTTACGAACAGACCCCTCTTTCCCACTGGGCACTCTGGGCAAGTGCCCAGGGCCCCCCTAGTTCCTGCCAGATCACTATGTCCATAGAATGTGATGTGCTCAAAAACATCGATTTTGAAGGAGTGATTAACGATTTTGCCCATCTTAAAATCTAGAAGGGTTCCTCTTCAACTAACCTGTGAACGCTAAAAGAGTGTGAATTCTATTACATTGTCTATTCATTTTATGTGACTGTCAATAAAAATAAATGTAGAAGCTTGCTTATCTACTTTATTTGTTTATTTTAACAAAATAGTGTTCTGTCAAAGTCATAAGGGCCCTATTATCCTAATATGCCCAGGGCTTCCAATAGGTTAAAGACGGCCTTAGTTACGAATGCTGATGAGTAGGTGAATACATAATATTACATTGTGTGTTTAGAGCTGTTTGTTGTTCAAATGAAGAAGAATTTAAAAACCAACGTCAACAACAAAAGCCGTGCAGAATTTTACAGATTTTTTAACGTAGAAGGTAAATTATACTGCATAATATCTACCTGTATTGTTCGAATAGAACTACAAAATTTTACTGATTTGTAAAGCGATAACCAGCGATTACACTAGATGCATGTACGGATTAGACCTAATGTTAATCAACACACATGGAAAATAACCATTGGATTACATACATACACACATATTATCACGCCCGTATCCCTAATGGGGTGGGCAGAGCCACAAGTAATCATAAGAAAATTTGCAGCCATTCCTAATTCAAAATCCTAAGATGGATTGGATATGGTGATCCATGGTGACAGGTGATCAGCTCATCGCCCTTATAGATGGTCCATCATGTTGGAGAGGATACTATCCCTTAGTTGACTTTTATGATATGCTCGGGGAGAGAAGCAGCTGAACGCATTCTGTTTTTTCCTTACTTTTAGTCTAGCAGAGAAGTGATTGACCATTAAAATATATATTTATTTTATGCTACAAAGACAAATTATAATAACATTAAAAACTTTAAGGTAATCAGTATAATAATAATAAGAAATAAAAATGAGCTCAGTTTTTTATCTGAGTTCGCCTACAGATAGAAAACAGAGCTCAGATCACCGACCGCAGGTAAGGTCCCCAAAAGACTGGCGACGTTACCTCGTTGGATAGCTATACTTATCCTTTGTCCGAGGTAAGCGCCAGCCCTTTGGTCATTGGTCATATCTATTAGCTTCTTGGATATCTCCTTGAAAAGAAGCCACGCCTCCGGACCCCAGGGTCCTAAAGTTTCCACGCCAAAAGGCATAAATATGTAACCATCACCTAAGGATGCATATTTACGCCTTTTGAATATTTCAGCCGCTGCTGCTGCCGCGCCTGCCGATTTTGATGTCGCCGTGACGTGAGACGCAGCCAGTGTATCAACGCAAGTTGCGTCCCACACCAATGGCTTGCCACGACTCCAAGGGATCAAAGACATACCGTCAGGCCTTTTGCCATCGTCACGTGCAATACCGTTCGGCTCCAGAATAGCCGGCACGTTGACGGTGGCTAATGCTCGACGAATAATGTCATTGATGCTGGCGTGGCGAGACTGACGACCCACACTGCGGCGGCAGGAAAGACCGTGGTGGCCTAGCCGGTCGACGGAGTTGCCACAACGACATTGATGAGGTTCGTTAGTCGTGGCTCCTATTCTAAGGCTAACTGCTAATGAAAAAGTTGTTCTATCCAAGAGCGTGCCGATGTTTGCTGACGGCAAAGCGTGCAGCCAAAACCCAGATTCCCTAGTGCTAGAAGCAATAAGGCGGGCCCGTTCTGCCGGAGTTGCAGCAGAATCTAACAAATTTTTCTGCAAACTTCTGCAGATTGGCTCATCCCATTGCCTCTGTTGGTGTAGTTTCTCTGGAAAGGTTTCAGCTAGGCAGACCAATGTCCAAGCGCTCTTAGCTTCGTCTATGGAATCAATTTTGACATTGCCTAAAGCTGCATTAATAATTTTTGAAAAAAGTGTCGAGGTGCTATGAACGGAAGATAAGAACGCTGGGAGAGACACACTGGAAATTTTGCGAATGCCTAGACCACCAAACCTTATAGGTAGGGAAGCCTGGCACCATGAAACATCTGAAATGGGACAATTTAGAATTTTGATTAGCATATTTTTCAAGGCCTCGTCCAGATCAAATAAAAGACCATTGAAGATCCATAGTGGGCTGCATCTGAGTACATAAGTCAATTGAGGTACAAAAAGACAGAAACGAATTATTTGAAAAGCCATATGGTTGTGAATTTTGGACAGACGTTCAGAATATTCATCGAATTTCGCTCGTTGCTCTGTTATAAACTGTGGAAATGATTCTTTCAATACGGGGGCACCCAGAAGGCGAAGGGATGTTTTATTAAGAATTTTGATTGTTGGAGCCAAAAGATAAAAATTATTAATGATATCTTTTTTATTTTGAACTTTATCCGAAATGAATAACTCACATTTTGAAAAATTTAACTCTAAACCAATTGAATGGAATTTATCTATAATAATTTTCAAATCTGTCAAAACTGAGTCAGCATCGCCTCCTAAGGTGCCGTCATCTAAATACCAAATATTTAATTTAGAGACTAATGATGAAATAATTGGATGAATTGCTAGACTAAAAATTGCAGGGCCTAGTGGGTCTCCTTGCTGACAGCCAGTAGAAGAACTGATATGGTGGGTCTTGTAAGTGAGGGTGGAATCTGAGCCGTAACATTGAAAAAGATAATCGTATATTTCTGGTGAGGAATTTTGAATTTCATTTAAAATATCTTTTCTATTTACTGAGTTGAAAGCGTTTTTAACATCCACTTTCAGCAGTACCTCACCTGCATCTCTGTTAATATATGTTCTTAGAGCATGAACGGCTGCTTCACATCCGCCCCTGCTCCCAAAACCAAGTTGGATTGGTTGAAATTTCGCGGTGAGATTCGGTAATATTTTTTTGCAACAAATTTTAGAGGCTATTCGTCGAAAGGTATATCCCACTGCGATGGGGCGGATACCACCGTCCTTCTTTTTTAAAGCACACAAATTCGCGCCATATAACATGTGTGTAATGTCACTGTTTACTTTACCTGATAGCATTACATTAATAACCGCAGTAAGTTCGGTCAAAAGAACACTTCCGACGTCTCCTGGTACGCCAAGAAGGTCTTTGAGATGTTGTGGGGTAATGCCATCAGGACCCCCAGCAGAACCAGTTCTAAAAGACATAACTGCGGAATATACGTCTTTAGTTGTAGCTTGGACTGGCTGCTGAGAGTGAGATGATGGACACAAGGTGATAGGCACTGAGCAAGGTGGATGTTTTTCTATAAGTGCCGAGAGAGTTTCTGGTGTATCTGGAGCCAAAATGTCACTACTGAAAAGTAATTTAGAAGCGCCTTTTAGATCACCGTCACTCACTTTAGACTCAATTTTATGAATGATGGAGTCTGATGAAGTAAAATATGGACGAGATTCATATGGTAGGTTAATCGAACTATAATTATGATGACAATTTTGTTTAATAGAAGATGTAAGCGAGATATTTGAAGACTTATGAGAATGTAAAATTTGGAATGAAAAAGAAAAAAGATTCTCCCATGCCTGAACAGAATTTTCATTACATACTTGTTTTAGTCTTGTGGATAAATTTAGAGCTACTGAGTGTCGAGCACCTTTGGGTATGCGTTTTACTAATGGAACTGATGATTTCAAATGCGCTAATGACTGCCAAAATGGTTGTGAAGATGAAGTTTGTTGAAGAGGAACTTGAGAAAAAGGTGGATTAGTTCTTGAGTTTGATTTGTGAACTTTTCCAATGTGTATATTTAAACCTTTAGTACCTTTAAAAAATTTTGGTTGCGAACATTGTGAGCACTGAATGAGATTCGAGGAATCTTGGGAAGGCATAGCAGATGCAGCCAGAGATGTACCTGCGGTCTGTGCCATAATATTAAAATGAATTATGGATAACTTACAGATTACAAGAGATATAAAAACTAGAGCTAAAACTAATAAAAACATGCACAACACAAATTATAAACACACAGTCTTGACTGACAGATAAAAGTCAAATTTTTTCACTCCTGTCCACTTCTGTCTAAAATTTAGGGCTTCGCCACGCACAATAACAATAAATAAATTCAGAGTATGAAAGATATATTTTCTGATATATCTGATATAACACAGCATAACCATGAAAGAACCAGTGTGTTACACTTCCTTTCTCCATTGAAAAGTAAAAAAAAAAAAAGGCCGGCAGCTCAGCCGCGGGCGAGCTGAGTAAATCACTGTGGGCTCCAAAGCATATTATATTTTATAATATTATATTATTTTTATATTTTTTTTTCATTTATTTATTTATATTTTATTTTATTTTTTTTTTTATTTTTTTTTTTATTTTTATTGACCATTGTATTAAACAAAAATATTTAGTAAAAGATGATAAATAAGACTAGACGTTAACAGGAGATTTGGATGGGTAACCGCAAGTGGCATTACAAGCTGAGCGCTTCCGTGCTTCGGAGGGCACGTTAAATTGTCGTCCCGGCTTTTAAGTACTTAAACCATGACGGCCTAAAAACTCCGTCACAAGAGTTGGCCACTAGCTCATACGAACCTACTTACTTTAACATGAGATTAATGTTCTCACATGTTAGATCCTTATTAATAATATAGGTAAATACGAAAGTGTGTTTGTACATTTATTTGTTAGAAGGACTAACAAATAAATGTATGTCATACTTTAACGGAGTAATTAGCTAATCGACAGGATTTTACAGACTACTTTTTTAAGGATACACGGATAACGCAGCCGTGGCGAATGCTTATATAACATAAAACCCTGAATAAGGGCGTTTAAACTTCCTAAGTGGTCTAGGTACCTAGTCTCAATTGCATCTGCATATTTTTAGTCATAGTGTACATATATCCATATAGACATGGTTAAGCGCAGAAATATACCTAACTAGCTATAGGAAAGACTTTTATCCAAACTCGTTCTCAATAACGCACACGTTCCAAAGGCAGCATACTAAAGGCTCATTTCCAAGTGAGATTCGGGCAGGTATTGTAAGAGTAAGAAACTTATCTTTTCTTTTTGTTCTCGTCCTGAACTCCACCCGCGTAGATATAAATTTTACAGACTAAAATATCTGTGTATGAATAGAGTAACTTTACTAATATTTAATTTTACCTACTCAGATATAATACAATTTTCCTGTAAGCAAACTACTACTACTAAATATTAATGATTAAAATGCTCCTCAAAAAGGTTCCTTTCGTGCACTTGACATCTTTGAACTTTATACGTGTCACGACATACCGGTTTCCCTTAATCGTTTGAGAACTATGGCGTATTTAAATTTTTCAAACACTTAAATCCATTGATACTACACGGCCAACAGTGCTCTCAAGATAAATTGGAGAGTTGACAGATAACAATGTTTTTCTCAAAAGGAAAATCAAATTAATAAATTATTCTTCATAATAAATATTAATGTCCTATGTCACACAAGATATTGCTAGCGTACTTAATTATCCTCATTTAACGCAAGCTAATCTTGTTAGCAATAACAATGCTTTGAAATTAAACCAAACACATCCGTACAAATTAGACACGCATTTGTGGAGAATTAAAATAAACGTTTCCCCCAGGGAGGGACGTGCGACTTGCTTTAAAGAGGGTGATTAGAGCTCAGGTACGTCGCGGAATTGCTTCAAAACACCGCGACACGCACTCACATCCGCAGAGTGCCATTCGAGTATGCTACGCCAATTTATCTCGGCGAGACCGGACACGCAGCCAACCTGAAGAGGCACATAGATTCTTCTGTACGCCACCTCCATTTTCAAGTAAAGTGAAAATGGAGATTCACTTTACTAGAAAATGGAGGTGGCGATACTAAGTATTTAACTATCGGAAGTATTATAGTAGCGTTGATAAAAATATACGCAAAATGAAAATAGATTTGAAGATATTCTGAGAGCGTTAAAGGGGCAAATTTTAATAAACTTTAATGAATAATTTTCATTAATTATTGTTACCGTGAGTCGCCGGAAATTAGACTTTATCACATTTTACGTGAAAATTTCACAATAAACTTAGCACTTTTTAGCAATATTGTTTTCAGGAAATGAAAATGAGTTCAAAGAGGATAGGTAATTAGAGTTCATGAGGTAAGTCGTGAAATTTGTGAAAACCCCCGTGACAAAGCTACGCTTCCGCAAACAACTTCCTACCGTTTTAGTATGCTATCCCATTTTATCTCGACAAGATCACCGATTGAACGAATGTAGAAGGTAGCTTTTTCAGAAGCAGTACTTTTAAATTTTAATATAGACAGAAAACGCGTAAATATTCATCTTATAGTAATAATAATAATAATATTATTTCAACAAAAACTTATATAGTATACTTATTATAGTTAAGTACAACCTTAAAATGTAAATCAAAAGTAAAATACATTTTTGTAATCACAGAATCATCTAGATAAAATTAAGATAATAATACTACTCGTAAGTAAACACAACGCCATTAAAAACATAGGTACCTACTCTACAATTACTAATACTGATATGATTTGCAGCTTATGATCCATACCTAATATGGCGTTTGTTCACTAAAACTTATACGATAAGGCAGGATATAATTAGCTTTCTCCCGCGTCTTCGCTCGATGCAATAATAAAAAATTACATATTATATCCTGCTAGCTCTGACCTCACGAAATTCGTACCTAACGCATTAGAATTAATAATGCAAATTTTGAAATGTTTTATTAGGTAGTTATTCTGCTATTCGAGGCGGAGACAAATCAAACATATCAAAAATCATTAAACTGGTCCAGCTAGAGGCCCTTACCTATAGCCCTGCAAGAAAAAGAGAGTTGATGACGACCCGATTGATATTAATGACATTGACATTTATCAAAATTGTATAAATGTCAAATTAACTGTCTTGTCATAAACTTATGTCTAAGAAATATTTATGCGTTATCCTGGTTATCCTTTTACACCCTTTTTCCATTTTAGGATCGTTTTACAGGATAGATTCCATCCCGGAGAAGGACATAGGCTATGTCCTTCTCCGGGATGGAATCTATCTCCTTGTCAAATTTCATCAAAATCTGTTTAGCAGTTAAGGCGTGAAAAGGTAACAGACAGACAGACAGACAAGTTACTTTCGCAATTATAATATTAGTATGGATTATTGCGGGTCACGAACTATGTAAGTACTAAATTCTTAGTTTCATTCAAATCCATTCATCCGTTACGGCGCGTTTGAGGCACCTCCATCGACACATCCTCACAAATTTTGGCATTTATAATAATAATAAGTAGGGTAAAGGAACACGAGCGAGCATATAGTTGTGCTACTGTGAGTATCACTTATTGGCATCGAAATTCTTTGAAATAACTAGCCCATTGTGTGTCTTACCGATGTTATTTATTTTGTACCTGCCCTGAGGCTACTTGACTTGCCTTTGTTGCGAACAAGAAATATAGGAAGTTGTGGTTTGGGGAAAAAAACTTTGGTGCTTACCTTAGTAGGTATGTTTAATGAACTGAAGGAAAACGAATAAAAACGTTTTGAACCATGTAAAGACTCACTTTTGATTGATTATTTTTACTACCAGGTTTTTTAAGTGGTAGTTTCCTTTTTATTGCATTAGTGACGTGCGCGGTTTCCTAGGCGTAAATACGAGTAATACTGACAGATTTACTGTGAAATATTTTAGATATTGAAAACTATTTTCTATAAATTAAATACCTACCTATGTATATTCTATCTAGAAATCAAAAGCATAAAAACAAGCGCAAAAATAAACGACTTTTTATGTAAATAATTCAATCGTTGCTAACCACTAAGTATCAATATAACATCGATAACGGATTAATTTTTCAAGTAACTTGGAATTCTCCTCAAGGACTAAGTGCTTAATCTGAATTAAATCGTAACAGCTTTGCCATTATTTAGGTACGGACTTGTTTCAAAATGCCGAATACTAAGTGCCTCTATAATCCTCAGATAACCTAAACACTTATTTATGGGAATTTTAATTGTTATTGTGTGGCAAATAAGTTTTAATTTGATTTATAACCGAACTATGCAGCCAAAGTAATTGAGTTTAAATTGTTTATACCAAAATATAGAAAGGTTACATATTTGTCTACCAAAGTTGTAGAAATGTCGTTCACTGCATTTTACAGAAATGGATCGACGGGCGTCTCTGCAACGTTTTACAATGTGACTTCGTAGTTACAATCTTGCAGCCAATCCACGATTGCTAAAAACGCCCACAAATTTAACAATGCCAATGACCTGAATAAAAGCGGATAGCAAAAACTTTTCACATAAAATGCTGCAATTCTATTGTCGTTGGAGAGGCAAATTTGAAATTGAAAATAGCAGTAGGAGCCTGCGCCGTTCCCAGACCGTTTATTTATCAGAACCAGCTTTGTTCTAATGTTTCTGCGAGATGCAGGTGAAACTTTCATAATTTACCGTGTCATATCTCGCATGACCGCACATTCGGTATTGTGTGCGCATATTTTGACATCCTTCTAAACTGATTTTTGTGAATAACAAATAATATAACATTATTAGATCATGTTCACATTATCGGCCAGTACACAGTTGTGAGCCATAAGTAAGCGCCCAATACGACTTTAATTAGAGCGTTGGCTCGGTCATCATCACGACCCACAAATTTGGGTTGAGGTCCCAGTTGCCGATTTCAGAAAATAACGTTATTATCCATCGCCAACTGGTCCCACAAAATGTTTTGTATGTAGTTTTAGCTAACTTAATGTATAGGTAGACACATACTCTAATGAACATCCCTAATGGGGTGGGCAGAGCCAAAGTAAACATAAAAAAACTTGCAGCCACGTCGAGTGCAGGTTCGAGATGATGACCAGCCAGAGCGTTCACACCACTGCACGTTCAGCACTCAGCACTTTATCACATAGGACCACCAGTTAGCGGCTGAATGTGGACCTAATGTTAACACGAGCTGAAGAATTATAATTATGTTACTAATTAAAAAAAAATGAATGAAAACCAAACTCGAACCATGGCAACATTTTGCAATAGTCTCAATTATAAATCGCTTCAGTGATTTAAAGCCGATCAAATCCCCGGCTTGTTCAGCTTGCTTTGACACGTCACTGGCAACTGCAAATCATAAAACGTTTTCACTCGAATTAAATACGAATGACTAATAAATATTTTTATGCCATTTATTACTGGGAAGGTCCAAGGATAAAACATTCTGATTGCGAATCGAAATTTTCCAGTTTTATAGATGTTGGGCATAAAAATTCGTTGGGGAGTTTGTGAACAGTTACAGTAAGTGGCTCGTTAATATTCCGTGGGCAGGCTGCGATAGCATTCATGTGAGCGTGTAAAGCTGAGGCCACAAAATAAGCTACTACAAGAGAAATAAGTTAATAGAATTTAAGAGCATAGATTCAAATACCTATGTTTCTTCTGCATTTAAGGAGCTTAAACCACAAAGGGGATTTTAATGTCTAGACGTTGAAATTACTTTAAAAAGCGCTTATTCTCTTTAGTGCTTCTTATTTCCTAAAAGGGCTATTCGCCAACAGCTGGAAAAGATAAAATACTGACCTTAAAATGAATTTTCTTAGGACGAAAAATGCAGTGCTTAAAAACTCGAACAATGTTCTTGATTGCGAAAGAAGAAAAAGGCCAAATATTTTATTTTGTCTGTTTAATATATTGTTACGGGAGTGGGTACAGGCTTGGAAGGAAAGGATTGATCTTCTGAGATGTCGTTTATTGGACTCACACTTCAAAAAACCGCACACTGACGTGGAGTACACAAGATGTTCGTCTGTCGCTTTTCAATTAAACTACCTTTGAAATGATGAAATGATGATTGAAAATTAAACAAACATCGTGTGTGAGTAGATATCGATTCCTTTATAATTTAAAATCAGAAAAAGTGCTAAAAGCCTACTGCAAAAAGTGGTACTTAGCGCCACCTCAACCACCTCACGCGCTGTGCAAAACTTCACTTAATTTAATGAATGAAAGTAAAACCGTATAACTTTAATTAAATCCGGTTAAAAAGAAAATTCTTTGCCGTGAAAAACAGCAAATTAATGGTAACGAACTAATTCTTGACCTTACCATTAACATTTTATTTAAATTCAACCTAATTAATTTATGACCCAGTGAGTTCATGACATAAAATGTGCCCCGTTTAATTTATTTATCCACTAATAGGACGGAGAAAGAACTTTGAATGCTAAGTACCTACTATTTAACACTTTTATGTAACACTGTAGACAAGCCATGACATATACATAGACATATTTTTAATAAGTTTGTCGATGATTTATCAATGTAATTGATTTATTTTGACGTTATCCCTTTTTATTCTGTCTATCTCAGTCATTTTAGTAAAGCAAACCTCGCAACGCCTGTCACTCAACAACTGGACTAGGAAATACTTTCTTATTAGTTTGTTTCCCGTCGTGATTTACCTACTTGCGATAATTAGCTCCAGAAAGCTCGAGATAAGATCAACCGTTCGCTCGGGCCCAGCGCCAAACTTAAAACTTTAATGAGTTTCTCCTCCTCTTGTTATCTTAAGTCAGGTTGAACAAACTTTTACGTTGTTCTGTTTATTGAACATAGTACAGTTTGCTTACAATTCAATATGAAATTATGTTTAAGTTTTAATTAACCGCCACAGCAACTTAATTCAATTCAGAGTTCGGACAAAGCATATCGACTTTGATATTACATTTTGCATCATTATACAACAAGCGATATTTATTTATTGTTTACAAAATTTGTTATGAAGGGTATACATTAACATGATTTCAAAATCGGTGGCCCTTCAAACTACTGTAGATCAAATAACTACTTCATATTATATAATATTAACTTGCGCCTACCTTGAATGCAAGTAAACACCTCTATAAGCATTAGAGACTAAAATACTCAACTTAACAAGTAAGATATACGCCGCTTTATTTTGTCACAGTTGAAAATATTATGACATATCGTACCTTGAAGACTCTTGAAGACTTTTTCCGAAAAGTCACAGGATTACAAAATGTTCTATTTCCACCTTTGCGATATTTTTATCAAGTTAATGGGATTCCAAAGAGAAATGGCTAATCCAATTTATTGTGTGTTGAATTTTTCGTTTAATTTTAGTAAGAAAACATTTATCACTGTTGAATCTATAAATTGCTATTTTTTACTTAATCAAGTTAATCTAAATCGTCTTACTTTGATAGGTACTTAATACCTAACCTAGTAGAAAATCTAGATTGGAGTTAACTTGGATCGGATTAATTGGAGTGAAACTTGAAACCTGCCAGACTGGGAAGTTTGTATCTATGACTTTACATTATTATTTTGTGTACATTCTGTCCCTTTCATCATTAATCAACAGCCGAAAGTAGTACACAGCTGGACATACTTAGGCCTCCACATTATGTTCTGTTATATTCTGGTATGTAAGACAAAATCAAAACAATATACGAAAAAAGTGTGAGAGTAAGTAAAACATTAAATTATGTGGGTAACAAGCAGAAAGGACAATCTTAATTTAAGGCGACAAAGAATCTGAATCGGGGCTTTCACACTTCAACACAAAAGAAAATAAATAAATTTAGGTAAATAACTTTTTCGTTATAATTGTGTACCTACCTACCTTTCTCACAAGTCTAGAGTAAGCGCACTGGTGGTCTAGTGGTAGTCGCCTCCAATCCCAAGGTCGTAGGGTCAAATCCGGTCGTACACCAACGGATTTTAATATGCGAAAAAATGTGCGCTTACGTGTACTCTCAAACGGTGAAGGAAAACATTAGGTACATGTTTTCGAACTTCGGTTCTAGAACGACAGCGACGTCGATAGCGGCAATTAATGTTCTTGTGGCCGGTTCCAGTATTCTACTAAAGCACGACGGTTCCTGATAAAAAAAAAAGTATGGCGCTTTTCGACAGATAACAAACTACGTTGCTAAAGTAAAAACGATCCCTCATCCGTTAGTAGAATTTTGGAACCGGGCCTTAGGCGAATACTTAGATGCGACGGTAATTTCATTAACCGTATTTTAGGTAGGTACCTGCATCCAGCAGAGATGTGAATGTTGAGATAAATAAGATATCTATGGAATATCAGGGGAAGTTTGAGGAGTAATACGAGTAGGTTAGCCTGGTACAGTACAAATATTGTTATACAGTACTCTTCGTGCTTTGTATGAAAACCGAATTTGTCCGAATATCCCCCTAATACTCAAACGCGACTCAGAGTTGAGCACATCTCAAGTCATTTGTTTTTTAACAGTTTTTGATGAAAATCTGTCAAAAACTCGTCACTTGAGGCGTGCTTAACTCTGAGATGCGTTGAGTATTCGGGGGTATGCAACTAATAGTCAACTAATAATAAGTGAACCAACCTTTCATAAAAAAATAAGTATCTACATAACTATAACATCTCTATATTACATACCTATCATCATCGCGTTAGTTCGTACATATTTCAGAAGCTAGGCGAAAATTGCCGAGACGCACAATATTTGTGGTACTACTGTACGAGCATGTCATGAGGATAGATGAATATGAATGTGGATAGATTTACAAGAGCTAGGCTAAAGAAAAGATAGATGGACTGTGTGAAAGATGACATGGGTAAGAAACGAGTGACCTACAGAGATGACGGTTGTTAGAAAGAAATGGAAGAAGAGAACATAATGTATTGTGCCGAGTGCCGATCCCACTTAAAGTGGGATAAGAGCATTGAGCACAGGTTCCTTCACCAACAGTCACAATGCACTTCCATCATCATCAGCGTACACCTGGTCATGAACCAAAATAAATTATAGAATTATTTTATTATAAGTACGTATTTACAAAAAAAAGTATAGTATTCTATCAGCCATCTGGTTCCCATAGTACAAACTTTGCTTAGTTTGGCTAGATGGCGCTGTGTGAAATGTCCACAAATATTGATTATTCACTAGCTGCCGCTCACGGCTTCGCTCGCGTTGTAACTGGATAAAAAGTGGCCTATATGTTCTTCCAGAACACATAATTCATGTATATTCCAAGTTTCATATAAATCCGTTCAGTCGTTACGGCGTGATTGAGGCACAAACATACATAATATCCTCACAAACTTTCACATTTCTAATATAGTAGGATTCTATTGGGTACTAGTATTAAGCCCATAAGTGGAATTTTCCAGACACAAATAGCTAGAAGCGGTAACAATAATATAATTGGTAGGGCATTTGCAAACTTAAACTTGATTGTTGTTTCAGGCCGGCTAAATTCGATCACTCTAAACGAACGCTTGGCTGATGCTCACCAGAGGCACTAATACACCACTACCCTGACGATTCCCTTTGAAACTCAACGTTATTTAGGTACTGTCGGTGCTAAGTAAATACACGGCTTTTACTATTAAATTATCCGCATTACCAAACATTTTAGTTAATTTATTGCTCTGAAAATGTTTGTATGATTAGGATATTTCACTTGTGTTATTAACTACAATTTGTTTGTCAGAATAATTGCAATAAATCAGGCTCTTTAAACAAACGATTGTCAAAACTAATTGAATAGTATGATGAAATGCTTAAATTTGCCAAATTGACTAAATCAATTATTTTAGTATAGAGTCAGAGGTAACTACAGGCAGGTTTTTTAGCATTGCAGCTTTCAAAGTGATACTTTAACCCCCTTGAAAGAGTTAACCCCCGAATACTCGAACGCGACTTTGACAGTTTTTGATGAAAATCTGAGCACGTCTCAAATGACGATTTTTTGACAGATTTTCATCAGAAACTGTCAAAAAACATGAGTTGAGACCTGTTGAGACATGCTCAACTCTGAGTCGCGTTTGAGTTAGTCTGTCATTTTATATATTAGCTGTAAATAAATAAATAATAATCAGGAGAAAACAATTGTTGCCGCCAACTTCACAGCGCCTTCCTATAAATACCGAGCGCGCGCTGGGCTCGGGCTCACTTTTGCTCCAGACTTCGACAAGGCAACATCGCGTAATATTGTCTGTATTGGTTTATATAAGCTGTTACTCTGTCTAAATTATTTTTGATTGTTATTTTGAGGTTACATTGCATGATTTTTGATTTTATTTGAATTAATTAAAGTTGTTAGGTTCTTGCTCTATTTTTTTTTATAATAAAATTATACAAACCGCTTACTTCAGAAGTGGGATGGGGCTCCATAGTCCTGTCCCCGCTCTGGCCTAAAGCGCAAATTACTTCACAATTAAGTTAATTTCTGATTAAAAAAACAAAAACATGGCTGAACGTCTTACCACCCGTGGTAAAGCCAGAACAAAGCGTGTGACTAATAATAATGATGAACTTCATGAGACTCTAGGAACCATTTTGGCACGTCTAAACGCGCTTGAAGAAGGTAGACCTTCTACGAGTGCCACGAGTTCTACGAGTGCGTCTACGCCGCAATTGCTGCCACCAGCGGTGCCTTCGGCAACGTCAGCGCCTTCGCTGGCCGAGTTCGCGACCACGGCGTTCACAACCGATGACAGCATTAGCAGCGAGACGCTTGGTAGTGAGACTTCAATGGACGTCACCGAACGCCTCATCGGAGCATTAAGCGCATTAAGCAAGGTCAGGTCCAACCATTTTTATATCTCCAACTTTGATCCCAGTTTGCATGACATCGATTCTTGGTGTGAGGAGGTGGAACGAGCACGTAAAATCAATAGCTGGGACGACAACGAATGTTTATCCCGGATTGCTAACTGCTTGAAGGGAGATGCTCGTAGTTGGCTCAATGATTGGATAACCAACGACCGCACGTGGTCAAATTTCAAAACTGAGTTCAAACCTCTATGCTCACGACGAATCGATTATGCAAACATTCTGTATGATGTGATGAGTACCAATTCCGATAGTTATTCTACCTATGCCGAGTACGCCAGGCGCTCTATTTTGCGTCTCAGTATTGTAAAGGGATTGAGTGATGAACTAACTGCCGCTATCGTGATACGTGGAATAACTGACGCACAGGTACGTGCTGCCGCCACAAATGCGCACTTACTGCCCAAAGATCTTGTTGAATTTTTGTCCATCTACACGAAACCGAAAACAAAGTCCAATATAACCTCTGTTTCTGCACAATCATCCGCAGGTAGGAATTCCGATCGAAAGAGACCCCATAACAAATATGATGTGAAATGCTATTCTTGTGGTGGTTATGGTCATACTAAACACTTGTGCACAAAAAAGGCCAAGGCAGAAGGACGAACAGACTCTGGTGCTAGCACTAGTACTTATAATGCAGGCACAGCTAGGGAAACAGGTGCTAGGCAGACACGAGGACCGTGCTCCTTTTGTAAAAAGCCGGGCCATGACGCCGATACCTGTTTTGCTAAACAACGATCCTAAGAACATAATAAAAACAATGTCATTCAAGGCATACCCACTGACGTACTAATAGATAGCGGATCGCGTGTCTCTCTCATCTGTCGACTCTATGCTGAAACATTTTAAATGCTCACGACTACCCACACATCAAGTTTTGCGAGGAATAGGTGATCAAAATATTGTGTGTGATAGCTTCGTGACTCTGGTCGTAGAGTTTAGTGATATCTCTCTAGAGGTTGACATGTTTATCGTCCCTAAAAAGTGCATGAAAGTACCGGTTTTGATAGGAACAGATGTCTTAAACCGCGAAGGGGTAACATACATTCGCGCAAGCAATCGACAACGAATCACGCGAATTCCTAGCTCAAGTAGAGACCAACAATATGTGATGCTCGTCAACTCTAGCGGACATTTAGAAATCAAGACTCCTCTTGAAGGTAAACTGCACATTGGATTAACTAGCGACACACCGGTATGTTATAGACCGTACAGACTTTCGTATGATGAAAGGTGAAGGTAAGGGAAATCGTTCGAGATCTACTGGACAAGGAAATTATTCGCGAATCAGTCTCCATATGCCAGCCCGATTATTCTTGTAAAAGAGAAAGATGGTAAGGACCGCATGTGTGTAGACTACCGAGCGTTGAATGCAATCACGGTGAAAGATCGCTTTCTACTGCCCTTGATAGAAGACCACATTGACCGCCTTGGTAAGAGCAAATACTTTACCTGCTTAGATATGGCGACTGGTTTTCACCAGATACCTTTGAACAGCGACTCTATACCTAAGACCGCATTTATTACTCCTGAAGGTCATTGGGAGTACCTGAAAATTTCATTCGGTTTAGCCAACGCACCAGTGGTCTATCAGAGGATCATCACCAACACCTTGAAATCGGTAATTGAGTCGGGAAAAGCGTTAGTTTACATCGACGATGTAGGTATTGGCATCTTCTATAGATGAGGTTATTGAGGATGTTCGCGAAGTGCCTCTCACTCTCACCGCCGCAGGTTTCTCAATAAACCTAAAGAAAAGTACATTCGTGTCTACAGAAGTTGAGTATTTGGGACGTACAATTTCTGAAAGTCAGGTTAGACCGAGCGAGAATAAAATCAAGGTTTTGACAGACTCTCCTATACCCACAAATGTAAAACAGGTTCGACAGTTACTAGGTCTCGCCGGGTACTTCCGTCGATACTTATTGTGTGCGACCGCGGACGTATGTTCAAAAGTACAAGTTTTCAGACTTGGATTACTGGTATGGGTAGCCAAATCCATTTTATAACCCCACAGATGCACAATGAGAATGGACAGGTTGAGCGCTACTGCCGCACTCTACTTAATATGTTGCGTTAGTCTCTAAACCGAATAATATTGAACGTGCAACTAGTTATAAATTGTACTAAACAGAGAACCACCCAAACATCACCATTACAGTTACTCATAGGCGTCGAGGCAGTTACGCCGGTTATACGTTCACTCGTTTGTGACGTTGCGATAGATGACTCTCCCCAAAGTCTCGAAGGTCTAAGGGAGATTAATCAACAACGTGCTAGTGACTTACTTGACCAACACAGGCGAAAACAAGACGAGCGCGTTAATAAGAACCGAAAACCTGCAAAAGTATTTCAACTTGATGAAATGGTGTTTATAAGGGCAGGAAAATGATGATGATGATGATGATGATGAATTAAAACCTCTCAGATTACAGGCAAGCTGGACTCGGGGATGCGAGGACCGTATCGCGTAAAGAGAGTTCTGCCGCATGGTAGATACGAGCTACAGCTGATTAATGGTTCGTATGGTGAAACCACTAGTGCTGCAGCCGAGCATATGGTTGCTTGGCGAGGAGAGTGGACCCCCGAGTCATGTAAGTACGTTGTCCGTTCTTGTTACCATTTGAGAGCAATTCAAAGTGCGGGTTTTAATCCCGTTGTGTTTGAATTGGTATTTGTGAGCACATATTCAAATTATTGTTTTCTGTACATGTTTATATGTTCAGGTTGTCTGTTTTAAAGACGGTGCAGCATTGAGCCGTATGCTCTGCTGGGACATGCTAACTTTGTGCCTCTGTCATAGGTATACAGTGCAGCATTGAGCCGTATGCTCTGCTGGGACATGCTAACTTTGTGCCTCTGTCATAGGTATACAGTGCAGCATTGAGCCGTATGCTCTGCTGGGACATGCTAACTTTGTGCCTCTGTCATAGGTATACAGTGCAGCATTGAGCCGTATGCTCTGCTGGGACATGCTAACTTTGTGCCTCTGTCATAGGTATACAGTGCAGCATTGAGCCGTATGCTCTGCTGGGACATGCTAACTTTGTGCCTCTGTCATAGGTATACAGTGCAGCATTGAGCCGTATGCTCTGCTGGGACATGCTAACTTTGTGCCTCTGTCATAGGTATACACTGCAGCATTGAGCCGTATGCTCTGCAGGGACATGCTAACTTTGTGCCTCTGTCGTATACACTGCAGCATCGAGCCGTATGCTCTGCTGGGACATGCTAACTTTGTGCCTCTGTCGTATACACTGCAGCATCGAGCCGTATGCTCTGCTGGGACATGCTAACTTTGTGCCTCTGTCGTATACACTGCAGCATCGAGCCGTATGCTCTGCTGGGACATGCTAACTTTGTGCCTCTGTCGTATACACTGCAGCATTGAGCCATACGCTCTGCTGGGACATGCTAACTTTGCGCCTCTGTCTGTTGTTCAGGATATACAGTTTTTCTGTATATCTTGGTAATGATTTAGAATGATGCTAACTATGATGTTTTCTATGCTTTCAGCTGAGGAAAACACCGCCGCTGCCCCATCTCAGTCTGTTCCAGTTACTGATGGAGACCAGCGACGGGGTCCACTCGACGACGCCATCAGCGTAGCACGCGACGCGAGTCCAGAGATCGACCCGAGGCCACTTGCCGAGCTTCGCGACCGTGACACTGCAGGCAGCCTCCCAGAACTTTGAAAATCGATTGTGGTTGAGGTCAACCACTTGTCAGGAGAGGCCGAATCAGGAGAAAACAATTGTTGCCGCCAACTTCACAGCGCCTTCCTATAAATACCGAGCGCGCGCTGGGCTCGGGCTCACTTTTGCTCCAGACTTCGACAAGGCAACATCGCGTAATATTGTCTGTATTGGTTTATATAAGCTGTTACTCTGTCTAAATTATTTTTGATTGTTATTTTGAGGTTACATTGCATGATTTTTGATTTTATTTGAATTAATTAAAGTTGTTAGGTTCTTGCTCTATTTTTTTTTATAATAAAATTATACAAACCGCTTACTTAAGTATATTATAAATGTGAAAGTTTGTGAGGATGTTTGTACCTCAATCATGCCTAAACGGCTGAACAGATTTGAATGAAACTTGGAATATACATAGTACATGTGCTGGATTAACATAATAATCTATTTTTTTATCCGGGTACCACGTGAGCGAAGCCACGGGCGGCAGGTAGTAAATAATAAATATTTATGGACATTTCACACAACGCCATCTAGCCCCAAACTAAGAAAAGCTTAATTTCTATGGGAACCAGATGGCTGATAGAATACTTACATACTTTCTTTTGTAAATACATACTTATACTACAACAGCCAGACCCGGAAGAAATATTTGCAGAATATACAAACATTTCTCCCGTAGCGGGAATCGAACCCACACCTCTCCCGTCTCAGCCGAGCACTCGCCCGCCACGCCACCGAGGTCAATTCTAGAATTCTAGACAACTCTGCCTTTGGCAACTCTCCAACGCTAATCAACGTCATGTGAGCCGTTGCGTTGATGCTGCTAACTATGCGACATTTCAAAACATCAACTTTTTTGTGAATTTACTCACAGAGATACCAAGTTTTGCTTTTAATACACTTACTAATCCTAAAACCAGTGAGAGTGATTCTGAATTTCGAGCCCAAACGCTTCCATTAGTAAGTACATCTATAAAAAAATCTAAGATGGTTTTGAGTAATCGTTGACTTCTTTATTATATTGTATTATTACAGAAATATTTCAGCTAAACGTCACCGCATGAGCTCCATATTTATTGGGTCAATTCTTTGCGGCCCCACAAAACGGTTGTGACTTATCGTCTTTCAAATACATTGCTATTGGCGGTAGCTCCATCGAGAAGCCATTACTGGACAAATTTAGAGTGAGTATAATACCACGTTCGATCGTGACTCAATAGAAGAAAGAAATGTTTTACAATTTCAATCGCTTTCAGTCCCATTTTTTCTTAAAAGTTTAATATTGTGAATCTAGTTTAAAAATGCCTGGATTTCAACTTGATTTGATGCAATTGATATTTAAATAGACTTTAGCAGTTTCGATATGCTAATTTTGAAATTTTCTTTTTATTTTCATGTTTTATTTTATGTCACTGAACTAAAATGATACGCCCTAATTTTTTAAAAGATGCACCAGAATACCAAATAGAACAATATCAATTAAAAACGAAAGATCCTACTCATTATATATAAATAAATGCGAAAGTTTGTGAGGATGTGAGGATGTCAGGATGTGTGGATGTGACGATGTATGTTTGTGTCTCAATCACACCGTAATGGCTGAACGGATTGGAATGACACTGGGAATATACATTAGTATGTGTGTTGGAATAACATTATAGGCTATTTTTTGGCCAGATACCACGCTAGCGAAGTCGCGGGTGAAAGCTAGTATTTTTTGTATAATTCACCCAAGAAATAATGAAAACGTGTACGGCTGAACGGATTTGAATGAAACTTGGAATATACATAATAAATAAATAATGGAATAAATAAATAAATAATGTATGTTTGTGCCTCAATCACTCAATCAATTGTACGCCGTAACATGCATAAATACCTATATAACAAAATGTTCGTTTTGTGAATTTCAAAGGATCTTTGAATACTTAGATACTTGGCCAATTATATTACACTAGTAGACGCCCGTAGTTTCACTTGCGTAAAGTAGATACTTTTAGTAGCATCTCGTGTTGGAATAGCATTGACACCCACTTGCACTTCTTTCGTGTGCTAAACCTCTAAATTAGTTATCACTTTGTATTTAAAGAATACAAACCAAGTTTCAAGAAAATTAGACCACCCGTTAAAAAGTTCCCATACCGACATGCACGCCCTCTTCCACCCCGTTTGAGGGAAGTTTTTAAAAAATCCTACTTTAGTTAGGTATTGGTCTAGTTTTCCAAATATTTTACCATTGACTCCATTGATTAAGTTTGAACGTTCAAGGAATGCGATTATTCATACAAAAGTTTTTACCCCTTTTCACCCTCTTAGGGATAGAATATCCAAAAAACCTTTCTTAGTGTATATGTACGTGCTATAAGAAATGCACCTTCCAAATTTCAAGTCTCTAGGGTCTGTGTTAATGTGTTTTTGTTTGTTGATGAAAACGGCAACTCCATCATAAAACCATACAAAGCTTGGGAATTGTTGATCAAAGGAAATAACTTTTCCAAGGTAAACCCTCCTAAACAAGTTATAATTAAAACCATGCATTTTTCAATGAGCTTGAATAAGTAAAACTTTGTTGTCTACGATTAAAAACCAATCGCGTTCCATTGAAGAACGATACATTAATTTAACAAAACAATGCTGTATTTAAAAGTTTTACGGGCCGTGTCTGTGTATTTTCATACGTTGTATCCAGATTCCATTTCGTTTTGTTAGTTTTTTATGAGTGAACCTATTTCCCGTTTTAATTACTGTGTGTTGACTGTGTTTTCCCCAAGGCTATCCTATCTGAATAACCCAGAAGAGGCTAGACAGATATTAACAGAGGACGGCTGTTTCAAGAGGGGCGCCATGTTCTAGAGAGACAAGTAAGACTATTGCTACTTCGTGGAGAGGAAAGGACTTTTAATTAAACACTTCTGGTTTCTGCTAAACATATGTATACTAAGTGCCTACTTAAACTATAACGAGTTTATTTTGTAACAATCTCTCTGCAACAGACAAGTTCTACTAATATTATAAACGCGAATGCTTGGATATATGGATGTTTGTTACTCTTTCACACCTTAACGGCCGAACGGATTTGAATGAAACTTGGAATATACATAGTAGGTACATGTACTGGATTAACATATAAGCGATTTTTTATCCGGATACTACGCTTGCAAAGCCGCGGGCGGCAGCTAGTTAGAAATAAAATCCCAAAGTTTGCATTTTTGAAACTCACAGCCATTATACAGTCAAGTAAATATTAATTTAATTTGGACAAAATCCTTTGTTGGCAAGAACCTGATAGTCCGAACACTAAAATTATATTATGAAACAACCTAAAATGTTCAAACATAAAATCAGCGATGCGTTTTGCCAGCTTCACTATACCGCCACTGGCTACGAAAATCTAGAACAAAATGTAAAAAGGCAAGCGAGAATTTTCTCAGGCCGTATCTACTTGAAATGATTTTTCACAAAAAGCATCTAAGACGCGAACTCAGTTGGCATAAAGTTAGCTAGACTTATTTTCCCACGCTCTGATTCCTTCTGTTTGTGCTCGACTCAGATCTGAGTTGATATGCAACAGAATATATTTTTTCAAAGCAAATGCTAGAGATTACGTTTGAAGGCATTTTTACCGACAAGATCATTAGACCAGCTGCTTTTTTAGACGAAATGATACTAACCCGTTACAACAATTCAACTCGTTAGTATTTCAAAAATCATAGAGTATATTACTTATGTTTAGGAACATTTCGTAGCACCATTCTTAGCGCTATTGGTAGCAGCATTCGAAGCACCAAAATGCCACAAAGACGGCAAATCACTTGAAATTTTTCCACGAACAATATTATGTCTTCAAATTAGGTAGGTATTCAACCAGATCTTACATATAATATGTATGAAATCTCGGTAAGTTAAGGAAATCATCGAGCGTTTTGCGTAAACTATTCCTAGCTAATATAAAGTTGTAACATCTTGCGTTCCACGGATAAATTGCGAGGCATGTCCATTATAATATCAAGTAGGTTCTGCCATTGCGAAAACCTGATTCATAATAGGGATTTCGGAAAACCAGAAAAACAAAACATAATAATTCAATGGACAACTGGTTTTAAACGTGTCTACCTCCACTATAAAAGATAATACCTTTGTAAGTTTCTCCAGGAGGTATATAAAGGTTCTTGTAAGAATAAACCATTTAAGGGAGTAACAATAACTTTGCTAGAGGCTATTTACGAGTACTTTTCAGGGAATAGTAGCAAAAATAAGAGCTAAAATGGGGTTTGTTTTTCAAATGTGCTATTTCATCATAATCATCCATCCGCAGCCTGTTTTTTCCCACTACTGGGTATGTGCTGTATATTTACTCCCAACTCGCTCTCATGTTACGCAGATAAAAATTAGAGAGCACTGGTGTTCTAGTTGGTAATGACCCAACCTTCCGATCCTTCCGGATTCCGTCCGTTCCGGATCCGGATTCAAAAATTCAAAAAAACTACCTATGTATCAATGTCGCGAAAAAAATATGTTCGCTATACTAGTGCTCTCAAAAGGTGAAGGAACACATCGTGAGGAAACCCGCCGCTTAGTTAACTCCGCTCGTATTGACTATGTATTTCCTGTGGACAAAGCCGACTAAGCTAAGAAGATATAATAGGTGCTAGGAATGGAGTAGGGCACTACAGTGTCCCATTTGTGAAGGTAAAAGTTGCCTCCTGATGCTGTATAAATTATCTACTATGATAGATATATATGATGTTAAAAAAGGCCTCAAAAATTAGAATACCTATATGATATACTAAGTCATGTATACTATGAATATTCCAAGTTCCATCCAAATCAGCAGTTTGAGCGTGATTCAAACACAAACATACAAATCCAATCCTTTTTATTATATGTAGTAAATATAGTAGACAATAATATATTTGTTATTGTACCGTTTGTAAGCTTCACTCAAAGAAGATACGAAGCCAACACTAACATTGCTATCGCCGCAAGTGATATTTCACATTAAACTTATCTGTTTCACTCCAAGACACAATAGAAAGTCTTGTCCTATACGCACAGGTATATTTTTAATGTCGACTCAATATTGTCATATTGCCAAAATCCACCTACAATAAACCTATCTCAAGACGCTATAATATTATAAATGTGGTCGTTTTTGCCTATTACATATTCTGCACATGAAGACATTTGACCGACCGATCAACTAGTGAATGTAGGTACCTAATACGGGAGTAAGCGTCCACCGTCATCATTGTCATCGATCCTTTTTCATAAGGCTACACGCCGCAGGGTGTACCCGGTAAAACTTATCGATGCTATCTTATCAGCCTTATCATATAGGATCAAGCTAGGGGAGGTATCAATGTGCGCTACGTAGGGACTTAGGTACCTATGTCTCAATTTTCTTGACAAAGTGAACGCAATCACAACTAAATTGTATCTCAAGATAAGACTCGAAAAGTGTAGGGCGAGAGTTCAGCATGTTAGATGGTATGCAATAAAATGGATTCCATAAAGTGGACGAACACACCGGGGCTGGCAAGGCATCAAAGTTTTAAATTCACGTTGATCGAATGCCTATCGTGACCTACCTGTCCAGCTGCCCGAATTTATCCCTGGCATACTTTAAACGTGCTTTTATTGGCAGGGAGTTTGAAAAAACATGCACATTTTACCTTTTACATCAAAAAACGAGCCTTATTAGCCCTGAAAGGAATATGTAATTGGTTTAAAACAAATTGATTAAAATCACACTGCTCCGAACTTTGGTAACTTTTGATGAATGCTCCTAAATTAGAACGTACTCATATCTAACAAGATCTGGGTATCAATTCTCGAAAATCATCGAGTGATCAAAAGTCTCCACAATGGTCCGTTTCCATGGTTTTTTTTTCAAATTAGTAGTCTTGAAAGTCGTTTGGTGACTTCGAAATTTTAAATAAATAAATTTTAAATCACCAAAATCCATCCATCCCACCAAATGACTTTTAAGAATACGAAATTAAAATAATAGCAATGGAAATGGACCATGTGGTGACTTTATCACTCGATGATTTTCAAAAATTAATACCCTGAATCGATTCTATTCAAAGTCAAACGAAAAAGTCTTCATAGTATTCGAAAATGTTGTCGAACAATTTATGAGGTCATTTCATACAATTTTAGTTTCGGTATCCTGCATTTAACATGGCGTGGCATGTTTTTGCCAAACGATCTCCAACTTTCCCAGCTTGCGGCATCGTTAGCTGGCGCAATTGGCTGGAGGTAATTTTATTTTATTACAGAGCATTGGATTCAATCAAGTCCATGAAAAAAGTAAAATCGAGCTTGCCAGATACATTTAATTAATTTATCGAGCTGTCGACTAATCAATCTTCTAGCTAAACATTAATAAGGTGGCTTACTAGACAATTCATTGTGGTTTTGTTACTGAAATAAAATATTTGGATTGATTTGATTTCATTCGAACAAGGCTTGGCAAGATCATCAATACTTGGCGAAAATAGAATCCTTGTGTGTATATAAATACATGTTTAGCTAGACACAATAAAAAATAATGTACACACTTCATCATTATAATAAATATTCATATCATAATGACTTGATATACCTAGTGCATGTCGTGTTACTCAAGTATTTAAATTGTTAGAATACAGCCTTTTTCTAAATCCGATTTATTCTTTAAAGCTGGAATATACATTTTTGTTAGCTCAGGCAATAAATCATAGCAGGCCAAGGTACTTACCTACGTCTAATTATTAGACACATTTCTCTCGCGGAGACGTGGGCTGGTATTGATTAATTGAAAGCTTGGAATTAATAGCTAAGCCATAGCAAAGGTATTAACGCAGCAGTATGGGATTACATAACAGTGATTCTTCATCAATAAAATATACAAGTACAATGAAAGCTAACAGAAACGCAACTAGAAAACTAATTTCCACATACGTAGAGATATTTATCCATGCATACACGTAAACAATATTCCAATTTATAAAGCAAACAATATGATTATTCCAATGTAGTTGGACTATGATGCGTAGTTCCTAAATTATTAGCAGAGTAGAGGAACGTAGCAATCGTAGAAACATCAGGTTCGTAGCAAATGGAGATCCGTGATCTCTGCCTACCCCTATGGGAAACAGGCGTGATGTATCTATGTAGAGAAGCCAAAAAATGCTCATAGATATGGGGTGGAAAGTGATAATTTGAGCGCTCCGCATGCATGCGGTGTTCTAGTTTAGCAGAGCCGCGGATGTAAGCGACGCTTTACAAGAGACGACTAAATAATGACGCTGAGGCTTAGTGAGGCCAGTTGTGGCAGACAGTTTACTCTTAATTTTACTTTTTTCCCTAGCGTAATTGCGCATAGCGCAGGCCTTTTTGTTTCCCATGTGGGAACATTTATCCGTGTTGCTAAATTATATTTGAAAATGAACTATGTTCGCTGATGGATTTTTTCCCATAAACTAAATAACCGCTTTACTGCGACAGTTGGCTATTCGCCCACCATGAAATGTTTAAAAGAAGTTAGGAAAGTTACGACTTTTTCGGAGGTTTGGAGCACAAGGCTCAGCAGTTTCGGAAAGTACCTACCTTTGGTTCATACAAACTTTTTATGAAACGTGACAACCAAAATAAGCATTTTATCTTTACACTGCGATCCGTTTCTTATCTTCTGTAAGTAAACATGACTGAAGACTAACCAAAATGTTTTAATATTCTGCTTTATGTAACATAACGTTCGTCAACAGATCTTATTCTGAACACACAAGAATACATTGTATAATATTTGGTGAGTAAAAGAGGAAAGAAGAAAATGTTTACGTATTTTGCAGCCCTCGGGGTCATTAGTTTTGATATTAGGTAGGTACTTTTAGAATAACTTACACTTATGGAAGTTTAAGATTGCCAGTAGGTAATCGTGAAGATCTGCTTACTCTAAAACTTTACCCTTGTATTATATAAGTATAACTTGTCCTTTCACATCTGGATTTTTCTTAATAAAGCTGTTTTAACTTCAACATATTTGATTAAGAATTTGAGAGTATAAATAAACATATTGTCACAAAGTAGGCACTTACGTTGTCACAAAACTTTAAAAAATTTAATTGGAGGCCAAAGTTTATAGAAAGGCAAGTACTTATATAATACTAGCTGCCGCCCGCGGCTTCGCTCGCGTGGTACCCGGATAAAAAATAGCCTATGTGTTAATCCAGTGCATGTACTACGTATATTCCAAGTTTCATTCAATTCCGTTCAGTAGTTTTTGCGTGAAAGAGTAACAAACATCCATACATACAAACTTTCGCGTTTATAATTTTTTTATTTGATCTGAGGTTTATAATATTGATTGATTGACTGATAAACACTTTATTGCACACAAAAAAGACAGAAAAGTAAATAAAATACAAATCAGTACAATGGGCGGCCTTATCGCTAAGAGCGATTTCTTCCAGACAACCTTTGGATAGAGAGGATAAACAAAACAGAGCAGAAAGACGGCGGCGATAATAATATAATAAGGAAGTATTGTTTGCTATAGTATCTATCGTATAATTTTCAAGAAATTAAGACCTTGCGTCCAAATACGTGCCAAAATATTCACAGTAACCAGTGGCCTAGATCCCTGCCGGATGCGTGCGACAGGGCCGCAGAACGCCGCTAGTCGGGAGCGAGTTACTGTGACGTCACAACAATTCCGCCTGGAGCGAGATGCCGCCTTCCGTGCGCCGTCGCTATGTCAGCTACTGTTCATGTTTTCGTGAGTCGACTCTATATGCTGCTCAAATTCTCGCTAGTTTATTCAACCGGTCAGATGAGATTCCTGTATCGAGATCATAGCTTTGATACCGCATCGGTGTACATGTCAGTCAGGTATAATTACGCGTGAACTGGTTTCGGCAGAACGAGCGGAGGCCGGGCGACCGGATGAAATTCGGCAAATTGCAGCTCAGCTACATCTTTCGGAGAACAGCATTTAGACTTTACGACGTAATTGGACTGAAAAATCTTAATTATACTCCGGACGGAACGTCCTTCATCATACATTTCTTATATATTTATTTAAAAGTTTACAAAATATCTAATTAAAATAGCACCACGAAAACCAATAAGGTTTGTAATGTAGATGCTACGAATGATTGCTGATTGATGCTATGTAAGTACATGATGTATCTAGTGCTGTAAAATATACGAAAGGTAGGTACTTAAGTGCTTTGTATCTTAGTAAATAGGTTAAACATAATTAGGTCCTGTGTGTCTCTTATCCAGGTTTTGCCGGATAAGAGACGTATAGGACCGAGGAGGCTGGCAAAATCGAAAGAAAGCCTACACCCAGCAGTGGATGATACCAGGCTGTAATGATGATGATGATGAAAAAGTTCATAACATTTTGAACCTTTTAAGAGTGTTTCACTCGGTTCATGTGCACACTTAAAAATAGTACAATACCAAATGGCCGTTAGAACGAACGTAGCATGAAAATAGTACGTAATTATTCGGCAGTAAAATACAGCTGTTGAAAGATTCTGGTCCATTGAGACACTATTGTATCGAGTCTGTGTTTGAAGTGCCTATTTGGATTGGCCACTCTACACATAGAGTATGAGAGTGCAGTTTATGACTATGATAATTATCTAGTTAGCTAGTTGTCTGCTTTATATACAATTACAACCTCAATAAGTGTCTATTGGTTGTCTGGAATAGATCGCTTTTAAGCAATAAGACCGCCAATTGTATGTTTTCTTTGTTATGTTTTATTTTTATAAGTATGTTTTTTTAAGGTGTACAATAAAGTATTTTTCATTCAAATGTCCTAGTAATCGACGGCAGTTTGTTAATTACCCGAGCAACGTAGTTATCCGTCTTTATCTATCTAGTCGTGTCACTAGTTCTTTCGAATCAGTGTGGTGAAAGGATTTAAAGTGTGTCTCAAAGGCTCCTTTCGTGCACTTAAACTTTCTACGGTTGGACGACATGCCGGTTCTTTCACGATGTTTTCCTTCACCGTTTGAGAGTACTGGTAGGTATAGCGCACATAAATTTTTCGAAAAGAAAAACCCATTGGTGCATGACTGGATTTGATTCCACAACCTTAGGATCAGAAGGCGGGCCTGCTACCAACGGGCTTGTCCATCGAAAAGCGCGATACATTTTTTGACAAAAAAAAACAAAGTTGATAATTTAATGAATGATCCGTCGTCCGTTAGTAGAATATGGGAACCGGGCACTAATATTTATTACGAAGGTTTTCTTCAGTGAAACGTTTTGTTCTGTTTGTATATTATAACAATATTTTATTTTCTGTAAATTGTTCTGTTTAACTTCAGACAATATTCGTTTGTTCCTGTTGTCCTAGTTGTTTTATACTGTTAAGGCTTATTTCCTTCTTGTGATGTTGTACCTTTTATTATATTATTCATTCAGAAACAGAAAATTCGTATCTATCAACAACTAGGACGAAATAACAAACATCTACAAGCGATATCTAAATTGTATCTGTTTCTATTTGTGTATGTAAATCATTGTTAATTCCATCTCCATAATTTGACTGTGTGGGAACGAGATAGCATAGTAGTTCCCCTCTAAAGTTTAAACATGGTTTATAAGAGTAAGAAATCAATTTCAAAGCTTTATATCAAGAGTTCTTGGAAGTGATAAATTCTCAAAAGCATTAGAAGCTGGACGTTTGGAAAAGTGACCGACATATCCTTTTACGATAAAAGGAGTGATACTGTTAATGGCTTAAATTTAGGTAGGTATGTGAGCACTGAACAGTGAATATTTTCTAATACTACTTATGCCCAGTTTCAGTATTCTACTAACGGATCGTTCATTGCCATAGAAACGCTGTTTTTCTGCCACCACAAAAATATGGCGCTTTTCGACAGAACAACGACGATACCGCCGTTAGTTAGTAGTGTGTTGGAACCGAGCATTAGGGAATATAGTATAAAAGAAGTACTAAAAATCACCCGAATTTAAATACAGACACGAATGGATCATTCGAAAGTCCAAAAAAATATTCATAGCGCAAAGAGAATACTACATCAACAGTCATAACGAATTCAAGTGGCACTTCTATATTTTAATGAGTTGATATGAGAAAGTTGAAATGCTGAAAGCTGGATCTACCTACTTAATTATGATAATACTAACCTACTCTAACTTGAAAGCGTATGTTTTTAGAATTACCATAAAATAAATTACCTTTAACAACTTATTTTATTCCGAACTCAACAAATAGTAGGTATTAGATAAAATTTCACGCTTTAAAAAATATTATGTACCTAGGTATATTTCTAGTGTATAATTAAGTTGGCTAAACCGATTTTTCTCGAAGTATATGAATTGAGCGTGTAATTGTAAATTGTATAGGTAATTAGCCAGGTGCGTTCGTGACTTGTGTAAGCATAAGCCTTGTGTATGCTTTATCTAAGCTGACTTCAGCCAACCGGGCTGAAATTGGAGAGTAGGTAATTTAATAAAATTGTACTCAACTCGACCAAAAGCAACAGTCTTTACTCTGTAAAATAATTTAGTAGTCTGCACTTTGAGGGAGTAAAGGCATTTTAAGTAATTTAATTAACAAAGAATCTGAAGCGTCTTGTAAACGGCTTGGGGCATGCTCTCATAAAATCTACTGAAATGAACATCAATGTAAGTTTGAAGCGTCTTGTATTTTTATAACATTCGCAATAGGTATTTGCGATTAAATATTTGCCTAGTATTTGATTCGAATCTGGTGGGTAGGTACCTAATCAATTTAAATATTTTCTAACGTTGTATGTTTTACTGACGTGTGAAACAAATATTTCTAAAACAAAAACAATTCCATGTCCCAAATTATTTTTTATCATCTGCTTACTGTTAAATGAATGTACTCGATGTTATTAACATCGTTGATATAACTAGTAACTAGTAAAATATGGTGTAGTCGTGTGAATGAAATGACCTACTTTTTTTTACTCTTCCAATCTACACTTCCATTCTTAGTTCGAGTGAAAAAGTTTAGACTATTCCCGATTTGAGATACGAACGAAAGTGGATCCAACAAATCTTCATATTACAGTTTTAGTGTCGCTGGGCAGCAAAAGTTCCAGGGGTGTAAATCACTTGGTTCTTGGAGATCGTAGTTACGAAACCACAGGAGTGCCATAATGTAGCGCCGCTTGCGCTCGGGTTCAGGCAACTGATAGTAATAAATGGTCTTACGAATTTCCACTGCTGTTAAAATCACTAACCGTTTTGAGTACATATTTGAATTTCGCTCATAGATTTGTGTGAATGAAAATAGAAATGCTTGAAACTTACTTATGTCTAGGACTTTCCTACTCATTAATGTTCCGAGAATGTGAAGTACTCGGTACGAAATATACTTACATAGCAATAGTTTACATTCTTTAATATATTATTTAATAAATTTTATAGGCGAGTCTGAATTGATAAACTCTTGAAAAGCTAAAGGAAAGTAAAGCTACCTAGTTTTAGAAACCTCCATATTTTTTCTTATTATATCCATATTCTTTCCAGACTGTGAAGGAGGGTATACTTATGTTTAGGGTAGATATAATGTATGCATATGAGTATGTACATAACACAAATACATATGAGTAGTCCAAACCGCTAAACAGATTTTGACATAAATGAGTCGTTGAATACGTCTGGACGACGAGTGTCATAAAATCTAACATGGTGGCTGTAAGAAGCCATTATCAATTTATTATTGCTGTCTCTGAAGCCGAAACGTCTGGACGGATTTTGACAAATAAGGTGTTGTTGGTTTCGTCTAGATAACGGGAGTATCATAGGTACAACCCATGACACTTTTTGACACTAAAGTGTAAAAAATTAAATATGGCAGCTTTAAGAAGCTTCACCATCATCATCATCATCATCATCTGTGTCACATAATCAAATATGTCAGACCTACCTAAAGATACATGTATACCTAAAACATGAGATAAGCTACTGAAGATGTATTGCCTACTGGTATTATCAACTATGCTGTAGCCAGATTAAAAATCACCTCTGTTAACAAAAACTAGTTCAAAATTTAGACTATTTATGCCTAAGATTTTTGGTACTTGACGTGCAAAAATAAAAGTGGTTCCAGTTAGCGACCAATAATAATATTATTTACTGAAATCGTCAACTGTGCCCTTTCGGTCCCAAATTTGTGGGTCGAGATGACGACCGAGTCGTGTTAGCATAAGGAGCAACATTTGCTATCTGCTTTTGATTGGGTTGTAGACTTGTCGCTGGCAAAATGTCCTACGATAAATACGTGCATCACCGTACATATTGTGTTCGTCGAATACAAAACGGAATCGAAAGGTATTAGGAATATTTATGTATTCCGTCGGGTTTTGTTTACATTATCTCCGAAGTCCGTGACACAATGCACAGAGTAACCCGACGTTCGAATGCATTTCATGCGTTCTGAACAAGTATTGAGAAATTGTAATACTTACTCTACAAAGTGTTAAAAGGTGTTACATATATTTATAGGAAGAGCTGTTTAAAATTCGATAGACACCAACCTAAGCAAATAACTTTATAAGCAAGATTGAATAAAGTGGAAGTCTTGAGACGTACATTTACTCACAAAATACGTTCAAAATTATTTAGCTCAACTTTGACTGAGAATGTCAAAACACATTTGTAAGTAATGAGAAGTAAAACGTGTGGTACTTGCAAATGGCGGGCCCGAGTTGGATCGAGAACTCATTAGCAAGTCGAACAACAACATCGCAAGTCATTGCATGGCGCGAGTGGAGGGTCGAAGGAGGCAAATCATCCACTATAGTTTCAATGCCTCATCCCTGTTCTGGCGAGAAGCAACTCATTACCGTTCTTTGTTCCTTTTGGGACCGCATTCATTAATCCGTGTGCCTGCCTACATAAAGGATTCACCACATCGTTGTTTAAAATTACAAGGCTGAAGCGAATGGACCTTTATCTTAGGAATCATTATCAAAATAATTACTAGCATCAATATACATACTTTTATCAATGAAAGCCGAAATTAATCTCTACGTTACTTTATCACTCTAGTAGCTGGGTGAAAGGTCATCACCATTCGAAATGGATCGTTATTGAGGACTTCAGAGTTTCTCTAAATTCGCATTAAAATATTTTTATGAAAACTTATACAAGTTATTATTCTATTTTAAATACTACAAGGTTTAATTTGGCCTTTGAACTGGTTGATATCAAGTTTTAATATAATTGACCGAAGCTTGCCAACGTGAACGGGATTCATTTTAAATTGTAGCTCTATTCGTAAAGTGAAATCGCGATTGGTACAAATTTGACTCATATAAAAATAATAAAGTTGTAGAGTTCAGAGAGAATGCTGATATTGATATCAGAGAACGCTGATATGAACATCAGCTTTCTATGTAGGTAGTTTAATCGAAATATAAAGAGAGGACCAAAGTTTTTGTCTACAATTAAGTATAGCAATGGAAATGTAGTTAGCTTCAAACTATGCACTAATAAAATCTGGTCACACAAGAAATTAATGCCAAGAATGAACCACAAGCCCCAATGCACGTGCGGGCACTTCCAGTCTTCACCTCTCGATTAAACAGTGGGTCTGCATAACTTGCCGGGTGCTCCAAATGTTTGCACAGATGCAGACAACATTTCATGCAAAATCACGTCCTCTACGATCTTTTATTGAAATTGCCGCTTCCGACTGTCTTTGCAAGCTTAATTTACAGCTTCAATCTTCTCGACAAAGACCCCTCCATTCCTTTCCACGTTTTATTTTATGGGAAAGTCATATTAGGCATGCCAGTCGTGTTTTCAGCCCGTTTACGGTCAGAGATTATCCATCCAGATTCCATCTTATTGCGTTACAAAAATACCACAGTGAATGAAGACGTTTCTCGACTTACTTACCGATTTCTCTATGTAAAAAATTTTGATAATTTCAATTTGAGATTCTTTTGTTGCAAAATGATGGCGATTTCAGTCTAATTTATTTTACCTTGACGAATGACTTGATTTTCATTCCTAAATTCTTTTTAGTTTCTAATTTTCATAATTTGTATTCCTTATGTTACGAAATAAACAAACGAACTACCTAAGCCACACCAATTTATTATTTCTACCATAGTCCTTACAATATAAACCTTGAAAATGTGTTTACTGTAGAGAAAATCTCGGTACGCGATTCAGAATCAAACTCTGCTAAGTTAATTTCAATCTAATGTTTGTGTGGCAGTGAATATTTTCTTGCTTTTTTGAAAACGAAAAAGGTAAAAAAGATAAAACAGGTTTTTGCCGAGATTACGTTTGAAAATGGGCATCTCTAACATCAAACATTGATGCAAAGTGCCATTTACAAAGAAAATTTCGCCAAGTGTATAACCTAATACGTATGCTTTGTACCCCCGTCGTTTAGTATGCAAACAGTGAATGAGTAGATCTCTTTACAAGTACTCACCCTCGGTTTACAATCTGGTTGTGACTCGCACACAAGTTCACACAACAAAGTGAATACAAATATTTCTTCTGAACAAATTCGCTTCAACTTGAATGGATTTCATTCAATTTATGTAAGGATTATAGGGTTTACCAGGAGCACTGGTGGTCTAGTTGGTAGTGACTCCGCCTTCCGATCCTAAGGTTCAAGTCCGGTCGTGTACCAATGGATTTTTCTGTGCGAAAAAATTATGTGCGCTATACTAGTACTCTCAAACGGTGAAGGAAAACATCGTGAGGAAACCCCCGGCTTAGTCAGCTCCGCACGTAATGACCATGTCTTTCCTGTAGACAAGGCTGACTAAGCTGAGAGGATGGAATAGGTGCTGGGCAAGCCTACTCCATCTTAATTCGTCCCGGGCACTACAGCGTCCCGTTAGTGAAGGTAAAAGTTGCCTCCTGACGATGTATAAATCATCTACATATAGATGGTGAAAGGCCTTAGTTTTTATAAGGTTTAAAGTTGCATAGGTACCTTCTTGCAAAAAAGACGTATAGGTATATTCAGTAATAGGCAATTTCTTAACCTAACTTTATTGAACATACGTTTCTACAAAATGATTCATCTCTTTTACTAGTACTTAATTTTACCATTTGTATTTGGAAGTCAAACAGAACAACGGATAGTTTAAAACAAACTAAAGAAACAGGGCAAGAAGTTTGCGCTAAACTCTGCTAAAGAAGAAATGTCGTTACAAGCGGAGGCGAGAGAGAATTCGGCCTCTTTCCTCTCCATTTATAATATTAGCAAACTCTCAAGGAAACTTCCTTAATTAGACCCCGCTAACCGAAACTTAATGCAAAGTACACTCGACTTCTGCTCTTTTAAAGTCACGTAGATAGATTCAACTTCTATAAGTAATAACTCTTTTTGTATCCGTTCGAGTGAAACTTTCATTAGGTATCTCGTCTTAAAGAGTCGTTAGTGGAATTCATATATTATATATAAACTGAGGAAGATTTGTCAAATTTAATTATTTTTTATTTCGGTGATCTGAGCTCTGTTTTCTATCTGTAGGCGAACTTGTATAGAAAACTGGCTCATTTTTATTTCTTACTAGCTGCCTCCCGCGGCTTCGCCCGCGTGGTACCCAGATGAAAAATAGCCTATATGTTAATCTAGCACATGTACTATGTATATTCCAAGTTTCAATCAAATCCGTTCAGCCGTTCAGGCGTGATTGAGGCACAAACATCCAAACTCACAAACTTTCACATTTATAATATAGTAGGAAGGATTATTATACCGTTTTTAATGTTATTGTAGTTTGTCTTTGTAACTGTGAGTACTTAAATATATATATTTTTTAAATAGAAAGAAAGATAGATTTATATTAAGATTATAATTTATCTTACTAACTTTTTCAAATCCGTTCACCCGTTACGGTGTGATCGAGGCAAAAATGTACAAACATCCTCGCTCGCTCCAAACCCGTGGTTTAACTGGTTGTATCAAGGGGACGTAAGTCTACCTATGATACTACTAGTTGTACCACGGGGAAGCAAGTCTACCCAATGTCCAACTTAGTAGGTTGTGCCACGGGTAGCTTTAACCATGGTTCAACACGAGAAAATGCCTTTACCTATGGTCCAAGTGGTTGTACCAAGGGTAAGAGTAAGTTTACGTTATATATTTTTTACCTTAGTATATTTGTTGAGTCATCGGATTGTCCAAACCAGCCTTATAAATGAAACTGAATTCAACACAAATTACGCGGCGGAGAAAACGCTACTCAAATTACGCTTGTTCAATTATACTTATCTTGCTTAATGAAAGAGACATTATTGGATAGGTACTTTTCCATTGAAACTCTATTTCAAAAAGATGAAACATACAGTATAATATGCCTCACTATAAACGTTCAGATGTAAAAATAAAATAGCACTTAGGAAGTAGGTAACTACCTGTAACTATTATAACTAAATAAAGTTAATTTGCTGTTCTGAGATCACTACGAAACTACGCCAGCTACAAGATATGCTACGGTTATATTTCGTAGACTCTCGTAGCTTTCGTAGCCTCCTTTCGATGCTACGAGTGAGGTAAGGTCTATTTAGCGCTTAGAAAATTGTAGTTACTTTAAAGGAGAGGCACATTTTATTTTATTAAAATACATATTTTTTATTTTAACTTTGTACCTGAAAAACGTAGGAGGAAAATTTATACAAAATACAAAAGAAAGAGTAGGGCTATCTAAAGGCCATTGCAAACGGTCTATAGATAGCACACATGATCCAGCTCATCAGATGGTGGAAGCGTGCCCAAGACACTGGCCACATTGCGACGCTGAATGGCAATACTGATCCGTTGAGATAAATAAGAACCAGCTCTTGGATCGCCCATCGCTTCAACCAAACGCCCTGAAAGAATTTTGAAAACGCGATGGACACCCGTGCCCAACGGACCTAAAAGGTCTCGACCCCAAAAGGCTCAAATACATAATATACCTTTTAAATGTAATATATATTAATTTCTCTTTCGAATGTGAAGATCGGCAGAAACAAGAATCCTACTAAATTATAAATGTGAAAGTTTGTATCTTTGTGCCTCAAACACGCCTGAACGCTGAACGAATTTGAATGAAACTCGGAATAACATAGTACATGTGCTGGATTAACAACATATAAGCAATTTTTGATTGATTTGAGTACCACGCGAGCGAAGCCGCGGGCGGCAGCTAATTTATTTATCATAATATATAGAGATATAGGTACTACAGAAACTACCTGTCGTAGCTTCTGTCAGAGTATTTAAAGTCAGAATTCCAACTAGTCGGAAAATCAAGCTGACCGATGCGCGTCGTGTATAATCCTTGGACAGGCTTTAGGTACCTTACAATTTATGATAAAACCTCTCGTTGCAATTATGTGAACGCTTGTCAACGTGAATTTATACTACTACTGTTTCCTGCTCGCCTAATGTAGACTATTTCAAGATCCTGAAAGTATAAGACGATGTCTAACGTCCGCTAAGGGCCGTCAGCATGTTTTTTGATATGCCTAAGACATAAAAATGAAGTACCATTCTACAATATTTTTGCATGGGCGTTGATTTATAGGTGACCCCATCGATTATATGGGCCATATCCAAGGCGATATCATATATAAGTCACTATAAAAGTCTACGCGCAGTGAATAAAGATCAAAGAAAACGACTATAAAAAAATTCGATTCTCTCGACTCAGGCACTGAAAGTACAGTAGTGCCACAGATATTGTGCGCCTCGGCAATTTGCGTCTAGCTTCTAAAATACGAACTAACGCGATTATGATAAGTAATATAGAGATGTTACACTAATTATGTGGATACATTCAATTATTATTTTAAATATTATATTCGGACAAATTCGGTTTTCAAACAAAGCACGAAGTTTGCCGAGGCGCATAATATTTGTGGTACTACTGTACCTATTGAACTGGTAGATTTCCCCTAATAGATAATGTTTGCGTTTAACAGGACGTATTTTAACTACGAGTCATAATCAAAGCACTCCTAAATCATATATAATGGAGCATCGCAACAAGTCCTATAGGAATAAAACTTTTGCGTGTAAACAGGACAACAGTCCGAGGCACTGTTCAAGATATAAGTTCTGAATTGGGGCAGTCCTGAATAGGAACAGTCTCATTAAAAATAAGCTGAAACGGTTAATTAAGAGAACCGACGGAGTGTGAAATTGTAAACGTATGTGAAAATATTCGGTGGTATCTGGGAGAGGCCGCATGTTACAATGGATGGCTTTTAAATTAATATGCTCTTATTCAAATTCAAAATCCAATGTTCAGAAAAATCACAAGGATAAAGAAATGACTTATAAAAAACCCTTTTCTATCTCACTTTTTGTTTTGTTTATGTTTGTTAGAGGGTAAAACATTGCAGCTCAAAAAACCAACAGGGATCATTTAACGTAATTCGTTTTATTTATAACATCAATCAGGTGTGAGTGATCTTCATTTGTAAGGAAGGACTTTAACCGCGTATTGTAAGACATCCTTAAACCCGGCCTAGCAACGTAACAATCGCGGGTCTGATTAAGTGTCAGAAACAAAACGTCCTCAAGGCTCTTCACCAAGGAAGTGGACAGCGAATTGTTGAAAAGTAAATGAATTCCATTAGCGGAAGTGGAATTAAAGCCATCCCCGCCTGCTTGACAATTTAGCTGCGACTCAAGTAATTTCAACCGACTCGTTACACCGTTGAATGATAATGCTTTTAGATTTGACTGGAAAAGGATTATATTATTCCATTATACGGCTTGGATAGATTTGAATTCATACCGTTTTGGGTGGAAAAGTCTTTCGAAAGAAATATTTCGGTGGAATCGAAAATGATTGCATGTGGTACATACTTATAATGCCAGTTGCCTAAAGGAGGTAAATTACTCCTGATGCGTGCTAGAAACAAATACTTAAATGGCCAAGCGTCGGACCACGCACAGTAAAACTTCCTCGAACCTTACCTACTAACTGGCTGATGAGCTATGTCAATGAACTTTTATCACCAGCAATAGCCACCAAACGATGGGTGGAAAATGTGGGTGGAACTTTTGATCACCTAACTTTTAATGTTTGTTGTTTTCGTCTTATATTTTTATGAGTTCAAGAAGTTAAGGAGTCAATGTTTTGATAGGTGAAGAAAATGCTAACATTAGCGTCGAACTGAAAAATATGAAACACCGCCTTTTCCCACATACCGCTGCCAAATTCTCGATTGGTAGTTACTACCGCACTATAAGTTTATTAAGTATATTTTTTGTATATTTCGTATTGTCGCATGCGGTCTTGCATTAACCGGATTATCGCTACGATTTAGGGGAACCTTAAAATACTTAAGACATAGATAGGTAGTATCAATCTAGCTTACAGTATGGTCCACCATTAATATAATTTCGGAATTGGAATCGGTTTAGTAGATCGGTTTCTGAGAATAACCTCAGTCAAACATGCAAACAGTTTTACCTCTTTATAATAATAGTGCCACCTATTTATAGTAGAAAAAGATTTAAGTTTAGGTAAGTTTTATTCATTCAGACACTTTTGATAAAGCCGCTTATACTAATAGATGGTGACTGCGTAATGCGTCCACATTCAACGAAACCGAGCTAAGGTATCATTCCTTAGATGCTACCCTACTAGTGTTGAGTAGGACATACGTGAGGCACCTCGTTTGTCCCATACATTCGCTCAGAAATGTCATGGACCTCATTTTCAATCGTTGTACCACCTCACAATTCGTGTCACACTCACCAAACGACGTAACGTGCGAGCGCGAGCGGGACGAACGAGGGAAATACAAATGTTTCATTCGAGCGAGTGAGGAGTGAGTGAGCTGATGTATTGCGTGATCGAATGACAGATCGTACGTTGAAATGACATCACAGTGGCGTATGACGTAAGTAGGTAATTGACGTAGCTAAAAATTGAATGAATTGCTTGAAGTTGATTGATAGAAACCTACAACAAAATTAGTTTTGTAACCGTCTCAGTGGTGAAAAAGTGTCAAAACTTTTGTTTATATCTGTAAATATGAAGTAGATAGATTTCACATTGTAGGTAGGTACGAGTACATTAAGTAAGTACATTTATGTAGGTAAGTAATATAATATGTTTGTTCTTCTTTTTCTTATCGTGTCAATAGTTCTTTTAAACCAGTGTGATGAAAGGACTTATAGTATAAGTGCGCCTCAAAAATGCTCCTTTCGTGCACTTGATAGTTTTCGAATTACCAACTAAGTACATAGTTTTTACAATTTTTGTCGATAGTACCTACTACCTAATTTATCTACCTACCTACTCATCCTAACCTAATCCTACTAGATACTTAGGTAAGTACCTACTGAACTAATAAGTAGGTAAAAAACATTGCAATTGGTATCGAGGTAGGTACCTACTTACCCCTTGCCCAGGTAGGTACCCAAATAATCTACTAATACCTACCTACCCATCACTACATACAAAACATCAAAATTATCTAGGTAGGTACCTCCCTACCTACCTAGGTACCCATTTTACTACTTGATTACCTCAATATCAATCAGTTATCGTTCATATAACACAATTTAGGTACTTACTAAACACTACATACCTGAACCACAGATAATATAATAGGTATATTATAATAATTAATATATAGGTACTATACTCCTAAACTAATAGGTAGGATAAGTAGGTATCTAATGTAAAACATTAAAATTATATCTACCTAACCTACTTAACTAAGTGGTGAGAAAACTATTTAACTAACCGATCATCTACTGTTAAAATAGACAACATTTACAGTGAACCAATTACAACAACTCAGGGCACAGCACAAGGATCTGTTTTAGGACCTCTTCATTTCCTGACTTATGTCAACGAAATGAGTAACTGCATTAACTATTGCACCTGTTATCAGTTCGCCGATGACACGTGCCTCCTTATAGCGGACAAAGACCCAATAAAGGCTAGTGCTCTCTTGCAACAAGACCTCAACGCCGTATCAAGATGGTGCCACGATGCTGGCCTCGTAATAAATCCGAATAAAACCAAACTACTTCTCATTAAATCCCCTTTTATTAAATGTTTCTCTATCATAAATATATGTGTCCATAACCATAATTGTCTACAACCATAATTAAGACAATTTTTAGCAAATATTTCTTTACTAAAAGATCGTATCCCATTCAAAGTCAAGCTAATGTTATATAACTCTCTGGCCGAATCCTATATCCAATATGGAATCAGTAGTTATGGTCGTACATTTAACACATATCTTAATCTAATATACAAGCTCCAATTAAAAATATTAAAAAACATTGTTTCAAATAAAATCAAACAGCAGTTTTATGGCAATGACCTTGGCCTATTTAGGCATTGCAAAATCTTACCAGTTCATACGTTGGTTAAATATAGTTTACTGAAAGAACAATTTTTTAACGAATCACTTCAAAAAGAAATAAAGCACCCTGTATACACTCGTGCAGTTGCTCAAAACAGGTTATGCGCACCGCGCGCGAACAATGGGTACGGCGAGCGCACAGGCAGGCATATGATTCCTCGGTTAATTAATGACTTACCCACTGACTTACGCGATAGTATAACACACAATAATATTAAATTAAAACTAAAGTCATACTTCTTAAATAATTTAGAAAAATATCAATGTTCATTAAATTAAATGTACTTACCTTGCTCCAATATTTTACATAGTCACTTTACAGCTACCTACATTATTACCATTAGTATAATTTAATTACCTACCTAGTTAGTACCTAACAGTTGAGTAAATCTAAGACTCATATAGCATCTACTTTACAAACCTTAGTGGTTTCCGTGGTGCTATTTTAGTTGCTACATTTTTGTAAACTTTTATTATGATAAATAAATTAAAAAAAAAAACTGACCAAGACATACCTACCTACATTGCTTGTCATCTAACCTAATCTATCATAGGTACAAACAATAATAGTAAAAAGAATTATACTTACTCATCAAGTAAAACGCCTCACTTTTAGTGACAAAATGAAAACATGACACTCATCAAGACACCTCATACCTCTTCTCTTGTGACATGACATGACAAATGAGTAGATTGAACGAGCGAAATAATAATTTTAGGTAAAAAGGATCTGATTCATTAAAAAAAAATAAACCACAGGCTTATCTAAACATTAACAATCAATTTAATCAAAATTAAACAAAACTACTACAATCAGATTGGACCACACACATTGAAAATGATCTAGATTACACATGAAAATGACATAACCAAAACACAATATGACTCACGCGTCCTTCACACCGAAATTACACAAAAACAATAAAACTCTACTGTCCATGAGATGTTGCACTGTCGAGCACCACGAGCGAAGTGACCGCAAGCCTCGATTCGGCCCGCTATTTATAGGCGGTCGCCTTGTTGTTTGCCTCCTGGTGGGGAAGTTGCTAACACGGCCTCTCCTGACGAAGGGTCGTCCTCGGCCCGGTCGTACGGTGTCGATCTACAGAGACCAGCGCCAGCTGCTGTCGAGGGTCCGGCTTCAGGGTCTGCAACTAACAGAGGCATGGATCGCAGAACACTTGATCCCTCATCTGTGAAAGAACAACACATATTTAAATAGGCGCTCAGTATCTTTAAAACCGCCACCTAATTTTTCATCCTCCGTTCATAATATCTCTTTCACTTAATTCATACATCGCACAACATTCATAAATTTCAAACTCAATCTTACAGACTTCACCTCAGAGACGTCTCAAAATAATGAAAATAGGGCCCTTTTACTCAAGCAGTCGTATCTCTGGACGTCGCCTACTGCACCGTCTTCAGCAGCAGCCGCGCCGGCTTCTGTCTTCGGCACTTCTGACGCCAGACGCACCAAGCATCTCCCTCAGGTTAACACACTCTCTGTGCATTAACCTGTGCGCATTACCACCTTTAGTAATCGCCCAGTCACCACCCTTGGTAACTATCCAACACCAGCCAACCACCTTATTCGACCTGACATATATAGCAATGTCGTCTGTTATCCACTTACAAGAGGGGGGACTTTTTCATATCTACTATCCTAGGGGGGACTATACCTACCTACTACGAAAAACACTAAGGGGTTGGTTGGTTAATCTAACTATGGGAAAGGATAACAACCGGCAAAGCCATAAATGACGTTTTGGTCTTATAAGAGGTGTGGTACTCGCTATCGAAGAACGCGACACACGTCTCCGAGCACCACTCGCCTCGCCTCGCCACGGTACCATGTACTGCACGGCAGCCAGAGTCGTTCTCCCGTAGCCTCCGCTCAACAGCTTCAGCTCGTAACGACCGCAGAGTCCAGCTTCTCTGTGGACTGAGAACACTTTATTACGTAAACAAATTGACGAGGTGAGAGTCTTTCTCTATTTGAATACTCATCTTATATGGCCTGGTTATCCTTCACAGCCGTCGAGCTCTGCTCCGCGTGATCTCACGTAGACCCTCACGATTCGGCCTTGTGTTCCGAGCAGCGACGTCAAAACGCGCGAATAACAGGCGTCGTCCCTTCGGTACCTGTTTAACTCTGTTAAGTGGAGAGGTATACCTACATCAAAGTTGCTAACACGGCCTCTCCTGACGAAGGGTCGTCCTCGGCCCGGTCGTACGGTGTCGATCTACAGAGACCAGCGCCAGCTGCTGTCGAGGGTCCGGCTTCAGGGTCTGCAACTAACAGAGGCATGGATCGCAGAACACTTGATCCCTCATCTGTGAAAGAACAACACATATTTAAATAGGCGCTCAGTATCTTTAGAACCGCCACCTAATTTTTCATCCTCCGTTCATAATATCTCTTTCACTTAATTCATACATCGCACAACATTCATAAATTTCAAACTCAATCTTACAGACTTCACCTCAGAGACGTCTCAAAATAATGAAAATAGGGCCCTTTTACTCAAGCAGTCGTATTGTGGTACTCGCTATCGAAGAACGCGGCACACGTCTCCGAGACCACTCGCCTCGCCACGGTACCATGTACTGCACGGCAGCCAGAGTCGTTCTCCCGTAGCCTCCGCTCAACAGCTTCAGCTCGTAACGACCGCAGAGTCCAGCTTCTCTGTGGACTGAGAACACTTTATTACGTAAACAAATTGACGAGGTGAGAGTCTTTCTCTATTTGAATACTCATCTTATATGGCCTGGTTATCCTTCACAGCCGTCGAGCTCTGCTCCGCGTGATCTCACGTAGACCCTCACGATTCGGCCTTGTGTTCCGAGCAGCGACGTCAAAACGCGCGAATAACAGGCGTCGTCCCTTCGGTACCTGTTTAACTCTGTTAAGTGGAGAGGTATACCTACATCAAAGTTGCTAACACGGCCTCTCCTGACGAAGGGTCGTCCTCGGCCCGGTCGTACGGTGTCGATCTACAGAGACCAGCGCCAGCTGCTGTCGAGGGTCCGGCTTCAGGGTCTGCAACTAACAGAGGCATGGATCGCAGAACACTTGATCCCTCATCTGTGAAAGAACAACACATATTTAAATAGGCGCTCAGTATCTTTAAAACCGCCACCTAATTTTTCATCCTCCGTTCATAATATCTCTTTCACTTAATTCATACATCGCACAACATTCATAAATTTCAAACTCAATCTTACAGACTTCACCTCAGAGACGTCTCAAAATAATGAAAATAGGGCCCTTTTACTCAAGCAGTCGTATTGTGGTACTCGCTATCGAAGAACGCGGCACACGTCTCCGAGCACCACTCGCCTCGCCACGGTACCATGTACTGCACGGCAGCCAGAGTCGTTCTCCCGTAGCCTCCGCTCAACAGCTTCAGCTCGTAACGACCGCAGAGTCCAGCTTCTCTGTGGACTGAGAACACTTTATTACGTAAACAAATTGACGAGGTGAGAGTCTTTCTCTATTTGAATACTCATCTTATATGGCCTGGTTATCCTTCACAGCCGTCGAGCTCTGCTCCGCGTGATCTCACGTAGACCCTCACGATTCGGCCTTGTGTTCCGAGCAGCGACGTCAAAACGCGCGAATAACAGGCGTCGTCCCTTCGGTACCTGTTTAACTCTGTTAAGTGGAGAGGTATACCTACATCAAAGTTGCTAACACGGCCTCTCCTGACGAAGGGTTGTCCTCGGCCCGGTCGTACGGTGTCGATCTACAGAGACCAGCGCCAGCTGCTGTCGAGGGTCCGGCTTCAGGGTCTGCAACTAACAGAGGCATGGATCGCAGAACACTTGATCCCTCATCTGTGAAAGAACAACACATATTTAAATAGGCGCTCAGTATCTTTAGAACCGCCACCTAATTTTTCATCCTCCGTTCATAATATCTCTTTCACTTAATTCATACATCGCACAACATTCATAAATTTCAAACTCAATCTTACAGACTTCACCTCAGAGACGTCTCAAAATAATGAAAATAGGGCCCTTTTACTCAAGCAGTCGTATTGTGGTACTCGCTATCGAAGAACGCGGCACACGTCTCCGAGCACCACTCGCCTCGCCACGGTACCATGTACTGCACGGCAGCCAGAGTCGTTCTCCCGTAGCCTCCGCTCAACAGCTTCAGCTCGTAACGACCGCAGAGTCCAGCTTCTCTGTGGACTGAGAACACTTTATTACGTAAACAAATTGACGAGGTGAGAGTCTTTCTCTATTTGAATACTCATCTTATATGGCCTGGTTATCCTTCACAGCCGTAGAGCTCTGCTCCGCGTGATCTCACGTAGACCCTCACGATTCGGCCTTGTGTTCCGAGCAGCGACGTCAAAACGCGCGAATAACAGGCGTCGTCCCTTCGGTACCTGTTTAACTCTGTTAAGTGGAGAGGTATACCTACATCAAAGTTGCTAACACGGCCTCTCCTGACGAAGGGTCGTCCTCGGCCCGGTCGTACGGTGTCGATCTACAGAGACCAGCGCCAGCTGCTGTCGAGGGTCCGGCTTCAGGGTCTGCAACTAACAGAGGCATGGATCGCAGAACACTTGATCCCTCATCTGTGAAAGAACAACACATATTTAAATAGGCGCTCAGTATCTTTAAAACCGCCACCTAATTTTTCATCCTCCGTTCATAATATCTCTTTCACTTAATTCATACATCGCACAACATTCATAAATTTCAAACTCAATCTTACAGACTTCACCTCAGAGACGTCTCAAAATAATGAAAATAGGGCCCTTTTACTCAAGCAGTCGTATTGTGGTACTCGCTATCGAAGAACGCGGCACACGTCTCCGAGCACCACTCGCCTCGCCACGGTACCATGTACTGCACGGCAGCCAGAGTCGTTCTCCCGTAGCCTCCGCTCAACAGCTTCAGCTCGTAACGACCGCAGAGTCCAGCTTCTCTGTGGACTGAGAACACTTTATTACGTAAACAAATTGACGAGGTGAGAGTCTTTCTCTATTTGAATACTCATCTTATATGGCCTGGTTATCCTTCACAGCCGTCGAGCTCTGCTCCGCGTGATCTCACGTAGACCCTCACGATTCGGCCTTGTGTTCCGAGCAGCGACGTCAAAACGCGCGAATAACAGGCGTCGTCCCTTCGGTACCTGTTTAACTCTGTTAAGTGGAGAGGTATACCTACATCAAAGTTGCTAACACGGCCTCTCCTGACGAAGGGTCGTCCTCGGCCCGGTCGTACGGTGTCGATCTACAGAGACCAGCGCCAGCTGCTGTCGAGGGTCCGGCTTCAGGGTCTGCAACTAACAGAGGCATGGATCGCAGAACACTTGATCCCTCATCTGTGAAAGAACAACACATATTTAAATAGGCGCTCAGTATCTTTAGAACCGCCACCTAATTTTTCATCCTCCGTTCATAATATCTCTTTCACTTAATTCATACATCGCACAACATTCATAAATTTCAAACTCAATCTTACAGACTTCACCTCAGAGACGTCTCAAAATAATGAAAATAGGGCCCTTTTACTCAAGCAGTCGTATTGTGGTACTCGCTATCGAAGAACGCGGCACACGTCTCCGAGCACCACTCGCCTCGCCACGGTACCATGTACTGCACGGCAGCCAGAGTCGTTCTCCCGTAGCCTCCGCTCAACAGCTTCAGCTCGTAACGACCGCAGAGTCCAGCTTCTCTGTGGACTGAGAACACTTTATTACGTAAACAAATTGACGAGGTGAGAGTCTTTCTCTATTTGAATACTCATCTTATATGGCCTGGTTATCCTTCACAGCCGTCGAGCTCTGCTCCGCGTGATCTCACGTAGACCCTCACGATTCGGCCTTGTGTTCCGAGCAGCGACGTCAAAACGCGCGAATAACAGGCGTCGTCCCTTCGGTACCTGTTTAACTCTGTTAAGTGGAGAGGTATACCTACATCAAAGTTGCTAACACGGCCTCTCCTGACGAAGGGTCGTCCTCGGCCCGGTCGTACGGTGTCGATCTACAGAGACCAGCGCCAGCTGCTGTCGAGGGTCCGGCTTCAGGGTCTGCAACTAACAGAGGCATGGATCGCAGAACACTTGATCCCTCATCTGTGAAAGAACAACACATATTTAAATAGGCGCTCAGTATCTTTAAAACCGCCACCTAATTTTTCATCCTCCGTTCATAATATCTCTTTCACTTAATTCATACATCGCACAACATTCATAAATTTCAAACTCAATCTTACAGACTTCACCTCAGAGACGTCTCAAAATAATGAAAATAGGGCCCTTTTACTCAAGCAGTCGTATTGTGGTACTCGCTATCGAAGAACGCGGCACACGTCTCCGAGCACCACTCGCCTCGCCACGGTACCATGTACTGCACGGCAGCCAGAGTCGTTCTCCCGTAGCCTCCGCTCAACAGCTTCAGCTCGTAACGACCGCAGAGTCCAGCTTCTCTGTGGACTGAGAACACTTTATTACGTAAACAAATTGACGAGGTGAGAGTCTTTCTCTATTTGAATACTCATCTTATATGGCCTGGTTATCCTTCACAGCCGTCGAGCTCTGCTCCGCGTGATCTCACGTAGACCCTCACGATTCGGCCTTGTGTTCCGAGCAGCGACGTCAAAACGCGCGAATAACAGGCGTCGTCCCTTCGGTACCTGTTTAACTCTGTTAAGTGGAGAGGTATACCTACATCAAAGTTGCTAACACGGCCTCTCCTGACGAAGGGTCGTCCTCGGCCCGGTCGTACGGTGTCGATCTACAGAGACCAGCGCCAGCTGCTGTCGAGGGTCCGGCTTCAGGGTCTGCAACTAACAGAGGCATGGATCGCAGAACACTTGATCCCTCATCTGTGAAAGAACAACACATATTTAAATAGGCGCTCAGTATCTTTAAAACTGCCACCTAATTTTTCATCCTCCGTTCATAATATCTCTTTCACTTAATTCATACATCGCACAACATTCATAAATTTCAAACTCAATCTTACAGACTTCACCTCAGAGACGTCTCAAAATAATGAAAATAGGGCCCTTTTACTCAAGCAGTCGTATTGTGGTACTCGCTATCGAAGAACGCGGCACACGTCTCCGAGCACCACTCGCCTCGCCACGGTACCATGTACTGCACGGCAGCCAGAGTCGTTCTCCCGTAGCCTCCGCTCAACAGCTTCAGCTCGTAACGACCGCAGAGTCCAGCTTCTCTGTGGACTGAGAACACTTTATTACGTAAACAAATTGACGAGGTGAGAGTCTTTCTCTATTTGAATACTCATCTTATATGGCCTGGTTATCCTTCACAGCCGTCGAGCTCTGCTCCGCGTGATCTCACGTAGACCCTCACGATTCGGCCTTGTGTTCCGAGCAGCGACGTCAAAACGCGCGAATAACAGGCGTCGTCCCTTCGGTACCTGTTTAACTCTGTTAAGTGGAGAGGTATACCTACATCAAAGTTGCTAACACGGCCTCTCCTGACGAAGGGTCGTCCTCGGCCCGGTCGTACGGTGTCGATCTACAGAGACCAGCGCCAGCTGCTGTCGAGGGTCCGGCTTCAGGGTCTGCAACTAACAGAGGCATGGATCGCAGAACACTTGATCCCTCATCTGTGAAAGAACAACACATATTTAAATAGGCGCTCAGTATCTTTAAAACCGCCACCTAATTTTTCATCCTCCGTTCATAATATCTCTTTCACTTAATTCATACATCGCACAACATTCATAAATTTCAAACTCAATCTTACAGACTTCACCTCAGAGACGTCTCAAAATAATGAAAATAGGGCCCTTTTACTCAAGCAGTCGTATTGTGGTACTCGCTATCGAAGAACGCGGCACACGTCTCCGAGCACCACTCGCCTCGCCACGGTACCATGTACTGCACGGCAGCCAGAGTCGTTCTCCCGTAGCCTCCGCTCAACAGCTTCAGCTCGTAACGACCGCAGAGTCCAGCTTCTCTGTGGACTGAGAACACTTTATTACGTAAACAAATTGACGAGGTGAGAGTCTTTCTCTATTTGAATACTCATCTTATATGGCCTGGTTATCCTTCACAGCCGTCGAGCTCTGCTCCGCGTGATCTCACGTAGACCCTCACGATTCGGCCTTGTGTTCCGAGCAGCGACGTCAAAACGCGCGAATAACAGGCGTCGTCCCTTCGGTACCTGTTTAACTCTGTTAAGTGGAGAGGTATACCTACATCAAAGTTGCTAACACGGCCTCTCCTGACGAAGGGTCGTCCTCGGCCCGGTCGTACGGTGTCGATCTACAGAGACCAGCGCCAGCTGCTGTCGAGGGTCCGGCTTCAGGGTCTGCAACTAACAGAGGCATGGATCGCAGAACACTTGATCCCTCATCTGTGAAAGAACAACACATATTTAAATAGGCGCTCAGTATCTTTAAAACCGCCACCTAATTTTTCATCCTCCGTTCATAATATCTCTTTCACTTAATTCATACATCGCACAACATTCATAAATTTCAAACTCAATCTTACAGACTTCACCTCAGAGACGTCTCAAAATAATGAAAATAGGGCCCTTTTACTCAAGCAGTCGTATTGTGGTACTCGCTATCGAAGAACGCGGCACACGTCTCCGAGCACCACTCGCCTCGCCACGGTACCATGTACTGCACGGCAGCCAGAGTCGTTCTCCCGTAGCCTCCGCTCAACAGCTTCAGCTCGTAACGACCGCAGAGTCCAGCTTCTCTGTGGACTGAGAACACTTTATTACGTAAACAAATTGACGAGGTGAGAGTCTTTCTCTATTTGAATACTCATCTTATATGGCCTGGTTATCCTTCACAGCCGTCGAGCTCTGCTCCGCGTGATCTCACGTAGACCCTCACGATTCGGCCTTGTGTTCCGAGCAGCGACGTCAAAACGCGCGAATAACAGGCGTCGTCCCTTCGGTACCTGTTTAACTCTGTTAAGTGGAGAGGTATACCTACATCAAAGTTGCTAACACGGCCTCTCCTGACGAAGGGTTGTCCTCGGCCCGGTCGTACGGTGTCGATCTACAGAGACCAGCGCCAGCTGCTGTCGAGGGTCCGGCTTCAGGGTCTGCAACTAACAGAGGCATGGATCGCAGAACACTTGATCCCTCATCTGTGAAAGAACAACACATATTTAAATAGGCGCTCAGTATCTTTAGAACCGCCACCTAATTTTTCATCCTCCGTTCATAATATCTCTTTCACTTAATTCATACATCGCACAACATTCATAAATTTCAAACTCAATCTTACAGACTTCACCTCAGAGACGTCTCAAAATAATGAAAATAGGGCCCTTTTACTCAAGCAGTCGTATTGTGGTACTCGCTATCGAAGAACGCGGCACACGTCTCCGAGCACCACTCGCCTCGCCACGGTACCATGTACTGCACGGCAGCCAGAGTCGTTCTCCCGTAGCCTCCGCTCAACAGCTTCAGCTCGTAACGACCGCAGAGTCCAGCTTCTCTGTGGACTGAGAACACTTTATTACGTAAACAAATTGACGAGGTGAGAGTCTTTCTCTATTTGAATACTCATCTTATATGGCCTGGTTATCCTTCACAGCCGTCGAGCTCTGCTCCGCGTGATCTCACGTAGACCCTCACGATTCGGCCTTGTGTTCCGAGCAGCGACGTCAAAACGCGCGAATAACAGGCGTCGTCCCTTCGGTACCTGTTTAACTCTGTTAAGTGGAGAGGTATACATCAAAGTTTCGACCTTTCGTGGGCTTGGCTTTACCTGACCCTGACTCACAAACCCTGCCAAGATATTTGACCATCATATGACTTACGAGAACGAGACCAGCGATAGCAACGGCGATCGACGCTTGATGAGCGTGATCGAGATTAGTACAGAGAACGAACCCTACCCCCATAATTGCGTCGTGGCATTCGACCTACTAATGAACTTCCAGATCGGGATCTAAATAGACTACGGCGCGAACTACCCCTTTTGCGCGACAAAGTCCGCAAACGGTGACGCACCCTGACAAAAGAACGTCTTTGGGTAGATTGACAGCGGGAGACGCTTCGTGATCGGACACGGAACCTACTGCGCGTCATTGTTCTGCTCCGACGTGGTGCTCGACCATAAAAGACACTAGGTGACAGAGACCGTAACTTACAGCGCGAAAGTTATCGCATGGATGACAGAGTTCTACTACGAAACCGATACCGAGAACGGCGTCGTGTTCGGACACGTGAGTCACCTTGTGTACGATGTTTCGTTCTACCACGGTCTTTATTTCTAGGCATGCTGAGAATTTACCAAGGTTACGTAAACAAGAATAACAAAGAGAATGCAACTGAGAGAATAAAACAACAAACTGCACAGAATCTGGCTATCTTTTCAATGTGTGGGTAGTTCCAATCTGTTTACTCGAAATTCGTGAGCTTTATGGATTTTATTATCCCTCACTTCTGATTTTAGGTAAAAAGGATCTGATTCATTAAAAAAAATAAACCACAGGCTTATCTAAACATTAACAATCAATTTAATCAAAATTAAACAAAACTACTACAATCAGATTGGACCACACACATTGAAAATGATCTAGATTACACATGAAAATGACATAACCAAAACACAATATGACTCACGCGTCCTTCACACCGAAATTACACAAAAACAATAAAACTCTACTGTCCATGAGATGTTGCACTGTCGAGCACCACGAGCGAAGTGACCGCAAGCCTCGATTCGGCCCGCTATTTATAGGCGGTCGCCTTGTTTGCCTCCTGGTGGGGAAGTTGCTAACAATAATACCTCACTACCTCGCACGAGCTCGCAACATGACATTTTACAGTATGTGACATGACATTTGAAGCATGACATTGTCCCACCTCACGAAATAGAATGAGGGCCTCATACAAACTCATTTTGAAACCGTGTCCTACTCAACACTATACCCTACCATAATAGAAATATAAATCTTGAAAGAACCCTGTAGGCTCACGATTTATAGAGCCAGCAAGTCACCCTTTTTATTAGTCACGTTTGAAATCTTCTCTACCGTCTTTTATAACATGGTCATAGGTATCTATTTATTTACCTAACTACCGGGACATTAAGTAGCACCCATGGATTTTACCTGGTGGATACCTACCTAATATTATATAAATCAAATAATAAATAAGCGCATAAAACCCTACAGGTATTTATAAAAGTTAAAATGTATCCACCCATACCCATATTTTTTTTTTAATAATTTGTCAAAGAGTTTGATTGTTGTGGCTTATCAATACTAACCGTCAATGGAACATGGTAACAGACGTTTTCTTTTAAAGTAAAATAAAGCACATCTTTCCTAAACAGATAGGTACCTACTTAGACACCTATGTTGCGGATCGCGAGAAAATGAGAAACAATACTAATGATAAACAAAAATACCTATAATAGAATAGTTCGTTGAAATGTTTATAGGTAAGTAGGTATGTACATACCTACTAGAGGCCGCCTCGCGTCCTGCGAGCTGCGAGCGCAACAAATCTCAGATCGCTATAAATCGTTTGGTGAACGTAACCTACTGAGATTTATTCTTTGATTAGCGTCTCTATTCACCAAAATACACGAGCAAAACAAAATATCTTGGCCAAACAAACAAAATAAAGCCTTATTGTTTTGATACAACCAGCACATAATATGTACCGGGAAGTGACTATAATTCACAGCCATGACACGAAATAACGCAATAATGCGCAAATATTTCATTTCTGATTTGATTAACGTGATTACCTACATTGTACTTTGATTTAGACAGGTGAAGTAGGTGAGTAGGTACCTACCTAGATAGGTACTACTAAGTCTTAGGTACCTAGGTACCTAGTTAGTTATTATCCTAATATTTTTCGACGCACAACCTACCCATTACCATCGAGCTAGATAGTTCGTTACTTATGTAAATCATAATAAAAAGTTAATAAAATAAAAAAGTATTACCTAGGTTAGGCCTAAAAACTCCGTCACAAGAGTTGGCCGCCGCGTACAACAAAAGTGAAGCCACACAAAACCGTGCTCCTGCAAGTAAACATACACGCTCACGCACACACCTGCACTAAAACCATGCTCATCGCTCTCGAGTCGTCGTCTAGTAAACTTAAAAAAAATAGAATCATGCCTTAAAAACAGTAGCAAATCACACAAAAAGTCTCACGGAATCACTTTTCACTTGCAAATAACATCGTTTCTTAGTTATTATAGGTACCTTTTATGAATTTTAGGTTACTTGGAACACAAAACCTTCGACACAATTCAGGGCAGTCGGGTTTTTGTTCATAAATATAAATACTTCTTGTATAATGAACTTCTTAAAATTAAACTTGAGGGCAGGCGAGTAGGTACCTATTTAAAAGAGAGTGAGACACAGCTCTATTCAATCACATTAATGTAGGTAAAAAGTGAGCTAAAGAAATAATGAATGCAGGATTGACTTACGATAACTGAGAATGTTCAATAGTGATAATAAACAACCATGATATCACCACGAATGTTTAAACTGATATCACTCATTAACCCTTAATAGGGCGAAGATAAAAAAAAACGAAAAACAAAGTTCTAAGTGTTTATTTATACGTTTAATAGGACCCTTTTTTACATTTCTCATAAAAATCTAAAAATATTTAATCACAAGTACGCGAAAATTCGGTGGTAATCATTTTACCATCGCCCGTTTACGTTTTGGTGTCGGTGGTAATTACTTGACCTTAGCCCGTTGTGGTAAAGTGAGATGAAGTACTTGGCTGGTACAGTCCAAAGTCTCTCCTTCATCTGGAGCAACGTGAAAGGATTTGAAGCATGGTGTGGCACATAAAGCTACTTTGCAGATATCGCAAACAATCCTAGATCGTTTTTGAGTATTTTTTGTACTGCAAAATCGGCATCTGGTAAATTTCCCTTGGTCTTCTGGGTGATGATGATGATGATGTCCTCCTTGACGTGTCCGTCAACGGCGAACCCTGTTAGATTCGGACATGTGAGCGAATGTGGCTTGCAAAGCCGAATTTGGTTTTAAAGGTCCTGTTGCAGGGCGCACAGTGCAACTGGCCTGAGGTATTGTAGGTATAGGAATAGGAAGGCTTGGGACGGTACTTCTTTAAAAGGCGTTTGGCATCGAGATTTTGCAAACGATTTCCTTCGAAATTTGTTACAGCCTTGTTAACAGAGTTGCGCCATTCACGTCTCTGTTTAGCAAGCTCTTCCCATCCATCTACAGGTAGGTCACAAGCAGTAAGATGCCGCTTTAGCACGTCTCTATAACGAAGAAACGATCCCCCAGGTCTGCGCTTACCTTCCTTGAGCTGTGAAAAGAACACAGACTTAGGCAGCCTAGAGTCGTCCATCCGTATAAGGTGACCACACCATCTCAGCTGACCTTTTATCAGCATAGATTCGATGCCAGTCAGCTGGGTACGTTGTAGAATTTCTGAGTTTGTGACTCGGTCTTGCCATTGCACGCGTAGAATTTTGCGTAGACATCTCATGTGAAAGGTGTCGAGACGTCTAATGTCACCTTTGTAAAGACACCATGTTTCGGTGGCATAAAGCAAGAGGGGAAGGATTATGGCTTTATACACAGATATTTTCGTGTGAAGTTTTAGATCATGCGAGTCCCAAACTCTAGATCTCAGTTTACCGAATGATGTAGCCGCTTTTGCAATTCGTGAGGAAATTTCAGTTTCTAGGCGGTTATCATCGCGAATGTAACTACCCAGATACCGGAAAGATGTAACTTCCTCGAGAGCTTTTCCGCCTAGAGATATTGGAGTAGTGTCTGCAGCGGTGCCGCGTGCAGGCTGTTTTAACACTTGAGTTTTAGAGACACTTATGACCAATCCAAACTTTTTGCACGATTCGTCTAGATGATCTAGAAATTGTTGCAAATTGCCAATGCCATCAGCCATTATGCAGACATCATCCGCATAAAGAACATCAAAAATAGGGAGATCATGCACCATGCGTTTAGATCTAAAACGAGACAAATCAAAAATACTCTTATCAGTTCTTACACTAAGATAGATTTGTCCAGTGCAGCCCAAGTATGAGTCTCTCAGGACAGCAGCGAAATAGATGGCAAAGAGAGTTGGGGCCATCACGCAGCCTTGCTTGACGCCACTTGTAACTGGGAACTGGTCTGTGAAGTCATTTTCATGTTGTACTCTAGCCATCATACCGTCATGACATTGGCGTACAAGATTTACAAGCTTCGCAGGACAACCAGCCTTTTCGAGAACGATCCATAGAGCAGATCTTGGTACACGATCAAATGCTTTTTCAAGGTCGACAAAACACATGTAAAGAGAGCGATGTTGTTCAAGGCTTTTTTCCTGTAGCTGTTTTACAACGAAGATAGCATCGACCGTCCCTCTGTTCGGCCTGAAGCCACACTGGCTTTCTGGTAGGATACGTTCAGCCAACTCTCCCAGACGACGATTTATTATATGAGCCAGGACTTTACCAGCTGCGCTGAGCAAAGCAATGCCTCTGTATGACCCACAGTTCGAGGAATCGCCTTTGCCTTTATAGAGCTTGCAGATGGAGGCGTCCTTCCAGTCTTGAGGAACTACTTCAGATTCCCATATGCGTAGAACAAGCTCATATAGTCTTACTTGAACATTAGGCCCACCGTATTTGTAGAGTTCAGCTGGTAGACTATCTGATCCTGAAGCTTTGCCATTTTTGAGCCGATTTGTAGCTCGAAGGAATTCGTTAAAAGTCGGTTGGTCATCAAGCTCCGTAGATGTTGGGAGAGCTTGACGGGAGTTGATATGGGTAAGGTCTGCACCGTGGCTAACTGGGTTTAAGACGTCACTAAAATATTCAGCCCATCTCACCAGAACCTCACCATGATCCGTTAGCCGTTTGGATTTGTCGCTGGAGTAAATGGGGGAGGTCTTTTTATACCTTGGACCAAAAATGGTCCTAAGACATTCAAAGAATTTACCAGTTTGCTTAATGTCGGCAAGATTTTGAAGCTCCAACGCCTTAGTCATCCACCAACGGTTTTTAAGTTCACGCACTTTTGACTTGAGCTCTCCTTGAATGGTTCTTCTTTGCGTAGCACTTGAAGAGTCTTGCAATAGGCGTCTGTAATCACTAACGAGTTTCATAATTTCAGCATCAGAGTCGTCAAACCAATCTTGGTTTTTCTTCTCCGGCTTCCCGATCACTCGTTCTGCGATTTCATGAAGCGATTGCGCCAGTGAGCGCCAATGTTCATCAATTGGAGCCGATGCATCTAGTGTCCCTGCATTAATAGCGGCATTAAGTTCTTCCTGTTTCGCATTCGAGTTGATAAGTCTTCTAAAAGCCAGCCGTATAGGTATTATGTGTTTTGCTCGGCGAGGAGGTTTATAGCTAAGACGAACTTTAGACCTTATCAAACGATGGTCAGTCCATCCTTCAGCGCCTCGCATAGCTCTGGTAATAAGCACATCTTTTAAATCAGCACTGCGCACAATTACATAATCGATGAGATGCCAGTGCTTAGAACGTGGGTGCATCCAAGATGTCTTATACTTGTCAGCCATACGAAAGAAGGTATTTGTAACACATAGGTTAAATTCAGCACACAAGGATAAAAGCAGTTCACCATTAGAGTTACATCTACCAATTCCGTGCCGACCGAGAACCTCTCTCCAGATGTGATGCTCAGAGCCTACTCGAGCGTTAAAATCGCCCATAAGAATAATTTTATCGCTGGGAGGTATACTTTGTAAAACTTTTCGAAGTTCATCATAGAAGTGCAGTTTGTCTTCATCAGAATATGTCATAGTTGGAGCATAAACACTTATAAGATGGAGGTACTTGTTTTTATTGGTGTGAAGTCTAAGGGTCATGAGCCGGTCATTGATACCCTTAGGTTGCTCTATAAGTGCCTTGGCGATGCTGGTTTTGATAGCAAAGCCTACCCCACTACTAGCTCTTTCAGTAACTGGTTTACCTATCCAATAATAGGTATAGCCCCCACGATCCTCACACAGCTCCCCGCTTTCCGCTAGATGAGTTTCGCTCAGAGCTGCTATGTCTACATTATATCTTGACAATTCTCTTGCAATAAGAGCAGTTTTTCGCTCGGGACATAGATTAGTAGGATTATCGAGAAGAGTCCGAACATTCCATGTTGCGTATATTAGTGTTTTAGGTGACATTTTTACTTTTTTTACTTTTCGACCGCGATTATTCGGTGCCCGATGACCGCGGTTTGCCATCTGGGTTGGAGGTGAGACGGACTATTTTTAGGCCACCTTTTCTAGGCCCCTCCCCTATACAGGGGTAAGCAGAGCGATCCTAAATAGGGCTGCTTAGTCATCAGATGTGCTGCCGAACCCGTCATCCCGCCTCAGTCGATTTCAGGAGCGACCACTCTCATCTGACCGCCTATGTGCAGAGTGACAACTAAGAACCAGATACACCGTGGTCCGAATTCCCACCGCCATCACTCCATCGCCATAGGACTTTAGCTCGGTGTCCAAAAGTCTTGCCAAGGTTCATCTGCGCGGGAATTGTTTAAAGTGAGTAAGCGGTTGCGCTGGTGCAGACCCACTCTCTCGTCCCATACTACCCGAGCCCGATGGACCGGTTGCCCAGTACGACCGGAGGTAGAAAGGATGCAGTGAATTGGCCGCCAACCATAAAAGATCCTGGCTGACGCCCTTTAAGGCGCATCACATAGCCTTGCTACATCGCCGCGGTCGCCGAAAGCAGTTGCCTATCGACGGTGCTCGCCTTCCGCGCCGAAGTAGACTTCGTGTACATTTCGGTGGATCGCCCGAAATTAGCTGGAGCACGGGGTACTCGCAGCCCCCTCCACTAGGTTTTGCCCACTGATCGAAGTGGTTACCAGGGTGTGGCCACTGCGTACACTGCAGTTTCGTGGAGCCACTAATGGAGAGATTATGGACAGCTAGAAGCATACACAAAAAGCGATACTTGCTTTAGGGCAAGTCGATCATCAGCTTTTGATGTTGATTATACTGCTAAGCCCCCACTACACCCACCCCGTCTTCTGGGTAGTGTGGCACTGAAGACTTTCTGATTTCAGCGGGTACACCGAAATTTCCACCTTGTTTGTTCCTAAAAATAACACTAACGGTTCTTTTTTTGCCTGTGTATCCATCAATGAGACTGCGAGCCAAACGAAGTCTGAAATCTCGGTGTGTGTGAACCATTTGCCTGTGAGTTTGTATGTAGGCTATGTACGCATTGATGATAGCTGTCTCGAAATCAGGCGCTTCACCAAATAATCTTGAAAGACCTCGCGAAACTTCATCGTCGTAATCCAGCACGCAACCGCCCAGGAGTGGTTCTTCCGAGACACTTTCGTCGCTACTTTCAATAGCGGTGAGATCATCTTCTAAAATACCGGCGATAATACTATCAGATAACTCCTTTTTCTTCGACATTCTCCTGAAATAACAAGTACGCTAATAGGTAACGGTAACTATATTACCACCAAATACTACTAAGTTGATGCAACCGGGCAATGGTAAAAATTTTACCACCGAGTTTACGAAGATTTTTCAATAAGTACAAGTTTCATGTCAAAAGTTAATCTACCAGTTATGCAGGAGCATATAATCAATTATCCTTCCAAATAAAGCAAAACCACTTACCGGAATCTTGTTAGAACAAAGTTTTAACTTTATTGCGCCAAAAACCTCCGATGACTAAAATTCTTAGTTATTTTTTTTGAATGTGGGGAGTTTGCAAACTGTCACAGTTACCGTTATTGCCAGTACTAATAAAAGTTTTAGGGGTATTCACACGTTCTAAATATTGATTAGGAGTAATTGTGAATAGAATGACTCATGGTCTATGGTCATAAAGCTGAGGTGGTAAGCAGTTGTCCTTTGCCCTATTACACGTATACACGTATACATATTCACCCATTTTATTTTATTGTTATAATCTGTCTCAACCAACTGCCAACGGTATATTCTGTCAATGTCAAATGTCAACCAACAACAGGTAGGTACATGTACCTATTTACTTTTGTTCAATTTAAAAAATATCTAGGTAGGTATTTATACTAGTTTCTGATCAAAGTTAAAAGATTCGCAAGCATGGTCGTCAACGTTCTTCCTAAAAGTATGGGTGAGTACAAGTCGTCAGTAACTTTAGAGGTGTCATATATTATTAACTTTGAAAAAGTTTGACTTGTTTCAAATTATTTTTCTCTTATCATAATCACTGTGCCTTTATAGGTATGACATGCTCATATCTATTTTAAACACATAATTACTCAGGCCTTCGTAATTTTAAAGTTAGATTACCTTATTAATTGGTATCAGCTTCCTTTATAATAGGTAGGTAAACTTATGATACCTAAAAATTCAAGTATAACCTAACCTATACTTATACTCTTGTTACAGATCCAACAACAGCCTTAAAAAAAGTTCAAATAAACAAGAACAGTGTAGAATGTCAAGTAAAAAATATTCTAAGTAACAATACCATTTCTCACTCATCACAGTTTAACTATTGGCTATTCAAAGCGATTACTCTCATAGATCTTACTACACTTTCCGGAGATGATACTCGCTCAAATGTTTTCAGACTGTGCTCAGTGGTAAGTTACAAGATACCTACATCTATTTAAGCAATTCCTCCAAGAATAATCATATTGCTTTTATAAACCTCCGATCTTTTCCTGTTGTATGTTTTAAAGTAATAAAGGCTAGATAATAATATGTTTCTCAGGAGGCCACTTCAACTTCTATGGCTGGCATTCATTAAGTCCTGGGTACAACTGAAATACTCAATAAATAATCTCATTTTAATATGAAAGTTATTATGAGAGGATTAATTTTATTGTAATTTTGTTGTAGGCAGCTTTTCCTATATCAGCTGAATTACTTAAGAAGTATGGTTTTGATGAACCCATAAGAACTGCAGCTGTTTGCGTGTACCCTAATAGAGTTGCCGATGCCCATGATGCAATAAGAAAACTGGGATTACTGGAAGAAATCAATATTGCATCAGGTAGGTAATCTGTTTGCATTGAATTTTTACAGAGATTCATTTGTAGCAATTGGAAAAATATTGAATTTATACTAGAACTATTTATATCTAAGGCCGTTTACCATCTAAAGTAGATGATTTATCCAGTGTCAGGAGGCAACTTTTACCTTCACAAGCTAGTTTACTAGGCTTAGCTAATTAAGCCGCGGGTTTCCTCACAACATTTTCCTTCACCGTTTGAGAGATACTTCCAGATTTTGAACCCACAACCTTAGGATCGAAAGGTGGGGTCACTACCAACTAGACCACCAGTGCTCTCATTTATATCTAGAACAACTGTAATCATTAATTCTTCTTGCAGTTGCCACCGGCTTTCCTTCTGGGCTCTTTCCTCTACCATCTAGACTGCAAGAGATTAAAGCTGCAGTAAATAATGGGGCCACAGAAATTGACATAGTGTTGGATAGAAGCCTGGTGCTGATGGGCAAATGGAGTGAAGTCTTCAATGAAGTAAAGTCGATGAAGGAAGCATGTGGCACAGCTCACATGAAAGTTATACTTGGTGTTGGGGAGTTAGGATCTTATGAGAATGTAAGTTTTAAGGTAGCATTCGGATCCTGACAGATGCGACCCGGCAGCAGCGACCATGATTTCCATGCTCCTCTATAGGGATTTATTATATAATTTATAACCAGCCCATACCCTATTTTCATGTATTTAGATTCATGATTTAACTAAATGTTCTCCTCCAATGTTCTTCCAGTATAATTATGCATACTTACCTACTTACTATTAATAACTAGTGGAACTAATGGAATCTCATTCTAGTAAGTAGGTTCTGCCTATAAATCCCTATAAAGTAACACATCGATCATGGTCGCTTGCAAAGCTTACAAAGCTAGCTACTTACAAAGTAATTCCTTCTTTACCAGGTGTATGTTGCATCAATGGTGTCAATGTTGGCTGGTGCGGACTTTATCAAGACTTCAACAGGCAAAGAAGCTGTGAATGCAACCCTGCCAATCGGCCTGATCATGTGCCGCGCCATTAGAAGGTTCTATCAGATGACTGGGAAAAAGGTATGCCAACCATCACTTTTGTCAATCAACACATACTCTAAACTAAATAATACTTTTAGCTACATATCTACCACGGCTGTGAACAGAAATAAGGATCTCTAATGATGTCCACTGAAGTAGCAGTAAGAAAGCCATCCGTAAATTGCCCAATGATCTTTAAACAGCATCTACCTCCAAAATTTATGACATTGAACTACCTCCATAACCAACTCTGTGAGCAAGCATTTTAAAATAAAACATTGTTTGCATGATAAACAAGCCTATAGAATAGACACCACGAAAGAGACAGTTGAATAAGTGTTGTAACCATTTCTTCTTTTAGATTGGGCTAAAGCCAGCTGGAGGAATCAAAACTGTCGAAGATGCTGTCAACTGGCTGATCCTCGTTCATACCCAGCTTGGTCCAGAATGGCTGACACCCAAACTTTTCCGTATTGGCGCGTCCAGCCTCCTCAATGTAATTGTGAAGCATTTAGAGTTGAAAGCTCCAAAAGAAAAATGATGAATGTGAGTAACTTTACAAATTGATTAGGTTATTGATTGGTATAGGATGGAAAATACTAAGACATTCCTTAAATTGTTTTGTGGCTTTTTAATTTTCGAGATTCTATTTTAGGTGTTATATTTTTATAAGTGATACCAAATCGTTTTATTATAAGAATTATTAAGAATAGTTAAGTGTCATATTAACATTAAATTGTTGAAATATTTTATCAGTAGGTAACTGGTGCTATAAAATAAATAAATATAATTTTTATACATGTAATTTGATAAATATTTGTACCTTATTAATAAGTAAAGATTTTAAAAAGAAAATGTATTTTATTCTTAATAAAAAATCAAGTTATATTTTTTTAAACATTTTAGTATAGAATAAAACATATTAGAATATAAGTAACATGATAAATTATCTTATCTTATCAACTATATGACACTTACAGTAACATTATATCCAGTTTATAATTAATATATTACATTTTTAAATTACCTACCTACCCTTATTAAATAGCGCAGCCGTCACACCTTTAAAACTCCCAAATCCAAGCCCTGGATTGGACGATTGGAGTAGGCTATCTCGTGTTAGTCCGAATAGGTTCAGCATCGTTGTTTTTTTAGCTATGAATTCAACTAAGCGAACAACAACTTGTTTTGACATTCCCAAATACATCGCCAATAACTACGTGCGATAAGGTTGATAGTCGGCTGAGTGATATGAGAGTCAGTCTGCTATCGTAAACCAAGCATATATATGTTGATTATATTGTAATAGCTGCCGCCCGCGGCTTCGCTCGCGTGGTATCCGGATAAAAAATAGCCTATATGTTAATCCAGTACATGTACTATGTATATTTCAAGTTTCATTCAAATCCGTTCAGCCGTTTAGGCGTGATTGAGGCACAAACATCCAAACTCACAAACTTTCGCATTTATAATATAAGTAAGAAGTAAAATTGTTACCATCCTTTTTCGTGGCCATGAAAGTCACAATGCCAATACATAAAATGACAGGGCATACCTACATTGCTAAAAGCTAAAATTTTTCTACGATTCTTTCTCAACGGCCGCATCCGCATGGAATCCAGTTTCTGGATGCGCGCTGTAGTTCACTACTCTGAGTTTTCCGTGCCTGTCCATGTAGCCGTAATGCCCTGTCACTTGTCCGTCGTTGTCCCTCTCCTCGTATCTGAACTGTCTGTTCTTTCTGCAATGACAAAACAAGTTTTTATGAGGTTTTAGGCATAAAATAAATAAATCTTATAGTCACATACATAGTTCTCATACTACCCCACACTAGGATTCCCTGTATCGTGAGTATCAGAAACTAACAGTACCACGACACCCAGACTCTGAAGAAATATTTGCACTGCATGTAAACATTTCTCCCGTAGCGGGAATCGAACCCGCGCCTCTTGCGTTTCAGCCGAGCACTCGCCAGCCACGCCACAGAGGTCGTCACCTAAGTAACTTTATTTATTTCTGTCTTTCAAAACTTCGACTTCGAGCTCGTGGCAAGCAAGAAAGTACTCATTGTTTTATTCTCAAATCTAAAAAATTCTCAAAGGTAAATGTTGATTTGATGAACCAAGCATATTACTTGATAGTAATGGTAAAAGTCCGAAAAAAAATCGTATAAATCCTTACGTTAGAAGAAGATGCTACTGATTCAACTAATGAAACTCACCCTTTTCCCGTGTCGTATCCAAATTGGTAACTGTGCGGGCCTTTCATGCCATGCATTCTGAATTCCGTTCTCTCGTCGGGTGCGGGCGCGTTACTAGCGTTGCTATTGGGGGCTTTCGGCGCCGCCGCCGCTTGCTTCAACGGCGCTGGGTATGCGTTATCTAGAATGTGCAATGTTTCGATGATGGTTATAAACGTGATAGTAGAGGAAGCGCTTGTGGAGTAGCTTGCTTAGGCGTTCTTGATTGATCGTTAAAGTTAAGCAACGATATGCGCGGTCACAAATTGGGATGGGTGACCGCAAGTGGCATTACGAAGCTGAGCGCTTCCGTGCTTCGGAGGGCACGTTAAACAGTCGGCTTTTAAGTCGTTAAGCCATGACGGAGGCCTTTAGGCGTCCAAAAAACTCCGTCACTAGATTTGGCCACTAGCTCATACGAATATACATACATACCTACAACGTGGTAGTTACTATGCAGTTCTAATATTTGAAGGCTACCCAATATTCGCTCGTCACGCAATAGATAGATCTTCACAAGTCACAAGTACTCGTATACAGATTACTTTGTGTTGGTTAAGGTAAAAAGTCACTTACGTCCAGGATGCCTGAAGCTTTCCGATGTTTCTTGTTCTGTCGAAGGGAGTCCTCTATATGCGTCATTTACCGAAACGACTGATGGAGATTCCTAAAACAATTATTTACTTACAAACTTAATTATGAAACTTAAATCTAATTATCAAGGCTCAGCCAATTTGAAGCTTACCTGTCTGAGTTCTTCGTCCTTCAACTTTTGTTTGTTCCCAACGTTTCTGGAAAGGTAATTAATCTTCTCGTCTGTAGGAGTCAAGTAGTCGATTTCGGTACTTGGTAAGGGTTTAAACAACTTTACAGGTTTCGCTCTAGGAATTTCTGATGCTGACTCATCGGCATATTGAGCTATTGGTATCGCAACTGGCTTGAACTCTCCGTTGAACTTTTTAGGATAATTTTTTTTGGGATATTTTTTTAGAATGTGTGGCTGTGGCGGAATTAAATGTAGAGGTAAACGTGAATCTACTTTAGGACGATAGATAAAAGGTAATTCTTTTTTCTGTGTAGTTTCTATGGGTAAATTGTAGTGTTCTATAGATTCCGGAATCTGTAATTGTTCTGAAGTAGTGGGCACGAGGTAGTCATTCGGGGCATCTTCTCGTGGAGGTTCCAAATTCAAAGAAGGAACAGGCACAGCGTAATTTTGCCCATGAGCTTTGGCCCTTCTTGGATTTTCTTCAATATGATGTTTCTTGAGATCAGTGTTTTGATACAAAATGGGAATAGCTTTTAGCTTCGCATTTGGAGCGTTTTGGGCGATGGGGTACCAATCAGTTTGTTCTCCAGATTCCGTTGGGTTATAGTAATATTCTGTCTGTTTGGATTGACTAGGAGGTAACAGGTAAGTGGCTGGCGTTGCCGTATCTGTTAATACTTCCTCAAGCCTGTGTGGGTCTGGAGGTATGAGATAGCTATCGACATTAGCATCATCCCTCACGTAGTAAATAGGTACTGCTGTATCTGCCTTTTCGATTGTAGTATCTTCTTTCTGTTCGACAGGTACGCTTATGCTTTTAGTAGAGAGAAGGAGCGGCAAAATCTGGAACGAATTTGAAAAAAAGATTAAACTAATTTATAAAAAATTGGTTCATTCAAATGCTTAGGCCAAACGAAGTGTGAACTAAGTAGGTACCTCCGGGCCGGCGCGCCGGCCGCCGCGCCGACTACAATAAAAGAAAAAACGCGTCCGTTTTTCTATTAGATCATGTTAGGTAATGTTAAAATTAAATAAAACTGTGTCACAAAAATAAAACCTAAATATGTAGAGCGTAAAAATAATGTGAATGTGCTTATCTGCCCAGTCAAGTCGATGTCTCGTACTAACAAAATATAGGTAGGTAGGTACCAACCTAGCGTCAGGGTAAATGTTGGATGGACAGAAAAAAATATGTTGATTCTAAAACAGAAATCAGTACCAATAGGTATATTCAAAAGTTGATAAACTTTGTTTTTATCGACAAAAACTAACTAGGTAGGTACTTGAATCGCTTTTGTTTGTTCATTTCCTTCGCTACCTTTTGGTACAGTGTACGTAGCCCTTTAGCGATGTAAGCACGATCTCAGTAATTGGTCCGCACGATGATTATTAGGCCGAGACGAATGACATGACAATATTTTGGTAGCGATCCGTTGCGAAGGCGGTGGCAATGGCGCGGCGCTGTTAGAAATAAAATAAATCCAACTGAATTGAAATAACTTCCTAGGAAAATGGTTGAGTAAATTACAATTTAATGGTCTTACTCAATACAATGAACATTTATAGAATTAAAACATCTAGCATCTCTCCTTGACATGTAGGTACCTAAGTAAACCAGACAGTAAGGATGTAATTAAAATACACACCCACTACAGGAACCTATTTACTAGAATGTGGATCAAAGCTCATTTAGCTCTAAATAGGAAATCCAGTTCCTACGGGGAACAGCAGGAAATCGATATGACATAAGAATTGCAGGAACTCGACGTAAGTGTGCAAGTTGATAAAAAATGTTGTGTAATCTAATAGCTGAATGAAAGCATGCCACTATAGCTTTTTTAAATTATAGTCTCATCGAAAATAAAATAACCCTTTCCGGAAACAGATATTTTATTCTTTACACCGAAGTAAATGTAACAAAGTTTTGCGTAAAATACTTTAAAAAAGTTATACTTAGTTCGGTCGATGATAAAGACTAATTTGTTTTTGGGATCATAATAAACCTTAGGTAGGTTTGGTACCTAATATTGTTTTACTGTTTAGACTTTATTTTGCGTCAGTGGCTTGACCTCCATTTTTTTGTCCCAGTATTCGGCAATACTTCGTTAAATATTGGGAAAACTTATTCTGGACAGGTTTACTATATTTACTTAATTGTAGGTTGTTTTGTCGAAGACCCCCGCGGCGCGGCGGCCGGCGCTCAGTGGTCACGGACTAATAGGTTCGATATTGTATTATCTATTGGTTTTCTAGGATTGCTGACCGCAAGGAAAGCTAGCTTTCAATATCATCCGCAGTTACCTAAGCCATATCCGGATACTGACCTAGAATGACCTAAGCATTCTTAATAAGACAATGTTTTTTTTTTAAATATACTTAGGTAATTGCTCTTTCCATTTAGGACAAGTTCTGTTGATTTTATGCCAACTGAACCATCTACAATCGTCTCTTCTTAGGTAAGTAGGTACTACCATAGAAAATAGATTTGCGAGCTGCTTTTCTTTTAAATGAGCTCTCACCTAGCTTGGTTATTTAAAGAGATGTTTAAATGAAAGTGAAACTAATACCTCGCCGGACAAATCGTCCAGAAAGTTTTGATAGAACAGCTCAGAAAAACGGTCGGTCACTGACATCGCAGGCAATCAGTAAATTGGATGTGCTTTGATGTGGGTAAGGTAAGCAGGTATAGGTAGGTAGATTACATAATTTACTTATCTTACGTTCGGATAGACAGAGCACCGTATGCGAATGCTTGATTTGTAAGCCTATCGGTCTCCAGTTTTAGCGAATCGATTGGTTTATATTGATTTAACTAACTTTATTTATTTATCAAACAATGCTAGTAAGTATAAGTAGACTATTTCATTTATATGCAAACCTTACTAGACTTGCATTATTAAAAAATTCTTAAAATTGCATTATTCGACGTCAATTTATTTAATTACCTACAGTTTGCGAACAGTTCATAAAAATACTCTTTAGATATCAATTCTTAAAGCGATACCGTAATCGGTGCTTCGTCGACTGTACAGTCAGCAAAAAAAGTGTTAAGATTTCAAATCATTAAATTAACGTTCATAAACTACCCACTAAGTGCTTAAATAAAGTTTAATTGTTACTAACTGTAAATCATCTGTACAACATAGGTTACATACCTACCTACCACCAATTGTATTTTTAGTCAATTATTACCTATGCTTGTTTCCTATTTTAATATAGTAAGTAGGTAGGTTGTAAGTTACTTACGAAAAACATTTGCAGCCACATTTTGATAATATTGATCAAATATTTTTTTAGTACACTGCTTTTTATTTTTTCACAACACTTTCCGTCGATGTTTCCGATGCTAGGCGTCAGCGGGAAATGCGCTCGATCTCCTAGCGGGTCAACACAACAGAGGCGACGGCTATCACGACCGCATTTTATATAACATGGCCAATCTAGCACTGCACAATAATATATAATTGAACATAATCAATGTTGTTTTGTTCTGAACAAGTTAGATAAGTTTAATTACGGGGATTGCAAGGTGCTACAAAAAGTGCAGCCGAATCGCGGAAGCAATGACCTACATTTTGGGTTCTTGGAGGCTGCAATAGAGTCCCTAACTAGCCCTATATTTATGAAAAAATCTATACTTTAGCACTTACAATCGCCTGCAAAACGAAGTTGCATTTCTTAACTTTTAGAATGTTGCCACAGCATTTCAGAAAAATTGAGAATTCGAATGTTTTTTTGTTGAGTAAATGTTTCTTGTTATTTTCAACTATGCAAGTATCAATCATCATCAGCATTTGTATTTGTTAGATGTGTAGCCAAAAAAGAACAATGTAAGTACATTCCTTCGTACGCTCGGTAATTTATACTATAAACATTCAAGTCATGGCCCTACCTAATCCTTTGATTTAGTTATCCATTCCATCCTAACTGAACCCTTGGGCGACGAGAGCTCAGACGTCGGTCGAGCCAAATTAACCGCAATGGTCATCTACAAAGGAACCGTGTTTGTAGGTCATAATTCTGTGTTCCTCACGGCTAGGATAGAAATTATTACTATGGCACTAGTAGTTATTCAAAACAATGCTTGTCGGTATCATATTTAAATTGACTGATAAAAACAAAACAAATCGAAACGAAACTTATGACAACGCCTGCAAAAACTTACCGTAGGTACAGTAGGTACACCAACATTTCAACTTTTTTATCATCAAAAAGTTCGTATCCTCTTTTTACAAAGCCATATACTTACCTCTATTACCTAGGTAGGTATCTAAACAAATTAATTCCCATAAATAAACTTAAATAAGTAGGTAGATACCTTAATCTGTTTATATTCGGATATGGTCGATAAAAATTGTACTAAAACAATGGTGAATTGGTTACATACGTGAATAAAGGTAACGCACGTGATTTTTTTAAAGCCTAGGGTAAGTACATATTTGTTTCGCCCCGAATATATTTATTAAAAACTATAATTCAGGTGACTTGAGAACCTCTTCCATTTATGTTTTCATGTATCCGTGTACACTCAGCATAACAACAAATCACGAATACACATAGTAACACACTGTTCGTGAATTAAAATCTCTATGGACATAATCTAAAACATTACCTATGTATCTATCTATGTGAGTTTTGAAGTCAGAAGGCGCGGCATAGCTTTATTCGTCAAAACAATAGTCTATCTACAAGTACAATGTAAAACTATAGGTACTCTTACAACAAATTTGCGTTCTTGCCTTGCATATTCACTTTTAAAAATATTAAAAAACACCGATACAAAAACGCCGATTAACTTGTTTTTCACTTGTTGACGAAACAAAATAGGTAAGAGCATTTTTTGTTATGGTATTGCCATACTCAATTAACATTTTTATGGGCCTGGATACTAGCTCCCTCCTTTTAATTACCTAACTTACGTAAATTACATACAACAGAATTCAATGGAACATAGCAAAAAAATATAATTGAAATATTTTTGAAATGAGAGGGACACCGACTTTTTTCCAAAAGTACAATTTTGGCTGCCATAGTCATTCTCAATTATCTACCTATATAATGTATGTTCGTATGAGCTAGTGGCCAACTCCTGTGACGGAGTTTTTTGGGCGCCTTAAGGCCCCCGTCATGGCTACATAACTTAAAAGCCGGGACCGACTGTTTAACGTGCCCTCCGAAGCATGGAAGCGCTCAGTTCGAAATGCCACTTGCGGTCGGTCACCCATCCAGCAAAGCAAGCTACGCCACGAGCGTGATACTTATTTATTTCTACTGTGTTTGAATTAATACCTGCCATACATTGGGCATACCAGCATTTTATCGTGCGTGTGCATTTGATTCTTCTTTTTTTTGTCACCCTGCCTGTCCTATGTATATAATTATTATGTAATAATATATAACTGTATCATCTAGTAGCGTATATTATGTACCTAGCTATGTGCTATTAATCGTCCTTGTGTTTTAATGAATAAAATTATGTTCACTTTTTGTGCAGTTAATAATAGGCAAGTATCCAACAATAACAAGGAAAACGTCTTCCGAACTAATAAGGCTTGAGTCGTGAATGGAAATGATTATGGATGAATCTATTATTACCTATCTATCATGTACAAAATAAAATGTCTGCTTCACTTATATTTATTATGGTAAACTAAGGAAACATTGGATCATTTGTTATTGTCTTTATAATAATACGAGTACCTTATCTAGCTATGATCTATAAACTCTGGTAGTATAACTAAACATAATTGCATAAGTTCTACCTGCATCAAGAATAGTAGGTAACTTTGTGATTACGAGTAGTACTTTGTGATCACTGTTAGGTACCTATACCTAACAGTAACCCGATCTTTATGCTAAGCACGTTAGGCGCAGGTAAGGTACCTACGAGTATATAGCTTCTAAGTTCAATGTTTTTTCTAATTAGTTCCGAGTCCGACTGCACGACCTTTGCTTATTTATTCAAGAACCTTTGCTTTTGGTTGACGATTTTTCTTTGTAGGATACAAGCGATCATGATCGACCATCACAATTGAATTTTTCACTACAAAGCTTATTTAGCTTCTAAGTTCAATGTTTTTCTCTGATTAGTTCAGACTGCCTGACCTCTGCTTATTTGTTCAAGAACCTTTTCTTTTGACGATTTTTTTTTGTAGAATACAGATGATCATGATCGACCATCCCGCATCGTTTGTCTTCACAATCAAATTTTTCACTACAAAGCTTATTTTACACGAAATTGCACTATGCAAGCTCACTTTTTACTCAAGCCCTCTCTTTGAAGGGGCCGAGCAATGGGTGTGCCTAATCCCAGCTAGGCCACAAAAAATACTGTGGGAAACAGACTGTTTTCCACTATGATCTCGGTGATGACTTTGTCAGTTTGTCGGCCTCTCGTTTACAAACTCCCGAGATCATAGCGGAATACTCAGTCTGTTTTCCACAGTTTTTTTGTGTCCCAGCTGGGATCAGTCACACGGGCCGTGGCGAATCATCAAATTATGAAATGAAACGAATATTCTTTTACTGGTTTGTTTATTAGATACCGCGAGTACATTACTATCTGACCAATTAGAAATGCAATTATTATCGTATCACTTCGAACAGTACTTCGAACGCTATTTTGTACACAGGACAACATACACCAAAATATTTTATAAAAAGTATTATTACTACATGGTAGGCAGGTATAACTCTTTCTACTTTTAGTCTGGTGTGCATGTGGTCATATAAAATATATATAAAGTAGGAAGATGTGGCTAGCTATATTATCAAGTCAAATTATTGTTATGCATATAATTATCTTTCTGTATGACTCCAACACACTGTTATTCTTGAGTATCATCACCTTTATAAAACAAAATACACTGGTCTTATCCCTGAATATTATGCATGAAAATATTCAGAAAATATAATTTTGCATATCATCAAACAATGGAGCTGATTGACATAACATACATGCATAACAAGTTGACCTTACAATATTAACATCTTATATTTTTTTATAAACTTACCCTAAAGGTTTTTAATATCTTAAAAATAATATACACAAGGTAAAATAATACTGCTAAAAAAGGACACAATTTGTGACTCTGTATCAAAAAGAAAGATAGCAATTAGTTTTTTATACAAGGTCAATAAATAGTTATTTATACATTATTCGAATTTTGAAACTACTATAAAAAGTACGAGAAATCTATAATTGTAAATGTAACGACTTTGTCAATTTATGACACTAACACAGTAGGACATCGGTAGAGTTGCAAAGTCGAACATTGCAACAGTATTTGAAAAGGAAATATCCGAAACACACCAAAGAAAAAATAGAAATCATCAATCGCTCAAAAATATGAATCGATTTTAGAAATCTGATCTTGTTGTTTACACATACACATCTAAAAATTATGTAGGCAGTACTAGGACTACATGTGATAGTACATTATATTTATAATATTTTCTCATAGTTTGATGTATTGCATACAAAAACACATCAGCATTGTATGCTTTGTAATAAAGAAAACGACTTCAAAAAAAGGAGAAGGTTCTCAATGCGTTTTCTTATTTCTTTAGTTTTTTGTATGTTACTCGATATATCCGCCAATTAAATGTTAACAGATTTTGATAATTCTTTCGCTGGAATATAAAGCATTAGAGAATGACTCTAAGTAAGTTCCTGGCTTAAAAAAAATTGTGGACGATTTTAGTTTTGTTTTTTCAAAGAAGTGATTGTTGTAGAATGCCAATGTCATCCCAAGCAAGCAAACAGATGTGACTTTTTCTATGGGATTGCTACAAGTTAGTAGTTTTTGTACTATATTGGTTTTTTTTTAATGTATAAATTTAGTTTTATTCTGAATTTTAATCACATTACAAGCGTATTAGCAAAATCTGTGTGATTGCAGTATGTTTTTGTAACAATACAAAAAACCGTGATATGGGTCCTTTAAACAGATATCACGGGCTAAATGAAGGAGCTTAAACTAGTTCACTAATGGGGCGCCTATCTAAATTTACGAATGATAAATACTTCGTAGTCTACTTATCCGACTTATATCTAAACAGCAACATATCACATCCATTGATCGTACCATAGCCACATCAATTTCACTGAAATTTCACACACACTTATGGGAATCTCTTGTGTACTTAAACTTGTCTACAAAGAACATGGAGAAAAACTTTGATCCTTATTATTCTACTTACATAGTTAAAAGAATACAATTCGAAATATTCGAATGTCTGCTATGTCGACCAATAAAAAGATTTGGCAAATTATACCTTACATAGGTAATAAAAGAAACGTAAGTACATTTTAGATTGTCTTTCAATCGTCCTTAGAATATTCACTGGGTACACAATAAATAGCCAAAGTTACAAATAACTTGATTACGAATTTAAATGTAGGTGTAGTATAATTATCAATTTTCAGAACTCTTCAGCTATTTACAGCCGTGCACTAAGTAAAATCCATAATCGACAATCGGAAGTTGAAGAAAGTAGTGCTGTAAGCACAACCATTATTCATCTCGCACAATACAATTGAACCGTGACATGTTTATAATACAACTTTAAATCTACCAATAAAAATACATAAAAAATTAAATAGATTAGTGACTACCGATTGGAGGATTGCGATGGGAATTCAACAAATCACAATAATGTTTAAAAGCACTACACACTCGAGTGAGTTTTGGACACAATATATGCACTTTGTTTTACCATTGTGGATTAGGCGGCATGTAGCCCTCAGGGGCATGTGAGGGGGCGTGGGCGGCGGGCGGCGGGTACGGCATGCCGGGTGCCGGCGGCCCGCTGTATGGTGGATAGTAGCCGGCGCCGGCACCGCCGTAACCGCCATAGTACGCCGGGTTGGGATACGCGCCGTAACCCATTCCGTAACCTGTAAAAATAGCTGTTATAGATACCAAAACATAAGTTTCAGCAAACGATACACATGATTGCAAGAGTGTATTTTAAAGGTTTATGAGAGTTACTTTTGCTGTAGCTGTAGCCCAAATGGCTGGACGGGTTTTAGTAAATGTTGGATTTGTCTGGTATCACGAGATTAACATAGACTAAATTAAATATCAAAAATCCAATATGGCGACTGTAAGAAGACAGTTTAAATTTATTCTTTAGACTGTCGCAGGTGCCCAAGCGGTTGGGTGTATTTTGACTAATAAGATGTTGAATTCGTCTCATCAATGAATAATATGTAAAACTTATGCATAAAATTAATAACATACCTGGCGGATATTGGCCGTATCCTTCTGGCGGTGGGTTGACGCCAGGGTACGCCTGGCTGGGAGCTGCCATGAGATGAGGAGAAACCGCACTCGACGGATGCGGGTGAGGGATCGGCGCTCCTGGAACTGGCTTCAAGTCAGTCCCCACCGGGGTTGGCGACCCCGCAGTCAATAGAGTACCATGGCTCATATTCAGCGACAGATGAGATTGGGGTTTAGTGGGCTGGATCATCGTAGGCGGTATCCCCATCGGAGATTCATGAGACAACCCGTGAGGCGGCCGAAGCCCTAGATTCTCTATAGGCGCAACTGGTGCCATATTTTGTGCAATATCGCTTTTCCTAGTACTATTTCCACTCGGACCGAGCATACTAGACACGCTATGCGACATACTAGGAATTTGTTTATCATGAGATTCAGGGCCCTCCGATTTGTTAGGCGATTTCTTCTTCTTCAATTTCACATTCTTATCCTCGTTTGTTGGGGAGTAGGATTGCGTTATGTCGTCCAAGTTTCTACGAAAGTCTGGCAAGCCTTCCTTGTTCAAAACGCTCGCCGTTCTTTCTAATTGACTCAAGCTTGATTCGGTCGCCGGTCTATTTCCGGGACGTTGGTGTCTGTAATTCTTCAGCAAGTTGATTTTCTTCTCTATTCTATCGCCAGGCTGTGAGGTAGCATTATCAGTCGATACATTTTCGGTTGGCGGCTCAAGGCTCGTGTCACGAGATCGAGTAAAGTCTATTGAGGTCTCTTCAACGGATTTCCGTTCGAGAGCTTCTTCCGAGGGGAGTTTCTCATCTGTGGTCAAAACGAGAGGTTCATTTTTGTTTTGTTTCGTCGAATCATTACTGTTCTCATTTTCAGTGCTATCATTGGATTTCGTCGTTCTATTCTCCGCGGTGTTGAGCTCGCTTTGCGGCGTTTTGGGTCTTTCTTGCGGTTTCGTGCTCTCATCGTCGCTATCAAGAACTTGTGTGTCGTCGTCAGAGTTAACGTCTGTTTTGTTAGCCGAATCTGTGTTGGATTTCTTTGGGGTTTTAGGTATTTTTGTAATGCTAAGCGATCCTTGCAAGGCCCTGATGCCTCTACCTTGCATTGGCGGCCTAGCTCGCATAGCGCTAATCGGCTTAAACTCTCCCATTCGCTGTCTCATTTGACTAATTTTTTGACCAGGCAACATGGGTCTCATCTTATTACCCATCATGCCTGGTCTGGTGATTAGCCTCTGCATGCCTGGCCTAGGACCTGTTTTGGATGTAATCGTGATCGCTGAATTATTCTTTAGCGATCCTGGAATTGCTGGGGCCCGGGAACCTAAAACTTAAGAAAAAATAGGTTATTGATTTTCAATCTTATCAATTTTATACAAGAAATTTTGTTGTGAAAACCTTACCTTTCTTTCCTAAAGGATTGTCTTTAGCATCGCCTTTAAAAGAAGTCTTGATGGCAATGATCTTTCCGGACTCAAGCTGCATGTATATTCCTTTAGGAGACTTCAACACCATGACGCGTTGACCAGCTTTGAGGACGATATTGGTCTTTTCAGCAGAATTCGTTGGTATTACCACATCTGTTGATAAATAATGGAAACCATGTTATTATTTCCTGACCATAAATATATGAAGTTATGTTGGATGGTACAAACAAAGCCAATGTTCTCCAGCACTGGGTCAGTTATTGGAATCATCCAAAATCATCATTGGATAATTTTATTGTGCTAGAATTTAGTAGAATCATTGATTTTGCTAGATCTGAGATCGAAACGGAGTAAACCAATTATTCAAGCGGGTTATAGACAACAATAATTTAGCGCTAAAACACGAATAGACAGATACTAAAATGGATTTCTATGGGGCTACACGTCGGCTGGGATTCAGCGCGCGCCGTGCTGCATGGGCCGCACGGTGTCCACCGGCCGTTGTATGATATAGTCTGTAGGGTCATCTTACCGAGTGGCAGCGTCATCTCCTGTGCAGTCATGCCCTGGCGGCGCCACACGTCGGCCGGGATCCAGCGCGCGCCGTGCTGCATGGGCCGCACGGTGCCCACCGGCCGCTGCACAATGCTGCCGTCTGCGGTGCGGACCGTGCGGTACGCGGTTGTCGGCTTTGGTGCTAACGCTGCTTTCTTTTCTAACTCGTATCTGTAATCAAGCCGGAAATCAGAAACTGTAGTAAAGTGACTTTGCGTCTAACGAAGGAGACGCTTTTGACTACTATTATATGGGTATGGATAATAACAAAATGTTAGAATCTAGTTTAGGGTAAAGATAAGTTATAATTAATTATTATTATTATTATTATTATTATAAGTTAATAAGTGCAATAAATCATATTGTTAGATTCACAAGCAGTTCTCAAACATACCCTCTTTGAGCCAGTCGTTTCTCAGCACTGGACAGCTTCTTCTCTTTCCGATCTACTAGTAGAGACTCGTGTTGGAACGGCTCTTTGCTTAACCATTTCGCGTGGTAAGTAATCACCCCTTGCATCAACACATCCAAGTACTTGTCTTTGAAACCAGAAAGATCCTTCATTTCCGAATCCTAGAAAAAAAAATTGTAGATTTAGAAGTCTGTGCATACTAAAAGTGGATTGATAAGCACAGTAGTAGCTACATAGTAGTAGTTAAAGATCATCATTTTAGGTGGGGTCGGCACATGTTTCCCTCTTCCATCTTTTCCTATCCACTCTACATCTCACGTTATCACAGTACTAAAAGATCACTAACACAATGTTGAAGATAAACATTTACCTTGTCATCATTATCAAAGCATAGATTAGTGATTTCCTTCATAGATAATACTGCGTCGGGATTGCATTCGTCGACCACGCGGTCCGCCATGCCCTGCTTATTGATCTGACGATCGTAAATCTTCTTTTCTAGACAACAGTCCATCACGAAACGGTAGACAAAACACGGCTTCTTTTGGCCATACCTGAAATAAAAATGTGTATCATTTGAGAATGTGCTCATGGCAGTAAATAATTGTATTATACATTTTTCATTATAAGTTTTTTTACAGTTACATCTTCTAGAACGCCCGATATAACATAGAATTCCTTGTGTCGTGGGTATCGGAAACTACAAGTACACAACACCCACAAAAACAACGGAAGAAATATTTGCAGAACATGCAAACATTTCTCCCGCAGCGGGAATCAGGTACTCGCTCGCCCCACCCTGAGTTCGTCAAAACCAATGAAAGAAAGAAAATCCTTAAATCCCTTTAGGTATTTACCTGTAAACTCTACAAACAGCTTGTGTGTCATGGCAAGGATTCCAGCTAGCATCGAACACTATAACTCTGTTTGCGCCCACGAGATTGATGCCCAAAGACCCAGCTCTAGTTGAAACGAGGAAGAGGTAAATGTGAGGGTTTGCGTTGAACTCGTTTATGAGCTTCTCACGCTCCAAGGCGTGGGTTGATCCGTCCAACCCTGTAGAAATTAAAACAAAAATATAAAAAAATAGAACCACAATGTGCTTTTTTGTGTCCGCTTGCTAACGTAAAATTTAAGTACTAATCTATCTACATAATAATTTCTTCAAAATAGCTTTAGTAGTTACGGAGGTACGTAGTAACAAAGATTCACACATACTAACTTTCGCATTTATAACACCTAGGCTAATTTAATTTTCAAAAATCAGCCTCCTAAGGTGTTAAACAGGGTGATAAAGTTTCTATGTAAAATTTTATTCCTTGTTGGTTCGATTCGCCAAAACTCGGTACAAATAAACTTTAAAACAAATAATAGGGCATAACAATGTAGTTAAATAAAGTTTGTATGGGAACTTTTTAACAGGCAGTGCGATTAACTTGAAACTTCGTCTCGAAATTTATGGTACAAAATCAATGGACACGTGTTTTAGAGTTTTTAAAATAACCCTCAAAAAGGAGTAAAATGGGAACCAGATGATACCACGCGAGCAAAGGCGCACGGGTAAGCTAGTTTATAATAATTATGTCAATAATGTGAAAATTTTCGGAAAAAATATACTTACGGTAATAGTTTGTGTTTCTCTCCCAAGGACAATGAGTTCCTGGAATGTAATTTCTCTCTAGGAAGTCTTCAATGAGGTTCAATGTGAACAAACTCTGACTGAAAAGTAGCAACCTATCGCCAAGTTTGATACTTTCGTTCAAGATGTAAAAGAAGAATTCCATCTTCGCCGAATTCTCGATGATGCCCGGTATGTAGTCTTTTAGTAGTTCAGAAGCCCAATCGTAAGTCATTTCTTCTGCTTTCTTTACTAATGCTAACTGTTCTTCTCTGTTCATTTTTTCCTCCTTTTCGCTCTCCTCCGACTCGGATGCATCTTCGTTCTTTTCCTTAGATGTTTTTCTGTCTTTGCGACCTTTCGGTTTGCCCTTGGGTGGAGTTTTGTTTTTGCTCCCCTTCTTTCGGCCTCTTTTGTTTTTTTTAGGAACTTCTTCTGACTCAGATTCATCGCTTTTCATAGCTTCTTTTGAGTCTTTTTCCATCGCCTTAGCAGGTTCGGGTAAAGTTACTTTAGGCGGAGCGCTTGGGAAAGGAAAAGCTTTCTTTGATTCGTCTTTGACAATCGTCTTTGTGTCTAAATCGGCGATTTTCACTTCGCCATCCGATTCGGACTTCACCTCGGCTTTTTCTTCCGCTTTCAATTTATCGACTTCAGTCTTCAATTCCGTTATAGGCCAGGAAGTGATGGGACTGCCAGATCCGGCACTTCCCATAGGTGGCTTAGTTTCAAGGTGCCGTGGGATATTCGAATACGGAGTCGGATAATTAGTACTGCTGGCGTTTTCTTGTGGGTATCCGTAAGGTTGGCTGCCGTATGGAGCGGGTGCGTTCGATTGCATTGGTGGAACAATTTGCTGTGCAGGATTTGGTGGGAGACTTTGCCCCAGAGCAGGTGGCATATTATGTGACATATTCGGTGGAATATTTGGTCCCACAGGGGGCATAATTTGGGGCAAATTAGGTTCAGTCTTAACTTCGTTCGGATAATGAGGCTCAGTTTTAATTGCTTGATTTGGCACATTTGAATTAGGAGGCATATTATTTGAGTAACCAGGATAATTCTGATCGTACTGATTGTACTGGCCCGCATTCTGTCCGTACGGGGCAGGATTGTTGTATGGGGGAGGATACGGTTGGTTAGGATACTCAGGGTTAGGCGGATTGTTGGGATAAGTAGTAGGTGCGTTAGGGTTGTAGTCTGGATACCCGGGTTGGTTGTATCCTTGATACGGCGGACGCTGGCCTCCGAAACTTTCTTGACCATGATACGGTTGTACAGCGCTGCTAGAATACGGCGTTTCCGGCTGAGGCGCGTTGTAGTTAGATGGATACTGTTGATTGTTGAATTCCGCTGGATTGCCTCTATAATCCTGCGGTGGTTGGCTGTTTGGGTACTGGGGATTGTTGTAATAACTTTGGTTGCCCTGGCCGTAGTAATTGTTACCTCCCCAGTAGTTCTGGTTGTAGCCTTGACTTTCATTGTTCTGGGGATATTGATTTGGATAGTTATTGTAACCCTGTTGCTGGTAGTAATTGCTATCATAGTTCTGGTTATAGCCTTGGTTAGGTGGGTAATACCCTGGTGCGTTTTGATAGTTCGGGTATGGTGGGTAGCCGCCGGGCTGGTCCGGTCGATATGCATTTGGCCCGTACGGTCCATAGGGGGGGTTTGAAGAGTTTCCGTAGTTAGCGTCTTGGCGAGGAATGATAGACCCGGTAGAAGTGTTTGGGGGTATTGTGGCAGCTGGTTTCTTTGGTCCACCCTAAACAGAAGATTTTTATTTACTGATTACTTCAGGTAAGTGTGAAAGAGTAAAGAAGTAGGAACAAATAAGCTACAATAATGATAATAAAGGTGTTCATGAGATCAGTCTGGCATAAGTTTAGTTTGTTTGTATTTCATGTATTTTTTGCAATAAAAACCTTACCCGAGGTTTGGGCCCCGGCTTTTGGCGTATTCCGCCCTGTTTATTTCTAGCGCGAGCCTTAGTGATTCCTCCTATCTCCTCCAAGTCCAAGTCTTCTTCGATGAGTGCATTCGCTTCACTGCGCTTTCTTAGAAAGTTGTACAAAACGTCAGGGTGATTCCAAATCTACAAAAAAAAAATATAAAAAGTATTTCCGGATTTTTATTGCGTCAAGTATGTATTAAGTAGTCTATTTTGCTAAGTCTGAGCACTTACAACATTCATAACACACTTCATGATACCGAATAACTGCCTTACTATGTATGGCTAATATCTCATACTAGCTTTATTTTATACAAAATAGCTTACCTTGCAGCAAATAGCGAACGCCTTCAAGGGATTTGGTACCGAAGTGGATCGGACCACTTCGTTCATGAACCTGTCATACAGCTTTCGTTGCAGCGGCGTCATACGAATCAATAATACATATTCTTCCTTTTGTGGCAACGTCGATTGGAGTACAGCGTGCGAGCGCCTATAGAAAAATGGTAAACAACACTAATAATTATACATACGAAAATTTGTGTGTTAATGTGTGAGAGTAGGAGTGTTTGTTTCCGCTTATCTCCGTAACGGCTAAACGGATAGGTGGGAACTTGGAACATACATAGTTTTGTTACCTGGAATATACTTAGGGTACTTTTTATACTGGTAGGAACTATGCGAGCATTGCCGCATGCGGATTCTAGTACTCTATTAAACCGTTTACTACGAGATTTAGATAGGTAAGTAGAGCGTTTTTTTCGTAATGCAGTAATGCAGAAAATATTTACATTTTGAAGTGAGTACCCACCCAAGGAGAAATGTAATTAGAACAGACATAGTTTGTGATAGCTTAAATTTTCAGTGTGTATTTTTATTGTCGTTATAACAAATAGTTTAATCAAATAAATAAATAAAATGTATGCCCCCCCTGCCCTCGCACTTGACCGCTTTTTTTATTTGTAATAACGGAAACAAGTAAGCAACAAATTTACCTTTGCACAAAACCAACAAGCAATGAATGCAAGACATGTGCCCTGTAACGCATGAGCCTTATGTCTTGCGGCGTAGAATCTATGCACTGTCCGTTCTGGATAGGCCGCTCGAACATATTACAGAACTCTGTCTTACTACCGAGGTAGTTAGGACGCACGAAGTCAACCATACACCAATATTCCAGCAAGTTGTTTTGGAGTGGGTAACCTGAAATTAAATGCTGCTATAAAATGCTGAATTCATTTGTAAGTCGAGCGCACTTTCCATTCAGTCTAGTAAAATCAATTTGAATAGCTGGGAGCGCAATTCAGTCCTATGTCTACATGTCCAGGTGGGTCTAGATATGTAGATATCTAGGTCTACTGGTAAATAATGGAATAGAAATAAAATACTAAGATCGAAACTTATCCCATTGTAGATTTTTTCTATGTTCTAGGCATGAGCATTATTCATTACGCGACAAATCAACTGCTGTCCTATTGGCTCAGGTTTGGAAACGCGAAATGGATAAGTTCAGTTCAGCTGCAACAATTCACAGAAGTAATGTTCAAATTGAATAAGTAGCTTACCAGTCAATACAATTCGGCGTTTCGTTCTCATCTGCTTTAGAGCGTAAGATATATTCGAGTGGGAGTTTTTGATCCGATGACCTTCATCGCATATCACCAAATCAGGCCCTGGTCTAACGAGGGCTGCATACATTTCTGTGAAATAAATACGCGAAATCCTGTATTATATAGGTAAAAAAAAGGTTTGATCGTTATATAGAATCGAATACATCTAGAACTATCACTACTACTATTCGCTTAAGGTGCACTTCAAAAAGGCTTCTTTGGTTCACATTCGTATTTTCGAACTTTATTAGGTTACACGATACCTACATCAGTTCCCTCCTTGACTACTGGTATTATGTTCTATCTGGAACCACAAAAACTACTTGCCATTCAAAAGCTTTTTGTCTTCATCGGCGGGCGAATTTTCATTCATAGTATCTTTATCATCAGTCTTGCCCTGAGGATCATCCTCTTTGTCTTTAGATTCTTCAGAATGCTTTGATAGGTTTGTTATGTCAGAGTTCTGTGAAATTGTAAAACACCAGTAAAACCCTGCCCATGCCTTGTACTAAACAAGGCATGGGCAGGGAAAAATAAATAAGAATGAGAAAAGTATAACAAGGTAATGTTAACGTTCTTGTTTGTATGTCGTAAAAAAAATTATTAGGCACCTATAAGATATATTTTTCGAAAAGGTGTACCTGAGTATCATCATTCGCTTCAGCAGCCTTCTTCTCTTCTCGTTCCCTTTCCTCCGCTTTTAACTCAGCCTTTTTCTTCTTACGAGGTTTTTTGTCTTTTTTCATACTGAGCAGCCGGTACAGTTCGTATCCTATCATGAGGACACCACCAGTTGTTGTCCAGTCCTGAAATAAATTGAAAAAGTACCTATAATGCCAAGACTAAAGCTCTATGGGTAACTTCAAAACATCTACTAATATTATAAATGTGAAAGTTTGTGAGGATGTTGTATGTTTGAGTCTCAATCACAGCTGAACGGATTATAATGAAACTTGGAGTATACAAAGTTAGCATGTCAGAATAACGTAAAGGCAATTTTTTTCGCGCGAGCTAGTCCCACGCCAACAAAACCGCGGGTTGTACCTAGTCAATAATAAATCGCCGCACGTTTTATAGATGTTACGATGGGCATGAATGGACGTAAGAAACAAGTGAAACCTCGAGGGGTTACCTTGACAACTTTTGCCCGCATCTGAAGAGTTTTGTGGCTGTCATTGAGCACGTAAATAGGGAAGTTCCTGGGACGGACTTCGCCGTGAGCCGTTAAGGCACTAGTGGTGGGATCCACTGGAAGCCACATGTTAAACTCTGCCACCTGAAAAAATAATTAAATAAAGGTACTTTTCTACAATCATCATCATCTTCCTGCCCTCACCCCACTCTGTGTGGGATCGGCACATACTTACAGCATGATCCAAGGATCATGCTGTAAGAGTTTTGGCTAAGGTGTTTTATGACCGGCCGCCTGCCTGATGTCAACCCTCCTTGGGAATAAGTACTTGCTTATTGTATCTCATCATGATGGAGGATACTATCCCTTAGTCGACTTTTACGACATGCTCGGGGAGAGAAGCAGCTGGACGCATTCTATATTTTTTCTTAGAATGCGTCCAGGTAAGAAAAATACTATTAACTACAATCTCAAACAAAAAAATATTTTCGCCAAAGCAATACATAAAAATGGAATCGACAAACGCGAAGTATGCTGCAGACATTTGAATCCGTCATTATTTTTTTTAAGTGTGAATACAAACGATTACTTTACCATAATAATCTTTTAACAAATAACCTAAATTTACATACCCAGTTCTGTAACGTATTTATAGGCATAATACAGAGAACAGTCTTCGAATTAGTGTGCCGCAGGAATATATCACAGAAGCATACAATTTGCAACGTTTTCCCGAGACCCATGGAATGAGCGAGAATGCAGCCAAAACCAGAAGATGTTGAAAATCGCTCTACTGATTCTATTATGTTGTCAAATAAAAATCTCACTCCACCAATCTGGAAATACAACAATACTTAAATTGAAATATCTTATGAATATTGTAACTAAAACAGTAATCATAATAACACCTACCAGTCAGACAGTTCTGACCCACAATAGGATTTCCTGTGTCGTGGGTATCAGAAACTACCCAGACTTGGAATAAATTGCATAACATGCAAAGAGTACCCACCCGCCACCGAGGCCGTCAAATCACCTTTATGTTGGAAAGTTAGTTAGGTATTAATTCTGATTTAATATTTGTGTCCATCAATCTAAGGTGGATTATAAAAAAAAAGAAAAAAAAGTATTTCTACTATATAGCAGTCTGGATTCTATGATCATGAATTACCTGATGTGGCTTGATCACCCTCGCAATTTGTGGTGCTAAAAATATATCATCCTCATTTTCGGGATGACCAATATTGATCTGCACCCTGCCTTGCTCATCAGGGACATTGTAAGCATCATTCACATGGAGACCTAGAAAATAAATTAAATTATTATGAAGGAATAAAAATCTTGTGCGACCGAATGACGGCCCAAATTCTACTAATATTTATACCGGTTTTTTTTTCTAAGAATAAGTTTCTATGAAGTTTTTCATTTCTGTTTATTACTTTTGCTCACCACCAAAAATACCATAAAAATGGCAATTGACTATCTTCTCGCGGCAGAGTTTCAGAACCATGGTGATAAGTGATCAGCCCATCGCCCATATAGGTGATCCATCATTTTGGAGAGGTCATTCCTTAGTCGACTTTTACGACATGCTCGGGGAGAGAAGAAGCTGGACTCGTTCTATGCTTTTTCTTTACTCCCAGTCCATACTAATCTATACTAATATTATAAATGCGAAAGTAACTCTGTCTGTCTATCTGTCTGTTACCTTTTCACGCCTAAAATGCTGAACCGATTTTGATGAAATTTGGCAAGGAGATAGATTGCATCCCGGGGAAGAACGTAGGCTTCCTTTATTTGCAAAAATAATCCTGAAGAGGGTGAATAAGCGGTGAATGTTTGTATGGGGAACTTATTACTACCAAGGTTAAGTAAACTTAGATGGGTGGCCGCCCGAAAATGCCTTGTGACGTAGACTTTTTGCGCTCCCAGATTATTTTCATGTCCATCCCCTATCTCCGATAATATCAGTATTCATAAAACCTTAAGACAATATAATTTCAAAAAAAATCTTCTAACACTCAAACAACATCGCGGGTTACAGCTGGTTAATAATAAAATACCTGAGTTATTTGGATCTTCTTCAGCTTCAGGACTAGGTGGAACCTCTGAATCCGAGAGCATAATGCAGTCATCAGAGTCAGAGGATGATGATGATGATTCATCCCCACTGCTACTGTCCACATCCACAATTTCTACGACCTAAGAAGAATAATATAAATAAATATCTAATAATCAACTGAATGGTGTGGACATCAGAAACCACATTTAAATACCTCTTTCCGACTTGGTGTAGCTCCTGAAGTGGTAGGCTTTGTTACCTTAGAGATTTCTAACTGGCTTTTTGTTGGCTTTTCTGCAGTTGACAGTTTAGAAATCACAGTATTTGGCAAACTGAAAACAAAAATTTTATTGAGCTTTAACAATTACACAAAATGATAAGACCAAAGAGTTGAGGAATAAAAATGCATACTTAAGCTTTTGTCCTGATGCAGCTTTCTTCAAAATCGAGGATCCACCTTGGAGCAGTGATAATGTTTTCTGATGTATTTTGTTTTGTCTATTAAGGGCAATCTGCCTTTGAACCTGTGAGAAAAGATTTCTTTTTAATTCCGCCTTAAAAGGTGGAATTGAGAATTATTAAATTATACAACAAAAAAAAAACAATTTTAATAATATTGCAAGATACCTTATTAGGCCTCATTTAAAAAAAAAACAGAAAAAGCAATAATCATTATTCATATTACCACAAAAACATACTATATTTTTCTCAACTTTCCAAGAACTTTAATAGAGATCTTATAAAGTTTATACTATGAATGAATTTTACCTCTCTTATAATCCTCTGTTGTTCCTGCACGCGTGCCAAACGCTCAGACTCCTGTCTCTGTGCTGTCAGTGTTGAAGCGTCAAGGTTCTTTTCATCCATAACTTCCCTGATATTCCGCCTCACATTCAATGCATTTGGGTTTGCTGGCTTTTTCTGAAAGGTTAACATTATTCAAATAACAATGGGATTCCAGACTTTCAGTACCTACATTCTTTGTATAGTTACCTTCAATATTCTTTTCTTAATAGTCAAAGTCAAATATAATTTTTTGAATTGAATTTATAAGGGATCACTATGAAATGTCTTAAATCTATGTTAAATTTAAACCTGTTTGTAATGTGCCCATTACATTCAGTATAGAAACCACACAAATAAACAGATAAACTTTGTTTATCTTCTATTATGGTACCTATACAACGTGTAACATAATGTCCCTATAAGCCCGAAACGGGGGTGTTCTATACGTCATTGCGAACAACGTTTGTTCAACGACTTTTAAAATTTCAAAGGTTTTCATTCATGAAATGTCTCTTAAACTTTGCTCCAATACGTAACTTGACACAACATGAGGCATCCCTATTTACAGCTGTTTTTTGACCTTTAAGTGTGAACTCTAGATGAAACAGGTAACAGAACAGACACCATTAGTAAAATGCCTACCTACTTACCTAATAACGAGGTGGCTTAATAAGTAATTTCTATTTTTTTTTGAAGGCCTAGTGGTACCTTGGTATTTATTGGTAATTAAAATGTAAGGTCACATCACGACTAAAATCCCTAGGCACCGTAAACATCCTTTCAGATCTCTTTGTTAAGTACCTAGTATAGGAGATAGGTACCTTACCTACTCAATTTTGTACCTACCTACTCGGGCCTTAAAGGTATCCTCAGTGGGTGCCAAGGAGTATGAGAGGATGTCTACCGTGCCTGAGGATAAAGCCGTGATACCTACTCAATTTTGTACCTACCTACTCGGGCCTTAAAAGCATCTTGAGTAGGTAACAAGAAGTATGAGAAGAGGTCTACCGTGCCTGAGGATAAAGCCGTGACCCTATTCCACTTTAGTTTTTCCAACGATGTATTATTCCAATATTCATTGGAGCATTTTTCAATGCAATTTTGTACCTACCTACTTGGGCACTAAAGTCAAAGGTTGTGACTTATCTGTCTTACTAATCTTCATTTTCATCGTGAACAGCCTATTTGTCATTGGTTGCATTGAAACAACAACAACAACTAGTGGGATGGCACCTCGCCCTAATTGGCTGTCGGTGCCTTTGCTAAATTCAAAATCCGCAACCGTCAACCGACACCGCACCGCAAGCGTTTGTTTAATAAAATCAAATTGGTTCCGTAGGTTTATTTGTTTTTTACTTTTCTTGATTGAACTACGTAATTGTTGGTAGGTTATTATGTAAGTAGGTAGGTACCTAGTAGCAAATGGGGATGGAGCACATGGTAGCATATTGGTATGAACCCCGCCTTCCCATCCTTAAGTCGTGAGTTCGAATCTATGGATTTTTCGATTCGAAATTTATGTGTGCAATATCAATGCTCTCAAACGGTGAAGGAAAACCTCGTGAGGAAACCAGGCATGTCATAGACGTGTGTCAAAGTGTACGAAAGGAACCTTCAAGGTGCACTCTAATCCTTCCATCACACTGGTTCAAGAGCTAACGACACGGACACGACGACAGTAGTAGTAGTAGTAGTAGATGTATGGTGAAGTTTTTTTCCTTTTTTTTCCCAATCGGTATTTAGTGGGTTACCCCAGACAAGGAACCCTAAAAATTCGGCTTTCGGCAATAGGTACCTACTTTTGGTCGCAAAACAGATCGGTTTTTATCAGTCGCAATTAGCATTCGTTCCTTGCAACAACTGCAACAAGCAATCTCTCGGTTCGCGTAACTAATTAACGATACGATGTCGGCTTTGTACTCAAACGGTGAGTATTATGATATGGTGTTGTGTGTGTGTGTTGTAGCAGCACCAAATAATTAATAGCTTAGTAGCGGCGCGTCAGCTCTACAGAGAGCGTTATCCAGGGCGGCCATTGCCATCTTACGGGCTATTTTCTGGGATTGGGGAACCGTCTTCTCTCGACGGGATCTTTCCACCGGCGCACCAGTGAGGGAAGACCGGGAATTCGGTGGTGTGTTGTACCTACTTCCCTTTGATGGATACCGAGTACCTACTGTGTGTGTCAACAGTGATAAAATTCAGTGATAGGTAGGTATGATGATAGGTACCTAACCTATCACCCTACCTAGTAGGTACCCCATTAGTACCTAGCTTACTAATAAAAAATGACAAAAATAATTTTGTGATTGTGAATGTGAATGTGAATGTGTACCAGTAATACCAACCTAGGTACCTACATACCTACCTAATACCTACCATGTCAATTAGCCGTGTTCCGAGCCAACCAAGAAGAAGGGAGAAAAGGTATAACTTAACTTTTCCTGTACCTAGGTCCTTAGGTAACTACCTAGGTAGATGTAGGTAGGTAGTTGTTTTTTTATGTGTGAAAGATATCGTGATTTTAATCTTCGACTTTAATTTCTACGTAGAATTAAAAAAATTGCAAATTCTTACGAAAACTTTGGTGATTTGATTACACCTAGGTACTTTTTGAAACTTGCCGCGCGTTCAATTGTCTGCGTATGTGTGGGTCCGACGCGATAGGAGGGTGCGCGTGTGTTTGTTACCTACGCAAATGGTAAACAAACACATAGGGTTGTCACAAATTTCTCATGAAATAATTTGTTTTTAATTGTATTGGAATTTCAAATATGATGTATTGAACTTTTGCACACGTCAATGTATTCAAGTGCTCGGTCTGAATACACCCCTTTCGGGCTTATAGGGACATTATGTTACACGTTGTATACTCTTTTGATGGTCAAGCTATAAAATATTTATGGGTATGAGTTAATTAGAAAAGTCTAAATTAAAACTCACATCTTCATCACTTTCAGGTTTATTCTCACCATCTTCTACTTCCTCTTCTTCCTCACCTTCTTTTTTGAGAGGTTTCACACTTATTTCACCCATTTCCTTCAATTTTTCAGTGATATCAAAGTCCTGGCTGTTCTCCTCTTGCTTCATTTCCATTAACTCTTCAGATGGAGTGTTTTCCGGACACAATTCACTCCCTTCCACTTCAGCTATTTCCACATTCTTACTCAAGTCCAAATCCCCTTCATTTATGATGTCACTGATTGATAGAGTTTTTGGCTGCTCAGGCTCTGGTTGTACTTCTATACTTGGTGCTGGCTCTAAAGGAGTTTCTACTGCTTTTACTTTAGCCTCCACAATATCCCCTGTTTCAGGATCAATATAACTTTCATTTCCATTGTTCAACTCCTCCACCGCAGTAGGGTTAACCACAAACTCCTCCTCCGATAGACCATCACTGTCCGACTCAGTGCTCTCACTAGAACAGTCACTATTTATTTCTAATATGTTATTGCCCACCAGTCCGCGGATTGAGATGCCTGTATCCTGTTTGAGTTTCTTGGTGAAATCATGAAATGTTTTGACCGCTTCTAATTTTCTTTTGTTGCTCATGGGTTTCTTTTTGGGCGCAGCGCGGCGTCTTGAGTTCATAGCGGCTGCCTGCGCGTAGTGCGCCCGCTGTATCCTGGCGATGGTCTCATCGTCGCTATCGCTGTCCCACACTTCCTCGTCGGATTCGTCGTCATCTTCCTCCCGAGCCCGAGACTTCACTCTACGCCTGCTTTTCGCAGGTTTCGCGCTACCGGCACTGTCCATTTTATCTCAAACTTTTGGATACGATTCCGATCACATTCGTCAAAACCAACCGTGAGACATCACCATCATTGTAATTGTCATCTCGCTGACGCAGAGATCTAAAAAATTAATCAGTGCTGTTATTGTAATTCACAATTTCTGTCGATCTACTGTACAACTTTTCAGACTAAAACAAATCGTATTTTCAGACTGTTCTTTGTAGTTTTACAGGGACGCGGTCTAAGAATGTAGCTAGGGGTTGAGCGAGCCGGACCGCGTTCCAGGACGAACATAAAGCCCACGAACTAAAACCAATCAAACTTTTTAACATACCGTCTATAATTAAGAACACTAAACAATGTCTGCAATTAAATTTTAGGAAGCCATTACTTCCGCAATAAATAGCCTATTCAATCAACTATTCATTCATCTATAAGATTTGTGCTATGTATTCCACAAGCGTGTTTACAAAAATTTGATGTTTCTTCTACGTCAAAGTCAGCGTACCTTTTATTAGCTAGAAACAATAGAGCATGTTATCGCGTATCATAAATACTACACTCTATGTAATTTCCAATACTTTTGGTTGTAGTGGAACAAGTAATAATCATCCTTATGTTTTCCAACAATACGACCAAATTGGCTAGACAATTCTGTAATAAATGGCAACACTTAATTTTCACAGATGTTGGTATAACTGTTTTCTCCTATTGTCTATTGTTTTAAAGGTAGAACCTTACTGCTTTTAGCTGTTCGTGTGAGGTCGCCCATTCACGATGGTATTTTTTGACTATTCGGCATATAGGTATTATACTTCGCTCGGGTTGTATTCAAATAAAAAGTAGCCTATATGATATTCCAGCACACGTACTATGTATATTCCAAGTTTCATTCAAATCCGTTCAGCCGTTTAGGCGTGATTGAGGCACAAACATCCAAACTCACAAACTTTCGCATATATTATATAAGATTTTAAACATACTTGGACTAAATTATTATAGGTACCTACAGATGCTTTTTGTAAAAAAGGTAAACAGTTAATTACATTCTACCACATTTGTGTCAAAGTGACCTACAATCGAGCCTATAATAAATATTATCTGTGCTGTGCTGTGCATCATAATCACCATTATTTTCAAACACAAGTAGTTTTTGATGTTACCCCCTAGCCTTTTAGGACAAAATAACTAGACTTTACCTACCGCATAATAATAATAGCGCAGATGTACATAATCTCTTCCCATTCGTAGTATCAGTGTAGATCAGGGGTGCTCAAACGGTCGATCGCCAGCATGTAGCATGTAATCTACCTAGTATGTAACATTGAAAAATACGCGGCGAAGTTTGACGATCACTCTGACAAGGCCACCTATTAGCAGAGACAAGACTTATGTTGTGCTTAATAATATGCCTTTATACGCGTGCGTACCTATGTACTTATGTATGTAATGTAAAATGTTTTTAGTACCTACCTTCATAGTAGTTTAGTCGATCCCTTGCTTTCAAAATATTTTCTGGTAGATCGGTAGATACCCCTGGTGTAGATAGAGCCATGGTCAAAGTAACTCACCCAAAAAACTTAGCTGCCGTCCATCAGCTCATTCACTAGGTACCTACCTACCTACCTTGAACTGGAGACAGGAAGACAATTTTTCGCAATAGCTTAAATGACTCCCTAATAGTAGTAGGTACCTATTTGCAGTACCTTCGCCTAACGGAACTTAATTTACTAGCCAAGTATTTATTACCCGTCAACAATGAGAAACATTCATAAATAAAAATGGTTCCCAGTACCTATGTAGCTTTTTGGATGCCGCTTTATCGGAATCCCGATCGCCAGAGATCATTTTGGATTCGATGCACATACATAAAGTATAAGAATAAAGTTTTCCGGTTTATTAGCCTGTGCCTGTTTATTATGCTGAAAAGGTTCCAGCATATAAACTTTTCATTTTGACCTATTTTAATACTGAAGGTTATAATATGATGAATGTAAATATACATAATAACAAATAATAAGAGATGAACTCTAAGTTTATTTACATTTGATAATTTAAAATGATCTCTATTTTGTTGCCTATGTTCTCTTCTGGCTAGGCGATTAAGCCGCACCAACCAGTTGTTGCTCGCGCAGTCTGAGACGACGTTCTCGTTCAAATTCCTTCATGCGTAGAACATAACTGAAATATACAAGACAACTTTTAATACATAGTGTACCACTTAACCCACGAATGAATAATTTTTTTTTAACTAGGACAGTATTGGCTGTACTGTACATAGAGGAATACTAGTGCCGACACATCTTTTAGATTATGGTAGTGAAAGTTAGGTATGGCATAAGAAACATGAGTAGAGTGAATGCAGTAGAAATGCATGCATTAAGAAGTGCCTATGTGTGGGGTGACTTCGAGAGATAGAGTGAGAAATAGCGAGGTTAAGAGACTGATGACCAGGACAAATACAGGAAAAGTATCTTATAAAACATTTGCTCTTTTTTGAGATAACGATTTTGGAATAGTAATTTTTTTAGCAAAGTTCGCCGTTTGGCCATGAAAATGGGTAATGGCGACAAAAAAAATTTTTGATACTAATCGCCTCATTTTCTTGTATGGATCATTACATTTGAGCCGAACCTCGCGCAAACTCACGTGGGGGTTGGGGGACTCTCGTCAAATATCACGTAATTTTTTTCCCCTAAGAAATAGTGTAAAATTGTAAGAAAAATGGGTTGAATTAATAAAAATTCAACTAAAATACAGCAATATCATAATAAAATAATTAGTAAATAAAAAATTAAGCAAATTATGGTTTTGTTTTAAATGAATCCAATGCAATCGAGCACAAATTAACCTAATTAGATTAAAAATTACATACTCTTCATGTTCACAGTTCAAGTAATTATGTTTCTCATGAGCACATTTGTACATAAGTGGTATATGTTTGTAGCGGCACTCGTGATACTCGAGAAGTTTGTGGGCACAGTAGTCTCGATATTCAGGAGGAATCCGGGCTGAAATCAGATCGACTTCCCGAGCAACCATTTCTGAAAGCAGGGTTAGGTGCGGTAAACAACAAAAGTTTAAGACAGTGAGTTTTATAAACATTTTTCAATCATGTAGAAAAAACTTTGACTTGAAATAATTGAGCATAATAATAATTGAACATGATGAGATGAGGCAAATTTTACTTCTTATTCCAAATATTAGGGTTACAGAAATTAATATAATTATAATCATGAAATAACTAAATCCAGAGGTAAGTATTTAAGATTTTAAACCACTACTTGATCACATACTTGACAGAATAATATTAAATTTTTAGGCAATCAACCAGTAAGGTTTTTCCCAGCTGATGGGTGTTTTGTAAATATTTTTGTATGTTTTTGATAGCATACAAGTTGGTGTCAATAACTTCTTAATTATCTTAATACCAAAACGGCAGGATGGATTAAGAAGGTATCAAATCAAAAGTCTGTGCTCCAAATTAATTGAAGTGGCCATAGATGTTATCTTATTAACCATGTAAAAAACATTTCAACATCATGGGTAACCAAATCAAAGGATTGAGAGTTGATTTTATATAATGTGTGCACCTTTGCATGTTTGAGTAAAAGTAAATCCCAAAAGGCTAGGCTGTCACTAGATCATGAGTGAGAGGGGAAGATACTATAAATAAATCCTTTCTTGAACATTTGAAAGTTAAAAAAAAATTGTTAGTGACAGGCAAAAACCTTAAAAAAACAAAAACCATTTTTGGTTTAGTCAGCTAGGACTCTTTTAACTTTAGTATGAATTACTTGTCAATACTTTTGAATTAATTGAAGGTAGCAGAGAGATTGCTGAGGATAATAATGTTGTGATATGTGAGGAAGTAGTATTTTATACTTATTGATACAAACATTCTAACCTATTATTATGTAATAAGAAAACTAAACAAAAATACTATTACAATTAAGTTAGGATGGGTTTTTGGACTGAAAATTATTAAATGGTATGTATTAGCTTAGCAGTAGAATGTGTAGAATGATACCTCGTTCTTTTCTTTGAAAATCGAAGCCAGACTGAGGATCGAATGTAGGTTTATCGTCCATGTAAAGGTCCACATTTCGGGCGTTGAACGATCCCATAAACTGCCCCATTTTGAGTTCAAAGAGATTATGAGTTTAGAAGTTCACAATAAGATGATATAATTAGTTTGAGATAGATTTTTTTAAAAATCTATCTCCTGTGTTCATTTGTTTACAATCTACTTGCTGAGAAATGTTCAAAGTTCCAGGCCAGCCAGGTTGATGGAGTGGGGCGGGGCGGGCAGGCGAGTCGGTCAGTCAGTCAGTCGACAGTACCTAGTCAGTTAGTGTGATCAGGAATCGGTGTTGCCATCGATTGACACTGAATTTAATTTAGGCAACATTGTTTATAAAAAAAACTGTATGTTCATACCTTACTGGTGTTTAGCGCAGATTCAAACCCTGATGTCGAAACCTGCTTAATAATTAACACTTTATAAGAGAGATCATTCTAAGAATAATGGTTCTTTTTATGAGAGGAGAAAGAATCTCAGTGTAAAAGTAGAATTATTCCAATTAGAAAAATAGTCATCTGTAGAATCATATTTATTACACAGGCTATTTTGATGATATTCTCGTTTGACACCGTCTCGTTAGTTTTATTGCCAATCACTGGATGGTTTAAGGTGCCTTACATGTGAGTGGAAGACTTTTTAACAATAAAATAAATTAAATTCACAAAAGACTAGGCAGTAAGGTCTTCAGACTATAGCCTTCCCGAAAAGGAAAAAAAATAATGATCACTGCTGACTGACTGATTTCCCCTTCCCCCTATGTGATTTCCAATCCAATAAAGTTCCGCTCTGCCAACATATAATTTATTTAGTAGTATAAATTATTAGAAAAATGCGGGTAGCCGAAAATTCAAAGTAGGTACATTTCAAAGTAGAATCTTTGGATAGTGACTTCAAAATTATGGATTTACGAATGAGATTCAATAAATATAATCTTATTATTTTAAAAACAGTGGGAAAAGGCACGTACGGGTAAGTACCTCCTATCAATTATCTACTGCTGATTATTTCACCTAAGTACCTAGTTTTCTTGTTGAGTAGGGTCATTACTCAACAAGAAAACTAGGTATTACCAATCGCTATTTTTTCTGCTTTCAGGAATGTGTTCTTGTGTGAAAACCGTAATAGCAATAAACTGACAATTGTAAAAGATATTGAAATATGCATAAAATTACAAAATCAGAAGACCGTAAGTAAATAAAAAAATACCTGTAATTCCCATTTTCAAAAAAAAGTAAGTACTTTATGTAAGTATAGAGGAAACTTACTTATTTTTTAATTCTGATTTTAGGACATAGTAAACGAAGTAAAGATACTCTCTACGATAAAACATCCAAATGTTATTAGATTTTATGAATGCTACTACACGGAGAGCCACGTAATGATCTCAATGGAATACGCCACTAGCGGTAATCTTGCGGAATACATGTATCAGAGATGTCCAAAACTAATTATTCAACAGGCAAGTAGGTAAGGTACAGTAGTACCACAAATATTGTGCGCCTCGTCAAACTTCGTGCTTTGTATGAGAACCTTTGTCCGATTATACAACTAGGTAATAATAACAGCTGAACCTTTAAAAATATAAGTAGGTACGTACTAATCTCAGTAGGTACGTATTGTAATATCTCTACAACGTGTAACATAATGTCCCTATAAGCCCGAAACGGGGGTGTTCTATACGTCATTGCAAACAACGTTTGTTCAACGACTTTTAAAATTTCAAAGGTTTTCATTCATGAAATGTCTCTTAAACTTTGCTCCAATACGTAACTTGACACAACATGAGGCATCCCTATTTACAGCTGTTTTTTGACCTTTAAGTGTGAACTCTAGATGAAACAGGTAACAGAACAGACACCATTAGTAAAATGCCTACCTACTTACCTAATAACGAGGTGACCTTGGTATTTATTGGTAATTAAAATGTAAGGTCACATCACGACTAAAATCCCTAGGCACCGTAAACATCCTTTCAGATCTCTTTGTTAAGTACCTAGTATAGGAGATAGCTTACCTACTCAATTTTGTACCTACCTACTCGGGCCTTAAAGGTATCCTCAGTGGGTGCCAAGGAGTATGAGAGGATGTCTACCGTGCCTGAGGATAAAGCCGTGATACCTACTCAATTTTGTACCTACCTACTCGGGCCTTAAAAGCATCTTGAGTAGGTAACAAGAAGTATGAGAAGAGGTCTACCGTGCCTGAGGATAAAGCCGTGACCCTATTCCACTTTAGTTTTTCCAACGATGTATTATTCCAACATTCATTGGAGCATTTTTCAATGCAATTTTGTACCTACCTACTTGGGCACTAAAGTCAAAGGTTGTGACTTATCTGTCTTACTAATCTTCATTTTCATCGTGAACAGCCTATTTGTCATTGGTTGCATTGAAACAACAACAACAATAAGTGGGATGGCACCTTGCCCTAATTGGCTGTCGGTGCCTTTGCTAAATTCAAAATCCGCAACCGTCAACCGACACCGCACCGCAAGCGTTTGTTTAATAAAATCAAATTGGTTCCGTAGGTTTATTTGTTTTTTACTTTTCTTGATTGAACTACGTAATTGTTGGTAGGTTATTATGTAAGTAGGTAGGTACCTAGTAGCAAATGGGGATGGAGCACATGGTAGCATATTGGTATGAACCCCGCCTTCCCATCCTTAAGTCGTGAGTTCGAATCTATGGATTTTTCGATTCGAAATTTATGTGTGCAATATCAATGCTCTCAAGAGGTGAAGGAAAACCTCGTGAGGAAACCAGGCATGTCATAGACGTGTGTCAAAGTGTACGAAAGGAACCTTCAAGGTGCACTCTAATCCTTCCACCACACTGGTTCAAAAGAGCTAGCGACACGGACACGACGACAGTAGTAGTAGTAGTAGTAGATGTATGGTGAAGTTTTTTTTCCTTTTTTTTCCCAATCGGTATTTAGTGGGTTACCCCAGACAAGGAACCCTAAAAATTCGGCTTTCGGCAATAGGTACCTACTTTTGGTCGCAAAACAGATCGGTTTTTATCAGTCGCAATTAGCATTCGTTCCTTGCAACAACTGCAACAAGCAATCTCTCGGTTCGCGTAACTAATTAACGATACGATGTCGGCTTTGTACTCAAACGGTGAGTATTATGATATGGTGTTGTGTGTGTGTGTTGGAGCAGCACCAAATAATTAATAACTTAGTAGCGGCGCGTCAGCTCTACAGAGAGCGTTATCCAGGGCGGCCATTGCCATCTTACGGGCTATTTTCTGGGATTGGTGAACCGTCTTCTCTCGACGGGATCTTTCCACCGGCGCACCAGTGAGGGAAGACCGGGAATTCGGTGGTGTGTTGTACCTACTTCCCTTTGATGGATACCGAGTGCCTACTGTGTGTGTCAACAGTGATAAAATTCAGTGATAGGTAGGTATGATGATAGGTACCTAACCTATCACCCTACCTAGTAGGTACCCCATTAGTACCTAGCTTACTAATAAAAAATGACAAAAATAATTTTGTGATTGTGAATGTGTACCAGTAATACCAACCTAGGTACCTACATACCTACCTAATACCTACCATGTCAATTAGCCGTGTTCCGAGCCAACCAAGAAGAAGGGAGAAAAGGTATAACTTAACTTTTCCTGTACCTAGGTCCTTAGGTAACTACCTAGGTAGATGTAGGTAGGTAGTTGTTTTTTTATGTGTGAAAGATATCGTGATTTTAATCTTCGACTTTAATTTCTACGTAGAATTAAAAAAATTGCAAATTCTTACGAAAACTGGTGATTACACCTAGGTACTTTTTGAAACTTGCCGCGCGTTCAATTGTCTGCGTATGTGTGGGTCCGACGCGATAGGAGGGTGCGCGTGTGTTTGTTACCTACGCAAATGGTAAACAAACACATAGGGTTGTCACAAATTTCTCATGAAATAATTTGTTTTTAATTGTATTGGAATTTTAAATATGATGTATTGAACTTTTGCACACGTCAATGTATTCAAGTGCTCGGTCTGAATACACCCCTTTCGGGCTTATAGGGACATTATGTTACACGTTGTATATTACATATGATCATCGCGTTAGTTCGTATAATATCAGAAGCTAGACGAATATTGCCGAGGCGCAATATATTTGTGGTAGGTACCTAGGTACTACTGTGACTAGCATGTAACCTAAAGGTCATGCAATAATAAAAAAATACTTAAGTCAATTATCCTATCTAGGTACCCTTCATGTATCGTAGTGAGAATCGAATCCACCTCAGGCTCACACTCGCTTGTTTGGTGGATATATTTTTAATTGCTGATAAAATCCTAATTTACCGACCTAGTACTTACCTACAAATACTCATGATTATATATTGTTACAGGAAATACTTTTCTTATTCTCTCAAATACTTCTTGGAGTCAACTACATTCACAGTCTCGGCATCATCCATAGGGATCTCAAAGCTGAAAACATACTGTTGACGGGCAAGTTTGGAGTGTTAGTCAAAATAGGAGACTTTGGAGTTTCAAAAATGTTAGAAAGGTAAATTACCTACCGACCTACTAGGTAGTACCTACCAAAATATACCGTATTCATTTACGTAGGTACCTACCTAATAAATTGTTCTTTCTAGCGCCAAGAAGACTTGTACCGTGATTGGAACCCCCTATTATTTGGCACCGGAACTGTGTGAAGGGAAACCTTACGACACTAAAAGCGACGTTTGGTCTCTAGGTTGCCTGTTATACGAGATGTGCACTCATAAAAGAGCTTTTGAAGCAGAGGTATGTAGTTAATTACCTACCTACCTAATGTTTTGAACCAAGGTACCTATTCATAATCAACCTATTCCTAAAAGTCCACTGCTCGTGTAACTGCCTCCATCCACCGAACTTGGTAGTGTACTCGGTCTATCAGGTGGCGATTCGAGAATCTTTACTCCCCAACAAGGGTACTATATGACCAAGCTATATAACCTGCCTACCACTGATACTTTGTAGGTTTATCATCGTATGAAAAAGTATTGCCATTATCCTTTTATTTTCAGACGCTGGTCGGTCTAGTCAAAGTAATAACAAGCGGAAGTGTACATCCGATAGATCTTAAATCATACGACAGGGGCATGCAAGACATAATAGACTCAATGCTGTCCATACTACCAGAAAAACGACCTACGATTAGAGACTTGATGGGACGAAATATCCTTCTACCGGCAATTTATACAGCCTTCTTAGACGCTGGAAATGAAGATTTATTATATTTTAAAACAAACAATGAATTGAATGACAAAAATTAATTGAAGTGGATTTAGATGAATTTAATTTAATTTAATAAAATGATTTAAAATTAAAATAACCGAATACTATATAACATTTAAATGAAATAAAATAATTTTTAACTGTTTTATTTGTTTATTTCCAAAATATTTGAAACATTACTGAGGTACAATTATCTTGAAACAATATTCTTTGCCTCCAAAGATTTTTGGAAAGATATTTCGCTTTGTGTAGGTATGTAATCTGTTCTTTCCAGTAAAGATTGATCAAGTGTAGTACCTTCTTTAAAAGCTATATTATCTAGTTAGTAGTTCTATTCTTACCAGCTTAACAAAACTGAGTAAGATTTGTTTTAGGTGACTATACCCTAATAATAATATCTGTTCTTATAGCTACAATATACTGAAGTGTGGCAGCATTGACTCTACCCATTTGTTTGATCTGTCTCCATTTCCTCATCTTCATCTCTCTCTGAAATCATAATAAAATATTGATTTGCATTATGTCTTATAAAGATAAGCTATCATCACTTTGTCTAAAGTCACACTGTTGTTTCTTCAATAAATAAATAACACCCAACAGTCACATATGTACATAGCTCTGATCCCACACTAGGAATACCTGTGTTCTGGGTATCAGAAACTACGAGTACCATGGTACCACAACATCCAGACCTGAAAGAAACATTTGCAGAACATGCAAACATTTCTCCCACAACAGGAATATAACCCTCTCCTTTTGCGTCTCAGTCGAGCACTCGTCTGCTACGCCACCGAGGTCGTTAGTTACAAGCGCCAGGAGTCGTAATATTATGATTTTGAATAAGTAAGTTCGTATGAGCTAGTGGCCAACTCTTGTGACGGAGTTCTTAGGCCGCCTAAAGGCCTCCGTCATGGTTTAACGACTTAAAAACCGGGACCGACAATTTAACGTGCCCTCCGAGGCACGGAAGCGCTCAGCTCGTAATGCCACTTGCGGTCACCCATCCTGATTGTGACCACGCACAACGTTGCTTAACTTCAACGATCATACAAGAATGTTTAAGCAAGCTACCTCACGAGCGCTTCTTGATAAGATGAGGTCCTATGACAGTCAAATGAGAAAAAATATTTTTATAACATCAATATTCAATTCTACCGACTAGGACTTTTATATTATTAGAAGGTGAGGTTGTTTGCTACTTGGAACTAAAGTTCTTATCAATCAAAAAGTATAAATTCCTGGGAACTCAGTCTTCTCTCCCAGGATATCTGAAAAGTTGAATTTGTAATTTAGTTTTTTTATGTTGTGTTTCAGCAGTTTCAGTGATGTTTTCATTTTATGAATACCTACCTCAAGATTTACACCAGGTACAGCATGGTAGAATACAATGGAATTTTTAGTATTAAACAATGATATGGTTTTTTTTTCAATCATGTCAATGGTTCACACGATAGAAGAAATGGCTTACGAAGATTAAATTAAACTTGAAAGATAAAGTCTTACGTTGGCCATTGGTTTGCGTCACAGGCTGCAATGGCTTCTGTCCAGGGATTTGACCTGACTGGAGCATCCTTGTCAGCCGCTCCACCTCATGCAGAGAAGAAGCATTTTTGATAGCTTCTCTGATCTTATGGATTTCTTGTGGGGTGAGATCTAAAAATAAAAGAACACATAATAATCTTTGATCTATAATATGGTTTTTGATATCCTATTGTAAGGAGTACCAATGTGCAGGAATAATATATAGTATGTACTAGCTGCCTCCCGCGGCTTCGCTTGCGTTGTACCCAGTTGAAAAATAGCCTATATGTTAATCCAGCACATGTACTATGTATATTCCAAGTTTCAATCAAATTCGTTCAGCCGTTTAGGCATGATTGAGGCACAACCATCCAAACTCACAAACTTTTGCATTTATAATATAAGTAAGATTAAATGGATCTTATTTTATAAACATAGCATTTGTGTAACTTACTTGTGACTTTGGGATCAGGCATATTTCCTCCAGGCACAAATGTTTTGGCTTTCTTTGCAATCTCCTTTTGCATCTCCTTCCCTTTTTTGCTTTTGAATAGTGTATTAGCTTCCTCTCTTTCCTTCTGCTTTATCTTTCTGAAGTCTAATAACCTTAGTTCTGGGAGTTTGAAAGCCATGTATGCTCTGAAACAGTAGATTAATTAACATCTTTCCAGTACAAAAGTCAAGAAAAACTAAACTTTCAATGAGAAATTAGAAATACCTGTAATGTTGTTTATTAGCAACAGGATTGTGCATTAGAGATAGTGTTCTCAGCTTCGGCAAAGACGCTAAGTGGTCCAGATCACCAAGTTCTGAGATATTGTTGTTAGTAAGTATGAGTGACTCCAAATTGGGAACATACTGTTCCAAATTTTCACCAATTCTCCTGAAAACATTATTAAATAGTTACATTTTCACATCAAACATTTATTAGGCAAGTATTTACCTACTGATGAAAACTTACACAATTCGGTTATTGTTAAGAAGTAGACATTTAAGTCTTTTTAAAAGTGGAAAACCATCTAGCTTTCTGACATCGTTATCAGAAAAGTCTATTGTATCAAATTGGTCCAAAGTAGCTCCCAAGTTCTCGATTTGAGGGATTTTGTAACCTGGAAAAAATACATAATTTCAATTTAAAATTGAGATTAATTTTATTATTCTAATTCTAATAAAAGGTAAGGGAACAAAGATCTGCACTGACGTCCCTCTGTGGGGTGCATAGTGCATTTTCCCCTGCTAATCCTCCCCAGCCAGCCCAATTCCTTGAAGTACAGGAGAAGTACTTTGGAATGTTGGCAGCAGTTTTCCAGTATCCTGGATGGTGTTGCGGTTGTTGGAGATGTTGATGACTTTGAAGATGCTGATGCTGGGTAATTCTTGATGACTGTCTGCAGTCCCGAGTAGAGTCATTTGTTGCGGGGCAGTGAAGCATTACGTTTTCCAGTCTCCATTGCTGTCCGTTACTCTTATTTTGAGTAGATGGTGATTATGTGATCGCGACCATTGTCCGAATTTTACGTCTCATTTTTAGTAACGTTGTTGTATTAACGTTGACCTTTGTTATGTTTAGGGATCAGACTTCTGGTGTGACGAGTTCTGCCTGTGTCCCATTGTTTCTGATGTTCATTTTCAGTGCATTTGCAATTTTATTATTTTAAAGATTATTTATTTTGTTTGTTGCTATGGTAGTGAGCATTGGCTGATCATTGATAACAAGATAGGTTATGTATTTAACTCGTCCTGTGTATGTACGTATAGCGAGAGCGCTAAAATTGTAAAATATTGATAGCATGAATTTACTGTAGGGGAGGGTAAACATGCAAAAGAAATCGCTAAATGTTTTAGGTAGTAAGTACCGAAAACTAACCTCTAAGATCCAATTCCCTATCTCTGCATGGGTTCATGTATTGCATGGAATTCTGTATTAGTTCGGTAGTAAGCTTCACCATTGTAGCAAAATGTTCACAATTTATGTAGAAAGATGGTTAACTTGATATAATAAATGAAAAATATTTTTAATAGCCGCGCGTCACCAAGTTCACCAACAAACAAAATCACACACCACAACTGACCGAAACAATGAACGAACGAAACGAACGAAATTAATGAAATGAACGAAGAAGTCATAGACAGAGGTCAGCACTCGGAACAATTCTTCCAAGGGTCAACAGTTCTTTTTTTTTCTCGTAGAGCTGAGCTTAAGGGCCTCTAGCTGGCGCTATTTACCCTGGCCACTTCTCTGAAAGCGACGACCGACGACTGGTCACGATTATTTGGCACCTAGTGTGCTATATGGAGTATTCTGCGCTGCCCAGTATCTCTCGGGGCAGTGGCCGCCAAGTTTTTTGGACATCGAAGTCGGGTGGTCGCGTCTGCACCTACCTGCATTGGCATTGAGGTGGGCGTGGTGACTATTGTTTGGCGCGGTCGCGTCGTACATGCGATACCATAATTTAACCACGAATGCCTCAACGCTGGGTATTTGCATTGCACATCGCGGCTGATTAGGTACATCTTTCCGCTCCGCTCTTATGCAGACTAGTGCGATGTTTTGCAGTCGGTCATCTCTACGTGGATGAAAAAAACCCATACCAAGCTGGGACCGCTTATGTAAGCCGCGATCGAATGTAGGTCTTGTACACCTCTACTATTAGCCAGCTCGGTCCGTAGTTGCAGCCTCGACGAAAGGCGGGTCTTAGTCTATAACATAACGCGAGCAGGAGGGTTATTCACGATGACCAAAGAAAACGAGCCACGTAACGAGCCAAATGTCATCGTGTCTCTAAACGCAAACGAGACACGCCATGGTGTGAAATCAAAAACTGTATTCTGCATGCCATAAGACTAGTTGTCTATGACCGTGTTTTGGTTTTACGTGATTCGTTCAAAATCAAGCATCCGGTCTGTTCGGAAAACTATCGGTTTTAGATTGATTTTATTTTTTTGTTTACAATCTTCATCTCAAGTAAATAAATATTCAATAATAGAATTTCTAAACTCTTTCTAATATTAATTTCGTTATATTTTAAAGTTTAGAGCCCAAAAAAAATAAAAAGCGTTAAATGGTTAGCTAAATCAAATCAACCACAATTTGTTTCCGAACGAATTGTCAATCAAAATATTGACATATTGCATTGTTTGTTTTGAAAAAAACTTGGCTATATTATAACGTAGTGATAAAAATAGACGTTCTTCGAAGACAACGTATGATATGCTGGCGCCAGCAACGCCCACACATAAATAGGAGACTGTCAAGGGATTCTGCTGAGCTGGACCCTAAATTTTTCGTGCTATTTTATAAGGTGGCCAAAGAGTTGTTTTGGTATTGTGCGGCGTTCTTGGAGGCAGGCTAGCTAATTCTGGCCTTCAGAGATGTTCTAGCATTACAACAGAAGTCAAAGTAAGTATTGTGTTAGCTAAACTTAATTTATTGAACAATAATAAAATGGTAGGTACCTAGGTTAGGTATTAGCTTAGACTGAAACCTACTATATTTACTGTATTTTTCCAGATACTTACAACCCTCAATTTCCTTATCACCAGTAGCTATCAAAAGCCAGTGGGAAACTTTTGGTTAGCACCTGTAAGCCTCTGCATAGAGTAAGCGGTGAATGCCTTGAATGATGCCAACCTACATCAAATTTCCTACCTCCGAACAAGAGAGGAATTAAATCAAACAAGGGTAATATTTTAATCAACTATTTATTTTAGTAGGTATTACATAATAGTATTTGTGAGAGCATCAGCGAACTAAAATAAATTAATTTTATTAGATTCTTTGAAAAAACTTTCACTTTCATTATATTAGTAGAATATAATCTTTATTTCCAAAAACATGAAAGTATGTACCTACCTATAAAAACAATAACAATGATTTCTGCCTCGTTTCAGATTTGCAACAGTGGCTTAAAGGCATACCTACTCATGTGCTACCTTAGGAGGGGCAGCTCATGACAGTTATATTATGTTAAATAAATCAGAAATCATGAGATGTGTGTGTGTGTGTGTGTGTGTGTGTGTGTTAGTGTTAACGTATGGGTACATGCGGTTGTGTAGGTATAATAAGTAATAATAAATGCATTAAAACCATAAAACACAAAAATACTCACAGCACACATACTATGCATATCTCAAGTTTCACTTAATCCATGCAGCCATTTAGAAGTAAATTATGAGGCACAAGCATCGTTACATCTTCACAAACTTTTGCATTCACAATAAAAGAGCTATGTTAAGTTATGTTATTTTAAGTTACATGTGCATATTAAGAAGTTTATTGTACATGTGTAAGCATGACTGTGTGTGTGTGTGTGTTTTAGATTGTTACATTTAAATTGTTATATTTCAGAGCCGCCCACGCACTATGCCAGCACGTGGATCAGAAGCAATTGCTGTACGCAATACAGTCTCAGTACATGTCTGGTCCACTACGCCAGGGCTTCTACGACATCCTCATTGAGATGCATCTCGAGTCGCACGCCACTACCATGCGAGTACACCAGCTTCGCTTGAACAGCATCTGGAAAAGAACAGGATTATGAAATACTAGGTGGCAGCACAGGTAAAGTACGCGCTATCGTTGCGTTTTGAGCTTTACGCCAGTAATTTCAAGCAAACTAAAGCTTTCCAATATTATAGTATACATACATACATATTATAACGCCGTATCTGAACCGAATGAAACTTGGAATATACATAGTACATGTACTGGATTAACATATAGGCTATTTTTTATCCGGGTACCACGCGAGCGAAGCCGCGGACGGCAGCTAGTAATAATAATAATGCATGCCCATAATGTCTAAGAATCAAGAAGATAATTATATAACAGACAAGTTCTTACTTTTTTTGCTTGTTTTTGTTTTTTCCAGGGAGGTGTGCAAAAACGAGTTCGTGATCCCCCTGGGACCGGAACTGAAGGCGTTGTACGAAGACCCAGAGATGGGGCACAGCCTCCGCTCGCTGCAAACAGAGAGCGTTCGACCGCAGATGAAGAATGAAGAAAGCAAGCAAACTCACGTGATAGGTATCTGTAAAGATATCACGTGAGTTTGCTTGCTTTCGTGTTCACAGACATTCGGAAGAATATAAATATGTCCCAGGTGGCCGATTTGTAGGGCTCAGTGGGCACGTGTTCTCGTCGGGTTCCGACATAATGGGTAACCTCGAGAAAAAAATCACACTCGGTATAATCGTACGAAGTTATTAGCGTCCAGTATAAATACCAAGTAACTCTTGAATAAACAAGTAGGCAGAACAGATACGTCCCGCTCGGCACGAGCTCTAAAAATAGACTGCCCGCCAGCTCCAACGGCCGCATCCAAGCATGACTCGGCTGTGACGTCACGCTTGCGTTCTGTAGGTAGTGAGTCAGTGTTGCAGTGTGATTGTAGATGGCGCTATAATTAATCTCCGACAAATATGTATCGCCATCTAGCCCCAAACTAAGGTTAACTTAATTTTGTTCCGACACATGTAATTTTAACTGAATTCCTACGAATAGGTACTGAATGTTGTTATTTCGATAGAAAATCTTCCAGTCCCAATTTATCTTCACCTCGCAAAACATCTTGTTTCAGAGAGAGTATAACGGAGATCAGCAACTTTTACTCCCCCTACTTCCCGCTGGAGGAGGTCCGCGAGTTCGTGATGCTGGCGTTGGCGGACGCAGTTACAACCAACCAGGTGCACAACCGCGACCCCGTGGGCGGCACCAATGAGAACCTCTTCTTGTGAGTACACTCTTCCTGTGAGTACACACTTCCTGACAGTACACTCTTCCTGCGAATACCTTCTTCCTGTGAGTACACTCTTCCTGCGAGTATAATTTCCTGACAGTACATTCTTCCTGTTAGTACTCTTCCTGATAATATACTCTTCCTGTGAGTACACTCTTCCTGTAAGTACTTTACCCCTATCATCAGGCCAACTCTCATTTTAATAAATAAATAAATATTCATAGGCAACCCAACTCGTTAATCCGATAAGAGTTTATTATTCTTCAGACGTTAAGCTGTAATTAAGTCAAACACATCAAAACAAACTTTTTAAATGTGTATCAGACCTCTGATCAAACTGGTAGACCGTCTCCTTCTAGTCTGTATGATGCGAGATGAAGACGTTGAGAAGCTCCTCATCATGATCAACCCTGAGACGTGGGATCCCACCTTTGAAAGTTACAATTCATAAAATTTTTACTGCCTTACCCACAAGTTTCCATTATCTGAAATTCTTTATTGTACACGCACGAAACGAAACAAATACACACAAAACATTAAAAAGTACATGTACAAAGGCTAGCTTAACTCTTAAAGAGTTTTCTGCCAGCAAACCTTTGAGGCAAGGGAGAGGCTTTAACATAAGTGGAAGTTATGTGTACAGAGACAGGAAAAAGAAAAACATAAAGATAAGCTTACAAATATAATAAACTAATAAGATATACTACACACAATATAAATATATACAAATAATATATATCTACAAAAATATATACAATATATACATACATATAAATAAATATTATTAAAAAATTAAACATTATTATTTTAAATATTATTACACCATCATCATCATCATCATTTTCCTGCCCTTATCCCACTAGGTGGGGTCGGCACAACATGTTTTCCTCTTCCATCTTCTCCTATCATTCGTCATCTCAGTACTCACTCCTTTCATACGCATGTCTTCTTTCACACAATCCATCCATCTTTCCTTCCTCTGTCCGTGTATCCATCCACATTCATATTCAGCACTTTCCTTGTAACACGACTTTCATCCCTCCGCATAACATGCCCACGCTAACCTATTACTCTATTTTCCTATTATTACACCGATTACCTGAAAGTTTTTAATGATAATATAGATTGTCTTTGTAAATAAATTTTTGAAGTTTCTATAAATGTTTCTAATTCTGTCCTATAGAAAAGACGAGCACAGGTAAGGTCTACTACACATGAAAATGGCGGAGGGAGCGAAGCTTCAGATGTGCTATCTCCTACAACATCTGAACGACATACAACTGAGGCATAGAGTGGAAGCCATCATAGCTTTTGCTCACGACTTCGTAGGCAATCTGCAGAGCGATCAGTCGAGGTAACATCGGCATAACCCTGCTTTAAAAAAAAAATTCTATAAATCTTACTTATATTATAAATGCGAAAGTTTGTGAGTTTGGATGTTTGTGCCTCAATCACGCCTAAACGGCTGAACGGATATGTACTGGATTAACATAATAGGCTATTTTTCATCTGGGTACTACGCGAGCAAAGACGCGAGAGGCAGCTAGTATAAATATAAATATTTGAGGACATTATCATATAGCACCATCTAGCCCCCAACTAACCAAAGGGAGCCAGATGGCTGATAGAATACTCCCGCAGCGGGAATCAAACCCAATCAATCAATGCTTGTGGCCACCAGAAACAATAATACCAGCTTGAACTGATTAAATATTATGTACGCATATTTTTCTTGCTTTCAGACGTTACCAAGAAATGAAGCAGTCAGATTTGCCGAGCGCCGTGGCTGCCAAGAAGACCAGGGAATTCCGCTGTCCGCGAAGTCTATAGTAGGTAAATAAGCACACAATCTACATCGTCGAAACTAAAATCTTACTTCTTACTTATATTATAAATGCGAAAGTTTGCGAGTGTGGATGTTTGGATGTTTACATTGAGTTAAAAATTTGGCTCGCTTCGCTCGCATAAGTTAAAAATTTCGGCTTGCTTCGCTCGCATTGGTTTCAAGCTCGCTTCGCTCGCTAACCTTTACAGACTTCTAGAGATGGTTTAAAGCTACATTAAGTTAAAATTTTCGTTAAAAATAGCATAGGCAGCAAAGATCGCATAGGCAGCAAAGATCGCATAGGCAGCAAAGATCGCATAGGCAGCAAAGATCGCATAGGCAGCAAAGATCGCATAGGCAGCAAAGATCGCATAGGCAGCAAAGATAGCATAGGCAGCAAAGATCGCATAGGCAGCAAAAATCGCATAGGCAGCAAAGATCGCATAGGCAGCAAAGATCGCATAGGCAGCAAAGATAGCATAGGCAGCAAAGATAGAATAGGCAGCAAAGATCGCATAGGCAGCAAAGATCGCATAGGCAGCAAAGATCGCATAGGCAGCAAAGATCGCATAGGCAGCAAAGATAGCAATATCGAATTAACACATTAAAATACAATGTAACTAACCTAGGTAATGTACATTACCGTCGTACTGATAACTTGTGTTTAGAGTACGTACCTACCCACAGAACACTAATGTATTAATACGATATAGGTACTTACTCAAACACAAGTTATCAGCACGATGTCGAAACACGCAAAGCCAAAGGAGCAAAGCGGTCAGATACGAAGGCTAAGCGCTTTTATACAAATCCTTCGTAAACAACAAGATGGCGGCGATGTCGTACCGGTAGTCGTTCAGTGACTTACATTAAAATCATAAATTGACTTTTATATTAATTTAACTAACATCTAAAATCAGGATATTAATTTACGAAACTTTACACTTAAAAAAAAAATAAGATAGTTCCTATAATGATTATGTAGATAAAATTAAATATTCGTAGATATTTGTATTCCTGTTTTTTTTTTAAGACTAATTTTATTTTGAGTAGTTTCTATAAATTATTACCTAGTGTTCCAGAATGCGGTTAAAAATTTGTTTAAAAGATTGTGATTTTCTATGCTGTTTTTTAGTAGATATTATATAGTTTATTTATAAAAGACTGATTATAATACTTTGTTTCATAAAAACATCGTTGTCTTATTTTTTCCTATTCCGTCTGATAGGAACCTGCAATTAAAATGGACGCTTTTATTATAAATTCAAAGGTTAATTGAGTAATAGGTAGGACCTACCTGGTAGGTGTTACTAGTTTAGAAAAGAGTAAATGGAGTAAAAGGAGTAAACTTGACTATATACTTGTCCTAAGCCTCGAGCTCAACTATATACCTACTTGTCTTACCCCCGAATACTCAAACGCGACTCAGAGTTGAGCACGTCTCAACTCACGGTTTTTTGACAGTTTCTGATGATAATCTGTCAAAAAATCGTCATTTGAGACGTGCTCAATTTTGAGATGCGTTTGAGTATTCGGAGGTTAGGCCTTTTACGAAATCTACTAGGTAATTGTGATGTTTTTACAGGCTTCAAGCACATGGACCAAGAAGAAGAATCTTGGAAGGAAAATTGTCCTTGTGGCGAGGAGCTCATCATCAGGATGAACGAGATCCACGAGAGGCTCATGGTGCATGTGTCTCTCAACGCTCTGCAAGAGCCACTGTCTGAGGTAACTATTACTACTCATAACGTAAATAACATTTGGAATTTCTTGGAAAAACATTTATCTATGGAGCGAAAGACTTTAGAGAGAACTAGAAAGAGTTGAAGGTATGAAAGGTTAATTATAGTTGAAAGAGAACTAGAATAAGTGAAAGTATAATTAAAAAAAAAACTGTCAAGTGCGAGTTGGATCCGCACACGAAAGGTTCAGTACTAGTGCAAAAAAAAAACTAGAATCTACAGTAATTTTTATAATAAAAGTGTCTTATAATAATTTGACGGCCTCGGTGGCGTGGCGGGCGATTACTCGGCAGAGGCGCAAGAGGCGCGGGTTCGATTTCCACTGCGGAAGAAATTGCATGTTCTGTAAATATTTCTTCCGGGTCTGGGTGTTGTGGTAGCATGGTACTCGTAGTTTCTGATACCCACGACACAGGGAATCCTAATGTGGGGTCAGGACTATGTATGTGACTGTTGGGTGCTATTTATTTATTTATTGTACCTACAGGCCATAGAAGAACCGGCAAAGAAGACTCCAGAAGAGAAGTTCCGTAAAGTCCTGATCGGCACTATTGTCAGTTGGGCCGAGGAGTCGCAGATCGAGACGCCCAAACTCGTCAGAGAAATGTTCAGGTAATTTTACTCACATCTCTGTTCCAGGTACCAAACAAAAAAAAATGTATCTTCGTTGCCATTTATGTTTTACACTATTTATATGTTAATTCATGTAACATGATGAAACTGGCAGATATATTACAGACTCCTAATGATAATAATAATATATTTCTTCCTTCCAGTCTCCTAGTCCGTCAGTACGACGCTGTTGGCGAACTGATCCGTGCTCTCGAGAAGACTTAGTTATGTGATAAACGCAAAGACGAAGCTGGATGTAGCGGAGATGTGGGTGGGGCTGAGCCAGATCCGCGCGCTGCTGCCTGTGCAGATGAGCCAGGAGGAGGAGGAGCTCATGAGGAAGAGACTCTAGTGATCCATCATACTAATTAAGATTTAAAAAAGACTGACTTGTCCTTAGAATAGAAGCAAACAAACAATTCCAAACCTATGATTAATAAGACTGAGATATAGTTTGTTTACTTTATTATATTTGAAACTCATCAGATATTATATCTTATTTCAGGAAACTCGTGAACAACCACACCTTCTTCCAGCTGATTTAATTAGGTATGACTTGTTTACTATAAAACACAACTACTTACCTACATGCTCAGACCAAATAAAAAGAGTAGACGCCGCGCCGCGAACAACAAAAGTGAAGCCACACAAAACCGTGCTCCTGCAAGTAAACATACACGCTCACGCACACACCTACACTAAAACCATGCTCATCGCTCTTAGTACGTCACGAGTCTTAAAAAAAGAATTATGCCTTCCTGTGTAGTGAAAACTTGTAAAAACAGCAGCAAATCACATAAAAAGTCTCACGGAATCACTTTTCACTTACTGTAAGTACTTCAAATAGCATCGTTTCTTAATTATTATACTATGAATTTAGGTTACTTGGAACACACAACCTTAAAACCTTCGACACACACATAAATAAAATGGCGGCTTCACTTTTATTGTTCGCGGCGCGGGGTCTTTTCTTTTATTTGGTCTGAGCCTACATGGTTCAATTTGGGAAAATTGTGTCATAAAAAATGTTGATTTTTTTAAATAGGTATAGAACTCTCTAAATTCTCATACAAACATGACCCACAATACAGAGGGACACTAGGATTATGTGTCTTGGGTATCAGAAACTGCGAGTACAGTACAGTAAACGGATCTTGACACTCGTGAAGTTAGCAGTTTGACATGCGCAGTGAAGTTTTTTCATACTGTCTACTGCTCGAAACGGCTAACTTCACGAGTGCCTAGATCCGTTGACCGTACTGTACCACAAATTGCCTGCTTTTTCTTGATAGGCACTTGATATGAATAAGTAAGTAAATAGATACCTATTATGTATGGTATGTATGTTCGTATGAGCTAGTGGCCAACTCTAGTGACGGAGTTTTTAGGCCGCCTGAAGGCCTCCGTCATGGCTTAACGACTTAAGCCGGGACCCATAATTTAACGTGCCCTCCGAAGCACGGAGGCACTCAGCTCGCAATGCCACTTACGGTCAATAAACTTAATTTATTGAACAATAATAAAATTGTACCTAGGTTAGGTAGGTATTAGGTTAGACTGAAACCTACTATATTTACTGTATTTTTTCAGATACTTACAACCCTCAATTTCCTGATCACCAGTAGCTATCAAAAGCCAGTGGGAAACTTTTGGTTAGCACCTGTAAGCCTCTGCATAGAGTAAGCGGTGAATGCCTTGAATGATGCCAACCTACATCAAATTTCCTACCTCCGAACAAGAGAGGAATTAAATCAAACAAGGGTAATATTTTAATCAACTATTTATTTTAGTAGGTATTACATAATAGTATTTGTGAGAGCATCAGCGAACTAAAATAAATTAACTTTATTAGATTCTTTGAAAAAACGTTCACTTTCATTATATTAGTAGAATATAATCTTTATTTCCAAAAACATGAAAGTATGTACCTACCTATAAAAACAATAACAATGATTTCTGCCTCGTTTCAGATTTGCAACAGAGGCTTAAAGGCATACCTACTCATGTGCTACCTTAGGAGGGGCAGCTCATGACAGTTATATTATGTTAAATAAATGCATTAAAACCATAAAACACAAAAATGCTCACTTTTCTTTAACTTATTAAGTACTACCTGCCGCCTGCGGCTTCGCTCGCCTATTGCCAGGATAAAAAGTAGCCTAATGTTATTCCAGCACACATACTATGCATATCCCAAGTTTCACTCAATCCGTGCAGCCATTTAGAATTAAATTATGAGTCACAAGCATCGTCACATCTTCACAAACTTTTGCATTCACAATAAAAGAGCTATTAGTTAGGTTAGGTTAGTACCTACTACAGCTACTACTAGCCCCTAGTTCTTTCGAACCCTGCGTGGTGAAAAGATTCAAAATGCGCCTCAAAAGCTCCTTTTGTGCACTAGGGCTCCGGGAGTAATAATTATTCTGTACACTAGGGTTAGGTTATTTCACTTATTTACCACATCATTTATTAGGGATATTATTCAATGGTACCTAGATTATATTATTTATTGTACAAATAATCTATTCTGCTATTAAATAGTTTAAAGAAGACTAATTTATTTACATAATTAGTAAAAACACAACCTAGTTTTAGCAAAACACGCAATATGTAATTAATAATTATTAATTATTAATATTAATATGTATGTAATTTTGACAATTCAAAACGAGCCTCGTCTCGCGCCTACTCTCGTTTACTGAGCTCGTTTATGAAATCTGACAATGTCACATTTTCATGCAGAATACGATAACACGGTAATTCCACACGTTTTCCCGCGTCTCGTTTTGTTTGGTCATCGTGAATAGGGCCCCAGTTGTGGCAAAGGCCAAAGTGTCAAACCTCAGAACAATAAATACATGTCAAACGATCGCGTTTGGCACCGGACATCCAAAGAGCCGAAGAAGCTCAGCGAAGAAGCCTTCGTTTCGTTCGATAATAATCGAAACGAAGTTGTTATTGTCAACGAGGCAAGAGCAAATGAGGCCAGCTAGATTATGTAGAATTAAGGTAGCTTAGTCCATCTGCTATATTAGATTTTTTGTCAGAATGATGATTATGATGATGAAGATAATTTTATACCATTTCAGTCTATATCTTAGTTTATTGAAAATGGCTTCTTAAAGCCGCCATATTGTTTTTTTGACATTTTATAGTCTATGACACTATCGTCATCCAGACGAATCCAATCAATCCAACGACGACGCCTTATTTGTCAAAATGGCCACGGTTATCCTCTGACTACATAACAATTTCAGATGAGATTTTTTTTGTTTCATACCTTTCAGAGCGTGATCAGTAGTTGGGTTTAAATTTTTGAACTAACTTTTTATTTACTATCATAGACGGTTGACATTTAATTATTGGATACCATCAATAAACTAGCTGTAGGTACCCATGAACCTAATACGTGGCTGTACCCCATGGTGTACTTATTCTTACCCAATCAACACTGACCATTACCTACACAATGAGCCTCCTCAGTTAAGCGCTACCCCTGTACCTACCTACCTATAAAATCACTGTTATTGGTGGTTAGGTGGGTACTCTCATTCTGTGGTTATTGTCAGTTGACACTATTACCTCATAAATTCAGTTGAATGATTTAGGTATGTAGGTAACCATAATAAAGTAAAACGATAAAAGAAAAAGCGTATAATGCGGGTTCAAAACAATTTAATTAATTTGAGGGTAAATAATTGAGTTAAAAGAGGGGTGGACGGACCGCCCACGCCCACCTACGAACTTTAGCTAGCTAGGTAGATACTAATAGGTCTACCTTACTATTAATTATAGTAGGTAATTAATATGGAACTAAAATAATTATTGTGTCCGTACAGGTAAGTTTACAAGGAAGTGTAGAGCTATTATACTTAGGTACGTTTTACAGTTGCCGGCGTTTTAATGTATCTACCTACTTATTTATTATTTATTTATTTAATTCTTCAAAATGACCGCATGGACCAAAACCTTATATTCCATGCTATCCTAAGTAAGTACTTACTTATCTTTTATAGATTTTTGAAGGTTATTAGGTAATTTGTATTATTTTATTATTATTTGCAGGACAATTTACTAAAAGGTAGCGGCGTCCTACTTACGAGTATAGAGATGAATTTTATTTATTTTTAAGAGGCCACCGTACGATCGCGTGTAAACCGATTTCGAATCGAATTGAATGAAATAGCGCTACAGATTTCGGATGTCTAAAAGAAACACAGTATTGAAATCAAATAATTAACCAAATTAAGTAATTAAAAGCTAATTCTAAAAAACTACAAAATGAAGAAAACCCGTTTCAACAACTAAATTAGATTAAAGTTGAAAAAAAAAACAACTAAAGAAAGTTATTACTTATCTATCAAAATAAAAATCATCTGATAATATGCTAGGGTTCCCGAGATCGAAATTAAAACAACTTACGCGAAACACGACATTTTCAAGATTTTTATTGTGTTTTTTATATCTTATCGTGTTTTTACTTTGGGAAATAATCATTTTTTTTAATAAACGCATTTTATTGACTAACAACTTCTACATCGATTTTGGTGAGCACAATTCGCTATTGTACAATCTTTGCCATAAATATCGGTTTTCTCTAACTCATTTTCCGCCCACTAAGCCCGTTCTACTAAAAACTGAACACTGTCAAAACTTTTATCTTTTTTTTATGCTGGGACAGTGATGACGATCTTGTTATGTAACGGGATAGTGGCAAAAGATCCTAACCCTACGGTTTCTAGAGCGAAATCGGCGAAGATTCGCACAATCGAGATTCGCCGATGCATCCAAGTTCTGCATTTGAATTATAACAAGTTGCTATTTCATTTTTCCAAAATTTATATAATCAAAAACCTAAAAGTAAGTTTCTGTAGGTATTTTTAGCGGTATAGTAGTTTTAAATTCAAACATCCGTTGATAAACGATCATCCAAAATATACGAGTACCTATGTATAGAAACCAAAAGAGCTGGTTGATTAAATCATGATTTGCTCAAACTCAATTTATTATTTCCATCAAAGTAAACGTCCTAAACATTCAATCGTTTCTGTATAATTTTATTATGATTTGTTTACAGACGAATATTTGGAAATATTAGATTTTACAACTTGTTTTATATGGCTTTAATTATTAAAACTTCATGTAAAAGGTCTAATTAAATCCTTAACGGGCTTATACACATATTTTTACGCAATTGCTACATTCAGTTTTAACATTTAACATCTAATTATCAATCCAAAAAGTTGTGTTTTACCAACTGTTTTCCTTTCACTTTAAATACTACGTGTAGGTAATATTTTAAATTTGTGTCGCTAGTTCTTTCTTACACAGCACAGCTTTGGCTCGAAGTACCTACTGACTAGTGACTAGTGTTCAGAATATTATGTAAATAAAACCTATTTGGGTACTTTCTTATATCTATTGTGTTTCTGACACGACATTGTGTATTGTAATAACACCTGCTCTCAATCTACACTTAACATGAATGAGTCATTTCATGAGTCCATGATGGGAAAAAAAAATCCTACAGCTCTCTTGAAAGCTTTTTCGTATGTTTTTTCGAGTGTGAAACAAGAAAGAAGTTACTAAGTAAATATGTTATCCCGTGCGTATGCGAGTGAAGCAAATGATAAAGTTCGTACAAAAAACTTCACACATACAAAATTGTGCGCGTTTCAACATTTCATGTAAATCGAGGGTCAAAGTTCCCTCACGAAAGATGAACCACGCCACGCGACACAAAGCAATTATGTATGCAGTCATATGTGTGATGTTAATCAGAGATGATTGTGATAAGGTGACACGCTATGCTAATGTTTACAGAGACGACTCGTGCCGTACAACCGTAGCAGTCTAGCACGCGATTTCTATATGTACCTACTAGGCAGGCGTCTCATAGCTGCAAGCTACCGCGCCACCACGCGACATTCGACAGTCGTGTCCCGAATGCTCGCCCGATTAAACGTGCTACGAGCCCTCTACGAATATCTACGCGCTACGCCGTAGCAGTATAGACTCAACCATACCATATAATTTACTAAAACTAAAGTTACCGCGGAACTGGATAACGTTAGTACGAATTTTGTGGTGTATAAAAATAGTTTTGTGTATTGTTTACTGCAGAACACGGACAGTAATGTATTCTTGCAAAATGTTTATGTAAATATTGTGAACAAATTTTGTGAAGTGTGTGATCTTACTTTGTTTGTGAATTAAAACAATATTCTGTTCATAAAATTTGTAGGTAAGTAATTTGTTATAAACAGGGCAGACAAAGCTTAGAGAATTTATTACACTTTTCATAGCGGAACGGAACGGAGCACAATAGTATAGGTACCTAAGAAAATAAGTAGCTTACAGTTCACAGCAACCTGTCAGAGATAATAACAAAGATATGGCTCTAACATTGTAGTACGACGGAAACATAATAATAAGTAAATTCGTAGCGAGCTAGGTGTTTCTAAGTGATAGCTCGGGACTATTTGCGGTGCAAACTTGTTCGTTTGCTCCATCGTTGTCATTGTTTGCTTGAATGCTTCATGTCGAGTTACAAGGAGAAACGACTGGAGAATTTTCTCAATTTTTATCTGGGTCTTACTGAAGTAAAACACAATTATTCTCGGTTAAATCAACTAGGTTTATTAATTAATTTAAATTATTTATTGGAATATTACTCGCTTCGACCTTATCTGAGAGTTATTGTGCCCTAAGTTTCATGTTTCTTAGAAAATACAAAAAAACTGTCTAGCCCGCCGCCTTTCCTCATAAATAACCTTACCTTCATGACTTATGTTAGGGTTCTGTATTCAGATAAGGAATCCCTAAACATAGCTTCTACCTCTCGCTATCCTCTTTTGACCTAGTTTTTTTTACTATTCATTTATACTTTGAAACTACTTAGCATTATGTGTAAAACGAATTCATACAACGATATAACACGAATACATACGTACATGAATAAAAATGTAATCTTCTTATCACTATACCTATTTATAAGAATGATTTTTCATGTAGTCATGAAAAAATATTCAACTTTGCTTTAATTATGTACCTTAGTACATTTAAAAATTGTTAGGGATTTAGAGGTAGAGTCAGGTAAATACATGATAATATATTTTATCTTTTCAATAAAAAAATACCGCTTCGAATCATTTCCAAAAAGATAAAATCGAAGTTTAAAGTAAGTAATAAAATAATCGCCTGATTATCCACTTTAAAACAAAAATAAATTGATGGTGTTAATTTTACAAAACATAGCATTTATTTCGTCGTAATAAGAAGTTAGTAGCAATTTAATCATAAATGTTAGTGGAGCCTATGTTACTTGAGTAAAAGTATAATTTGCAATTTTCTCATCTATAGCATAAAGTAAGGTCGCGATCCATCTAATAGCATGATAGAGTAATTTATATCGATGGAAAAGGACATAAATATCTATCCCTCCTAATAATCAAATAGCAAATTACTTTTATGCGAAACCTGATTCAGTTTTGAGGGTCCGCGCTTACCGATACAAGTACTTTTATTATGCGATACGAGAGACTTGTAGTGGCTGTAGGTATAAAACTATTTCCAAACATTTGATTAAATTAGGCTCAGTCGCAGAACTCGCAGAGCGTAAAAGTACCTTAGTACAGAAGAGACAAGTTTTTCGATATCTACGAGTACTCTGTATAACCTACTTATCTGGATAAAGAAAACTTTGTAATGAAAATACTTATAACGAACTTACATTATTATTGGCCGATTCATAGTTATATGGATATCATACTAGCTTGATTAGCGTGGTTTTACTCGCGTGAACTACCTACAGGTACTTGTTAGAAACACCTTTTAGGAGCACATTCGACAACCATCATCACATTCTCATCATCTTCATCTTCCGGCCCTTTTCCCACTCTATGTGTGGAGTCGGCACAGCATGTTCCTTGGATCATGCTGTAAGAGTTTTGGCTAAGGTGTTTTATGACCGGCCGCCTGCCTGACGTCAACCCTCTTTGGGAATACTTGCTTATTGTATCTCATCATGTTGGAGAGGATACTATCCCTTAGTCGACTTACTGGGGGAGAGAAGCAGCTAGACGCATTCTATGTTTTGTTTTTTCTTAACTCCCAGTCCTGCAAAGAAGTACCTAAGCATCACATCACATTCTAATAAGTTGAAACACAAAAAAGAGCGGACTTTCGTCATACAGGTCATACGACATGCACATTATAAGATTATTTTTCAAGTTAATATCTTTTACCTCCTTAGGAGCAAAATTTCGAAGGGAAGGGATTTGTAGAAGGGTTTTCATTCCGTTTTTAGCTTCAGTTGTTTTGGCTCGGCGATGATGAACCAGTTAGGCAATCAGTCAGTCAGCCAGTTAATCAGTTATTCAGCCAGATTAAGCTTTTATATACATAGGTAGAATAGAATATACCAATGCTAGTAGATTTTCGCTAAACAATGAGAAGCGGTAGCGGATATTGGGCCAAATGTTACTTGTTACAATGCCTATAACCGTACTGTAGGTACAAATATTGTATACAAACTTATCTATACCTACATTGGAGTTCAGGGCCTCATTTCCCTGAAATCGATTTAGTAAGTTCAGAATACGAATACAAACGCATTCAGGTTTGATTGTAATGGCTTTATAAGTTGTTGGGGAAATTCATTGTTGTTTACTGTGTTATAAAACTAATAAAAGAACTTGTAATATCAAGTTCAAGATAAAAATAAAACTTAAATTAATACCATACTACATAAAATTATTTTAATAAGCTATAATAGTTTTGTTTAGCAAAACTTACGATTAGAATTGCTTATTGGAATTCCTCGTATCTAAGTCTAGAAGTTTGTTATCTGTAGGTAAACTTTCTATCGATCTGTCAACTAGAACCTCCATGTAGAATGAAGCTTCAACTCTACACCTGAATTATAGACATTTATGTCTGATCGATATCTTGAAGCATTTTTTCAACTATTTTGATGTTTAGAAAAAGTATGGAATCTTTTTTTATACCAAAAATAGTGGGTAATCCCCATCATTTATATCACGCGCGTGATTCCTTGTAAGATTTGAGAAAAATATTGGTACTTTTGACGTTGAATGTGCAATACAGCTAGCAGAATTTGTAGATTGCAGGAACAATTTGTTAGCTCCTATTTGCCTTTTTAGCATTCCAACGTAGTCTAAGCCAAGGTAGAATACCAAGTATTTTTGAACTTAACGACCGTCTAATGCAGTAATATCTCGCTTTAAACGAGTTCCTATGTTTAGTACCTTCCTATCTAAGGTAGGTTGCATTACAGTAATGGTAGAAGTTCTTACCTAAGTGCTTATTTACATACCAAACAATAGAAAAATCATCTCTATAAACACGAATGTTTGGATATATGATTCTATGTTTGTGCTTCATCACTTAGACTGAACCGAATTGAATTCGAGGCCTGTAATACGTTGAGACTTATTATTATAATATCATGTGAAGATGCTATAGGTAGTCATGTTTTAACTGTGTACATAGCTACCAGATTTTTCTACTCCGCAATATAAATTGCGTGTTCTAACATAATACGATTTGGATGACTTTTATCGATGTCTTCAACGACAGTGGCGCTGAAAAGCATTCAGGCCACGGAAAATAAGTTCTAAATATCGGTCGAAGTAGTATTCACATAATATAATTATACAGTGAGCGAACCTAATAAGTACCTACCTAGTCCTTCGTAGACATGACGTCATAGGTGTTATTATTGTAGTTTGACACTGAACCAAAAATTACCTATTTCTTGGCCTCCCCTAGATTCAGTCCTAACTTATCATGGCATAGAAATAGGGGACCTCATTTCAACCAAGTCATCGAGTTGATGCAGGGTGTCTCGGAATAATTCAATGTCAGAACAAAAAACTTCCGATCCCAAGATCGTGGGTTTAAATCCGGTCGTGCACTAAAGTATTTGACTGTCCAAAAAAAAAAATTGTGCCCAGAAAACATCGTGAAGAAACTGACATGAGGTAGAACCTGAACAGTTCGGAAACATTGTGTCAAGTGTATGAAATGAGCCATTGAGGCCCACTTTAAATCCTTTCACCACACGAGTTTGAAAGAACTAGAGACACGACTAGTAGTAGTAGTATTATTAGGTAAGTGCTCATTCTATTTCCAATTCAAATATGTATACCTATCATATATCATTAAGTAAGTTCGTATGAGCTAGTGGCCAGCTCTCGTGACGGAGTTTTTAGGCCGCCTAAAGGCCTCCGTCATTGCTTAACGACTTAAAAGCCGGGACCAACAATTTAACGTGCCCTCCGAAGCATGGAAACGCTCAGCTTGTAACGCCACTTGAGATCACCCATCCCAATTGTGAACACGCACAACCGTTGCTTAACTTCAACGATCAATCAAGAACGTCTAAGCAAGCATACTCGTATATCATTAAAAAGTGATATGAAATCAATTGCACAAATGCTCGATGCCCTCATACACTTTTGGACGTTATTAACATAATAACATGCCTAAACCGCATGGCTTTTGTTGACGTCGGGTTGAGCATAATAAATGCGGTTGAGCAGCTAATTAGCTTAATTAGGAGGGCAGGCTCAAAATCACTCACGTGCGGGACAGGTGTTCATTCATTGTTATGGAGTTTTAAATGTGTTTTCATACGAGTTGTCAATATATGTTTTCAATTTTGGGAATGATATGAGACTGTTTAAAAATTAAAGAATAAACTTCTGTTACATAACATCAAGTAGAGTGTGGTCAAACGCAAACGCAAACGCTATTTCGGTAAAAAAAATATGATTCAAATTCTACAGGATGTTTCAGGATTTGTAAACTGTGTGTAACTGTGGGTTTTATTTTTTAAATAAATACTTGTTCTAATTTTTTGTCGGTACCGAGTTAAAATGATTCTGTTCATCGACGCAGCCAGAAACTCGTCAGCTGGAAATAAAGCGTTTTAGGTTATTTACAAAGCTCATAAATTCAGTCTTCATAAATATTTATTCAATAACTTTGAATTTTCCATTGTAAGCTACCTCCGATACTACGATCATGCCGACATCGATGGCACTTATTGAGAGTAAACAAATTGCTTCACAAATTTTATGATCACCAAAATAACAAGAACGTTTAACAAATGGTCGGCACATGAAAGATTACGGCTGCTATAAAAGCCGTGAAGCTTTGTATGTTGAATGACAGAAGTACCTACCTACCTTTATATTGTACCTACCTACCTGAATAGGTAAGTAATTTACACAAAACCTTAATAATTTTTACACCTAAATCCTTCCTCAGATAATCATTCTGTCCATTGGTGAAAATCGTATGAAAATCTGTTCTGTAGTTATTGGGTTTATCGCGTTCAGACGAACAGACGCGGCGCGGGGACTTTGTTTTATTTTTATAAAACAAAGTCATATGCTTAGGTATCATATCATACTACTACAACATATCAATGTTTGAGAAAAGCCCTTTGCTTTCAACATAATCAACGCCACCTATTTGGTATCGGTACAGGAAATATTGACTTTACTAAGAAACGTGCGTTAATGTCCGCATTAATTCCATTACGGCATAATTAATTGCATTACCTATTCATCCCGCTTTCAACAAAGCGTAATGTTGTTTTGACGTGGCTTTTGAGTTTATTTGAACCGACCGACGCAACACCAGCTCGTAAATTTAATAGACTTGGCCACAGGGAGGGAAGGCTCAACAAGGGTCGAGCCCTTTTGCTTGGCCACTGGTTCCTTTATCTGTGTCAGGTCAATCACTTCACCACCTCTTCACACTATTCCACCACGATTTAGCATCGCATCGCATTCTGTTTGGTTACGAAGTATTTTATTGATATACTTTTGTTTGGGAACAAGCTTATTCTTATGAATGTATTACTAACTCACCTAAGTAACTAAGTACCTACCTATTTATGCGAAGCCGCGCTCGCTCGCATGGTGTGAATTTTGGCACCCCATTTTGCCCGTTTTTGAGAAACCCTGAAACACGTGTCCAATGATTTTCTACTCTAAATTTCTAGACGAATTTTCAAGTTAAACGCACAGCCCGTTAAAATGTTCACCAACAAACTTTACAACTCCGTTGCACATTCTGCCCCTGAGGGCAGAAATATGAAAATGGCATATGAAAAAAATAAAAAATTGTGTTTTCACTAACACAGACTTTCGCATTTATAATATTAGTACGATATAAAGCAGGTTTCCTTGCATCAGATTGGGTCCCGCAATTCAGGATCGGAAATTGATATTAAATCATCTCGTGGTCCCTCAAATAATGAGTAGTAGGTAGGTTCTTACGACTACTTGATCACCTTGAATTTTCACATTGGGCCGGATCGTTACTTGGGATTTCAATTTCGTTCTTTCAGTCAATATTATAAATGAGTTTGTCAAAAAAATATATTTTTAGTATGGCGAATTCATTAAATCATTACTTTAGAGTATTTTTTTGTATAGTAAACTCTTTGGTGGGGTTTGTTTATGCGATAGAGTGCGATCAAGAGGTAGAAATACGTGCGCTAAAAATCAGACACAGTAACCGGATCATGCTCAATTGGAAATCAAACCTTTTAGTTTGCCAGAGATCCAGCGTGGCCCGGTTCCCCAGAGAGTTTTGCAAAGTGCTCGATTTTATACGCCAGAGAGAGTGCGTCAGACCTCCATCATGTGTAATTTCGAAAAACAACTCCATAATATTTTATGGCCAAAGGTTTTAGACGATGACTGTTTTTTTTATTTTACAGAGTTTTTCATTACCTGGTCTATCTTTCCAAGTTCCCCTGAACTGAAACTATGTGCCGTAAAATAGTTCTACCTACATACCTACTCGCTGAACACAATTAATTTTTGATACTATAAGCTAGCTAACCGGCGCGGTTTCAGTCGCGTGTTTTATACGTTCATATTTATTAAAAAATGATTGTACCTACTCGTAAATAAAAGTTCTCAGAAAAGAGTTTCAAGCGAATCGGACAACCTGCTAAAAAGTTTAGATCCCTTAAATAAATAAATAATTTAAGTAATATTTCAAGTTCACAAAATTATCGCAGGCTGAAAATGTACGACGGTAAAACTTGCTTCAGCGTTCTGCGTTTGTTATTCCATTTTCGAAATGAAAAGACTAATTTTAAATTTCGAACCGATTGCTTGGTGGCTGCATGGACATATTAGTTATTTGTTCAAAGAGTGATTCAAGTTATTTTCAAAGTTATTTTTTGCTGCGAGTGCTGACTTTAAACCACGAACTAGCGAAGTAGTCTAGAATTGAAGCAGCGTAGCGAGTGATTTGAATATAGACTACTGGAGCACAGTGAGTGATTTAAAGGTACGAGACATCAAAAGTAGCAATGGGTTGATGATCGGCATGGTTCACCATATTCATCTTGGGACTTTAAATCAGGAGTATGCAAGTTATGTTTTATTTAGTTTAGTTGTGGCTCTTCGTAATGAGTTCGCCATTAGGGATACGGACGTGAGAACATGTATGTACCTATGTGTGTAATATCAGTTTCTAATTTCCACCAAGACAAGCGCTGGTAATCTGTTTTCTACGCAGAATCAGCCTTAGCATGTTTACCAGCTAACGCCATCGCCATTAAAGAGCTAACCTTTTATGACCACGTGCACTTCGTTTAATTTCCTAATGTCTAGCACGCCGGAAAGCCTTAGTCTTACTAATATTATAAATGCGAAAGTTTGTGTGTCCGTAACTACTAAAACGAGTTCTAAAGTTTGTATGGAACATTTCTAACGGGCGGTGCGATTAACTTGATATTTCGTCTGAAAATGTAGAGTACAAAATAATTTGACAAGTGTGTCAGAGTTTTTCAAAATAATCCTCAAAAGGGCTATAATCCCAAATGGGGTGTCAAAGTTTATTTATTATACCATGCGAGCGAAGTCGCGGGTAAACTAGTTCTTAAATGTTAGAGTACTAGAAAAACACAGGCCATCGTGGACAGCGATAACTAAGGCTATTCAGACTTGTAATTTGTCTCGCCATCTTAGCGTTTACGACTTTACTGTTAGAGGTAAGTATACTATACAATACATACACTAAGGCCTTTTATCATCTATAGTAGATGATTTATACAGCCTCAGGAGGCAACTTTTACCTTCATAAACGGGACACTGTAGTACCCGGGACGAATTAAGATGGAGTAGGCTTGCCCAGCATCTATTCCATCCTCTCAGCTTAGTCGGCCCTACCCACAGGAAAGACATGGTCAATACGTGCGGAGCTGACTAAGCTGCGGGTTTCCTCATGATGTTTTCCTTCACCGTTTGAGAGTACTGTGAGTACATGATTATTTGAAAATAGGGACAAACTGGTGTAGATACGAATAGGTCTGATTATATAAAAGGGCAAAGTTTATCAACGCAATTTACAAACTAATAACCCGTTTATTGTTCGATGCGCTATATGCAGTGCGGACTGCTGGCGTATTACGAAATAATAAAGAATGTTACTCCGCTAGGTTGTTCGAATTTCAATGTTTAGTTTAGCGGTATCGGTATGTTCGATACTATACTAGACTAGTATAGTACCTATTATATTATCTTTATCTACGTTTTGCTTTCGAAGTAGAATAACAATGTATTATTTATTTTCAGTATGTTTCAATGAAGCATTTACGTATTTATAAAATAATACCTAATACTTCAATTTGTAAACTGTAATTTTTTAAATTGCTAAACAAGCAAAAAACAGCTAAAATGTAGGCCTTTTAGCATAAGAAAACAAATAAAAGACACACAAATTATGTGGAAGTCGTGCGGAAATTGCAAACATGTGGAGTGAAATTCCTCAGTAAATTCGATAATAACAACCGAAGACTGTTTCTGCCACTCAACGAGACTTTCTGGATGGTTCAATGTAATTTCACCATAGCATAGGCCAGAGTAGCTATATTTTGTACTATAGCTCTTAGGTATAAGCTCTTATGACTAAATATTTACCATGATTCGACGTTTTTTGAGTTTCCTGATATTTCAGCGCATATACGCCATGATCGGAAGAATTGGTCATGGTCAATATTCCGTATAACTACTGACAATGTTTATAACCATGACAGTTTAAAAAGATAGCTTAGGTGTTATATATTTTGGTATAGATGATGATGTGTGGTTAACCCTTTGGTTAGGCTGCGATTTTTTTTATTACTGCCTACACGCTTTAAATACGAAATACATACATATTATCACGTCCGTATCCATAATGGGGTGGGCAGAGCCACAAGCAAACATAAGAAAACTTGCAGCCACTTCTGATTTAAAGTCCTAAGATGGATATGGTGAACCATGGTGACAGGTGATCAGCCCATCGCCCATATGATGCCCATCCCTATGAGGCCCAGATGGTTTATCATGTTGGGGAGGATAGTATCTCCTAGTCGAATTTTACGACATGCTCGGAGAGAGAAGCTGGACGCATTCTATGCTTTTTCTTTACTTCTAGTCCAGCAGAGAAGTGCACTAGACGTTAGAAGAATCACAATATTTTTATACCAATATTCGTGAAAGTCATCCTTTGCAACCTGTCTTTGATTAGATAGGTACACTATGTTTTAAATGAATTGAATATGTTAATTATTTGGAAAATAATGGTGCCATTTTGTCCCAGGAATAGGTAAATATTTGGTTAAATTGAGCTCTGTTTAAAAGCTTTTGTTGAGAATGAAACAGTGTTTAATTAGGCCAATCATGATCGAATAAAACGATCGTTTTAATATTTTGGTCAGAACTTTTAAAAGTAATTAAACCTGGATTTCAACAACTCAAAGAAACAAGCACCTTCCTACTTATCTAAGTTTTTTAAAGTAGGATTATTTGAATCAGACACGCGTTTACGGTATATTAAACAGCGTTCAATGAGGCTAAGTCAATATTAAACGAAGTCCGTATCTTTTCACCTTTATTTATAGCGAAGATAAATAACAAGGTTTTGAACTTACTCTATAGTGCTGTGATTTTAATGTAGTAATAGCGTTATGAGATGGGTACTTGAACGTATTATAACTTTTGAAAATAACGACTAATATGATGACACGCTAGGTACTGAGGGAGGGTTTATTCAGGTGGTTCAATCATCATCATCATCATCTTCCTGCCCTTATCCCACTCTATGTGGGGTCGGCACAGTATGATTTTTGGATCATGGTGTAAGAGTTTTGGCTAAGGTGTTTTATGACCGGCCGCCTGCCTGACGTCAACCCTCCTTGGGAATACTTGCTTATTGTATCTCATCATGTTAGAGGATACTATCCCTTAGTCGACTTTTACGACATGCTCGGGGAGAGAAGCAGCTGGACGCATTCTATGTTATTTCTTTACTCCCAGTCCAGCAGAGAAGTTATTATTCAGGTGGTCCAATATAAAACCCATTATCGACTAAACAATATACTTGATAGAATATTCTGCCGAGGAACCTAAAGAGTGGATAATTGTAAAAACCCTTTCTCTATAAGATAAATATGTTTGTTGTTTGAATTTCCGACACGGAGGGTTAATTGCCACGGCAGCCATTTTATCACGGTAGCTTTACAAAAGACAAACCGATTATTGAAACAGGATGATAAAATTGCATGAATATAACTGTCACAAAACAAAAATGTTATCTGGTTGGTATTTAGTATGTAAACATGAACATTATAGAGAAGGTAGCAGATAAGAGATTAGATAGTTTACAATTTATATTATCGCTAAAATGCTCTACCGTTCCATAATCGGATTTACACAGTCTCGGGAAAGGCGAAGCAAAAAAAATTGCAAGGAAACTTTTGACGGAACTTTGTTATGTTTTTATGAGCCGGGACGGTGAGTGACGATGAGTTTGAAGGTCCGCTCTAACATTTAATATTTTTGTGCAAAACTTCACAAATGACCCTGATTTTCGCACTCGATATGCCTAATTTACTAATTTCCCAAAAATGATTTGATGACTAATTTACAAAAGTACCTACCTACCTAATTCCAAGGAATGGTAAAACAGGGTGTACAGAATGCGTCCAACTGCTTCTCTCGCCGAGCATGTCGTAAAAGTTGATTAATTAAAGTGTCCTTTACAACATGATGGACCTATATGAGCGATGGGCTGATCACCTGTCACTATGGTTCACCATATCCATCTTGCGACTTTTGGATTAGGAGTGGCTGCAAGTTTTCTTACGATTACTTTTGTGGCATATAATGGGGTGGGCAAAGCCACAAGTAAACGTAAGAAAACTTGCAGCCACTTTTGATTAAAAATCCTAAGATGGATATGGTGAACCATGGTGACAGGTGATTAGCACATCGCTCATATATGATGTTACTTAATCATGTGTCAGTTCATACAACTGCGGTATGTGAAAATTCTTCTGTAGCATGTCTTCATGCAATCATTCACATTTTATGATTAGAGTAAAACAAAAGTAACGCATTAGATTGGTATATATTTTCGTGTAACTGTTATTTTTTATTATTGTTAATTTTGTACTTCTTTATTTTTATTTCTTGTAATAATTATGTTTGTATTGTAAACAATATTGATTAAGATCATAATCGTTGGTAATTCATAACCGTTGGGAGAGGGCGCTGGAAACTACGATACAGTTTTTAAGTTAACTAAGGCAGTTTTCAACGTGTTCCAATTGTTTCATTGTAATGTTGTATTATTTTTATCAAATATATGATGTTTATATTTATGTAGGTTGCTGGTCGCTAGGTACCAATCCTTTGTTTAGTGATAACAATAAGTATGCTACATTGTCAAACATATTAAAACTACTATAAATATAAATGAAGCAAGTTTAATATCTTTAGTTCGCTAGGAAGTGTGATAAATATTTTGTTGATAACGTTTTGGGGCACCCTGTAAAACATTTTAATCAAAATTCAGGTCTGCTTAAACTTGGCCAATGACTCCAAAGTTGACAAGGTCACTACCTTTTGAGGCACCTTGAGGCAAATTATCTGAAAAGTCTTTCAGTAAATTAAAACTTCAATTAAGTACCTACCAACGTTTGATTGTCAACTTCGCTCTACCTAATGAAAGAGACCTACTAAGGACTCAATTTATTTTGGGATCATGCCATAAAGAAAAAAAAATATACTTATTTAATAAAAGTTTTCTAAGTACTTTGTATTATAAAACTGAAGACCTACATAAGTATGAGTTTAGATAAAAATATTCAATGGGACCCATACATAGATACATTGTACAAGAGTCTTAGTTCTGCGGCATGTGCAGTTAAAAAAATACGTATCGTTACAGACGTAGAAACAGCTGAATTATGTAGTTTAGTTCAGCTACTTTAATAGCATTTTTTCCTATGGCATTTTGTCGAGGGGGAGTGCTGCAGAATGCAGATTATAAACACCGTATTTGTGTTGCAGAAGAGGGCTATTCGAGTAATCTATAACTTGGGTCCTGCAAGGGAGTCATTGCAATAAACAAAAATTAAAAGCAATAAATTTACAGATATAAATATACAGTTCCTTGTCAATACATTTTTGAAAACTTGATGTACGTACATTCATAAAAATGCTAGTAAGTATAAGAACAATTGCTATAATCATAGTGTTAATAGTAGAAATAAGGATAAACTCGCAGTACCCACGATTAGGCTAGATAAAGTGTACACTTCTATACAAAGTCCCAAGTAATATCACAAATCTATCAAGTAATTTTAAAACTCTATTAACAAGAAAATTGTTTAAATAAGCTTGATACTAATTATCTGATTATATAGAAGACAAAAAGCTTGTGACTGAATAATGCTTCAACTCGTTTTATAAACATGATTGTAAAGGGATAATTAAAAAAAATAGCCAATCGTGGTTTCTTGCCTGTATCTTCCACGCTTGGTAGCGTTAGGCGTAAATTCAATTTCAAGTGATCCTAATTTTGAACTTTGTGAACTGCTTTTGCTTTTCTGCTGGACTGGGAGTAAAGAAAAACAGAATGCGTCCAGCTGCTTCTCTCCCCTAGCAAGTCGACTAAGGGATAGTGTCCTCTCATAGTGGTTCACCATAACCATCTTGGGTCTTTGAATCGGGAGTGGCTGCAAGTTTTCTTATAAGTAACTAGCTGTGCTCCGCGGTTTCACCCGCGTTTTTCTCACAGGCGGCCAGCAAGCGCGGCTTCCTCGTCTCGCCCGCCGCCGCGCCGCCAGCGTCTCGTCTTGCTTGCATCAAGCGCGCGTGGATTTCCTTAGCAGAGTTATTTTAGAAATGTATTTATTATACTCTTCAAAGATCTTATACTTACAATCATCAACAAATATATTTCAAAAAGATTATTACAGGATTTTATGTTGATAAAAAACTCTATGGCCCATAACTCATTAATAGGTACCAACTCTTAACATCTTACACACGTGATAACTTTTAAACGAAATATCCGATTGAGATGAAACAAAAAGTATTTTACTTCTACATAAATACTCTTGATAACATAATGCTTAATTTCGATAAAGATTAATATTACGATACATATTTAACGTAGTTTTTTTTCTTCAGACGATTTAATAATTATTTTGAACACAAAATCGGTTATTGTGATTAAACCATGATAGCTAGATATATGTTCTTGCGGACTTTTTTGTAGGTCTTAATGGGATCTACAAACCCGTAGTACATCATTTTGTTCTATTGTCAATAGTTTTTGCAGCGCACGCAAAAATAGGTTTTCGATTTTACACCTTGTGTTACAAAATAGCAATTTTATTACGGATCCCTAATTTTGAAAAAAATAAAACATAGCCTATAGCCTTCCTCGATAAATGGACTACCCAACACTGAAAGAATCATTCAAATCAGACCAGTAGTTCCAGAGATTAGCGCGTTCAAACAAACAAACAAACAAACAAACAAACAAACTCTGCAGCTTTATAATATTATTAGTATAGATGTATGTAACTTTGAACTACGCTTAGGTTAATAAATAATTATTCTGATTTAATATTTGCAATGTCTTTCTTGTTTTCTGTAAACTCTTTTTCCTGAATAAATATTTGTCTTTCGTACACAATAATAAATCACGTCGCAGAAGAGATATTAAAATGGTTCCATGAAAGCATCAATGTGGAATTTAGGGATACAATATTAAACCTTACCAAATATCTTAGATAAAGGAGAGCCAACCTAATAACAAGTAGGAATATTCACCTTATAAGTTGGATCTTTGCGAGATGTAAGGTAGGTCTGTCTATTTTCAATAGAAGTTCATTCACTGACTCACTGACACACTCATCACGAAATCACTGTTCTTAGAATAGACTATGATGACTGTTATTGAAAAAATGTTCTATGATGTGCGGAAGTATCTACTATTTCCAAAAAATATTTTATTTCTGCAGGAAATAAAGGTTTTGATCAAAAATAAATTCATTTTTATTTGAAATTCATGAATTCGCTCTAAAACGCTTGCCTTTGTCATGGCGTCTGCTCGTGACGTCACATCTAGATGATTGTCTACAGTAATCAAAAGTAAACAAGGGTGTTGATGCAAAAATTTTAATATTTTACGTGTTTAACATGAACGGTCCCTCAGTGCGATGATACATCAGAGAAAACTCCTAGCAAGTTATTTGTTTACGTTCCACTAAAAAAGAAAACAATGTGAAACTTGCTATGTCCTTTTATCTAGAACTCATTTAGAACCTAGTTTATTAATAAATATAAATAATAAATAAATAAATATTTGTGGACATTTCACGCAGCGCCTCTAGCCCCAAACTAAGCAAAGCTTGTACTGTGGGCACCAGATGGCTGTTATTATACTCGTATATACTTTTTTTGTTGACTGCATACAACTTGGCATGAACCTTGGGTTCAGTGTAAATTTTACACTTTACTATGCACATTTTCCCATCATGTACATAGCTAACAGCGTCAGCTAAGTATTCTATCACGAAAAACCAGAGAAACAGTGCTGAAAATATTGATGCGCGCAAATACAAGAGAAGTTCAAACGATACAAACGAAATGTCAAAACGGTGTTTAGATAATGGTTCAGATAGACGTGACGTAGTAGTTTGTTCGGATTGGTGTTTTACGTAACATGGTTTCATTTGACCAAAGTATAAATACCTAATCTCAAATTTAATCTGATAAGTACATTTCTTAGAATCTTTTTGACCTGATTAATAAAATGAAACCGTAAATTAAAAGATTCTTTGGTATTGTCATCATACCTATTAGAAATACTTTTGTTTTAGAGCCGTTTTTTTGTACATAATTGTTATAATGTTATTTTTTTTGTTACTTATTAGGTATTTCTTTTTATTTGATCTATGTATCCGTATTTATTACGATTAGCATACGGCTATAAATATATTTGTTTTATAAATATACTAGCTTCCGCCCGCTGCGTCGCTCACGTGGTACCAGGATAAAAAGTAACCTATTATGTTGATTCGGCACATGTAGGTACTATGTATATTCCAAGTTTCATTCAAATCCGTTCAGCCATTTAGACATGATTAAGGCACAAACATTCAAACATCCTCACAAACATTCAGATTTATAATATAGTAGGATGTAAGATAAGAAACTGAAACGTTTCAGGCTTTAGAGCTGTACCTACATTTCTAGGCAATGGCGTCAATGTAACAAATAAAACATTTTACGTAGGCCGAACAAATCTTCAGCATTATAAAATATTCACTGCTGTCTTCTCATAAAAACTGAGCCAAGCTCATTGACTGCAACTACATGATTTTATAGCAAACCCAGTAGTAAAATAACAATGTTTTGCGGTTTCTCTTTGTTATATCTGAGAAACGATTTATTTAAGCACTAGCTGCCTCCCGCGGCTTCGCTCGCTTGGTACCCGGATAAAAAATAGCCTATATGTTAATCCAGCACATGTAATATGCATGTTTCAAGTTGCATTCAAATCCGTTCAGTAGTTTTTGCGTGAAAGAGTAACAAACATCCATACATACAAACTTTCGCGTTTATAATATTAGCAAGGATAAGGATTTTTCGTAAGTATTAAAATTGTAGGTACTGAGTTAAATATGTACACAATTACTAAATGCAATGTTAAACTTTAACACCACATTCATACTCATGAGTAGCAATTTGTGATTGTAAAAATAAAGTCAACCAATTTTACCACTATTTCTGAAACACTAATTTTCTGCTGTGATGTCACTTTATAGGCTACTTACTAGCTAGTATGTACTAGCTACTTACTAGAAGATTTTTTGGAATTATGTACATGAGAAATGTGTTTTTATGAATACTGATATTATAAACGCGCAAGTTTAAGAGAAAGTGACGGTGAATGAGCGAGGATGTTTGTACCTCAATCACATCCAAATCACTGCACGGATTAAAATGAAATTTTATATATAACATAAAACGTGTGATGGAATAACATTTAGGCTACTTTTTATGGGTCTTAAATGTGGTCCCGCACCTTGTGCTAAAACGATGTCTCTGTAACGTCAATATTTCACTAATTCAATTATAACGTAACAGGACAAAAAGTAATAATTTTATTATCGAACTAGAAGAACGAAACTTGAATACCACTAAAAAGTTTTGAATTAATTCATAATAATGTAACGGAAAAAACGTCCATTCTAAATCCACTATCTGAAACCAGGCAACTATTTTATATATAAATATGGGGGTTTTCTACAACTAAATTTGTCACAATAGGGTAAGGCTGATTGCATTGCCCGATTTCATTGTGCGCTCCATCAATGGATAATATCCGTGGATAGCAGACTATCAATTCCTGGTCGGCACCTGCGAATATGACAGGATGCTCTCAATCCTTTTGTGATAATTCATGAGCCGGTCGCATTGACACAATACCTACCTATTCTGTGAAATTTCCATATCATGAAAGCTGGTGTTGAGTTTAACTGCCTTCTGTATAAAGCTACCAAAAGACAAATAATTGTCTCTTGGGATCTATTGATGTTATTTTGATGACAATGTATACTTTGAAATTATAATTATTTAAGCAAGTAACAACTATCTGTTGTTTTCTTAATGAATAACAACATCATGAACTTTTTCGGAGTCCTATATTCATTTGTTTCCTATGAACGGTGTGTTTTAATTATATTTCTTTTTTTCTATGGCCTCTGATTCTTTTTTTCTTTGTCCTGCTATTGATTGTTATTTAACCGGATAGATTCCTTTGGTGCTGTTGACAATAGGCTGTAATCGTTTGTCGTCTTCATTGTAAGTTTTTTTCTACAAGTTGGAAAATATACCTTAAAATTTGAGTGCTGTAAAGTTGACTTAGGGATAGTATTCTCTCCAACATGATGGACCATCTATATGTGTGATGGGTTGATCTGCTGTCACCATGTTTCATCATACCCATGTTGGAGATCCCAGGTACCGGTGATCGCGTAATAAAGAACCAACCAATCAGGACACGCCTGCATGACGTGATAGTGCGCTAATTGGTCGATACTGTTCCCACACCCCTTTCCCTTGTCTTTGTATAAAAACGTTACAAATTATGTATTACATTCGCATTGTTGCTTTAAGACTGAACTGGCTTTTTACTTAAAACTATCCCCATCTGTCCTGAGTACTAGGAAGTCAAGTAGTTTCGAAAAACTTAAGTTGTGTAGCTGGAATACGCCGCTACACCCATCTTGGGAGTTTGAAATTGAAAAGGGGTGTCAAATAATACTTCAGAAGTGGCTATTTTTATTACGTTGGTAATAAATTTTTCATAACATTTTTCATGAGCCAGGCGTGAAGTGATTTCTCTTGGTCACGCGAGTGATAAAGAACGAGACGTGATACCTCTGAAATACAAAATGGCCGATGTTACGGATGTTATCTGTCTTATTAGATCCTAAGAATAAAGACGTTTTAGGGGAAGAATATATTGTCACTTGTGCCTTTTTTTCATTGCCATACAAAAATATTTTTAAACATAAAACTATCTCTTACTACCTAGTTAGTATTATAATACTTCAACCAAACTGGAGATACAATTTATGTAAACAAACCGTCGTGTATTTTTCGTTATTACGATGATATCACTTTAGATTTAGGTAAATAAACCTCGCAACATAAGTTTTCACACCTCTATTTAACTATTAGTACTACTTAAAAGTTCCATAAACATGTAATGAAAAAGTAAGTTCTAGGTTAAGTATGGGCGGTTTGTTTACATAAATTGTATCTCCAGTTTAGCTAAAGTATAGTTTAGTTGTACCAAGTTGATTTGCTGTTCTGAGAGTATACTCGTACCACTCACCCAATATACAATTCGTTATAAGTCAATTATTTTTTTTGGGATACAATTAATACGAGTGGATACGGTATACCTAAACTAAATTAGACGATCTATCTAAATCAACGACGAGAGATACCTTAAAAAGTATAAATTCGATCTATCATAAAACCGATCTGACTAATTATAAAATATCAAATTTTGTATTTTTGCGTAAGAAAACTAATATTGAATTCATAGAAAAGTAATGACAAGTCGTTTGAAGAAGACTTGGAAGGAAATCAAGGGAAATTACTGTAGACTGTATGAGGGCGATTTCCAGCAAATCGAACGCTCACAGAGAATACTACCGTCAGTAGGCAGCTCCCTACACTGAAGATTTATATTTACACAGGCAGGCGGACTTTAATGTTTGGTGTTTGTAGATTATACCATGGCTTAATAAGTTATTTTACTTTTTATCTGGGTTTCACGCAAAACGAAGCCGCGTGGGTAAGCAAGTAGTACTGAATTAGCTTTTTAGAAAAGTAATTTATCGAACTTTTACATCAATCGAACGGTTCTCGAAAGCCTTGATCCCTATAACGACATTATCTATGCCTATTTAAATTAGGTACGTACTTCTTAATTATATTTAATTTTATGGAGATATCCAAGAAGCTAATAGATATGACCAATGACCAAAGGGCTGGCGCTTACCTCGGACAAAGGATAAGTATAGCTATCCAACGAGGTAACGTCGCCAGTCTTTTGGGGACCTTACCTGCGGTCGGTGATCTGAGCTCTGTTTTCTATCTGTAGGCGAACTCAGATAAAAAACTGAGCTCATTTTTATTTCTTATTATTATTATACTGATTACCTTAAAGTTTTTAATGTTATTATAATTTGTCTTTGTAGCATAAAATAAATATATATTTCGCAAGTAAATATAAAACTGACAAGCAATTTTATGGAGTAAATGGAACACATATTAACCTTTAGTTTTGTCTGGTTATCTATGTGTGCATAATTAGAAAAAATGAAAGAAAGAAATAACATTTATTTAGCACACACAAAGCAAACAAATTAAAGGCGGAAAAAGGACTAAAAATGAGATATAAAAAAGAGAAAAAGAAGACAAACAAATAGCGACAAAAAATACCTGCAACTACTACAACTAGTCAATAATTAATTATTTAACCCTTCCCGCGAACGAATCGGCGTGGTTGTGTAGCCAAAAAGGTTAAATCTGAGCTTGTTTTTAGATTAAACCCTGATTGGAGTTACGTACCCTAAATAAAAAATGTTCGGTTTTACGATACTTTCAATGGTGAGTTTATGGAAAATAAGATGTGTGCTATTTTCGATCCCCGATATTTGGCCCAGGTCCCAGGTTTTCCAAATATTATAACAAGATTATTTCAATAAGGTTCACTTTGAGGTGTATCTTTCCAATTTAGACCTAATTTATGCAACAGCTCGTTTACTTTTTAGATTATTCTTCAGTGATTAGAATGCGTAAATAAATCTGTGTCGGAGACAACGCCAAAGGAACTCGGTAGATAGAGCAAGGCTGAGGTGAGACACGGGCTATTAGCATTTATATTAACCCTTAAGAAAACAGGTTGGTGGAAATTGCACTAAATTACATAACGGCACCTTTCGCAACAAAGAAAGTTTATAAAGGCACAAAAATTATTAAGTCCATAAAAGTTTTACTGAGACTGATTTTTAACGAGTTCATTTATTTCACCCTTTTATATCGGATGCCTTAAACCCACTCCACTCAACCAACTATACTCATTGGCTGGCATTGCACAGCCACGGGCTCGTAGAGAAATTGCCTGCACCGTAGAAAAACAAAAACAAGAAAACCATGACAGGCACATCACACATCACACTACAAAAAGGACGGCTGAAAAGCCGCAAAATTTTCTTCGCTCTACTAAAGTCACTACAGGAAACGCCGGTGCTGCCAGACTCGACCTGTGGATCGCAAAGTACGCTCCACCCGTCGGATTTGTTAAACCTGCAAAAGAACTACCCCTTGGTCAGGAACTACCTTGGCCAGAGTAGAAAACCTTGAATAGGCTCAGAACACAGGTTAGCCTGTGCAGGCGTTAGATGGATCATCATCAATGAAAATGATAAACAAATGCCCGTGTGGTGCCCAGTTGCAGTCTATGTCACACGTGCTTGTCATATCCCAACACCTGCACAATGAAAGATCTTAAGGCATGCTCAAATAATGCCGTGGATATCGACCTAGGTCATAAACTATGTGGTGGCCAGTCTTGGTGTAATTTTATCTTCATTTCACTCCGAAACCTTCTTCGGGAACAATACACAAAACAGTTATCTTGTATTGTGAAGGCATAACTTATTTCCATTTTCAGTATCTGAGAAATTCAATTTGGAAGTTCACAAGTACCTGTCAACTTATTTAAGCCCTCAACAGGAGACGCCTATTACCTAAGGTAAAGCTTCGAAGGCCAAATCGGATGATTTACTGTCAAGTATTGTCCTAGCATTAAAAACATTATAGACTAATCAGTTTAACTGATTAGGTACCAATAAATAATGTCCTTTATTTTGCTTTTCTTATATAACTACTGTAAATATTTAAACTAAGGTTAAATAAGGTGTAGGTGGTATTTAAATAAATGTTCAAAACACATGTACAAAAACATCTAAACTAAAGCGATAAAGTGTCTTTAATTTTTACCCGAATGCGAAGAAGGAGCGTTATGTTTTTTGGGTGTATGTATGTATGTGGGTATGTGTGTATGTATATGTATTCCTTTAGTTGAAGCTGTAGTCCAAACGGCGGAACGGATTTTGACATATGAGATGTCGTTGGATTTGTCTGGATGACGAGTGTCATAGGCTATATAAAGTGTCAAAAAATTAAATATGGCGGCTGTAAGAAGCCATTTTCCATTTCTTCTTTGATTGCCTCTGTAGCTGAAAGGGCTGGACGGATTTTGACAAGTGAGGTGTCGTCGCATTCGTCTAGATAAGGAAAGTGTTATAGGTACAGCCAGTACATACTTTATGAAAATTAAGTGAAAAAAAAACAAAATTACGCTTTTAAATAATGAAGAATTAAATTAATGAAACCATTTTCTATGAACTAGGACTTAGACTAAAATAGTGCAAATTCGTAATCATAATCATCATGCGTTAAAAAATTTAGTATGGCAAATGTACAAAGCTGCCTTAACTCTACGCAGTCGAGTTTTTTGTTCTTTTAAATAAATACTTGTTTGATAGTTGTGTTGGCAGAAACTTGTCAAGGGGATCGGTTTAGTACCAGGTTTTGGACGTTAATTTAGGACGGAAACTATTGGGACCTGTCAATATGGCTTGCTCGGTCGACGAATGACCCAATTTCCAGTAAATTACTTTGTTTCGGAGACAAAGTGGTTCATGAATTAGCGCAGTGAAAAGTTTAGTGATTTTACATCTTGGACACGGTTGTCAGCGTTGTCGTTTTGCTTAGTTATTTTTTTTGTGTCTTTAAAGCCCCAGCCCTAATGCTATAGGAATTAGTGAAATCATTACAGGTTATTTTTTATTGTATTAAATAAATCATAATCAAGAACGACAACTTAATACATATGTTTCGCAATCACTCTGTAACTCTATCTGTAACTAATACATTTTCGTTAGTATAAAATACTGACTCTGGTTTTGTCCTCTGTGGCTCTGGCCACAATTTCGGCAACTCCAAAGAGCTCCAAAGTTTTGATGTTTCTAGTGTTAACAAGCAGACTGAAAGTACGGTCACCTGCAACCAGAAGTATACCTGTAGTAATATTTTATTTAATTTTTATAGAAGTATTTTGATAATTTTTAAAATGGCATCACTGTATTACTATGAAAAACTCAATTTAATTCAATTCTCAAAGAAGAAATGTTCGAACTCTTGACCCATAGGTAAATAAATTATAATGTAATGCCATTTTTAAAGTTGTACTTATCATCACTTATTGCAGGCGACTGTACTTAGTCGTGCAATCTAGCTAAGAGCTTGACGACGTCTCACACAATACGCAGGTACAACGCGCACGCCACTTCTCTCAACAAGCCATTTGTTATAGCCAACAGCCAATTTATTTGCCAACTTTGAAATTTAAAATGTTTTCTTTCAAAAGATTTATCACCTGGTTGTGCTTTTAGGTTCTGCGAGAAATTGAGCTTCAGGTTTGTTGATGTTACTCGTACGTCGTACTAAATCTTGGATACAAATATTTATGGAATATGGTACCTGTAATATCAGTCAGCGCATGAGCTTTTATTTATCCGTCCAAGCACGTTGTTTTTGATTGTGATACGATAGTTGAGTTGGCGGTCCTTTTGATGTGAGAGGCTATCTTATGTGCTACGAGTAGTACTTTTGTGTTCTAGTACCTTTTTATACTAACAAAATGTGTACGAAAATACAAAAAGTACAAAAATGTGGCAAGCGATTGACGGGACAAAATTGTGGCATGTGATAATGGTTTTTTACTTAACGATTCGTTTCAATTCGTATAATGCAATTTTTTTACATTTGATTACCTCAAAATCCGATTATCCTAATGGTTTTAACATGATAGATGTTTGTGAAATACATATAGATGTCCTAGAATGGGCAGGTATCAATCGTTTGAATCTCAAAGTGGTAAACTGAAAAGAGAAAATAAATGATTTAAAAAAATCTAAGGAGACCCGTTTTGAAGCTTTTCTCACGTTGATGGTTTTCTATAGCCCCGGAAGTTTGAGTCTGGATTTAGTTTTAAAAGACTTTGCGAAATATAAATTAAGATAATATTATACGCATAAGCATGTTTGTTTGTCCACCAGACCCTTATATAGAATTTTCTGGTAAAAGCTTTCTTCTATTTATCCATTCAGTATTTGGTACGTCCTAAAGGCAGAAGGTAATTGCTTTTTACTAGTTAGAAGTTATTTCGTAAACAAGACGATAATGGGATATCTTAGGGTGCGGTCACGATGCCATAGCATGCTAGAATAACGTTGAAATAACGAAGTCAATACAGATAAATGCCCGTAAACAAAAAATAATAATAATTGAATACTTAATTCAAAAGTCGTATATATATTATTTCGTCTCTCAGAAGCCATTATCAACTTAAACACAACTGGACTACAAATAAATACCGTTATTATAATTCATTTTTAATAATCTATTATCTGAAAAACCATATGCTAAATACAAGGGCTTCTTTGTCTAGCCTGTACTAATATCGAATTCCATAATGATTTAGAATCAGGCCCATATTTGCAGTTCAAGTCTCAATGATTGGAACCCGCTCTTTAAGTTTCTGATGCATCTAATAAGCCCAAAGCTGCGAAAGCCAATTCTTGCAGATGCCGCTTACCCTTCCTGTTCTAGCTTTTTATAAATACTCCAAGGGTTGGGCAGAAAACTATACTCTACTATTTGTGTCATCTAGTTCTAAAGAACTAGTGAGGTGAAAGGATTAAAGTGCACCTCAAAAGACTGTTTTCTACACTAATCTACACTATATAATATTATAAAGAGGAAAACTTTGTTTGTATGTTTGTTTGTTTGTACTGAATAGGCTCAAAAACTACTGGACCGATTTTAAAAATTCTTTCACCATTCGAAAGCTACATTATCCACGAGTAACATAGGCTATATTTTATTTTGGAAAAAAATAGGGTTCCGTAAGATATTTGGGTTTTTCGGACACAAGGTGTAAAAAATCAACCAGAAAAGTTACTTATTTTGCGTACGCTGCCTAAACTATAAAAGATAGAACCATAAAATGTTCTAATTAATTGTAGATCTTATAAATATCTACAAAAAAGTCCGCGACACACTATACCCATCTATGTCGAGTGAGGCACAGCAACCATTTTTTTATTTAAAAATCTTGAATTTTTTTTGGACTACATTTAAACGCGTTTATAATGAATAATGAGGATAGTAGGTACCTACGTGTGCTGGAATGGGATATAGGGTACTTTTTATCTGGGTACCGCGTGAGCGAAGCCGCGGGCGGCCGCTAGTCTTGTATAAGACACAATGTTTTCAATTTTTTTGGGTTAATGGTATAACTCACGCGGAGGTAACTTATACTTCTATGACCGTTATTGAATCAACCCTGATAATTTGGGGTTGATCGATTTTGTTCTGTGACCGAATAACTTTATGACTAACTAGCTGCTGTCCGAGGTTTCGCTCGCGTGGTACCCGGACAAAAAATAGCCCATATGTTAATCTAGTACATGTACTATGTACGAGTATATTCCAAATTATATAGTCATTCAAATCCGTCCAGCCGTTTAGGCGTGAAAGAGTAACAAACATCCATACATCTATACATACAAACTTTCACGTTTATAATATTAGTAAGATAATTATTCGGAATTTGATGTAAGTATTAGGATTTGTTACATTATGTACATGACACAGGCGTTAATAACTACTGAAATAAGGTTCCAATTGGTATATCACAAAACTATGCATGAAATGAGGAAATTATTACCTATAAGTTCCTAATCATTTATATGTTTACCAATGTGTTGATTTTCGATTAACAATATTGTTGATGGACGATCGGTTTTAAAAGACAAACTGAAATCCCTCTCAGATCTGGTTTCCAAAAGTTTTTACAATCCGTAGGTATTTTGGGTGCAAAAGTCTATTTGATATCAGAAGAATATAAAAAAAAACAGTTTCAGTTTTAAATTTATATTAGGTCGGGACCATTTTGATTTTAGATTTACTATGTATTATTAAAATTTTAAAACTAAGGCGAAAGTAATTTAACTTCAGAGTTCAATATGTCAGACGACTTAGAGGATTGTGAATAATAAGTAGGTAGTCCTGATTTTATAAATAAAACCGGTCAAGTGCGAGTCGAATTAGCACACGAAGGGTTCCGTACCACCGTACATGTACATAAATGTTTCTTAAAGGCCACCTATTCAGGTCACAGCACGTTTTTTACAAAAATCAAGCAAAAAATGCAATATGAAACAAGTCTCTTCTATCAGGACGTCCTTAATTTTTTATTTTATTAATCAGTAAATATTAGATCGTTTGAAAAAGAAATAAACAAAAATACTAATGATGTCTAACAAGTAATCGGGGACACGATCACTACGATCAGCCTTCCAAATATTACTTTTTATCACACGCCCGCGATTTGTAAGCTAGCAAATTTAAATCCGTAAGTAAGTGACCAAAGTCCAAGACATAGGAATCCGAATATCAAATCTTAAATGGTGTTGAGCGGGGCACTTGGCAAGACGAGGTGAAAGACGGTGAAGAAGGGCTTTAGCGGAATGGTCGCCTTGAGAATGCAAGTGTAGAGTCGGCAGATCATATGCCAGATGGGTCGACGGCATCGAGATGATAGGGGGAAAGCCCTGGATGCGATTGGCATCCAGATCTGAATGGCTTAAAATGGAGGAGGCCTATATCCAGCAATGGGTAGATACGGGCTGAGAAGTTAAGCTAAGTAGCTCATTTCAATTTATAGAGAATATTATGTAGCGCTATCACAGAGCGTGCATGCGGGCAAGTTCTAAGCCTAGATTAATTGCCAGATTGGTCCCGTCTTCCTTTTTAATTAAAACAGCGCAGATGCAAGCCATAATTGTTATCGTCTCTGTTTATCTTATGCCGCATGATGAATTTAATTTACTGGGGGATGCTGGTTCTGTACTCCTAAATCGATAGCTTACCCACTTCTTTATTAGTTTTCTTTGTCACATTATCGAGCTGTCGTTTTGTTTCGGTAGCAATCTGTAGCAATAGTACAATGTCGGATACTACGAGTACCGACAGACTACACAAGTGACGAGTTTTAAGACTTCTCGGCTGGAATTCCTCTAGATAAGATGTGAATGATTGACATTCTTACATCGTCAAATCGGCATCGTCACGTTAGAGCTTTGAAGTGGATAGTGGAACTTTAGTGGCTAATTAATATACGTATTACTACTACTAATACTACTACTACTACTACTAGTACTAGTAGTAGTATTCTGGCTATTGCTATATGTACTAGTTTCAGCTCATTTGGTTCATTTAGAGAGTTTTGTTTCTTTCCTGCTATGATCAATTATTTGAATATTTTTACAATAAGTAAATAACTACATTTATTCCTCATACTTTTTCTTGCATAACTATCCTAGGTACCCTATACCTTAAATGAAAACTAAAAGCTACAACAAACAAACTTTACTTGCAGGTCGTAAAACACTAATGTATTTAGCAATAGCTTTCTATTTCAACAGACAGATAGCAAATTGAATTTCTATTTCGTAGCTTTTGATAACAAATTAATGTTTTGTGTTGCAAATAAACTGAATCGTTTAACAATAATTTAAATTAAAATAACAAAAGTCCCGACTGAAAGTTTTCTATTATTTATTTTAGTTATTTAACTGGTTAGAATTTATATTTGCTCGTAAATTACTTTTAAGTACTTAGAATAAAAGCAACGAGTTTTGAAAACCATGTTTATTAGAGGTGAATTCCATTCAGAAACATTTCCAGCACTTCAGCTTTTGTTTATCGCTTAAGGCAGTTGTCCCACCGCCGACAATGAACGAGAAACGAGTAGAACTAGAAAGAAACTATAAACGAGTTGGCGAGTAGCGAGAAGCGAGTGTGTAGTTCGGTTAGATTTGTCGCTGGGCTATAAGCGAGTGTGCGAGTGCGACGGCCGATTACTCGCGTTACGTGCAGATTGTATGTATGTTCGTATGAGCTAGTGGTCAACTCTAGTGACGGGGTTTTTAGGCCGCCTTAAGGCCTCCGTCATGGCTTAACGACTTAAAAGCCGGGACAGACTGTTCAACGTGTCCTCCGAAGCACGGAAGCGCTCAGCTCGTAATGCCACTTGCGGTCACCCATCTCAATTTGTGACCACGCATACCGTTACTTAACTCCAACGATCAATCAAGAACGCCTAAGCAAGCTATGTCACGAGCGCTTCGCGTACGTGCAGAAATTACCGCTACTTAGCCTTTGCGCGAGTTCTGACCGCCAAAGCTAGTAGCATCGCTGAGCGCGTATTAGGTATCTTTGATAGCTCTTGTAGCTCAGCGACAAACTAGTCGAGAGAGTCCTCGCCGTCAGTGTAAACAATCTGTGATCAACTATTAATATATGCATCTCTTTTGTTTATACGGAATGTATATTTATTGTACGTTTCTTAAGCGAGAAAATAGCCGATAGTTAGTCGTTTCCTCGCCGGCGCCGGCGGTGGGACAATAGCCTAAAGAATGCAAAGAACAAATTTGAATAATTGGGGGATAAGCGTTTCTTAACGTTACAAGGGGGTTGTATCGACACAGCTCCACATCAGCCAGCTTACTTGAGAGCGTTAAGGAGATTTTCTTCCAAGCTGCCGCTGAGATCTTCACTTCAATCAATATTAAGGATATGGTTTATGAAAAGGTTGCGAGAAGTTTCTGGCACAGTGTTGCATCGTCATTTTACGATCGTCTTTACAAACAAAGCCTCTACAAATTGTTATTATGGAATTACTTACGAAATACACTGTTAGTGCGGCTTATAGTTTAATGACCCACCAGTAGTCCACACATAGGGTTGCCAGTTCTAAAAAAATATCTCTGCCACATTCGTATGGTAATAGCTTGACCGCGCCCATAAATGGAGTAGCGTTCTGTTTGATGGAGTTGTAACTATGACCTGACTGTTTATTTCCATTTTATCGAGTCGGTAGCGTGGCTGTCTGGGCCAGAGGTAGTTGACCTTTCTGGATTATTCACCTTAATGCAGTGACTGCATGAAACTTGACCCAATTCGCATAATTGAGCGCTTTGACGCGCCTTACTTTATACGCAGGTATTTCTTTCTTTTCAGAGATACCTATTAAATTGTGTCTTCACTTCACGCTAAGTGGTACACTAGGTACTACTTAACGTGTCACTAGTTCTTTGGAACCAGTATGGTGAAATGATTTAACTTTTCGTGCGCTTGACATATGATTTCGATCTTTAGTAGATTCTACAACATGCCGGTTTCCTTACGATGTTTTCTTTCACTGTTTTGGAATACATACTGGAAAAGCATAATTAATTCCAATCGCTCATCAATGGATTTTTCTGTGATTTGAATCCATTACTACCTTAGGATCGCAAGACGAGGCCGTTACCATTAGAACACCAGTTTTTAAGTAGCACAGCTTAGGTAGTATTAACAAGATAAAAAATATACCTCATCATCATCTTCCTGCCCTTATCCCACTCTATGTGGGGTCGGCAGTTTTGGCTAAGGTGTTTTATGACCGGCCGCCTGCCTGACGTCAACCCTCCTTGGGAATACTTGCTTATTGTATCTCATACCTAATAATTGAAATAGATACTTACAATTAACAAGATACCAAGAAAATATACTTTTACTTCACAATATAAAGTGTACGATTATACCTACGTATGCATGATGTACTTATGTGTCACGCCAAGACGACAAGCGGGAAACTTTCCTGAATCGGGGATTTGTTGCGTGTTTGAAAGCATTACCATATGAATGTAGCCTATAGTTAAATAAGTTCGTTGTGGCCTATTATAAGCGTATAATTAAAGTGTTTATTAACAGCTGTGTTGGTACCTTTTCATCATGAATAATATTTAATGCCGCACGCATATTTTATGCCGATGCATATAAGGCCGACTAAGTTGAGAACATGGTGTGGGTGCTGGGCAAGCCTACCCTCCAGAAAAATAAGTAACTTCTCTCAACATTTCGGTTCCGGGGGCGTTCATAGTAAAACTATTTTAAAACAAGTTTTTATTTTATTGCTTTAAAAAGAAGAAAATAATCTTTAAATTAAATCACACCCTTTAATATTATTACACTACACAACTTATGTAATATAAAAGCTTGTCGTGAGATTTACCATCTACACAAGATAAACAAGAATACAATGTTGTTTATAAAATAGGTAAGGCGGCTTTGATATTTAAACTACTCAACGACCCTATTCTAAAGTTTATTTTGGTGCTTGGTCGTGGCTTAGTTCTATTTAAAACTACGGTCAAACTCGTACCAACTACCTGTCTAAACACGTTTGATAAAATGGTTGTTTTCTTTTCAGATCCGAAAGCGACGGTATCTCAAAAGTGAATAAGACTAAAACTTTTTCCGGAACCAGCTCTATGAATTTGTGATCGATGAAACTAAAGTTCGGACTACCGTCATTCTCAACTTGAGATAAAATCTAACAAAGTGATGTCCTCATGTGTTGTGGAAGAGGGGACGGAGGAGGGGGGTGGTTATGAAGGAGAGAGTAGTAGTGGAGAAGAGCCTATGGTAGAGCGTCCTCGGAGAGAGGTCCTGCTGAGCGCTCGAGGACGGCGAGCGTGCTCGGAGCAGGGACCGCATCCTTCACTGAATTTACGTAAGTCATATAAAACTCTTAAGTTACCAACTGACTAGCAGCCAGACTTATTTTATAGCAAAACCACCCAATAAGGCGGGAATTTACGATATTCAAAGGAATTAAAAGGGGTAAATTGGTTATATGGAACTTTTTAACGCGTAGTGCGATTAGCTTGAAAATCGGTTTGGATCTTATAATAAAAATATATGGACACGTGTTTTAGGGTTTTTTTAAAACAACCCTTAAAAATGGTTAAAATGGATGTCAAAGTTTGTATGGGAACTTTAACGTGTGGTGTGATTGACTCAAAACTAGGTCTGGGTACTATAAATGCAAATACCCTTAAAAAGGGGCAAAATTAGGCGCCAATGTTTGGTGATACGAACTTTAAAACGGTTTGATTGGCTTGAAACTCGTAAAGCCGCGCATATAAATAATCACAATAAAACTTCATTTCAGACACAGGTTAGGTACAAAAAAAAGGTAGGAACATAAAACATCACATAATAATTATCTAACATGAATGACTATTTATAATAATAATTATGCTTTAGTTAGAGGTCACAAACTTAATATATTTGTAATCTGAAGTTATAGCGTTAGTTACTCCATTCACCGCATGCTCCACCGGATGTTACGTCTCGACTTGCGGAATTTATAGTTTGGGTTTTAGTTTTAGTTTTATGACGCCAGACTAATATAAGAGCGATTCCATGTACATTTCCCCGTTTTAAAAGCATCTGGTTTTTGTACAATAGCTTGGAACGTGTTTCATTGAAATTACGCATTTGCTGCAAAATATTAAAACATTTTACATTTTTGTGGCGTAATTGAAAAAGTTGATAAGTACCATGAATATAAATAGGGAGAATACATTATATTAGTAAAGCTTGAGTTAATTGATCACAAAAATTAAGCATACGATGTTGTTCTTTTTCGTCGTAAGTATTTCTTACTTAGCTATATATCATTGAGTTCTATCTCTTCGACCACAAAGCAACATTTGGACTGTTATAAATTTCATTAACACGAGTTCAGGGCGTTTTATAAATCGCATACAATTAGAGCTCGTCTCTTTACTTAATGTTTTGTTTATTTAATTATTGGAGGTCGTAAAATTATTACAATTAGGCAGAAGATCTTGTGATCCTAAAATTAATTATGTGTTGCTCGGCAACTGCAAATTAGTTCATCGATCTTACTGTTTTACTCAAGACTATTTATAAATGTATGTATGAGTAAAGTTTCCGGATGTTACTATGGCACAAACTCATTTTTGTTGAGCTCCTCTAATTGTACTTTAGAATTTCTGTAAACCATGGCACGTGCCTCTCTATTTTCAGTACAATACACAGTAGGTAAGTAGAATGAAAGTGACTTGGGCTGCTAACTAGTCATGTCACTAGTTCTTTCTAACCAGTGTGGTGAAAGGATTTAAAGTGCGCCTCAAATCAAAGGCTCTTTTCGTGCACTTGACATATGTTTTTCGAACTTTATAGGTGCTACGACATACAGGTTGCCTCACGATGTTTTCCTTCGCCGTTTGTGAGTAGGTACTGCACACATACATTTTTCGAATAGAAGATTTGAACCGATGACCTTAGATCGGAAAGCGGCCGCTACCACTAGACCACAAGTGCATCAGTTAGCTTACTTCGGCTGAAGTACCTACTGAAACCAAGCACTTTCTTGTTTACTTACTATTATGCAGAAGAACATTCGAGAACTGTTCTGAGACTTGAGTTTTGCTTCGTAAAACCTTATAGCTAGAGCGCAATTTAATTTGCATGTAAAAAGACGATGAAACGCTTGGCATGGGATCAATATCAATATGCCATGAAGTGGTGAAATAGAAAGTAAGTACTAGTCGTTAGTACTTAGTACTTAAACATTGCTGATTTACACTATTTAACTAATTCGTGTAAATATAGCATTATTATATGAAAATATTATATTGTGGACATTTAACATTACCATAAAAGCAATTATAACAGATAAAAAAATAATTAGCAGCGTAGGACGCTGTTTATGCTCAGGTTTATCTCATACACTATCAATAAATTGCAATGACACGTTGATCTTGCTGAAATTCCTACATTTTCAAATATGGCGTACCTAGATAGAAATCTACTTGGTATGTAAATGCATCTGGCTTCGACTATAAATAGATGTGGGATTGTGTTCAGGCCCGTCCCAAGTGGCAGCCTATTTTATTCTGGACACAAGTGAGGTTGCTTGGATACCTTCGTATGTTCTATGGATATATGTTTGCATACCAGTTGACAGGTAAACCACGACTGATGGCATAAGTCGCTAAAAATTGTTTCGTGACTGGGGTATAATCACTTGTTTCATATTGTTTGTTGTTGTATTGTGTGATTTCAGCAATGAATTGAAAGCATAAATGTTGTCTTCCGTCAGTGATAAATAAAAAATAAATATTGTGGAACATTTCATACAGCGCCATTTAGCCCAAAGCTCAGCAAGGCTTGCTCTATTAAAAATATGTGTAGGTGTCCTACTAATTATTATAAGTTGTGAGAATGTGAAGTTGTAAGGATGTGTGGATGTGACGATGTATGTTTGTGCCTGAATCACGCCCAAACGGCTGGACGGATTTGAATGAAACTTGGAATATACCTAATACGTGTGCTGGAATAACATATAGGCTACTTTTTATCCGGGTACAACGCGTGCGAAGCCACGGGCGGCAGCTAGTATTAAATAAAGTACAGATACAGCATATAAATGTATTCTATTTTTACAGGCGTATAGTTTTGTGATAGAGCATATTATGTTGACTTTTATCTCTCTGACCTGACAAAATTTATTTCAACAGAATACACAGGCACATCGCACCTGTGGGGTAAGAACAACACAGCGTCTCAGCGCGGTTGGAGTCGCAAGCGCACGTCGGCGCCGCAGATGAGCAGTAACCTGCACGGCTCCATGCCGCGGGTGGCGCTCGTGCTGCGCTCGCGCCGAAGCTGGCCTGTCGCGCCGCAGTCCTACCGCAGGTAACACATCACAATACCAACCCTCATCATCATTTACCTGCCCTTATCACACTAGGAGTCGGCACAACTGTTTCCCTCTTCTATCTTCTCATATGACGACGGCGACTTGACCTCGGTGGCGTGGCGGGCGATTGCTCGGCAGAGACGCAAGAGGCGCGGGTTCGATTCCCGCTGCGGAAGAAATGTTTGCATGATCTGTAAATATTTTTTCCGGGTCTGGGTGTTGTGGTACCATGGTACTCGTAGTTTCTGATACCCACGACACAGGGAATCCTAGTGTGGGGTCAGGACTATGTATGTGACTGTTGGGTGTTATTTATTATTATTTATTATTATTATATCACTCGTCATTTCAGTACTCACTCCTTTCACACGCATGTCCTCTTTCACAAAATCCAAATATGTTTAAAAGTAAGAAATACAAAATATGTATTCGAAACTAGGTCGATTATCGACTAGGGTCACCCTTGTCTGAATTAGAGCGATCAATCGTTTTTCTTGCTGACTCGATTTCCTCATTTCGAGTGGCACGCGTCGCACAAAACGGTCATTATAAGACCGCTTTCACATTATTTTTGGGCGACTTTATCAGCGCAATAGTCGCGCGACAGACGCGTAATCATCGCCCAGTCGGAAATTACGTATAAAAAACAGAAGCGCGGCCGCCACGTGCACTCAGTCGGCGATAAGCCAGTGTTGCAAGCGTACGTGATTGCACAACTGCACAATATTACTTTTAATTACATTGAATACTGTTAAAATATAATCACTATGAATTTGACGATTTCGATCGAAACAAGGGATTAATCCAGTACTGTCTTTTTAGTTTTTTTCGCGACATAGATGGCGCTGAAAGATTACTATCAAAAGCAGGAGCAACAATATGTCCCGTTGGAATCAATTTTTGAAATAAATTGCGCCACACTAATCTGAACTGCGGCGTGGCAGCCGCGCTACTATCGCGCTGTTAACGTCCTAATGTGAAAGCGCCCTAAATCTTTTAAATGTTATCTACTGTGATCATAATATTAACACCCAACAGTAGTTCTGCCCCCATAGGATTCCCTATATCATGGGTAAAACACGCAAACATTTCTCCCGCAGCAGGAATCGAACCCACACCTCTTGCGTCACAGTCGAGCACTACCCACCATACCACCGAGGTCGTCAATCATTGTGAACCTGTCAAGGGTATCTGTTGTATTATATCGAAATAAAAATACAGTTTGTTTACAATGTTATGAATAACGTGAACGAATAAATTGTTCCCCGTAAATTAAACCTGTTCTTTTGTGAGCAAAAGTGTATTTAATATCCAAACTGTGTCGGAAACTCCAAACATAATCAAGTCTGTTCACGGGTATATAGATGGCGCTTTATCCTTGCTTACCGATTGAGAGTAAAATGAGACGCTAAATTCATGACCTGATTTTAGCGCCATTATTCCGGACTTAACCAAAACCCATCACAATCACAATACTATACATTATAAAAGTCTTTGTCGTGACTGACCTATGATGGACAACGCAGAGCCTTAAAACCGCTGGTCCTAGAGGCTTGAAATTTGGAGGGTGCATACCTTATAGCACGTAGAAGTACACTATAATAATAATAATAAATAATAATAATAATAAATAATAATAATAATAAATAACACTCAACAGTCACATACATAGTCCTGACCCCACACTAGGATTCCCTGTGTCGCGGGTATCAGAAACTACGAGTACCATGGTACCACAACACCCAGACCCGGAAGAATTATTTACAGATCATGCAAACATTTCTTCCGCAGCGGGAATCGAACCCGCGCCTCTTTGCGTCTCTGCCGAGCAATCGCCCACCACGCCACCGAGGCTGTCACTAAGAAAGGATTTTTGAAAATTCTTCCCCCGAGGGGGTGAAATGGAGTAAAAACGTGTGTATGAAAAATCGTACTCCTTGGACTTCCAAATTTGAAACTTAGCGTAGACAATCTTGAATACATTTGGTAAAAGTCTATGATAAAATATTTTCAAAACTACCCCTATTACGAGGCACAGGGATTGTTAAACGCTTCTAGACAGGTTTTGTAGTCCCCGCTTCTTTTGGCTCGTCTTGGCGGGAGTACTACCGTGACCCCAGATTTATTTTTGTAGGCCTCAAAATTAGACGAATTCAAATTCAAGTTACTCTTAAAGGGAGTTTCAAAGTTTGTATGAGTATTATTTTATCAACTTATTTTACTTTCATTGAAAGCAGAAAAGAAAACATGGGACAGAATTTTCAATATTACCCCATGAAGTACATACCTACCTTATGCGAGTGAAACCGCGCGGGATAGCTAGTCTTTTATAAGGACTATTAAATGTTAGAGAAAGTTCTGGCCGCAGAGTCATGGGAGTTGATTGGCTCTTTCCAGTAACGCAGAAACCAGAACACCCTGTTTTTGCTAAATTATAGTGCGATTTATATTGATCGCTTGGTGCGACGCGTGTCACTTGAAATGAGGAGATCGAGTCAACAAGAAAAACGATTGATCGTTCTAATTTAGACAAGGGTCACTGGATGGATACTCTGTAGTGTCTAGCCGATAATTGACCTGGTTTCGAATATATATAAATTTGTATCTCTTACTTTTGAATATAATTTAGATTTTGTAAAGGGGACATGCGTGTAAAAGGAGTGAGTACTGAGATGACGAGTGATAGAAGATGGAAGAGGAAAACATGTTGTGCCGACTCCACCTAGTGGGATAAGAGTAAGAAAATAATGATCATGACTTTTAAATATACTCGTAGGTATTTAAAGTTGATTCTTGAAAATAGAAGTAGATTAACAATTCATGTTCAACAACGTGAAACCAGTCCATGTGAGTTAGAAAACAAATAGACGTCTGCGACTGGTTTTGGCTTCGTTTAGCGGACATGTTTGTGCATCCAGTGAAGTCGAAATGCTTTCTTACATACACTCGGTCATTCGTGTAGACCACAAACTACCTACGCAAGCCTACATTTTCTACAAAAGTTTTCAAGGCAGGTATTTGCACAGTTGGGGCTATTTAATTGCATTACTTATACCGTAGGTACTTTAAACAATAAGAATTCCTATGATTGTACAACTTGGGAGTGATTCCCCGTTCATACCGCGATTTTTCTATCCGATATAATTTTTCCCAGTTCAACCCAAAACATCTGCTCCGTTATACCCAAACTAAAAATCTAAGTCACTGTGTATTCTAAACAGTACAGACACTGTAATATTTATAAAAAATCAAACTTGATAAAATCATTACTCACAGTTTAAATGCTTATTTGATTATGTATTGATTTATTTTATGTATTTGATTAAAGGTTGATTAGTGTTATTGTTAGACAAGTAAACAAATATTTGACTGACTATTATCTGAATAAGACTAATTTCATTAGTAAAAATAATAGTTATTATTAAATAAAAGCTTCAGTGTTTCACCGTGTCCTTTATTTAGATAGATAGATTATTTATTTGGTACAGACAGAATGACAGAAACAATAAAAGAAAAAAGAAGCAACACAATATAGTAATTTTTTTTTTAATTAACATACTATTTCAATTTAAGCAATATAAATTAGTAATAAGTAGGTGTGGGTAAAAGGGTAAAGGGTAACTTAAATCAAATGTTTTGGGTCGAACGGAGCAAAATACCTATTGGGAAGAATAGTATTGGGTCGAACGGGGAAGCACTCTTTTCAAGACCTTGTCGAACGTGAGCAAAAGCAAAGTTGTGAATCACAGCTTTAGCAATGCACATCTCTTTTATGAGGTTTAAAATAGTTTTGATTCAACGACTAAAGACAAGGTTCGTGTAGGTAATTCGTTTATCTAACTACACATAAATACTGTTTATTGGATTTGATTTTGTAGTCTCAGGTGAGTTTCTACTAGGTAAATATAAGTAAGTACCATCATTATTTGTCCCAATATCATTGTCATGATTTGTCTGAATATCATACTTGTTTGAAACATTTGTGAAGGTAAAAGTTTTCTACTAACGCTGTATGAATCATCTACTATAATAGATGGTAAAAGGCCTTTTTTTTTTTTAAACATTTCGAACTAATATTTTAGATTTGTGCCAACAGGTAGGCAGTATCTTACGAGATGATAGTTGAGTATCACTTTTTGTAACATAATGGTTTGACACTACGTTTTCATCTCATTAGATGTAGAACGAGTAGAGTGCCGCCGGTTTCTGCTCTTACTTCGCGCTAATTAGATTCCACGTCTTCTTGATGCCTACTAGGAGGAGGTGCTATGCTTTGATTATATAAAGGTGCTACGTGTATCACTGAACTCAAGTCAAGGAGGTTGCATCCATGGCATAGAGCCAAGAATAATGTAAGTTACACGCAATATAAAATCGCAAAATAACTTAGTACATGTTTGATTCAGAAACCATAACCTAAATGCTTGATGAGCAACATTCGATTCAATGTACTTAGCTAATCTTCACATTTTATCAACGATTATTTTGAATATAGTATGAATTTACGAATATATTCTCAATGTGAAAAGTTGTATATTAAAATGTAAAATTGAGTTAGATTTATTTGAAGCGAGAACCAAATTCAAAGCTTATCACAAAAAGGACGAGTCAGTAAATTTTAATTATGCTTGGATTAAATACCAAATATAACATGAATTTACAACCATATCTCAATGTGCGAAGTGTTATATTGGAATGGTAAATTAACATGAAATTCAGTTATATTTATTTAAAGTTAGGACCAAATTCAAAGCAACACAAAAATGACGTGTCTGTTTAGGTAAATTTTAATTATTCTTGGATTACTTTCGTAATTAACACCTTTGTTGAATGATCCGGGATGTATAATTTAGCGATATTTCATACTTTTTCATTTTTGTCCTGGTACATGCCTACTGTATGTCTTGTCTATTCTTATAGAGTTTCTTGATCTAAGTTGCGCTGAAATTAAAATAAATATATAGGTACGTATATTAACGTAACATAACATAATTTATTTGGCAAAAATAATACAACATTACGAAAAAACAATTGGAACACGCTGAAAACTGCCTTAGTTAACTTTAAAACTGTATCGCAGTTTCCCCCAACGTTATCCCAACGGTTATGATGATATTATAATCCTATTTAATGATACGATACTCGTACCTACAATATGATAAAAAATGTATGATACCTATAAACTAGGTTGATTATTATATACTTAAAATGGACTGTCAGTTTACTTTTATATTAGGTTAATTAACTATGCTCATTTTTTACAATAACAACTTTTGTTTTAGGAAAATAGAGTCTCAATAGACCAATTTACCTCTCCCCTTTTAATTAAGCCCGGGGTCATAAAATACCGGGACATGTATGTCTACCTAACGTAATATGAAAGGTTAGGACACTTTACTCGCGTAAGGGCCGTGTCCGTGTCAGTGCCGGAAAAACTCAAAGTGTGACACTCAAGCCATTGTTTTCTATATTCTACAACCACTGACGGCGGGACAATATGGGACAATCCTACTATACATGTTATAAATGTGAAAGTTTGTGAGGATGTTTGTATGTTTGTACCTCAATCACGCCGTAACGGCTGATCGGATTTGAATTAAACTTGGAATATACATAGTATGTGTGCTGGAATAACATTCTTCTTAGTCGCTACACTCTTGAAAGAGTGGTCGTGGTCGTCAGTCCAGGAGTAGTGGCTCGTTTCACAATTTAGGCCATTCGTCTCTAATGGTGGCCTTTCTAGGGCATTCGTGTAGTGGACCATTCAACGCTGCCTTGACTTGGTCCGTCCATCTCATTGGAGATCAACATAATAGGCTACTTTTATCCGGTTAACACGTGAGTGAAGCTGCGGGCAGCTGCTAGTCTCTATAAACATTTGACGACCTCTGTGGCGTGGCGAGCGAGTGCTCGGCTGAGACGCAAGAGGCGCGGGTTCGATTCCCTCTATGGGAGAAATGTTTGCAAATATGTCTTCCGGATCTGGGTGTTTTAATATAATGTATTATAATTATGTAATTACGAAAAAAAAGTATATAAGTATTCTATTACGAGTATCAGCCATTTGGTTCCCATAGTACAAGCTTCGCTTAGTTTGGGGCTAGATAGTGCTGTATGATAATGATAAGTTTTCAAAAATGTACATATTTATTTATTTCAGAATAGCTTCTTCTTAGTTCATTGTATATACAGGTTATTCAAATAATTGAATTGTGTGACTATGATTCTAAAGTAAATTATTAAAAAGTTTATATTTTATGTACATCCTATTTGGCTAGAGTATAAATGGGTCACGATGGGAATAATGAATTTCCAAAATTGGAAACCAAAGCTTTAGCTTAAATCTGGTTGACAAAAAACTAAATTTAATCAACATGATGAGACACACTTAACAAAAGGACAAAGCTACCTACATTTCACAAAACGTCTGACGTCGCAAAACAGTACAATGCCCTTTGTGTAAAAATGTCTTACAGTGTTATAACACTGAGATCCCAACAATAACTCTGTCGCTGAAAATAATGTGACATTATTTCTAGGGAAAATAATTCAGCTGACTAAAAGGCCAAGACAGGCATACAGGTGCGTCTGACACATACCTATATCAACTTAACAACCTATTTTATTGTATAGTAACAATCAAAAATCAGCTCTAGTCACTTGGAATTTATATATTCAATAATAGATTTGATTAGGTGTGCTAGGGAGGAACAGAGGATTTATTATTTAAAAAGCTATCATAATAATTAATTATAACTAATCTTACGGCAGCCGATTCGATGGACCTTCGTTTAACCGAGTAAACATGGTTATAAAAACATATTCTATTCCGACGATAATATTTTTAATTTGTTGATAAATTCTAATTTCATTAAAGTCCAAGACAGTAAAAATGTGGTATCATGGTTAACATGTATGTAAGTAATTAATTATGTATGTGTCAACATTTTAGTAAATTTGAAACTAACACAAAAAACATCTGAATCTGATATTGTTCTCCACTTGCAATACATCAATTTGCACGTGGGCGAAACCGTGGGACGCAGCTAGTTTGATGATAATGTCGCAAATTAAACACTGCTACAAGAACGTGGCACATCCCGCTGATATGTCCACAATATATTATGTGAAACGCGCTAATTTTAACGTTTCTATGAAATTTAATTAATTAAAATGAACCGTCAGGCGTCCCATCGATTATGTCGGAGTGTTTACGATCTCATTGAGGGCAATAAAACTACGGAGCTGCCAATTACCTCTCTTGGTTCTCCACTTAGCAATTTCCTGCTTTATATTGGTTAGTTTTTCCCATAAAATGAGTGTAAATGGCGCAGCTAATACGCTTATATATAATATTGTGTCCTTTAGGTCTGGTGTGTAAGTGTAGGGTAAAAATGAGGTCAATGACATAAAGAAAGGACATCGGATTACCGACTTACAATGTGTCAAAACAAAATAATGATACACTAAACACCATTTTCAGGTCTTACCATTTTGAATAATCCTACTAATATTATAAATGCGAAAGTTTGTGAGGATGTGACGCGGTGTTTGTGCCTCAATCACGCCGTAACGTCTGAACGGATTTGAATGAAACTTGGAATATACATAGTATGTGTGCTGGAATAACATATCCTTTTTATCCTGGATAAAAAGGAGCCTATATGTTATTCCAGCACACATACTATGTATTTGTGTACCTCGCATGCTACCAGGGTACTGGGAAGCCGCGGGCGGAAGCTAGTATATAATATTATTATATAAGTCCAATCTAAACGGTTGCGGAAGACCTTGAAATGATTAAAAATGCCATTACAATTTTCTATGAGTGCTCCTGCACTTCACAACTTGGACCCCACTTCACAAGGACACCTTCATTTTTGTCGTATGTTGACTTCCTTCTAAAATTACAAAGGCAAAAGGTTGAATAACAGCCTCAACCTAGCGAAATGAAGGAAAATTAAATTGTTATCGAGGCTCATTAGCGTTTTACTGTGAGACACGCTCTAATGACATTTGAATGTATGTGCAAATGATTCCTACTTTGAACACGCTCACAAGAAATGTGACTATATTCACTAGAAAATAAAGAACTTACGTTGTGACGTATAAAAGTCACAAAGTAAGTTCTTTATTTTCTAGTTTCGTGTTGAATTTTATTGTAGGTCAACATATTAGTGAAATAGTATAAGTAAAGTGTGTGGAGGCGAAACTAAGTGTTAACCATTACATTGTGTGCTTTACGTATTTTTCTATACACATTCTGCCTTCTTAGGATCAGAAGGTGGGGTGCCACCAGACCACCAGTACTCTCAAACGGCGAAGGAAAAAATCGTAAGGAAACCCGCGGCTTAGTCAGCTCCGCACGTATTGACCATGTCTTTCCTGTGGTTAAGTGACTAATCCGAGATGATGACGATGGTATTGGATGCTGGACAAGCCTACTCCATCTAAATTCGTTCAGGACACTACAGCGTCCCGTTAATAGCGGGAAAAAGTTGCCTCCTGACGCTGTATAAATCATCAATAGATGGTAAAAGTTCTACCTTGTTAAAGTAACGCAGAATATCAAAGTTGTCATAAACATTGTCTCAAAGGGTCCAATGAAACTGTCTGTCAGACTGTGACGTGAGGAATAGAATTTATTGTTATACTATGTTCTACTCTATTGGTATCTTATGTCTACTAAAACATTAAATTACTATTTTTATATTACTTTCGTACTCTGCTTGTATGGAGTATTTTTAATGCACAAAATAAGAGTAATTCTTTACCAGTTAGCCTGCGTGTTGGTAAGGAATTTCTCTTGGTCGTTTTTAAAGTTACTTCATAGGGTGACACTGTACATTGGGAGTAGCTGTGCAGGTACTTGAAGTAGGCGGATATCAGACACCCAACATACACTAAGTGCCTACTTCAAATCACGTCCCCACTCGATACCTACTATCTGTCCCTGTGATCACTAAGCGCCAGTCAGCAGGTCATCCATAACTGCCAAAGAGAGTAAACATGCCCAAAAGAGTTCACAGAAAACTAAATATTTACGATAACTTTGTACAGTCCGTATAAAAAAAAGATAATGATGAAACAAAGTTTCGAGACATTTTGTGGAATAAACTTAATTAAATATTATAAGTCTTGCACCCATACAACGCTAGGCTCGCACGCATACCACAAGTACGATTTTATAAAGTCTTTGTTAGCTTTTTAGTTATTCTAGCTTCATTTAGCTGTTACAGACAGAAAAACAAAATTTGAAAGAAAAAAATATTGTTAAAAAATTATTCATTTTTTGCTGTGAAATGCTTGTTTAGCTAAAGTTATTCGAGCCTCGATATCTAGCGTGCATCTCAAGTTTGCTGTAATGAAGCTGGTTACGTGGTGGTTGAAGATGAAAGACGTTTTGAATGATATTATTCTCTATTGTGATTGGATGTGATGGAGTTTTATGATTTTCGGAGGTGATCAAAAGTTTGGTTTTGTCAATATTATTTTTTAGTAAAAACTCCTTTAAATCGGTGGTCATAACTGTTATAAAATCTTGTAGGCTCTTGCGTTTCTGTGACTGCAACTTTATCACCTGCGAATTTAATTTGAAATAGGGGTACTTAGAATAGGGGTAATTGAAACTTCAGATATTTTCTTAGTAGCTGCTTCTATGAAGATGTTGAATACAGTTGAATGAGTGGTGACAGTAAGCATCCCTGTCTGATTTTAGTTTTAGTTTTATCGTTACCCACTTCATACTTACTCACTTCACATATAATTCATAATATTATTTTCCTATCTCTGTAATCCATTCCGTCATGTCTTTTAGTGCTGTAATCATTTTTTCGCAAACTTCTTTGTACTTACATTCACTAACTTGCTATAAATCATTTTAAAATCATAAAAGCAGTTATCAACTTCTTATTGACTGCTCATGTTACAATCAAATCTTTTTCAAATGGTTACCAACAAAGAGCTTCACGAAACATGCCAACAATACCGCTTTTGAGATGACGATTTATACGCAAATGTTGATTGATGATTCCTACTGAGACTTGCCAGATGTGCGCTAAATTGAGGGAATATTAAGAACGTATTAGCTCCTACAATGAGATAAGCAAAGGTAGAGGAAAAACCTTTATCCGAGTTTCCCGTTGTGATTAGATAATGATTATATCGACAGATGATAGAAACGAATTCAATATTTGATGAATACCAGACTTTTGATTATTGCACAACAATCTTTCCCAAATACGCTGGAAACCAATTTAAACAGTTTGTATTTCTCATCGAAATATAAACGTTAAGCGTTGGTTTCTTGGAATCTACCACCGTAATATGACGACTGCTACCTATAGGTACATTGATAACGTACAGGGCTTTGCTTATAAACGCCTCTCAATATATTCTATTAAAAGTTAAAAAATGCTTAAAGTTCGGCCATCGCATTTTATTAGATAGGATAGGGATAGACACAAATAGTGATGGGATTAAAGTTTTATGAGTAAATAAAAGGGTATATGTACGACTTTTAGACGATCTCGGTGGCGTGGCGGGCGAGTGCTTGGCTGAAGTGCAAGAGGCGCGTGTTCGATTCCCGCTGCGGGATAAATGTTTGTATGTTCTACAAATATTTCTTCCGGTTTTGGGTGTTATAATATTATGTATTATAAGTAAATGTATGTATTTACATACATTTATTTTATTTTATATCATTTAAATCGCGATCAATCATCTCTGAAATTACGGTTGTCGTTTCTTAAGTAACCAGTGATAACAGGTTACTCCAAGACTCTTGTCTTGTAGGCATTTAAGTATTATTTTAGCATCTTTAAGAACTGGATGAAATGCTAGCGAAGCTTATTTTATTGCTTCAACACAAATATTTTCTTTGAAATAATTCCTTTCATTGAAATAATTATCTTGAACAATTTAATTAATATTCAGGTATGAACATATTACTAACAAAGTCACCTTCGAAAACTTTGGGTGAGTAGGTTTATCTGCGGCTATTTGATAAAATGTATCAACATCAACAGCGCTAAGCTATATTCAACTAGTGGTCAGAGGGCGACCGTTGTTTGATTAAATTAATTTGACGTAGGGTCGACAATCACAAATTATGAAGGCTTTAGTGATTTCTCTCAACACCTACCAATTACTTTGTCGAATAATATTAATTACCTAGTACCTTTGTTACCGTTGTCTCTTCAACTAAACTTGAAGGTACTGGCCAGGAGGTCAAAGCTTTTCCCATTTTATTGGAAGAGAAGCTTAGGTTTTTTTAATAAGTGTGACTTGGACAACACAAAATCGCGTAATAAATTTTGACAGGAACTAATTGTAACGAGGCAAATAATACGTATGACTTATTGAAAATGCTTTATGGTTTTTGGAATATTTCAAATAAATCTAAAGGACAGCACTATCTTGTGTGCTGCTGGCTTGTAAATCCGAATTATCTTCGGTCAAGACACTCTTATAAATAAATACATAGATTAATATACCTATTTTTAGTTTAGAATGATGTTTTAATATGCTTCAACTCTAAACATATTATATGTGATAGATATGCCTACTACAAAAAGATTGGTAGAGTCTTTGATTCATTTAATTTAGGAAATCAATTTGCAATACTTTCAATATTAAAACGTATAACGTGGAAAACAAAAGTATGGAATGAAATGAACACTTTGTTGCTGCGATCATTACTTCCATTAGTTTTACGTCACGTAGGGTTTTTCATTAGCGAAATTGGAAAAGGCTGATAGGATAATTATGATAAGAATCGGCTTTAAATTCACTTTTAACCTATAAATTAAACCTACTTACCTAATTTTTTTCAATATGCAAGCAATGGATATGGCTATCAATTAGATAGCTAGAATTTGAATTAGGTTGGAAAGTCCATGCATTTCTTTTCTATGGCGAGTTAGATTCAGGATAACTGACATTGGTCTAGTTATTGGAAAGAGGCTTAAATAATTAAATGGCAGTACAAATCGATAAACACTTGTTCTATTTATGTACCTTAGCATGTCGCTGACATTTGAGTAATTTCAACGGAGTAAGGTGTTTCTGGAAAAGATCAATGATGGAAGTGTTTGTTACTGAATTTTCGCCATCTGTTCCATTTCCGGCATATGGGGCCAGGCTGTCACTCTAACTCAATTATTACTTGAGCGATAAGAATGGATTAATGTTAGTAATTAGGAAAGTGACTTCTAAGAAGTAGTGCCATGACGTTTATAGCACTGGACGCAAAGTTCAACTAATATCAATCAAACCCATAATGTTACTAGTAACACTATGACCTACTGTTCTAACGTCAAATAAGTTTGACATTCAGGAAAATAAACCTTAACAGAACTATTCTACTCACAGATAGTTTGATTGATCGAAAAACTTGGACGAATAAACAGTCGTCCACGTCGAGAAACTACCGAAAAGCTGTCATTGGTAGATAGATTATACGCGTACGTCTTTATAATAACATAATAATAACACCTAACACTCAAATTACATATTTCTGACCCCACGCTAGGATTCCGTGTCGTGGGTAGGTACCACAACATCCAGACCAGGGGCAAATATTTGCAGAACATGCAAATATGTATTACTCCCGCAGCGGAAATCGAACCTAGTGTCTCAGCCGAGCAGTTGCCGACCACGCCATCGAGGTCGTCTACCGAATCTAGGGGCACGTCCGCGCCAAGACGAGCCAAAAGAAGCGCGGCACTGCCTCCCTTTTCTTGAAGCGTTTCGTCGTATTTTCGAACCGTCATAGCTTCGATCTGAATGCGGAAATTTAAGATGTTGTCAGGATAAGATGTCCTCAGTAGAATTATCCAACACACCAAGTATCAAAATTATCTAGCTTTTATGGTTTCAGATTTATCGATATCTGAAATACTTCGATTTCGTGACTCATTGACTCACTGATGATCATCAAAATCTCTAGGGTACTTCCTGAAATCCTAGAAGGCTGAAATTTGGTATGTATGCTAGGAATTGCATATAAACAACGAGAAATTAAGAAATCGGGAACTTTCAACCTCCAACCCGTACATCAAGAAATATATGCAAAAGTAGTCCACAATCCACAAACTTCATTGATAATGATTAAAAATAGTGAAAGATAATAATGTTATGTAGATGTATCAATATTTATGTATGGACGTGCCTCTCATTACTCCTTTTGGTGTTCTAATAAGCGGTGATGGTCTTATAACCTATTCATCTGGCTCTTCAATACTCTACATAATATGTACTCAAATCTGAAAGGAGTCTACTAAATATGTGATTGTGAATGTGTCACTAGTAATGTTTGGATTGAACGTGGCTCAGACTACCTCTTAGTGTTGTAATAGCGGTGATGGGCTTGCAAACTGTATTGTACGGCTTAGATCCTAATAAAATCTGTAGGCACCTGCCAAAAAGAAATGAAATCCCAGCAAAAACATTCCATGTAAAATGTTTTTGTTATTTTATGGTTATAAATGTGGTACAGTCAAGAGTACTTATAGCTATATACCTTGGACTTGAGCACAAAAGCACAAATCGGAGCTCAAACAGAGGCCTGGCGGTGGTGATCTCACAAGTATTTAACAGTAAAGCATTATGAACTTGTGAGTCTTGGCACCTATCTTACATGGAATGTTTTTGGTAGGATTCTATTAACAGATTAGAAGAAAACAATAAACAAAGCGTCAGATTTGCTCAAATAACGTAGATATATTCTGAAAACTGTTGAGGTGTGGCAGCTTTCTCGCACCAATGTACACAAACGTAATCAGTTTATTATTACAGACCAACACAGCGCATTTTGACAATCCATTTTAAATGAACGTGTTACAGAATTGTATGAGGCGAAGGCTAGACGTTCATTATATACTGTTACTAGCTGTGGCTCGCGACTTCTTACATTTCATCTCTTTTTAAGGATTGTTTTGAAAAATCCTGAAACAAGTGTCCATTTATTTTGCATTTACGAGTTTTAAGCCAATCGCACCGCCCTTTAAAAAGTTCCAATACAAACTTTGATTCTCCATGTCACCCCTGTAGGTGTTGAATTTCGAAAAATGCTGCTTTAGTGGGTGGTTTTACAAAAAATAAACCTACCTTCCAAATTTCAGCTTTCTAGCTTTAGCGGTTTCGGCTCGGCGATGATAAATCTGTCAGTCAGTCAATCAGGTTAAGCTCTTTTATAGTGTAATAAATACTGATGGATCACATTCCGTCGTCACAATAAACAGGCAAGGCTAGACGATCAGTACTTATCAGGTCAGTATTGTAACGTTTTTCGAACAGTTCAGACGTAAAATTAATGCAGAGGCAAAAACTAAAGCTTGTGTGGCTATTATCTTAGCGCTTGGTTTACTAAGATGAATTATAAGAAACCAATAGACAAAATATTGGCTCCAACGGAGGGAAAAATACACACATTTGAATTTATTGGCTGAAATGAAAGTACCATGTTCAATCTAGTGTACTGACAGATGTCAGTATTTACAAACTGTCATTCCGGAATTCAGAAATCTAGAAATCCGTGGTAAATACTGACATCCATCAATATACTAGCTTACAGGATCAGTGAATACAACGGCATTTGATAAATATTGATGAATCACATTATAAACTGAACGTCTAGTCTTCGCCTGATTGTGTCTACTGTGTCAAATGTATCACAATAGGTAATTTTTGTCATCGATTTTGGCTTCAGAATATTAGGCCTTGGTACTTGGGTACCTATTATATCGCGCGATATGGAGTCTTTACGAAAAATATTAGGATATTTTCTGCGAGGAGGTTTTTAATATTTAACCTAAGACATTCTATAAAAGACCGCCGACGGTGATCATAATGATCCCTTGGTACCTACTTTTGATGGAAAACAAGGTAAGACTTTCCCACCCTCCTAAACAACGCCAGTCAAACCTAATCAGGTATTTATACGTACAGGTGAGTTATCATTACAACTTATATATCTATATTTCAGCCTAACTGGAGTTCCATTTATGGTGAAGTATTTAAAAATACGGGACGGTTTGTTTACATAAATTGTATCTCCAGTTTGGCTGAAGTATAGTAATTAATTAAACCATTATCAAGTACCTATCTAAACATGATGTTGAAATCGGACACAATATTTTTAGCGAGGTGCGCTTCGATAATTCGTCTGGTAAATCTTTTCCTAGAACCCACCAACTAAAAGTAGCCAACCACTAACGTTTATCTATCTTCATTACTTATTCTCGTAATGTTTGCTTATGATGCAGTCGCTATGATCGATGGCCTGTTTCGTGGCTTCGCTTAAATTTTTTGGTGAACGCTTTTTTAGCCCACTGTTCTAAAACACACTCGGTTGATTCAATGGATGAATATTCATCAATTTATTTTGATAGACGTTTTCATACATTGCATGTTCGAAAAAGGAATGGTTATGCCTCGGGTTATGCTCATCTGTTTATGTAAAGGTAAACATTAGTACTTCGAGAGATAGACTTAAATTATGGGATCAATCATTATAATACATGTAGCATAATTAAATGAAAAACCCAATATTATGGGTTTTAAACACTAAGCAGCTTACAACTCTATCGCTCTAAATGAATTTGGTAGTGTTAATTTCCCTGGGCGAGCTTGGTGGAAGCACTGGGTATTTTGAAACTACTTATTATGATTCTGTTCTGAAATTTATCTCGTTATATGATACAGGAAAACTGTTTCATGTGTGAAACGTTCCTCATTACGGTTTTAGGTATGAGTTTCACAGGGTTTCTCATGTATTTTAATAAGGAACATATAATTGAAGTACCTATGTAGAGATTAATTGAAGCATGAATTGTATTAATTCAAAAACAAGTTATATCACCCTGAAACTGATCAAGGCAAAATGTTTTGACAGCAAAAGTCCAGCAATATTAACCCACATCGGCAATTTCATGCCGATTTGAGATCTACGATAGCTTCTAGCTTTTGTACCTGCATCCGCTATCTTACTAATAAGTAGTATAAAGTTTGTGAGGATTTTTTTATATGACTATACAAACATAGTACCTACGTGTGCTGGAATAATAACAGGCTATTTTTAATCTGGGTACATCGCGAGTGAAACCGCGGGTGTAAGATAGTATAATATCATCATCTTCCTGCCCAAATCCCACTCTATGTGGGGTCGGCACAGCATGATCTTTTTTGGATCATGGTGTAAGAGTTTTGGCTAAGGTGTTTTATGACCGGCCGCCTGCCTGACGTCAACCCTCCTTGGGAATACTTGCTTATTGTATCTCATCATGTTGGAGGATACTATCCCACAGTCGACTTTTACTTTTATAATATAATTTTGCTTTTAGTTTGCAGTTTGTGTTATAAAATGTTAAAATATATAATAGTACCCGAATGACTAAGAGTTTCATACTTGTTTCATATAATTAACAACATAGGGTAAAATGTCAAGTCACCTTGCTGCAAAGACTCATAATGGTGTTTTGGTACCATCATAGTCCCCGTAACTTATCATAAAGCCATCGTTAATTTTTCCATCCTCGCTAGCGACGCAACTATAGTATAAAATTTATGAAAGTTTGTCCTCATACGAACGTTTCACGAAATTGTGGGTGGGTGCGGAATTGAGAAATGATGGAGGATTTGTAATGATTCGCATAAAATCCAGATGTCATAGGTCCGGAGCTGTCCGGAGGTGTTATAATGGACTCCCAGGTTATATTACAAGTAACCAAAACCCAAATATCTTCAAAAAGAAATAAAGACCTGGCTTATCGAGCGGACTTTTTACACATATGATGAGTTCATTGGCAGTAATACACCAGTAAAGCGGTTTGGTTAAGTATTCATTTATGAAATTGCTATGTTTTTTTTTCTGTTGATTTACATAATATTATTCTATTTCTCCAAGGTCTGTTCCGACATTTCTACAAACTAGCATAACAGAGAAATATTTTTGACAATGAATTAGTAAAATTGTCTGTTCTGTGGTTGAGTATAGAGTTACACCGAGTGGAATTAGCTTTTTGGTGAATAATTTGGTGAAATATGATGATATGCGAATTTTCTCTGATTGTAAGACAGCCTTTGAAAGCAAAATCATTTTAAATAAAGTTCCACAAGAAAATAAGTCTCAATATGTCGGTGTTCATGAATAAAAACCAAAGACAGGAAGTTCTTAGCCGCACACATTATAGGTATACATACATATTATCACAGATGTATCCCAAACGGAGTGGGCAGAGCCACAAGTAATTAATAAGAAAAACAAGTAAAATTATAACAAAACTTGCAGCCACTCCTGATCCAAGAGTCCTAAGATGGATACGGTGGACCATGGTTACAGGTGATCAGTCCATCGCTCATATAGATGGTTCATCATCGGTGTGAGGATACTATCCCTTAGTTTTCTTTTACGACATGCTCGGGGAGAGAAGCAGCTGGACGCATTCTATGTTTTTTCATTACTCTCAGTCCATCAGAGAAGTACATTATAGGTTTTACTGCTACTTTAGAATTTTGTCTAGGCAGCTTTTTTTATTTTTTTTTGCTGTTCTCTTTTTTCAGTCAATAATTGGATTTTAGAGAAGATTTTAGGCATTGACCTACTTGCAGTGGTCTAAATTTATAAATTAAATAGTACCTTCTTGTAGGGAATTATGCCCACTTCATCGCTTTTCACCATCTCAGGTGCAAACATGGTGTCTAGGAATGAAAAGATATCATGTACTTTCAAGTTATTTTATACTGTGTGAAATGTAATCCTATTGAAGTCAAGCTGTTATATAAGAATGTCGCAGTTTTTCGGCTAAAGGAGAAAAGTAAGATTATAAGTGTAGCGGCGTATTCCAGCTACACAACTAAGTTTTTGCGAAACTACTTGACTTCCTAGTACTTAGGACAGATGGGGATAGGTTTAAGTAAAAAGCCAATTCAGTCTTGAAGCAACAATGCGAATATAATAATTTGTAACGTATTTATACAAAGACAAGGGAAAGGGGTGTGGGAACAGTCGGCCAATTAGCGCACTATCACGTCATGCAGGCGTGTCCTGATTGGTTGGTCCTTTATCACGCGATCACCGGTACCTGGGATCTCGAACATGCCCGCGGCCTTGAAAGCATCAGCTTACAATAACTTTATGCATCTTCCATCAATGGGCATATTTTTGTGTATGGTCGTCTCACGATACCTGACGACGTCTGAATGTCAGCGACTCTTGAGATTCCATCGTTACCGGGTATTGTTTTCACAATTCGTCCCAATTGCCACTTCAGTGGCGGTAGGTTTATATCCTTGATAATAACAAGCGTATCAGGTTTCAGATCAGTGGTGTTTTCCTTCCATTTCGTCCTGATTTGTAGCTCCGAAATGTATTCTTTGGCCCAGCGCAACCAAAAACTGCTGACGAAGCTGCTCCACCCTCTTGTAGCGTGTCAGTCGACGGGCAGGTACTTCTTGCAGGTCATCCTCGCAGACTGGTGCGGTAAGAGGTCGACCAATCAGAAAATGTCCAGGGCTGAGAGGAAGATAGTCCCGAGGATCTGAAGACATAGGTGCGAGTGGTCGAGAGTTCAGTACAGCTTCGATTTGGGATAGTAGCGTCGTGTACTCCTCGAAGGTCAGGTGCGCGTTTCCCATGACTCGGCGGAGATGGTACTTACACGATTTGACCCCAGCCTCCCACAAGCCACCAAAATGAGGAGAATATGGAGGTATAAATGAGAATTCAATAGCTTGACATTTTGCGTATTCAACAATATCCCCTTTACATTTTGATAAAAACTGAGCAAAGTCATTGTTTAGACCAACAAAATTACGACCATTGTCCGAATATATTTTAGCCGGCTTCCCGCGCCGTGAAATAAAGCGCTTGAGCGCGAGTAGGTACGCATCAGAAGAGAGGTCACTAACTAGTTCCAAATGAATCGCGCGTGTGTTAAAACATATAAATAAACAAATATATGATTTTATTAATTTCGCGCCTCTGCCCTTTCGGTTGAGTATGAACACTGGTCCTGCATAGTCCACTCCTGAGCGATAGAATGGGAAGCTAGTGGTTATCCGTTCTTCAGGTAAATTGCCCATGAGTGGGCTTAATGTTTTACCTTTAACGCGTGTGCAAACAACACATTGATGAGTCACCTTCCTAGCTAGGTTCCTACCTGACAACGGCCACCAATTCTCGCGCACTTGGTACAGCAATGCTTGCGGTCCACAGTGCATAGATTGGTTATGTATATGCCTAAACAACAAAAGCGTAAAATAATGTTCCGAAGACAAAAGTATTGGGTGTTTTTTATTATAATCAAAATCAGGAGAATTCTTTATTCTACCACCTACGCGTAAGATGTTTTCGTTGTCTAAAAATAGATTTAAACTTGCGATTCTATTACTTGATTTAACATTATTTCCATTTTTAAGTAAATTATATTCAAGTGCAAACGATTCCATTTGAGATAACCTAGCGAGTGTGTTTACGGCATGTCTTAACTCAATGACAGTAATTGTCCCGGTCAGCTGTTGTGTTTTGTTCCGCGCGTTGTGGATAAATCGAAGTAGGTATGCAGCGACATGACTCATGCGATTGAAATTCGAAAACCTATGAAACGGAAAGAAAGTTAAATCTGTTTTATTATTGTTTGTTATTAATGAATTTACAACGTGTGATTTGAGTTCTGGCAATTCATTAGGTACAATTTCATTCATGTGCGAAATAGAATGTGAAATAAATTTATTAAAATGAATTGATTCTTTTAAAAACTTGGGACCTTCCCACCACAAAACAGACGAAGATAAATCTTCAAGATTGACACCACGCGAGACCAGGTCCGCGGGACTTTCTTTGCTACCTACATGGCGCCATGGACACTCGTCCGTCAGTTCATGTATTTCGGCGACACGATTTTGCACGAAAGTTTTAGGTAAGTTCGGTGCCATGCGTAGCCACCCTAGAACAATCGTTGAGTCGGTCCAAAACATTACGTCATCAAACACCCGAGTAAGTGGTCCTTGAATAGGAGGCCCTACGAGCTGAATATCATTAAAATATTTCCTACTACTAGTCGCAACACTAGCGTCGAACACAACACGAAGCTTCGTAGTAGTGCTGTGCTCTCGAAACACATCGTGATGCGGCATGAAGTAGTGAGGATCCGTGTAAGAATTAATCTTAGTCATATGACCAAGATTAATATATTCGCGTATAAAATCCGTATATAATTTTTTATAGGTATCAGGTGCGTGTAATAACCTTTTCTCCAAGGACAAAAAACGACGCTCTGCCTGCAGGAAAGAGTTACCCAAAACATCAGGCGATTCTTTGAATGGGATGTGAACACAAAATCTTCCATCACTTTCGCGCGTAGTGGTTGTGATGAAAGATTGTTCACAGGCCAGCTCTTCTTTAGTGCGCATGTCCCGAGGCTTGGGCAACTCCTCCAGCTCCCAGAACTGGCGTAGCTGATTGTCCATGGATTGTGTGAAGTTACATTGGACATGTCCTTCCTTGTGCGTAATATGATTGATAGGACCCGAAATAATCCAACCCAACTTCGTATTTTGTAAGTACGGACCATTTGGTAAGCGCATCTTGCCATCGATAAGCAAGTCCCAAAATAGATCCGCGCCTATTAAAATATCGACCTTTTGTGGTCTTGAAAATTGCGTATTTGCCAGTTGTACGTTGCTAGGAATTTTAAACCGTGCGCTTTGTACTTGGACAGCAGGCAACGTAGCTGTTATCTCCGGCAGAACAAAACATTTAACGCGCGTCGAGTAGGTATTTACGCGTGATTTTATAATAATATCGCACGATTGAGTCGAATGCGAGACTACATTACCTACCCCTCGTATCTCATGAGTGGACTGTATTAGCGGAATGTCTAATAATTTACATAAAGAATGTGTAACAAAACAGCTTTGACTACCGCTATCGAGTAATGCACATACAACATGATAATTATTATATTTATCAGGGATCTCGATCAAAGCAGTGGAAAGCAAAACTGGTTTTGAATCGAAACATTGCGTATTTGAATGCGTATCAGTATGAACATTGCTAACTTGAATGAACTGATTTTTGTCACTTTGACTACAAGCTGCCCCCGGCTCCGCGCGGCGCGGGGGGGCGCCCGCCTCAACAACCGCAGTTACCGTCGCACGATTAGAATCATGAATTAATGAATTGTGTTTCATATTGCACTGCTTACAAGGTCCAAACAAACAGTTCTCAACAGTGTGCCCGGAACGCAAACAATTCTCACATAATTTGTGATCATTTACAATTTTTAATTTTGATTGCAAATCCATGTTAATAAATGTGAAGCATGTATAAATTGGATGTTTTCCTTTGCACACAACGCATTGAAATCTGTTGTTGGATTTACGGTCAGAGGCCGGCGCAGGCGGCTTATTAGACGAGACGTTACATTGTGATGTGTTAACTGAGCTAGCTTTTTTATTTTGCGTGTTATTATCTTTGCTGTGTGATAAAGCTAATGTTTCCAACAAATCAGCCCTGTCTTTGAGAAACTTAATCAGATCGTTGACCTTTAAAGTAGCTTTAGAATTAGAATCCGACAACAACGAACCTTTGTGTTCTTCCCATTCTCTTTCCGTCGTTTTATCGAGCTTGGAAGCAACGATATAGATTATAAGAGTATCCCATGAGTCTGTAGGCTCACCAAGTGTTTTTAACGAACGTAAATTGTTAATAATTACATCTATCAGTGTCCTAATTAGCGAAGGTGACTCTTTAGACAGTGACTGTAATGAAAATAATGCTTTTACGTGACTATGTACAAGCAGTCTTGTATTGTTGTACCTATTTAGAAGAAGCTCCCACGCAACAGAATAATTATCTGATGATATTTCTATGGAATTTATAACTAGCTGTGCACTTCCCTTCAATGATGATTTTAGGTAGTGCATTTTTTGAATATCACTTATATCTGTGGAATTGTGTACTAAAGATAGATACGTGTCCCTATACTCGAGCCAGTGTTCATATGCACCGTCGAACGTCGGCAACGTTATTGTAGGTAACTTCACTGACACGGGTTTATTAGAATAATGACATGTGGAACAATTAGATACCTCTCCACCTTTGCTAAGAATAGATTCAGCTCGAGCAAGAATACTATAGTAGCTATCTTCGAATTGCTGACGTTGGTCTAACTGTTCATCGATATTTGAGTCAGGCACAATTTCCTCAATTTTAGATTGAATATCATTAAATTCGGAGAACAAAATTCCTGCACCCTTTATGCGTAACTTTAAATCTATTCTCAACTCACTGGTAAATGACGATGAACTATTTATATGGTTAGCGAATTTAGTTAATCTACCTTTAACAATTCCGCGTTTTTTAATTAAATCGCGCATGATTTGCTCAGTTTTTTCATCACAAGAATATTTATAAGGAGATCTATCGCGACATTTACTAGTACTAATTCCCTCCCCATCTTTAGACATTAACGGCATTTTGGTGGCTTGTGAAAATAGGAGTACTCACGTGCAAGTACCGACTGCGTGTGAAGACAGCTGGTGCTGGCAGCGGCACGAACAGCTGAAGTGTCGGTCTGCTCCGTGGTCAATCCAAATCCTTAGCGCTCGTACTTTATAGGTTATTTCGTAGCCTGTTCCGTCCGTGGCAGTGCAGCAAGTAGTCCGTCCAAAGTCCAAAGGTCGCTCCGTACGATGAATTCGCCCGATGAATTCGCCGCGTATTCGAGAAATTCTTCGTAAAATATCCGGCGTAGAAGGATCAAATTATGTAGCGGCGTATTCCAGCTACACAACTAAGTTTTTGCGAAACTACTTGACTTCCTAGTACTTAGGACAGATGGGGATAGGTTTAAGTAAAAAGCCAATTCAGTCTTGAAGCAACAATGCGAATATAATAATTTGTAACGTATTTATACAAAGACAAGGGAAAGGGGTGTGGGAACAGTCGGCCAATTAGCGCACTATCACGTCATGCAGGCGTGTCCTGATTGGTTGGTCCTTTATCACGCGATCACCGGTACCTGGGATCTCGAACAATAAGAGTAAACTCCGCGTGAATGAGCAAGTTTTTTGTGAGTAGAGCTCAGTCCCCACGGCTTACAAAGGCTGTATATCTAACTAACAGGTTTCATACAAAAACCTTTTATTATGACACATTTGTGATGTTAAACACCTATGGGCTTTATATCAGTCAATAAAAAATACGGCGGAATGGGATAACAATTATCTATTGTAGGTAGGTAGGTACTATAAATAATACATTTCTATTAACTAAACTAAGGTTTAAGTAAGGTACTATAGATGGTGAAATACCCTTGTATTTTACCATCTATAGTACATGATTCGTACAGCGTCAGGAGGCATCTTTTACCTTCACAAACGGGACGCTGGCGCTGTAGTGTCCGGGACGAATTTAAATGGAGTAGGCTTGCCTAGCACCTATTCCATTATCTCAGCTTTGTCGGCCTTGGACATAGGAAATACATGGTCAATAAATAAATAGCTGTATAAATCATCTACTATAGATGGTAAAAGTACCATCTATAGTAGATGATTTATACAGCATCAGGAGGCAACTTTTACCTTCACAAACGGGACGCTGTAGTGCCCGGGATGAATTAAGATGGAGTAGGTTTGCCCAGCACCTATTCCATCCTCTCAGCTTAGTCGGCCTTGTCCACAGGAAAGACATGGTCAATACGTGCGGAGCTGACTAAGCCGCGGGTTTCCTCACGATGTTTTCCTTCACAATGTGAGAGTACCTACTGTAATAGCGCTGTATACATTTTTCGAACGGAAAAATCCATTGGTGAACGACCGGGTTTGAACCTGCAACCTTAGGATCAGAAGGCGGGGGTGCCACCACTAGACCAGTGCTCTAGACCCAGAGTCATCGATATTATTACTTTCCTTCGGCCGTAGATAAATGTTGTCAGAAATTCCGTAGCAAAACGAACTGGCCGTTTATTGCTTTTCCGAGCAAGCTTTTGTTCGAGATTACTGTTCGCTTTAGTTTTGATAATAAAGATAACAGGTTCTTACAGTTTCTTAACTACCAACTTCATAATAAATGTTGTTCTCAATAAGATATCGCACTGCACTAGGTTGTGGTGCAGCACAAGTTTAATACTATAGAGAAAATAGAGACGAAATATGTTACAAATTGTAAATCTTCATATAAACTGTAAGCGTCTGACTGTCCATTGTTTTTATGATTTACACCCTAACCAAAAAAATACCCTAGAAAATAGAGCACAGTACTCGTAGATATTTTTCCTAAGGCTGTAATGGAATAAAGATACCTACGGAAATCCTATAAAAGAAACTTTACGACATAACTCACAACTTCATTTCGTAGATCATGTAAAATAAGTCCACCCGTATCACAAAATCTTGTCCCATAATTTTCCATTTTCGTTCTAACTTTTGTTGGTAGTACCTACTATAAAAGTTGCTAAAAACTTTAAATTGTCAATAGCGCCACCTAGCTGATACAAGAGTAGTCTGGAAAATGTTTTTCGCCACGTTGAGGCACTGTAACAGCTTCAGTAAAATTCCATTAGATGGCGGTATTAGTAAATTATGTTATTATGCTGCTCGCTCGAAGACATTTCGTTCTCCAACACTTTCAGTTGGCTTTTCAGTTATGGCGTGTTTTCATAGATGCCGCTACTGACACACTTTTTTGATGGGTCGAAGGGAATCCTACAGATGATTTTTTGAAAGGAAAATGCTTTTGCAAAACTTTTTTTTTGTTTACTCGTTTATGGACGGTGGTACCCAGTTAAAACATCGAGAGTAGTATTGATTTTTTTAGATTTTTGATTGAAGCAATGTATAGAAAGGAAGAGGTGGTAGATTGAGGATCGGTACAGTTAGTGAGAAAAGTATGTGAATAAAATTTAGTGGACCTTCCCGCTTTTTTCTTTTTTTCTTTCTTATATTTTTCACTGCAAATAAGCGGTTATGTCTAAACGAAATTGCGTGTCATCTTGACAGAACTATTTTGCGAGCCCCGAGGTCAGCTTTGGTCTATGTCATAGACTCTTAACCCGAGCTCTTAACAAATAGATGCGAATACATTAACATCATTGCATTAAGATGACCATCATTCGAACAATAAAATTACTTTTTATTGTATTGGAGATACAATAAAAAATTGTTTCATAATTCTCACTAAATCTGACCCACTGGAGGGGGTTATAAAACAATGCAAAAATCGTGCTATCTTAATATCCACTATGCTGTCTCTGGTAAAGCATGTCAGATTACTGAAATATGTTTACATATTTATTTATCATTATACATGCTATCCTTAGTTTCATGTTAGTTTTATGTTTCAACCTGGTGGACCAGAGCCGATGGGCATTATGAAAGTAATAAAAGTTCTTTAAACTAATAATCCCTCACGGGATAATCTTTTTCGATTTGTTTCAAAATCCCCACCGATCAATAGAACAGATTGGGGGGGTTATGAAACTCAACCAATTAGTTGCGTGTGTTACGTACAAAAACGCGGATGGTTTGAGATATTATAAAGCAAGAGGTACGGTTTGTTCTGTCAAATTGGTTAGTCAAATGGGTCTGACCCAATTCTACTGTATAATCTTCTTCTACCTTACCTTATTTTTTTAAATGAAAGCCGTCTTATTCTTTCCATAAGTGTAATTTATGAGGCAAACATTATTTTAAGTGAGCTTGATTTAAATGTTTTTTTTTGTTTACTAACTTTTATGTAGGTATCGAAAATTAGATGAGCTGGCAAATTGCCCATCTTGAGATTAGCAATTGCTTCTACCCATTACATTTTACAACATTTGTAAACGTTGGCTAAAATATTTTTAACTAAATGGCGATAAAGCCCAGATTAAAAAAAAAACCGTTGTAATGGGCAGAATGACCCACCCATTGAATTATTCATGCAAATTGGAAAACATTAAAAAACCAGTATACCTTAGCGAGATTTTTACGAATCGAAAATTTACCTATGACTACGAGTATTCTAGAAATGTGACTTTTTAAGATTCTGGGTCACAGAGTACTGTTTTGAGTATAATTTCATTACTCTATCAAAGTAGAGCTTTATCGCAGTTTTAAGCAATTTTATATAAATTACTTTAGCCTAAACTACGAAGTCGATCGAAATCAAAAGAAATGGGAGCTAACGTTACAATGATTAATAATAATTATGTATTTTACTATTTTATTTATCTCAAAAACTAAAATAAAATCTAAATATAATAACTATTTTAATTCTTTTGAGAATTTAAAAGATCTCTATTAGGCTAGATGTCCACTCAACAATGTGCAGAGATAAATAAGTAGACTATGATTTCTGTATAAATAAACGAAAGTAGATTCTAGGTAACTACGTGATACTAAGATCTTATCACCAACGTGACTGCCGTTGCTCCTATTACAGTGCGCGTCCAGCCTAACTCTATTAGCATTTTCAACTCTATAACGAGCTAACAGATTAAAAGTGGCTTCTTGGAACTTGCATTATAAGAGAGTAATTTTCTCAAGTCGTTAATTTAAATATTATTATCTTTTCTAACGACTTCCAGACTAAATGGTGTAATAACATTCATTTTATGTCCGCTCAAATCTGTTCTATGTGATTAAATTTTTACGATGCATAGATTTGTTTGCCAAACTTTGGTCACCTCAATACGATCTTTATAAATTCATGAAGTTTGGGAAGATTTGTGGATCCAATCTCCACAAAAATACAAAAGTACCTCTATTGCGTTGATAGATATGATTTATTCAAACGTTTTCGCACGTAGACTAAGGTAGTCAGTTGTCAGATTCAGGTAGCAGAATAATTCCAAAATTAGAAATTGCTTGTAGTAAATGGACCAAGTTTTTATCACTTGGTCCATGGCAAAATGTAAACCAACCTAATCTAACCAAAGGATTGGGTTTTTTTTTCTTTATTAATTTAGGTAGATAAAAGATATTTCATAAATATGCTGAAGTATTGATCATAAAATATTCCAGCCAACCGGTTTTCTATCCCAAAATAGAATCGCATGAATAATTTATCATTATTATGCTTGCATAAATTATCAGCATGAATAGCATATTTCATGAATCATCGGAATACCTGAAAATTCGGAGCCATAAAAAGCGAGACAGAAGTATCCAAAGTCAAGAGCATAACTTATAGAGTCCTGTGGGGGCTAATGTTACAAATATCGACATTACACGCTTCTATTTTAAGCACGTGAAAAGTAAGGGTTGGGGGAAGGTCTTGGGGGTTAGGGTGGGGTGGCATTCAACAGGCGGCGGTCGATACGGTCGTGCGGCGCAACACCGATTACCTACCCTACATACTATCCTATACACCCCTGGAACAATGTAGCTTACGGACGTAAAATACACTTACAGGGAAGTTATAATGCAGTTGATTGAATCCATATAAAAAATCCGCAATGCTAACTTAACTTTGAATTTACTTTTGACACATTTATTTTGCAACAGATATTTTCATTATGAAAACTTAACGAACAATACAAGGAGTCTTAAAGATGTTTCTATACCGCTTTAGGGCAAAACCACGTCTCGGGCACATTTTTACAACATTACCATATTGTCGACCAGCAACGCCCCAATTTCCGTTCGTGATGACTTTCCAAGTCGAGACGTTTTGAAACGGTAGTTAACTCAAGTTTTCTTTGTGGTAGGTAAAAGTTTTATTGCTAAATACAACAAATGGAATCATACCAAATTATAAAATTGTTAACTTAATCTGAAGTACCAATTTGTTCACATTCCAATATTATTACTACCTACCACTTTGATTAGGTCTACGTAGACTCGAGCCTTCGAGAATAAGTAATATGATCAAGGAAACGTAATAATAATATGGTTGACTGGCCTCATATCTCAATTGGTAGTAAATCTGTTTGTAGGTACTATAGATTGTAGGTTCGACTCCCATACGGGACAAATATTTGTGTGTTGAACATAGATATTTTGTTTTGTGTCTGGATGTTATAATGATTATAAAAGATAAAATAAGTGTGTAATAATATACAAAAAAGTACATGCCTATTTTAATATCAAATTCATTAGAATATTAGTTCCAGCTTGTTAAATTCTCAAGCCAGCTTATACTCGATGTACTAAGTCAAGGAGATTTGTGCTAGGATTGTCTCGCAGGAAATAAAATACAAACGGATTACTATATTGCTAATTAGATCCCTGCCGCACACAAAGCCATCGATGGAGGCCACAATAAAGCAACTAGTGGTGCCACAAATTGTGGACAACTTATTTATATATTTTACATGGTATTAACGCAAACTGAGCGTACAATTGAACGCTTCCTAGCCGAAAGCAGCAGTGGTGATCAGCGTTCTCTCACTGTGTGTGGTCACGTATGTCGAGGCCGAGCACATTCGACCACAGTCCACCCATTCCATATTCAATACAAACAATCACGATCGACCCCTCTTTCGAATAGGTACTAAGGCAGATGGCTGAGAAAGTGGATACGTCCGGCCACTAGTGGCTACGGTTGAAGGTTGCGTCTAGTGATTCCTCTTTCTCACCAGTAGCGTCCACAAGTCACCGCCATGGGTTGCCTAGTGTGCGGCAGCTCTTATGAATTAATGGTAAGTTTCTTTACCCTATGCAGAAATTAACTTGGATATTTAGTAAAGACGTAATACATAAATACATACTCGGTGGACCTAGTTGTCTGTATTTTTCCCGATGCATATTCACTGGAAGTCGTTTGCTAAAAGTTCATATCGTATTTTCATATCGCGATAGCATGTTGATTGAGCTGTCATGAGATTGTAAGAGAACGTGGTGATTCCCAATTCAGTGTGAATAGAGCTCGCATTAAAAACATAAGCATGGCTATGAAGGTTTTGCTATATATTGATGTAGTAAAACAGTGATAATATTCATTTGTGTTTATTTAGTTAAATCTTCTCCATGAGAATGTTTTCGATATCTATCTATCAATAGTTCCCTGAACACGATGATTACGCACAAAACTGAGTTCCGTGACCTAGGACATGCTCCAAACGGTGAAGTAAAACATTGAGAGTACTGGTATAGCGCACATAAATTTTTCGCACAAAAAAATTCATTTGTACACGACCGGATTTGAACCCACAACCTTAGGATCGGAAGGCGGGGTCACTATTAACTAGACCACTAGTGCTCTCAAGTTACATGGGTTACAGCAAGTGTTAAAAATAAAATGTGTGAGTACAAGAAACCTCAGATCGCGAAAGGAAAACCTGCGGATGGTGGACATCGCGGGCGAGATCTTAATTCGGGGTAAACTACTAGTTATTTGTTGTTATAGTTGCAATAGAAATACACACTCTGTGAAAATTTCAGCTTTCTACCTATTACGGTTAATTATATATACAGCCCGCTGACGGACGGACGGATTAACAAAGCTTTTATTAATTAAACGTGAGCTGACTATAATGAACCTGATCGTTACCATTTAGATACTGCTTGCTATTCTCCAAATTGATAACTTCAAGTATTCAAAAATCGATTTGGAATAGCAATGTCCTTTCATTTGATACCTATTTGAAATTATACTTCACATATATTTTACCCCCTTTAGGAAATCTATCTTAATAACTCCTTTCTGCCTTTTATACATACGAATATACAACGCCAAATCGCCTAAGTTCTCCATGAGTTCGCTTCGCTCGCTCGATCAATAAACTTAACGTGCAGATTCAGCATGCTCGAAGACAGCGCTCAGAAGGTGAATATTAAATTGTAAATACGTTCCGCTCGTTTGCAAGCTCGGCATAATTAAAATGGAAATGGTTCAGAATAAGTAGAATAATATTAATAAAACGTTGACTTTCATAAGATAAGTAATTTTTAATGAATTTCATTATGTTTCATTATTATTTATTAGCATTTTGCTAATTGCTCTGCAAACAGAAATTATACATTTTATTTTATGCTTTAGAATTATAGTAAAACATACCTACGCCTGTTATAGAAAAACATTGATTTAATTTTTACCGTGTACACTCCATGAAATTTTAATTAATTACTGTTGTCTTAGAACAAACGTTTTTATGATAGTGCTTGGCTCCCGTTTTGCAGTAGGTATCAAAATAACAGATATACGTATTTGATCTTTCAAAAACTTAATATTAAAATACAAAGTTAATTAGTCGCAATTATTGTTTCTTCCTACAACTTAAGACAGCGCTTTCCTGCCAGCCGCTACTTTCATTCATGTACCATATGACCTAGGTAGCTATCTAACGCAAGTCAAGTGTGATTTTATTTTGGTCCTAAACCCGAAAAATATTTCATATAGATCTTTATGGTTGTAGTAGTTTGTTTGTTAGTAACTTGTATGTTTTTCAGCGAAATCCCCACATCAAACTTCCGTACATACACTTCAGTACATTCGTACTGTTCCGACAAAGCATCTTCGACCACCGTTACCTTCTATAGTAGATGATTTATACAGTGTCAGGAGGCAACTTTTACCTTCACTAATGGGATGCTGTAGTAGTGCCCGGGAAGAATTTAGATAGAGTAGGCTTGCCCAGCACCTATACCATCCTCTCAGCTTAGTCGGCCTTGTCCACAGGAATATTCAATATCTACGTGCGGAGCTGACTAGGCTGCGGGTTTCCCCACGAAGTTTTCCTTCACCGATCGAGATTAGGTATAATTTTTTAAATAAATTGTTCGCACAGCAAAATCCATTGGAATGTCCGAATATCCATATGTCACTATCGGAAAGCGGGGTCACTACCAACTAGACCATCAGTGCTCTCAGTAACTGATGGATAATACGAGTATGACAATGTGGCATAGAAAACAAAAATGTTTCAGCCTGTATACACTATATATTTCACTGTATATTTTAAATCCTGGTCTAAATGCACTGTTTCGGTTTTCGATACTAGTCATAATACACCCAGTACATTTAAAGCTTAAGTCAGTGCAAAGTTTTTTAATATTAGTTACTAAAGTGTGAAGCAAACTGTTTACCTATTCAAGCCGAGCCCTTATAATTTCTAGTTGCAAAATAGGTTACGAAGCCGTTGCTTTGTACGAGTATCAACTTGGGTTTCAATAGGGATCAAATAACAATAGCTACTTTTGTTCTTGGATCATGATTTTATAAGGATAACAGTTTTAGCTTTAGCCCCAAAAAATGGTTTATAATTCTATATTGCGTTTGTCATGAAGTTTTAACACGCATAAACAAACATGTTTTTCATGTTTTCAGTTACTAAATAAATGTGTAGGAATAATCTTTTCACAATTGAGTAGTTTGTTCTCATTTGGTTGAGAACCAATCTTAACAATTTAGTATCAAGTTGACTTTCCTAACTTTGAAATTGTAAAATTTTGAGTTGTGAGTTTTGCAGTTTTGTTTGAATAGGTAGAGAATAGTGAATTGATTCAAGCATGACTTTGCGGAAGTCCATTTAAACATAATACTAAATAAATGTTAAATCTCTAATACTGTTCTTCATAAAAGCTTACCAAAATGCAGACAAGTGCTGCAAGCCTCAAAAAACCATGCAAGGCTCTTGCGAGACAGCACACACGCAAACTTAATATCTTCAACACGCGTTTTGCCTCTCCACGAGGCATCGTCAGAATGTTGACACAGACTGTGCTTCTACGAGCGGCACAGAAAAACACTTTCCGTGCCTCAGACCAAATAAAAGAAAAGACGGCGCGCCGCGAAGCCACCTTTTTATCTATGTGTGTGTATGTGTCAGGTTTTGAGATTTTGTGTTCCAAGTAAACTAAAATTCATAGTATAATAATTAAGAAACGATGTTATTTGAAGTATTTACAAGTGAAAAGAGTGAGTGAGACTTTTTATGTGATTTGCTGCTATTTTTACAAGTTTTCACTACACAGGAAGGCATAATTCTATTTTAAATTTTAAGTTCACTAGACGACATCTCGTGACGTGCCTACTAAGAGCGATGAGCATGGTTTTAGTGTAGGTGTGTGAGTGAGCGTGTATGTTTACTTGCAAAAGCACGGTTTTGTGTGGCTTCACTTTTGTTGTTCACGGCACGCCGTCTTTCTTTTCTTTTGGTCTGAGTTCTGTGCAACAACGCTCACAGAGGCAAGACGTCTTAGACGCATAGTCCGAGTCATAAGCCTATTGCGGGCGGGCGAGCGATACACTTGCCTGCATTTTGGTAAGCTTTTTATGAATAACTATAGCAGGTAGAGAGATAAGAGAAGATACACTTTCTAGGTACATATTATTAAAGTATATTGGTAAAAATATTTTCTAAACATGAGTTATTATTAAAAATGAGGTAATTTTATGAATACCATTTGGCTTTCATATAATATGATATAATAAGATGTTGATTTTGATACACGTTCAGTGCAATGATTGTTTTAAAAGTTTAAAAACTTCAAGCACCTAATTAGTTATCCATTCACCGAAGTCTGTTAATAAAACCTGCTAATAACTGTCAAAAAACAGTTCAATAAATCAACAAAACCTATTCAAAAAGTTTTGATTCAAACAAATTATTCGAACAATTATTGTTCAAAGAGAGTAATCCTGTAATACAATCAATCTATTTCGGTTAGAGCATATTGCCTGTATCGCTCGCCTTCCCTAGACTCTACAATGGATATCTGATGAAGGAAATTGAAGCGTTGAAGCGCTGGGCTTAAATAAGACGAGAGAATATATCAAACACGTCATGCGTAATAATGTGCCTAAGAATTAAAGATTAGCTCTTGGTTTTATCAGTAAAGAAAATGAAAACATGCTTCCTTCAATCAGTGAGTGATAAAAACAAGAACTGATTACACGACTATGAAAGGAATGTGGGTTTGTGGGTACCTACTTGTCAACCTATTGTCTTTTATGGAAGGTATTAGAACAATGCAGGCTGACTTGATTGAAGAAATGAATGAAAAATGGATACAGTTGTTCACAGTGCCTATGATATTCATCCAGATAACTAGTGTTTTCGCTTCCTGTCGTACAATATTTTTTGGCGATTTGTAGGTCTTTGTTTTGGTTGAGTAGAGTAAAAATTCGTTGGTCATCACAATATTCTCTTCAAAATTTATGCTTTATTTTATCAAACAGTCTGTTCATAAAATTACGTAGCCAAAAAGGTCAACAGTACTTAGAATGGTACTTTGGATATGACGAAAATAATGTAATTGTCAGGAAAGGGAATAAAAAGCGAGATCAAATCTCGCCGGCTACAAGAGTAAATTAAGTGAAAAATTTTACGATACACGTTAAAGCAAATTCGCAAATAAATACTGCTGAAATTGCTCGAATGTTGGATATTTTTCTTTTTATATTTGGAGCATATAGACCAATTCACAATTGTCGTTATTAACAGACTAAAAAAAAGAAATTGGTTCAATTCAGCTGTATTTTTTCTATTTTTTACAGACGGTGTTTCTGATTGGAAACCGATATGGATGTGATGTTTTTCATCGTCTTAGAAGGTTTTACGGTAACTTTTCATAGTCACTTTTTTGTGGTAGCAAAGTAGCATTACAAGTCTACATAATATGTCATACGACTACATAAGCCTATATGTCAGCTAGGCATTTATATTGAATTGCACTAACCAAGTCTTCACGTTACAAGCACCATCGGAATGTGAAAAGCTCCACTTCATAGTGGTCAACAAATATGTGGGTCCATAAAACTGTAATTTCAAAGGAATGGGTGTAAAATATTACGAAATCGCTTGGTATCCCCGGACCCTTTGCGTCGATCGGTTTGTGCGCGTAAATGTCCCTTTGAGCTTAATTTCTTTGAAAAATCCTTTTCTTTTGTTCTCAAACCAAAATAACGAAGCTTAGTCGATCGAAAGACGGTTGTAAAATGTTTTGTTGGATTTTACTATATCAGTTAATTTCCCCTTCACTCAGGTCTTTGGGAAAATAATTTTCAATTACAAATATTTGTTCGCGCTCGTTTGTTTGGATTCCGCTTCGTTTATTAGTTCACCGTTGACTTTTCATGACTGATTTATTTTTAATATTGAAAAGTTATTGTTCTTTATTTTGCTTGGATCGCGTTATCTTAGTTTAGTAGTGGTACATATTTACAGGCTTGATGTTAGATAACTACGTAATACGTAATACGTATGAATAAGTAGGTATGTAAGTACAAACGCTTAAATAAACAAAATCAACATGAAACTCAAATTAATGGATTTATTTACAAAGACATGATCGGATTTGAAACGTTTCTTTGTGAATATTCTGTACAATACACCCACATATACATACGTAGAAGTTTCAAATACACAGGATTCACAGGATTTCTCATATTTTTAAAACAGATGTGGTAATTGTACGTTACACGAGTGACGTTTATGTTCTCTAGTAAGAAATTTACACGTGCTTGTGTGCAGAAAAGGAACTTCCACAGACGCAATTTAATCCACCGGTCTTTTCGCCAAAAGTGACTAGACGTCTGGTCATTGACCTATACACGTGAAAAAAGGAATAAAATAAACTTGTTATGCGTGTATCTACATGTTGGTTTCCTCACGAGTTCGTTGAACTGCCGAGTGAATAACAGAACCAGTAAGACGGCAGGTTATCTTACTTCCTAATGAATAGAATACCCTTTCTAAGCTCCATGTAAATAATCTACGGTGAGTTCGCAAAGAAACAGGGCGGGCAGCAGATGGCAGCTACGGGATCGATACTGCCATGAATAATTAAGATGAATGTGCTTAGGGCTGCTTCGAACTGTGTAGGTCTGTCTATTATGAGTATACGGGTACACAATTGAGTTATTAAAGACATATTATCAGACTAGTTCCTTCACGAGATTTCCCTTGTCTAAATGAATTGGCACCTTCTTTTACTTTATGTTCGCCTGGTAATTTTCTTAACCTAACCAATGACGAATACTTTTTGGCAATGAATCACTACTACGAATAATCATTTAAAGGATTTGCTTGTCGCGGTCACTATCACTTGAATTAAACTTATAGTACGTTTCATTTACGCTTCAGGCCAATCGCGCTTATGTTGAACAACGTATTTATAAAAGGCCAGTAAACTTAAACTTCAGTGTTTAAGAACTTGAACTTTTTTATTACATTTGAAATGTGGACAATCAGTACCCTTCTATTCTGTGTATTTAACCACAAACGTTTAAAATATTCTCATAAAAATTCACATTTATATCATTAAAACGATAACTTCAGTAACGAGAGACGCTACAAAATATCTTTCTGTTCTCTTCTTATAACAGTATTTTACAACGCTATCATGTTTGGGCCATAATAATAAAGATCATTGAATTTAAAGGAAAGCTATAAATAAAATTCATCTTACATTCTATGTATTTCCATCGTATAATGAAGTCTGACACCAAAACATAAATTGTCCACTGAAAAGATACCCTCAGACGTTTACTACCTTAAGAACGTGCAGTAGCGGGCTTGCTCACCAAAATCGATGTAGAACTAACTCTGTTGTATGTTAATGAAATGTGTTTATTCAAATAGAAAATGAAATTTTAACATTTTTTCTTTGGTTCCTCAAAGTGAACATAAGATAAGAGAAAAAATTACGGAAAAAAGAAAACGTTTGTATGGAACTTTTTAGCGCGTGGTGCTATTTGCTTGAAACTCTGTTCGGATACTGTAAATGTAAAATAAATGGACACATGTTTGAGGATTTTTCAAGACGATCCTTAAAAGGGGGTGTAATGGGGTGTCAAAATTAGTATTGGAACTTTTAAACGGGCCGTGCGGTAGGTGTACGTTCCTGACCGGCCGCGCGGGAAGAGCGAGACAGTAGATGTTATTTTGTATTTTAGATCTGAAGTGTGATAAAGATAGCACCATAACTCATAATGCTGCAAGTAATAATGGTCTTTGGACGATACACTCACATAATTGGAATCAAACATCACTCATCAAGGTAAGTTCGTACATACCCACATACCTACATACATACACCAACATACCCCAAACACATTACCCTCCTTCTGCGCAGTCGGATAAAAAACAAAACTCAACGCGGACAAAGTCACGAGGCAATTCAATAGTAACCTAATAAAAGCAATGGGTTAAAGCTTTCTCGTCATGCCCTGTCGTGACTGCAACCACAGTTCGTTCCACAGTAACTACTCCTGCAACCATTCCCAGTGGGCAACTATTCCTACTTACACTGCTACTTTAAAAGCTTTTACTTTATCGAAGTCTGCCCGGATGCGGTATTATACCGTTAGATGTAGAAATGCAGATTGCTTTAAGATTGTCTCGAGAGATTAGTTGGATATAGCAAGATGCTTCAGGCATAGTAGTATAAATTATCATTATCATCCACAGACTGCCTTTGCTATCTAATTCAGTAGTACTACACATTTTTAATAGGATCAAAAGGTGCATTATTAGGTACATAATATTATGGTATGGTAGGTATATATGGTTGCGATAAAAAAGTAGCTTTTGGAGCACTGGTAGTTTAGAGGTGTTCGAAAATAGTTATTTGTTCAACAAGTGAGTAAAGTTATTTTCTGCTGCGAAAAAATGCTAAAAAAATTGCTTTCGTGTCAAACATACAACTTTTTACCTCTGCCAGCGAGAAAAGCTTTATAGATTACTAGCTGCCGCCCGCGGCTTCGCTCGCATGGTGACCGGACAAAAACTAGCCTATATGTTAATCCAGTACATGTACTATGTATATTCCAAGTTTCATTCAAATCCGTTCAGCCGTTTAGGCGTGATTGAGGCACAAACATCCAAACTCACAAACTTTCGCATTTATAATATAAGTAAGATAGGTAAGAAAAACCACAATATTGAAACATTTTTTTAAGTTTATTTTATTTAGTTAGTTTTTCTGAAACTGCGCTACTTGATATTTTTATGAAAATCAAACACATATAACTCAAATTTCAATAAAATAAATAATTTTGTGTCTATGAGTTAAATCGCTAGGCCAAAATGGTTCTGAACGAACCAACGCCAATTTTTTTTTCAGCGCCGAGTAATTCCAAAAGATGGTCTTCGAAATTCGAACCACTTTTACGCCCGCAGCAAAAAAGCGATTTTGCTGCAAGTTTTTACGCACCAAAAGTACCTATCCTTTTCATGCTAGAGAGATATAATACTCTAAAGCGTCGAAAAAAAAAATCTCGAGAGGAAACCGGCATGTCGTTCAACCTAAGATATGTTCACATGTATCAAGTTAACGAAAGCCATCTCTTTGAGTCTTTACTTTAAGCCTTCCACCACACTTGCTCGAAGGAACTAGTGATATACCTTGTAGCTTAGATACTTTTAAAACATTAACCTACTTCGGTTCTGTTTCGTTTCAGACAAATTAATCACGTGGCAGAGAGTGGAGCATGAAATTAAATGATTTCAAAACCTAACTGAAATTAATGCCGTCAGACTAGTAGTTAATTAAATTTGGTTTTGGTTAGTTTAATCAAACTATAAATAGTGTTATCTAGTGGTGCGGTTTCTCTCAATAACGATACTTTTTAAAAGCTGTATGAATAAAATTGAATGCTTTTCATCTAGGTAAATACGAATAATCATAGGAGTACATACGAGTAATCTCCTGTTAGCATACGAGTAAAAAAGTCATATATATATTTTTTTGTATTTTTGTTAGTAGCAAGTTACCTCAGAAACTACTGCACTGATTCTGGTTGTATTTTATCCTTACGCAAGTGAAATAGCGCAGATGTAGTTAGTCTTTAATAACATCATACATTACAGAATCAAACTTCTGTATAAAAAGCCAAATACAATACAAGTATATTCTTCTTATCACGACTCACGTAGTACGTTGTGCAAAAGATGACACACATACGAGCTGTGATCTGATGATGAGCATGTTATCACGCTTACATGGCTATTCAAGCTGAACAAATAACATGCGTGCCTAATAAGAACTCTATTTAAATAAATTTGATCAATCTATCCATCAAGCGGAAAATCGACCCGCACGTATCCATTGAACGAGACCTCCATTGAATTCAACTAAAAACAGTAAAACTCGCACTTATCGTTCGATTCAGATGATTACAGAATGTAAATCTTCCTCATTGTTATATCTATCTATCTAAAGTTTTTCTCATCAGGTACATATTTACGTTGTTTTATTCAATAGTTTTATTCAATTCGCTTTATATTCGAATTCAAATTATTTATTGCGCGTCGAATTAACATTAAAGAGAAGTTAAGTTAGAACCCATAAGTTATGGATATTACGTTGAGATTAAAAAAGGGATTTTACAAATTCGTACAGTCTGTGAAAAGTGAACTGAAAAAACTGTGAAAGGCACTACACTATGTACTCTCTTATCATTTCCATGTCACTAGCTCATACGAACATACGTACATACATTTCCATGTCATGGCACTAATGCAAAAATATGATAAGAGATGCATTACCATTGCAGTACCGGTTTAGTTTTTTGTACGTTTTAGAGTTTTAGCCGCTGATAGAAATCTTTTATTACCCGTATACATTTGCCGCGTCTACCATGGGAACTGATTTATGTATTATCGAGAAAATCTTTTCAAACTTTTAAGCCTGATAAATGTATATTGAACACACATATCTATGTATTGACATGGTCTAGTATCACAGGTTTTCGATCATTTTGGGCGTATTCAGTATGTCGGTAAGTTTGTACTGGCGGTTACAGGTGTGAAATAAGGCTTCTTCTTCTAAGTTATGTTGACTACTCATTCTGCAGGTGATCATCGAGTTACATTGACGTGGGTACGATGTTTATGATAATTTTATTAGTTTAAGGCGATAGAAAGCAACGCGTGCAATGCAATGTTACCTGTCACGTGAACATAAGTGATTGCTGGAATACTCAGTTGGCAAACTGTCCTATTGCTTATATAATTGATCCCCGGTAGTACATCCCAATAAGGTTAGAGAGTTGGAGGCGATACCTCATGCTTACATGAATGCACCCTTAGTTAACCCGGGATTTAGAAGCCCTTCGGTTTATTGACAGTTCAGGATGAAGTCTCGCCGGCCCTAAAGCCGAATTGATATGATTAGGGCAGGGTCAGGATTGTGTACATGAATGTGACGAGGGGTTTGTCTCACGATAGGCGATAGAAAAGTTTAATTTCGGTGTTATGTATCAAATCCTATCATGCAAATTTTATATATTAGAAAGTCTATAGGTATTACAAACTTTGTGGCGACACAGTTTTTAAGTACTGCAGCTATCATTGTGTACTAATAATGTTATTTATGAGCCCGTGTATGTATAATATGTTAACGATTACTTTGAAACTTCTTAAATATACGTTGAATGAATGCAGATGAAAGACAGTGACCGTCTTAGCACAACCGTAATTTCTGCGAATAAAATAGGAAATTGTTGATTACTTACTTCTCCGTCTCCCCTTTAAAATAGCTCCCATAAAAAAACCAATGCTAGACAATCAACGCATAGCCTAAAGCCCGCAGCGGGAAGATGAGTTTGTATAAAAAAACTTAACTCAGGCAAAGTCATGGGACGTTCCAATCTCTATTATAATACTCAATCAACACTTAATGGATTCACAATAAATAACCATCAGCAGCTATCGTCCCAGAATCAATTAAGTAAAGTGAGATGTGTATTTATTGACATTACGTGGAAATAATATCCGTGCCGCGATAAATTTATTATTTGTGTGGCTCTACCATTTGTTTTACCAGACTGTACTCGACTGTACTAAAATTAAGCATGAAAACTTGTCCTACAAACGTAAAACGACATCCTGTGAAATTGTGCGTGGGGTCAGGTAAAACTGATTTGCAGGAAGGGGTGCGTATCCATTCGGAATTAAGTAATGTAATAAAAAAAATACAATATACGAGTACGTAAGTACTCGCAATTTGCTCACTCGTAGAAAACGCGGTTGAGTGTAAGAAGAAATTTAGGTATTCTGAAAAAAAAACAATTATTGCTTTGAAAATATAACATCAATAATATACGAATAGGTATCCGAAGGTACCTTTAAACACATTGCTCAAAAGTACGAATACCTGAAGGTGGATGGCAGACTTTCATTAAATAAACCCCGTGCTACGCGCGCTACGGCGTAGACGAACGAAATTCACGAATATTATTGAAAATTGGAATGCCCCGCGACTTTGTCCATGAGTCTATTTTCCGCGACGTTGAGTTTTTTTAGGGTTCTGTACCTGAAGGATGCCAACGGGACCCTATTACTAAGCCTCCGCTGTCCGTCCGTCCGTCCGTCTGTCAGCGGGCTGTATCACATGAACCGCTATTGTCGCTATAACAACAAATAATGAAAAATAATAAAAGGGGACCCCAAACAGGAAAAAAAATATTTTTTCCTTGTTTGGCTTTAAATAACGTTCGTAATCGATCATTGAAGTTAAGCAAAACTAGACGCGATCGTTACCTAATTGGATGGGTCGAGTGACTTTTTGCACATATTTCTTGATTTTGTAATATTTTTGTGTATTTCTTTTTCAAATGATCTAAAAGTTACTGATGGGCTTTTTTAAAAATTAAGGGGTTCCTCATTGAGGAAACGTGTTTCACTTTGGATTTTTTTTGCTTGATTTTAATAGGGAACGTGCTGCCACCTATAATAGGTGGCATACTAGAAACATTTATGAACATGTACGATGGTACGAAACCCTTCGTGTGCGAATTGAACTGGCACTTGACCGATTTAATTTGATACACTTTATCTTCTCTCTCTGTCCTCTACTAGTTGAATTTCGGAAATTCTTTCCTAGTTCACCCTTACACCATAAGAGGAATATACCCTCAAGATTTATAGTTTATGCTATGCATTGGTTTTCAGTTAGTCAGTCAGTCAGTAAAGTAAGAGATTATAATTTATATCGATACAGGTCTACGTAACCCTACCACACAGAATTCATCTCTAATCGACTACCTCCGAAATAGTCGATCGAACGGAGTAATGGGTAATTGTTATGGGAACGACATAACTCGATTATTCGCTGGTCGCTCGGCTTGGCTCAAATTGCGTTGCATCTCCCGCTGGGACAAACACGCGGTAAATCCTTTAACCTCATAATTTTATCATATTTCACCATATAAAAGCGCCTTGGTCAATCCGTTCACTTAATTTATTAAAGGAATAAGAATAGAATACGTTTAAATTAATTAATTTAATAAAAGTATTTACAAATATAATTAACAAAATACAAAAGAAACTGTCGGGCACCTGATCCAGATCATCAGACGGTGGAAGCGTGCCCAAGACGCTGGCCGCATTGCCACGCTGAATGGCTATAGTGTATTTTATTTAATTACTGTTTAAATTAAAAGGGAGATCGAGGTAATATCATTCAAATCATCACTCAGAGATATATTCTCTAGTCAAGTTCAGAGTATCTTTACGAAGAGTTTCAAAATAATTTATCTTTTGATTTATGACCTAAGTTCAATCTATGGACATCAGTTACCGTCATGATGAACTTAGCCAAAGCCCTCAAGGCCTAAAATTTGTATAAATTAAAAAATAATTATTTTGATTCAATAGGTACAGCTTTACTAATCACATTATATTACAAAATGTGGCCCAGATAACTCTAACAGGAGATATATTCAGTTCAGAACAAAGAAAAGTTTGTTTGGAAATGCCCTATAGAGATTTTGCAAAATCCTTCTAATAAGACGGGTTATTATTTGGAGATTCAACAAAATATTATACAATACTGCTTGCTTCGTTTAATTAGATCCCTTGACAATTTCACTAGAAACTTTGCGTAATACGCAGACAGAGTTAACCTTAAATATTTGAAGGTGATAATTCAAACTGAACGTTAACTAAAACTTCTACTTCACTGGTCAATACATTACTACTTCATTGATTCATATAAGATTATATAATATAAATAAATAAATAAATAAATAAATAAATAAATATTTGTGGACATTTCACACAGCGCCCTCTAGCCCCAAACTAAGCAAAGCTTGTACTATGGGAACCAGATGGCTGATAGAATACTTATATAATTTTTTTTTGTAAATACATACTTATACTTATAATACATAATACTACAACACCCAGACCCGGGAGAAATATTTGCAGAACATACAAACATTTCTCCCGAAGCGGGAATCGAACCCGCGCCTCTTGTGTCTCAGCCGAGCATTCGCCCGCCACGCCACCGAGGTCGTCATATCTGTATCAAAAGTCCCTTTTCTCAGTTAAGAGTTTTTACACACGAGTTTTTATTTCATAACTTTGTACAGGCTACGAACATTAGGTACTAACGTACAAAATTTCAGCATCTGACTAAAGATTGGACAGGCGGCCGAATATGGCGAAACCATGTTAAGTGTTGATACATTTTTAAAACTATTTTTACTTTGTTTCAGGTAAGCAGCTGTTTTGATGAAGTGCCTTTTTAAATAATACATGCAGGCAGGCGTATGAACGATTGAATTAAGTTTCATCTTTCAAGAACACTTTAAAGATCGACATTACATGAAATCGTTGAACTACCAACTTTGGTGAAGAAATCAAGTAAGTCGACTTATTGCGTTGTGAGTACAACATGGTATAAAAATAATAGCTTTAACATGATCCTAGATAGGGCACGGGAATAAGGTAATGTAATATTTTTTAATATTCCAAAGGTTCGCGAAAAAAACGCTATGCGTATGAAAGAACATTGTTTGTTTTCATCTGATTTCCATTCCACTTTGATGGTTTTTTGCATTTATGTGCAAAGCAGGTGAATGATAAACTTTGTTTAAAAAGCGGAATGGAGTTCTTTTCGTTTATTTAATGGCGGCGTACGACCACAACCTGCGAATAATTTGTGATCAGTTGTTCACTGATCACAAATCATGCATAGAAATAGTTCATTCATGATACATTTTCTATCTTAGTTTTGTTCCGGTGTGATATCCCTCCACCACATTGTAAGCATATTTTAAGAATTTCCCTTTTGTCTTTGTTCACTTTTTCACTTTAGGAAAGTGAAGTAAAAAAGTGAAAGTTATAAAGTGAAGTGAAAGTGAAAGCACTAGAGTTAAATTCGAATATATATATATCTACAATAATTAATGAGCCAACAGAGAGGGGTATTTCATATTTTTCCTAACTACTCTTTTACTTATAAGAATTTGTTTTTTGTAAGATTTGTGAAACAGGTCCCTAGAAAGTGTTGCTAGACATGCGCCGGCAACTGTTTTCTACGTGACTGCGGCCTTTGACGATGTCTTCGGGTTGAGTGGCCTGTAGCTGAACCGACGGATATTAGTTTGATCTGCAAATGTTTGTTCCACTTCTGTGTGGGCGTGTTCTTAGGATCTTTGTGGCCGATGTCTATGTGCAAAAGATAGGTACCGGTGTCGTAGCTTTCTGTTAAAACTAAACATACGTAGACTACATCGTAGAGTATTTAGTGTGCTTTATTTATATAACCTACTCGGAATAATATTCAAACAAAACCTACACCACGAGTAAAGGAAGTGCCTTTAATGTACGTGTTTTTAATTAGTTCTTGAAAGAGCCAAATTAATTATTCACACCTATTTTGTGTTTAAAGGTAGTCTCGTGCTCGGCCTTATTATTTCCAGTGTTTTTCCAAGTCCCGGCGCTCTGGGTGTCAATGAAAATCGATGTTGCTTCCTCTCTGGATCTTATATTCGTATATATTATGTGTAGCTTGTACCTAAGTGAAAACGAAATCAACGTACGTAGGTATATGTTTTGGTAATAGAAGCTTCTTATCTTGTGTATTTTGTTTTAATTACTTAGGTATTTATTAACACGCTTGGTAAACTTAACTGGACTAGAATTCTACTAAATGATACTTACTCCTAATTTTCTCAAAGAAATCTAGCAAACCAGATGAACACAAGTTCCGTCTTGCTCTATTACATCAGGACAGAAAACAACCAAGTCTATTCCTATAATTTCAGTTGCCATGTTGCCTTTCACACGTAATAAGGCAGAGCTACCTTCATTGTTAGCAGACTTGTTTCAAGGTCACAATAAATTATGATTATTGTGTTATTTGCACTCCTGTTATCCTCCCACGGAAGGTAATTACTCACCATCAAAATTAATATTAGGCACGTAGGTAGGTACTTGTAGGTACAGTCAGCGTCAAATTGATATGAGCGTCTGGAGTAGTCAAAATGATCTGAAAATCATAAAAACAAAATTATCTTAGCAAACAAAGCTCTTAAATGTAGTTCAAGTATTCACTCAAAAGAGTTTGCATACTGCCTTTGAGAGCTATGTTTGCTAAGATAATTTTGAACACCCTGACTGCTCATATAAATATGAAACAATGAGTAGTAAGATATTTTGAACACCTTGTGTGCTTACAATAATATGATGATTTGAACTGCGTATATCAAATTGCTTTTATGTTTTTTCAGATCATTTTGACTACTCTACACGCTCATATCAATTTGACGCTGACTGTGTACATGTGCTTATTTTTAACATAATGTGGGCATAGAAATAATAAATAAATGCGCAACAGTCAGATACATAGTCTTGACCCTACACTAGGATTCTAGTAGTGGGTATCAGAAACTACGAGTACCATGTACCACATCATCCAGACCCGGAAGAAATATTTGCACATTTTCAAAAGTATAATTGACATTCTTATTCACTACGCTACGACCGCAACATATAGCTTATCTTTGATAAGGGGGTAAAATACCAGGGATCAAGTTTTGAACATATAGTTTAATGGATTTTAAACTAGAGAGAGATAGAATTTGCATAGAATGTATTATGTGGATTATTTTTAACTTATGGTGGAAATAACCGAGACATACATATTGTTCATGTCACTTTCATTCTGGTTATATATGAATGACGATTACACAAATTGTAGTTTTGTTTGTACAGAAATCGCCATGGATCTTGAGTTCTGACTTCTCTTTCACCATCCCCCACTCTTTTGTTAAGATCCTTGATGGTATCTATAGCCGTAGCTGGATTGTGGTGTAATAGGTATACCGTCTAAAGAAATGAGATCAACGGTTTGACTTTTATTGATGTTACCTCACTGAATGAATTGGGTTTCCGAACAATAAATAAGTACCATACCTTTTCCGTCAATTTATTTTTTATAGTAGGTATTTATCTTAGGTGTACGGGTACTTGTTGTAAATAGGTGTAGTTTATGAATTAATAGGTAAAAATAAAATAAATATTTGTGGACATTTCACACAGCGTCATCTAGCCCCAAACTAAGCAAAGCTTGTACTATGGGAACCAGGTGGCTAATATAATTCTTAAATACTTTTTTTGTAAATACGTTCTTATAATACATAATACTACAACACCCAGACCCGGAAGAAATATTTGCAGAGCATACAAACATTTCTCCCGTAGCAGGGATCGAACCCGCGCCTTTTGCGTCTCAGCCGAGTACTCGCCCGCCACGCCACAGAGGTCGTCAATGTTCTTAAAACGTGTATAACCCAAATGTATATAGAATTTTCTCCATAGGCTACGCATAGCACATAGGTTTCCGCGACACGTTTCCGTTACTCGTCAGTCGTCACATCTGTATAAATCGCACCTTGGGCTCTCAAATTTGATCTATGATAATTCATCTGAAACATGGCTGAAACTGTAAGCACTAACCTATGGTAGACAGTTTTAAACTATTGTTTAATAGTTTAAAACTGTCTACCGATTTAAATTTAAATAATTATTATTAACTGTGCTCCACTTCTTACCGTCTTTCAGTTCTTAATTCTGAAAGTTGTAAACTGAAATTCTACTCAAGTTTGTTGATGAGACATCAGTTACCTACTCTCAAAGAACTTTACCTATTCAAATGGCTTAAGGCTTGCCTAACTGGTTGACTAATGAAACGGCTATCTTATGACAGGCGTAAACTGAATGACGTAATTTAATTCCTTTATGTTCACGTAAACTACAATATTATATCACAGTCAATATCCACAGAATAAATTATAGCGTACAGAAGATTCACTCTCGAACAAAAGTCTAGTTTAGATTACGAATTTCCCTACTCTTGCTGCTTGCACGCGAAATTGAAACTTATCATGTAACACGAACGTTCATATTCCGTTGGGCACCGCTGAGTCGAAACCGGTTTTGCGGCAAGAGCACAGGGTTCCCATTCCGATATGTATATGCAAATATTAAAATAAACCAATAAAGATAACAATGTGTATTAATTCAATAAACTATCTTTAGTGAGTAGGTAAAAACACTTTAAAAACATGTTTGTCTATTCCTAATATTGTTTGTAACCAATCAAGTCATTCTTCGTTACAAAATTTTCAGAGAAGATTCTTAATTACGAGCGACGCGACTAGCATGCGAGCCGATCGGCAGCCATACATCTATATACATATATCCATATATTATCGATATAGCCATATATCTATGTACTACCATACATCGACGCCGACGCCGAACGTACCTAAACTGCGTAATAACACCCCCTTGGTATTACCGAAGTGGATAGTACCTTATTTCAGTAGGTAGGTACCTAATTAGCATCTAATTAGCGAATACAGTAGTGCAGTTTAGAAATGGTAATATTTCCTTTCCATGTTCTACAGAATTATAATGTTGATTGATTTTGTATAAATCATTCTTAATTCAAAATATAAATATCATTAGACCTGGACGGTTAAAAACTGTTAAAAAGGCCACTTACCACGACTTACCAAAATACCGACTATTTACGGCCAAATATGATCTGCTGCTGAATCGAATTACGTAAAATTTGCTTCCGATTCGGATCATTTTACAAAAATTACAGGATTGGCTTAGGATTTAGTATAAAATCCAAAATGAATTGCTATATATATGAATTGCTCAAAGTGGCCGTTTTAGCCCCACTGTTTATTGAACTAGTTAGATTTTCTTGAACAGTAATGCCTATTACATTTTAAGGTAAACTAAGTTCAGTATTGTAAACAATAGAGCTGAAACAGTATTTACTCACTTCTGTGTATTATTTATACAATTCTCTACCAATCAAGATCGTTATTAATTCTGTTGTAAATCTGAACTTTGATCTATCATTGCTCACTAAACACTAAACGAGTTATTTATGTAAACGTCATGGTGGCTTAAAATATGAATAGGTACATCTGACAGAAGAAAGCTGAATTTCCATGACATTTAGTGATTTCTTTCTCAATTGATATTCGTGATAAACTGATGGGAATGGAAGGTACGGTGAGCAGCCACAAATTCATAGTCCTTTCTATAACATATATTCGATATTTTTATTGTAGTTTATGATCTTTGGTTTGCTGTGGATAAATCATCGTGATGAAAGATTTGAAAATGTGTGGCAGACCCCTTCAATCTTATAATTATAAGAAAAAAACAGATAAACAGTTGAAAACATGTATTTCGCCTGCTTCGTTAGATGAACATCATTTAGAAGGAAAAATTGCTGTTTTCATTTCATTCAACCCTTTGAAAAATAAACACGAATAAATAACCAGGGGAAATAACGGGATTGTTATTTTTTGTTCATTTCCACTGATTATACTGGTATTATAATGGTGTCGCCGTAAAATGTAGGTATTATGCCCGGTTTGGAATTTATCACTTCCTTCAGACGGAAATCGTTTCCCGAAAGTCTTTGAATTAAAATATTTGGTTAATCTTATTTATATTTGAGTTTACAAACTTTGTGTTTATTAGGATATGAAAATTCTTTATAATAAAGTGTTCTTATCTTATTGTGACAAATGGGAATGGTAGATGGGACTAGCTGCTGAGGGCGAAGCAAACAAAGACAATCAAGTTAGTGGAGTTATTACACTCTACTAATTTGATAGTCTTTGTTTGCTACTTGAATATAAAAAATGAGTACAGTTACTAACACAAGTTCATTATCATTTGATAATTTTTTATCTTGAATACCTACGGAAACCGATATTTGCCTTGGCCCATATTTTTTAAAGCGCATTTACCATATTTCTACGCAAGGTATCGGAAGTGTTTTAAAGACTCAATATTACTTCTTATGCAATATACGTACCTACAAGTAACTAAGTGAGTTATCACACTGGCGATTTGCGGGCGTGTCTTTATCTGCTTACGATCACAAATCACCTCATAAAAATAATGCTCGCAAATCGCCAGTGTGATAGCGCTCTTACGCCAGGTAAACATTGTAAACCATTTGGCTTTGTTTAATACACATCAATACCTATCTACAAACATCCTCATACCAGTCTCTTCAGATCTGTGTCAAGGATAGCTCTATGTAAGTGAAACACTATTTGGTTACGGTCTACTGAACTCAGCCGAACGCAAATGATTTTGAGAGTGATTTATTTGTTAAAATCATTCTATACTTACTCAATACCTAATAGGACCATATGGTCCTAATTAATATTATAAGTGCGAATGTATGTGAGGATATGACTATGTGAGTATGTTTGTACCTCAATCACGCCATAACGGCTAAACGGATTTGAATGAAACTTGGAATACACATAGTGCATAACTGCTGGATTAACATATGGGCTATTTTTAATCTGGGTACCACGCGAGTAAAACTGCGGGCGGCAGCTAGTTATCTAATATTTTATATTTTAAAAACTAAATAAACGGACTTACATCTCCTTTCTTTACTGAGTATAAAATGACCTCTTTAATGACTGTTAGAATCAAGAAAGAAGGTAGTGAAATATACTTTTGAGCACTTAGATGAAAATTGTAACTTTCGAATCCAAACCGAGAATGTTCAACCAGGGATAGAAGTTTCTGTTTTTAAGTGAAAATTGATAGGCAACACTACAAAGGTACTACCGATGAGGATGATGGGATGAAGTGTTCTTGACTGACGGCCGTGAACGGGAAGATGCAGTATGGAATGACCCTTCACTCAATGGCAATGATCTGATGATAATGACGACATCAATTACTGCTTCAGTAAATAGACCATATTAATTAAAGTACGTAACTAGCCCATAGTTACGTTAATATTTATATTTGTGGACATTTCACTCGGCTCCATCTAATCACTAACTAGCAAAGCTTGTACCTACTATGAAAACCAGATGGCTGATATAATACTTATACTTTTCATGTGAATACATAGATAATATTACTACACCCAAACCCGAAAAAAATATTTACAGAACATACAAACATTTCACCCGTAGCGGGAATCATACCCGCGCCTCTCGCGACTCAGCCAAACACTCGCCCGCCACGCTACTGAGGTCGTCACATGATATCGTAGCTGACAAAGCAATGATTCATTGAATTTGCAACTAGCGCAAGAGCACCATTTAGGTACGAAAACTGATTGAATTTGGATTGATAGTTCGTACTTATGTGTTTTGCAATTGCCCATAACGTACAACTAAAAAAAATAAACTAAACTAAGTAAAATATTATGATCTGAAAATGCCGAAAAATATATGCGAACTATTATTGTAGGTGTACTAAAAGTATGATTAGCACAAACCAATGCCATCAAAGAAAATATTAGTACAACATAAACACGTATTATGTTATATATATTGTTAAATATCTTTGTTTTGTTTAAAATTTCGAACGTGTGCTTCGAAAAGCTTACTCTTTGTTTACGGTCGGCTCGTCACGTATCCAACTTTTTGTGTAAACAAATGAAGCGCGCCGAGATTATTCTGCTGTATTCGGCAACATCGGAATTGCGATCCCCCGTGGCTAGACAAAGCGAATCCTCTTTTATATTTACTGTGTACCTATAAACCTAGAATAATAATAATTCTTTAAAAAATTACGCCTAAAAGCGTCCATCCAACTGAAAAATCCAATGTAATTGAAATATTACACAGCGAAAACTGGTATCTTAAATAATGTTATTATATAGATTTTAAGTCTTTTTACGTCAATTCTATTTTGATTTTATTTTCGATTATCTTTGTAAGTGGTGATGAACCACCTATGTATATGGGCGATGGGCTGATCACCTGTCACCATGGAACTGACTAAGCCGCGAGTTTCCTCACGATGTTTTCCTACATCGTTTCTCATAAGCCTAGGACCTATATAAACTACAAAAGCTACCATGACATCTATCATAATTACAGACGTCGGTTACCTTACTTTTATTTACTACTACGTTAGTAAGGGAAGGAAATAAGGGCCTTTTCCGGCACAAACTACTCTACAATAAACATAATGGTTCATCGTTGTGTTTATTTTTGCTGTTTCAAACAAAATATATTTCCTTTCCTTTTTTCTTATTTGACGATTCATAAAATAAATGTCAATTTATTATATTTAGGAAAGCGGCATGTAATAGAACCTAAAAACAAAGGAGCTTTGTGCATTTTGGATCCCTTTACCTCACCGATTCGAAAGAACTAGTGATACGACTCGTAGCAGTAATATAGTAATTGGATACTTAATAATTTACAAGAAAGAAAACCAAACAGGCTTATGTATCGATGTTATCTGATCATTAATGCTCTTAAATGTTTAGTCTAGATGCTAAGCATAATTATGTTCGCTTTACATAATTAAACTAAATTATGCAGACAAGTCACACACAACCACTCATACAGTTTGTTGCGAGGATAAAGACATGTGAGAGACCTTGTCTATGGCATTCATAATTTCAAAGTATTCGACGTTTTTGAGGACAATTAATTCTGAAAAAATGTAGATAAAAACTATTTACCTTGTTTAGATTTATTTACCTAGTAAATACTCATAAATAATCCTCTCTCAGTAGGTACCTTCTTATTTTAATTTATCGCAAACCCCGACATTTTCATTAATCCATCATTTAGCTCTGGCTTTGCAAAGTTTGAATATTAATAATTGTTATCTGTCTACGAGGAAGGTACTAATGTTTCACGTCAGGATGAAACTAAAACGGTTAAGGACATATTTGATAACTTCTTTATTAACAAGATATTTTAAATTCCAAATAGAAAGAAAATTGTTTTTGTTCTGAAAATTCAGCGAAGAATTTGGTCAAGGTTAGAATCTTGGATGAACCTATCGATTGAATGAATACAGAGTGACAGTGACAGTATACATTTACACAGATTATGGACTCTTTTTATATTCTAAATATACCTGATACAAACAAAAAAATAAATGCCTATTTGATTTCGATTGATTTCGTATTCAAAACATGTAAAAATAGCGAGTTTTATGAATTCTCCGATAAAATGTTGCTAGAATATGCCGGAAAATAAATACGAAAATGCTGTTTTTCGTTTGTGCAACCAAACGTGATTTGAATTTCATGTTACTTGACAGAGACCCCTTTATACATTAAAAAAATAAGAATCTGGGAAACAGAAAAATTTCAGAATAAAAATACTATTTCGGTACGTACATAGTTGTGCTTGCGATTTACTTTTTTCACGAAAGTTTCATCACCGTTTCTGACCATTGGTGCTACTCCACATAATTCACACTAAGAAGTTTGCAGAGCAAGATAATATTGATTTAATTTAGACTTGAAAATTCCCGTGGATGAGGGAGTATTTCCCTAGCAGATATTATATATTTCCACAGGGAGAGAGTTCCACAGACGAATCGTATTGATAGTGAAGGAGTCAGTGTAAAAATTGGTGTTATGTTGGGGCGTCATGAGTAGAAGGCTAAATAAAGCTTCAAGTTTACTTTCATAGCAAAATCTATTGTCCTACCAATCCTTATACAGATTGACGACCTCTGTGGTGTGGCGGGCAAGTGCTCGGCTGAGATGCAAGAGGCGCATGTTCAATTTTCGCTGCAGAAGAAATGTTTGCATGTTCTGCAAATACTATAACACCCAGAGTGTTATAATATTATGTATTATAAGTATAGAAAGAAGAAAGAAAGAAAATAATTTAAAAAAGTATGTAATTCCACATTATATATGTACATACAAACATACAACGTCAACTCGGCCAAGTTGACACTAAAATTTTGTTCGCTTCGCTCGCTCGATCAATTACCCTGAAGATCATACACTGGATCGTGTGAGTAACCTCGTGCTCGGTTTGAAGATATAAATAGTGATTGATTTGGCTTGCAATTGATACCGTGACCAGCCGCTACGTAGATATGTGGAGCGGATGTGAAGAAACTGTGTACACACGAGTTCCTATAATTATTTGTATTGATAGAACATCGATTGTTCATTTTGACTCGACTACGAAGAGAAAATGATAAATCATTATACGCTAACAATGTTATACTTATAAGGATCTTAGCATAGTAAGCTAGTACTTTCACTAGCAAGCTGTTTGACAGATGGTTATGTACACATTTTTTTACTTTTTTTAATAATTTTATAATTTATTATGTTGATGGTTTAATTTTTTTTAACTATACAAATGCTTATCAAAAACACTGTTTCTGTTATGACGGTTATTGTGTAGAAAATTTTCAGCGAAACAGTTTCCAAGAGCTATTTACAGCCTTAGCACAATTTATGTGATAGATTACAGTTACTTCTTTGTTCTACACCTAAGGCCCTTTATAGTTTTTTATTACCTTAAATATAAATCTATACTAGTTATATAAATGTATACGTAAGTACTTAAGAAAGTCATTATAATAATTATTTACTGTAATGTTTATGTTATTATAATAACTGTTTTATAATATAATACCAAATTTATTTCATATATTAAAATGATTATTTTCAGTTTTTTTAATCATTTTCTAGTATCATTTGAACTAATGCAATATAATTTTGTCAAACATGTTACTCCAAATTTTAAATGACTACTCCACAGTCAGCAGGAACTGGCCTAATTACTCTATTTGGACCCCTCAGATCCCTAAATTCGACTACAATGCTAAACATTGTAGCCCCACTTTGAATTTTATTAGGCAAGTATAAGTAATTATTGGATTAGGAATGAAACATTTTAATTAATTTAATAGGTATTCAATCAGATTTTAATCCCGGAATGGGCTTCTACGGAAATTTTATTTTTTATGACAGATATAATTTACAGAAACAGGTAATCTGCTATTATAAATCTTGGACGTTATTAATACAAAAATAAATGCAGTGGAACTGAGAGCTAGCACCTTCTTTTTGACCGACTTCAAAGAGGTTCTCAATTCAACTGTATGTTTTTTTCGTATATTTGTTACGTGATTATTCCGCCAATTATAAATTGTTTTTGATGATTCTTTCACTATAGAATTTTATGCTGCGGGATTTATACTTTTCAAGTAATTAAAAGCCGTAAAATAAAATTAAAAAATACAACTAACCTACTTATTTTCTTACTCAATTTTAATCGAAAGATGGCTCAGAACAATAAATATCGTAATTTCTATAGGATGGCACTAAGGAATTTTTATTTATTTTTCATTGAAGTCGATGTTATTTTTAGTATTTAAAACGTATTATCTAAATTATATAAAACAATAGGTTTTTTTTGCAATCAATGCACAGGTCAAACTACTAAAGCTGGAAAACTGAAACTTGGAAGGTAGCTTCTTTTTATAGCAAAACCACCAACTAAGACAGGGTTTTTTGAAATTCAATCCTTAATGATGAACGGGGTAAAAAACCTTTGTATGGCACTTAAATGATTTGCTTGAAACTCGGTTTAGATACTATAAATGAAAAATAAATGGACATGTGTGTCAGGATTTTTCATAACAACCCTTAAAAGGGGGTAAAATGAGGTGCCATAGTTTGTATGGGAACTTTTTAACGGGCGGTGCGATTGGCATGAAACTCGGTTCGGATATCTTCTTATATTATAAGAATCTTTGTCCTGACTGGCTGACTGACTAACTGACAGACAACGCACAGCCTAAACCGCTGGACGTAGAGACTTGAAATTTTCAGTGTAGGTAGGTAGGTACGTAGGGGTGTACTAAGAAGGGATTTTTCAAAATTGAACCTCTAAAGGGGTGAAAAGGGATGAAAACCTGGAATCAATTTTCGGTCTAAAACTGCACAAAACCTATATCAAATTAAAGAGCCGATTTTTCTCATTTAGTTGATGTCATAATTACCTGTAAATTCTTTATTTTTGGTATGTTTTTCATGAAAAATAGAATACTTTTATTTTGACATATTATGACAGCGATGATACCAAAGATTAGTAATAGATGATACAAAACATATGGAAAAGGAGCTGTCAATGTCAAATTACACTACATTCATTAGCGTCTAAAAAAAATTGTTGCGATAATATTTTGGACTGTTAACACTGCAGGTGGGTTACTATGTGGTCTTAGAGCAGGGCAGTAGTTGAACTGCTCGACTTTTTTTGTGCTTATTTGTTCGTATGTTTGTTACCTACTCTTTCACGCCACAACTGAACGGATTTTGATGAAACTTGGTATATATACATAGTACATGTGCTGGAATAAGACAGGGCTACTTTTTATCCGGGTACTACGCAAGCGAAGTCGTGTCTTATAAAGTCTTCAATGATAAGTCAATGAAGAACACTTTTAACTGGTGGTGTTTTATAATTATGTTTTATACTGGGGGGGTTACTATGAATTCTTAGAGTAGAGCAGTAATTGAACTGCCCGACTTTTTTGTGCCATTTTGTTCGTATGTTTTGGACCCTATTATTCATATTCGTTCGCTTAAGTTAGCCATTGCTTAAAGTTAGCCCTGTTACTGTTTGTCTTATGAAATGGTAAGAGATGGCAATACTTTAGTCATCGTTTAGCGTACACTATATTATAATGAATAATGAGGATAGTAGGTAGGTACCTACGTGTGCTGGAATGGGACATAGGGTACTTTTTATCTCTGTACCGCGTGAGCGAAGCCGCGGGCGGCTGCTAGTTTTGAATAAAAATAAAAGGACACGTCTTTCAGAGTTTTTTTAAAATAACCCTTTAAAAAAGGTGAAATAGGGAGTCACACTATGCGAGTGAAGCCACGCGTGTAAGCTAGCTGTGGAATAAAATTATAATTCGGCACTATTTATGTTTTTCATTTTGAACGTCCGTAGGTAGATAACTAAGTAGAAAATATTTGCCTTCGTGTCTAATCATGAAGAAAAAAAAGAAAAAAATCGTACTTATTTGTGTAAAAACACATCAGTAACTTTCCTCTTCAAACTGTCTCGTAAACCTGCACTTTGTTTATTGTTTCAACTGGAACATTCAGAATGAACACAGAGTTTACGAAATGAACGATTTTATCGATTTCACTTCATCCGCTCATATCTGTTACCTACTTAGTTTAAGCGCAAGAGTTTCATTACTTATTGGCTGCGACTGAGTTTCCACTAAGGAATAAGTTAGCTGCAAGTAGTGCAACTAAGTGCTTAAACTAAAGTTCCTATAATATGGTCACCGTCAAATAAACTCGTGAGTCTGGAAATCTGAGGATACCTCGTGAATCCGTTTTTTTAACTCTTCACTGTTTTTAGTGGAGCGTAATTTTGACGAAAAATTATTTACAATTCTTGACTTAAATTTAGGTAACGAAATACTGTTGCTAAGTCACCAAAAAATTGTAATTGTTAGATTATAACCTCGCAAGATTGTAAATTGTCGAACATCTGCTTAGATCGAAATTAGTAGGTTAGGTTAAGTTAGTTAAGTAAAATAAAGGATTGGACAGAGTACCCATACCTACGTACTTACTCGTCTATTGGATTTTTTACACTTCAATTTCAATCCTACAATCGAATGTCAAAATCGGTCCGTTTTTGTGTACTTTTAAATTTAAAATGGCTTCTTACAGTCGCCATATTGGATTCTTCGTCATTTAATACAGCCTATGTGATCCAGATGAATCCACTTCATTGCTCAAAATCCTTCCAACCGATTGGACTGAAACGACAGCCAAAGGAACTCACAAGTGGGAGAGGGTTCGCAGTCGGGTAAAAAAATTAAAATATATCATCATCTTCCTGCCCTTATCCCACTCTATGTGGGGTCGGCACAGTATGACCCTTGGATCATGCTGTAAGAGTTTTGGCTAAGGTGTTTTATGACTGGCCGCCTTCCTGACGTCAACCCTCCTTGGGAATACTTGCTTATTGTATCTCATCATGTTGGAGGATAGGTAATATCCCTTGGTCGACTTTTACGACATGCTCGGGGAGAGAAGCAGCTGGACGCATTCTATGTTTTTTATTTCCTCCCAGTCCAGCAGAGCAGTTTATTTTTCTTTTTAATTTAAAAAATATGTTTACATTTATTACGTCTGACAAAAGACGGCTGCTGCTTTTTAGAAGACTAAGGGTTAAGTTCAAACCGCCGGCGCCACTCTTGTCCTCTCTTATTAACTTGGGTAACATCGTACGTTGCTTTACTGTCTATAGGCACACATTGCACCCACTAAGGCATAAGTGATTTTTATTCGGAATTTAGAATTTAATTAATTAATGTAAGTAGATTGCGAAAGGAGCCTTTGGGGCGCACTTTAAATCCTTTCACCACACTGGTTCGAAAGAACTAGTGACACGACTAGATAGACATAAAGTAGATGATTAGGAACACTGTACACTTCATTTTTATTGAAAGCTTTGATTAGGAGTTTTGAGAAATAAAAATAAAATGTGCAAAGTATATTGTAGATATAAACCATAAATATCTTCTAATTAAAAATAGACATGGGCACCTTAACCTGCCTAGTCTATGTACTTACATTGATTGTTTGCTCACTTCTTCTTCATTTAGGTTATATCGTGCTCGTTATCACAGCTAAGAAAATAAATATGAACATTTATCTGATTAGCAGGTAGTCAATTTGCTCTCACTCTTACTTTCCCGGAAATGTTACGATAAATATAACAAGGCAACAGCACTTCAGAGGCTCCATCAAATAAAATGAACATCACTAGTAAGACAGTGTACCTACCCAGTAAACATTCCCCGATGTAATAGTTCGTCACGTGAGTCCCTCTGGAGCAATAAATCATAATGGCCCAAATGAGTGCACGGCTAAAACACGTTCACGGCCAAACAACAAGGCAGGCACGCTCGATAGTGACATAACGTCGAAACGAGCCATAGCATACGAAAGGCCACGCAGCATCTCTATCTCTAGCCTCTACGTAACATTGTTCGAGGGATCGGACGTTCGCGGGGTGAAAACCCTTTTGCGGTCACACAAAAACATAAGAGACTGGCGACGGACAAAGTAAATGGGAATCAAGACTGTAGGTTCAAGGGCTAGAATCGTAGGTGGAGCGCACGGGCGGCGGGTATGTTCGTCCCGCTCGCTCGGCGCCCTAGGCTGCGACGCGCAGTGACGTTTCAGTCGCGGTCTGCCGGCCGTCGCGACGCTCGGGGCCCGCCGCCGCACGCTCCGCGCGCCTCGCGCGACACCGGGATGCACTGCTGAACTGCTGACTGACAGTGCTCATCCGCCGCGCTGCTCCGAGCCGCCCCGCCGACACCGCGCCTGCTCTCGCCGCTGCTGAGTGCACCGAGCCACTCGGACATTATTACGTGTGTGTGTATTTTGATACGTCGTATCTGTGACAAATTACATTTCGCCGGTGATCCAGTGGACGTATCACCGGACAAGAGACCCTCACGGTTTTGGTATGCTATCGAATCACTGAAGACATAACCGCGGACAGATACCTGCTGCGAGTATCATTCGCGCTTCATTGTAATATCGTTACGACATATAAGATAACAACTTAATCCTAATATCACACAGTAAAAAACATGCATTAGCGCTTTACGCAGAGTCGCTTACGACAAGCTAATGTGTAAAAATGTAAAAGGTGTCAAGGTTGTGTGGTACCTACTGTGGTACTGTGGCACTGTCTAACGGGTAGTGTTCATAAACAAAGTTATATTGATAACATTTACATACAAAAATCTCTATCCTATCAAAGTGAACTCGGTTTCATAAAGTGGACTAGAGATAGGTACTCACCACCGCCTATGTAATGGTAAAGGTAATCTCGTTTACATGTTAGAGAATCGTTACTCCACTATCTGTTGATCAATTATCCTATTAATCTAGCTACTCTACTATGTTGTAATTTTGTCAATAAACCTTAATCTCGATAGAGATAATTAAGTTTGCTTATGAACTAGCAGAGCATATTGCGAGTACTACTTACATGGTTTTAGTACATACTACCTAATACAATGCGCATAAGCGTACAAATACAAACAACTTGTTGATTATCGATTTTATGAACTTCTCCATGAACATAATAATAAACTTCTGCCAACTTTACCTAAGAACCTGTATTAGGTAAGTTACTGTAAATACTCGGAACCTTTTTCGGTTAACGTAAAACTGTGTTACATAATCTGTTCCTTACTCAGCTGATAATAAGTAATAATAAAAAGAGGCATCCTCTAAACAAGTGATAATTGCCATACAAACGTAGCTGAAATATTATAAACAAACAGACAGTCAACAGACGTTAATTTGAAATTGAAAAATGTTAGTGTGGGTAAAATATTTCTAACCGACTTAAGGCTAATGGATTTCAATTCGTATTTTTTGTTTATTTCTCCGTCAATTTGTTAACTGTTTTGGCAATTTTTTGCAAGTGTTAAAGTTGTGTTGGTATATAGAATGATCCCAAAGTGGTCCTTTATAAATTTTAATCCTGAGGGATTGCTTCTATTTGCAGTTTTGTTCTTTATTCATTTGTGGTCACTGTCATCCCATGTGAGGAAAATGACGTGAGTTTGCACATGCGTAGAAACATCAACTTGCTTATATAAAATATTTGGAAGCACCAAAATTTTATAAGGCCCTAAGCACAGATGCCAAAAGAGTTTTACCCTGTCCTTAATTGTCGGTTTCGTTTTGAAAAGTAATATTATCAACAGTCTTATCAGGCCTTTTTATCAGCTTCAAATCACTTTGAGTTAGCGTAGAGACAAAGTAGCATAGTGTAACAAGTGGTATTTTGAGAGGGATCATTAAAAAAAATCTTTGACATATACTATACCTGAGCTCCTCTTAACAAATTCATGAACAAAACTATAAATACATCAAAAATAACGCGTATAAAAAATTAAAAAGGACTTAGTTTTATAATACCTATCTAAGTTCACCTACAAATAGAACAGAGTTTAGATCAATAACCGCAGGTAAGGTCCCAAAAAACTACAGAGACACCGAAACAGAAGACAGAGAAAACTGATTTCCGTTAAGAACAAAATTGTGGTTGTATTTATATTTAGTAATATTGAGTGTCGCAATAATTCACTAAATAGAAAGAAACTTACAACTAGTACAAATGTGATTCACAAATACAAAAGAAACAGTCGGGCTATCTATGAGCCGTTGCAAACGGTCTATAGATAGTTCACCTGATCCAGCTCATCCGAAGGTGGGACAGTTTTATAAATCCCTTATTTACTTAAACAAATCTCTGCATAGGTGCAGTTTAAAAGCTAAAATTTTAAGTACCACATATATCATCGAAAACATCTCGAGAGCCTGGATGTCCAGTAGACATCGGCTACCATGACACTACAGTAGAAAGCCTGTAAAAATAAAAGTAGCTGAAAGCGCTATTTATATTTTAGAGTAATACAGTCAAAAGATAGTTGTGGAAGTCTTATTTAAAAATCATGCTCACTTTTCAGAAATCATGTTATAAGAAATGTTTTCTGTTTTCAACTCTCGAAATTACACCGTAAAAATCTGAAGAAAAGTGCACGTTATCTCTTAATCTTTTAAAATGTTTTTGAATGCATCCTGTCATCAATTATTTCTTGCGTCGTCGTTTGTTGTTGACAAAGTATTTTTAGTTGGTAGTGCCATTTGATTCACGATCCGGTAATATTTATATATATTTTGAAAATAACGAATTTCTTCATAATATTTCTTGTGTTTTGTTTTTACTTCTATATATTTCAAATGTTTTTGACCTTTAAACATTATTAATATTCTGGACTTTTTACGCGATATCTAAGCAACTTCTGAATAGATGGAATTCATGTTATTTTACAGATTTCCACTCTATGCTTTGTTCAAATATTATTACCAATTTTCAAAAGAACCAAAACCTAATACCCTCCTAGGCTGTTGTTGAAACAAACAATCGTTTTATATATTTTAATCAATACCAAGGTAAATTTTGTAATTAGCACACTCGTAATCATCATCTTCCTGCCCTTATCCCACTCTATGTGGGGTCGGCACAGCATAATCCATAATTAGCACACTCATAATAATCTCATGAATCAAGATCGATTAGTACGTAATTTGCGAAATATTTTTCTGGGTCTATCATAATAGGTATTCGTTATTTCTGATAACCACGACACAGAGAATTTTAGTGTTAGATTAAAACTATGATGATGGTGCTATTTATAATGAAATTATTACCTCTTTGATTAAATTAACACCCGTAGTGTTAATGTACACACTCGTAAGTAACGATTAGGTATTATCATTACGTACATTTATTTTTATTTAACAAAATTATTTCTACTACAGTTTTTACTTTTGTTGTCAACGTGTCATTTGTTTTATGTGCTTGTAATGTTTTTGTTCCAAAATAAAAAATAAATGTTTTTTTTAAGTAAACTAAAATAGAGCAGCGTAAAAACAAACAAAATATCCACTCGGCTATGATTCGCTCATACTGGTACAGTCTCGGTCATAAGTGAAATCCGCGCTCATGATGTCTCTGACGCAATACCGACGTCAGAACATCCTAATGAATGGCACAAGCGGTCAATAAGCCGCTACCAAATCATGACGATGTATATAATAAATAACGTATAATTGGAAGCATGTAAGCCGAAAACTGATCAAGGGGTTATTATCTAACTTTTTTGCCAAGTTTCGACTGTGGCTCGCTGTGAAAACAAGACAAAACTGTATTTCATAAAACATTGCAGTAGCGCATCCTGTCACTTATGATAAAAGTTATATAATACTGGGATGCGTTAATACTTAATATTTTTGACGGAAACAAAGTGAAACACAATACACATTTCCATGAATGTAGCGGTGAGGCAATGTGGAGAGTATAAAACGTGGAGATATTGTGTGGTAGCGATATGTTTGATACATTGTAATCACAAGTTGAAATGATATAATTTAACGTTCTAGTCCCCTCGGCTGACACTAACAAGACCAATGCGACTTTACAATTGAAACCACCGACCGTTCAACGAGTAGTAATTGATTGCACTGATCGCTATATTTGTGCGAGCCATTCCATACAGGCCGTATCAATATCCATTATACTCCATAATTGTTTGGTGGTCATTGAATAAACGAAAACGTGCTAGTAATATGCTATCGAGTACCTATGAACTAATAAAGAACACACAAAAATATAAAGGTACCTATAGTATATCGGGAGTGGGTCAGTTTTGCTACCACTAAATGGGCCATTTATAAATACATTGGATCAGTACGTATTTCACGGAAGCCACGTTTTATTTTCATAACACCTTTTCACATTAGTCATCATTGTCTACATAATATGAGTACATTGTTTAGTCTAATTCTTCTTATCTCGTAATAATAACATAATTAAAATATTTACCAAGTTAGGATAATTGGATGTTTGCTTTATTCATACTCAAACGGCTGAATCGATGCGGATAAAACATGAAATAGACTTACCTGCTTGCGTTCAGCTTGGTACTACACGAGTGATGCCGCGGGCCTTTCATCAAATATTTAATTAGAAACTCAGAATAAAAGTTGTATATTGGGCACCAAAAATTATAGGATCTTTTGAAATAATGAATTTCAGTTGGAATTATTATGTAATAAAATACGTTATAAAAACTAAAAATAAAACCGACTTAAATGAAATATGAGTGAAAACTCCTTGGTGCCATCCTATAGAAAATAATAGGAATAAAGTTAATGTCAAGATGTCAGTGGCCATCGACACTCTTTCAAATAAAAAACAAAGTAATGTCATATTTCTAGAGGTAACTCCCCGTGTTTTTGTTTGCGTTGTGTTTTTTTAAACAAACTTTATCTTCCCGCTGCATTCGCTAAGAGTTGAATTTCGGAAATTCATTTCGTAGTGCATCACTACGAGTACACCATGATGTAACATGGTATGTTTCATGCTTTGAGTACTGTTGATTGTTAGTCAATCAGTCAGTCAGTAACGTCTAACGTAAGAGTTTTATACATTTAGATGATACGCAACCTTGAAAGTGCCCATGACTTATGTCATTACCATAATAAATTGAGTAAGAAAATAAGTAGGTACATTACATGAAAATTTTAAATCCCTCTGACATAAAATTTTGGGAAAACCTTGGGACCATTTTCTGTACATCAGTGAAAGAATCATCAAAATCAAAAAAGTAAGTATTGGCAGAGGTATCGATGAACATACATAAAAAAAACATAAATATAGCCGAACAAAGAACCTCCTCCTTTTTTTTAAAGTTTTTTTTATTTATTAAAGGGTTTTGTCGGTTGAAAAAATAAATAGAACAAATCACCGTGAAATTAAAAAACTTTTTAGTAATCTTTGATAGATTGACAGATATTAGAATAAGATACACCTAATATATTAAAATTTGCATCGCGTCGGCACGAAGTACAAAACAGAATATCAATAGGTACAAAATAAATTTATTCCCAGCAAACACACAACACTTAAAGTTTAGAACATATCAGATAGAAGTAAACTGGGTATCCCTATAGGTAAGTCGGCACTTTGAAAATATCTTGCGCCGCTTTGTTCGGTCGTGTAACAAAGGAGATTGGAAAAATCCATAGTGAGTAAGCATCAGAAAGTCAGCGAATGAAAGCATTTCAGTGGACGTTTTACACTACAATGGATACAACGAAACTACTCTTCCATTAGATGCCATCACCTTCTTTAGTAATATCGACAACCATTAAATAAGTAGTTACACTCTGGCCTTGAACACGACCAATAACGTCAATAACGTCGTTTTTAAGGTTCCGTACCCGAAGGGTGCCAACAGGACCCTATTACTAAGCCTCCGTTCGACAGTCAGTCCGTCCGTCTGTCAGCGGGCTGTATCTCATGAACCGTGTTAGGTAGAGGGTTGAAATTTTCTCAGAGTATGTATTTCTATTGCCGCTATAACAGTAAATAATTTAAATGAAAAACATAAAAGGGGGTCCATTCAAGAAACATTTTTAATGTACGATTGTACTGAACACTTCGTGTGCAAATTCGACTCGCACTTGACCGGTTTTCTTTTATTGCTTTGTCATTATGTATGTTCGTATGAGCTAGTGGCCAACTCTAGTGACGGAGTTTATAGGCCGCCTGAAGGCCTCCGTCATGGCTTTGTCATTGGTGAGTAGGTATTCAAATTTCAACAAAACACGGTGTTGTGCTCCCTAGCAGGACCACTTACTGTATTGTGATATAAGCTTACAGTGTTATTTGCCTAATTGATAATATCCTCATCTATCATATCTTTGTGATTAATAACAAAGAAAAAACAATAGACTCTCAATAGTAAGAGGATGTAGAAAATATCTAGAATCTAGAAAATACGTTTTGATAATAAAAGGTTTTCAATTTATCCCGATGAATTGTATTGTTTTTGAAAATTCAACATTTTTTTGGTACGAATTGGTAACATCAAAATAATGAATGTGTAGTCAACAGCGTTTATACATACTAGATAGTGTCGTGAATATAAGGTTTTACTAAAATCTCTGTAATTCACAACTCTACGAGTTATTGACCGCCAATTCGTTTGACGTTTACTTTCAAAGCGGAATAAATAGCAACGTCGAATAACGTAGATTAGACAGTAATCAAAATCTTTTCCTATCTTTTCATTATATTTTAACTTTTTGAAATAATAATACCTATAGCAAAGTTATTAGGTACATGCCTGGATACTTATTCGTATCAATCAAGTTTGCACATTTTTCAAATAACCCTGTATCGTCCATGTTTTTGTATATTCAAATAATTCGTTTGGCAAAGTCAGTTCAAATTCTCTCTAGTTTATAAACTGTAAGAGTATTTATCGTATTCTTTGTAGCATAAAAATACAGAAAAATTCTTAGTTATTGTTTTGCATAACATTTTCCACCACAAAACATTGAATACATAAAAAACTCTCAGCATAAGATTTCGACTCTCACTTGGCCTTATTTATTCGTTTACACGAACTTTTCAAATCTTGTAAATTATTATGCTATTAATTATTTATGTAAAAGTTTTCATGAGCTTATGTAAGATGATAAAATAATGATTTTGGTGGATTTCTCTGTAGAATATTAAAGAAACTTTCTCAATTTTTATTATAAATGTCGGTAATAATCTCCACCTACGAGTTCTTTGAAGTACCTGCTGTGTATCATCCTATTTAGAAAGGTCAGCGGAAAGGTTTCAAATCCAGAATTAAACAGATTCTTTTTGGGTAGGCACATTGAGATAATATGCAATGACCCAAAAAACGAGCAACGTTGTCCAAAAGGCTTTGCACACACATAAATGTTGTTTGATTTTACTTTAAAATAATTTTTTCTTCAATATTCTACAGATACATCACACCAAAATCATTATTTTATAATCTTAAAAATAGAGTGTATGTGAGAACCACATTATAGGACATGTCACGACTTTTGAAACCACAACCGCATGCTTGAACCAATTTCGCTTGATTCAATATGAGCTTGTATAAATTGCGGTGACAGACACCAATATATCCCCTAACCACGTGAAACTGGAAAAATTCCGTTTTATGAAGGATAAATCTTTTTAGCTCCACATTTATCTACTGAACTTTTTTGCTACGGGGTTTTAGGGGACGGCTGTTTTATTAATGTTATCTCATTCATCAATAATTAATTATTGATGAATGAGAAAACATTTCTCAAGGACACTCTATTTTGTCTACAAAAATATTCGATAATACATATTTTATAGAGAAAGCAACGTTGGCGCGTTATATCTTGTAACATTAAATAAGATCATGTTATGATCCACGTAAAATTCTGAAAATAGCTTTTGCAAAGAGCGAAGGCAACTTTATTTTGTCTATTGGAGTAGGTAGAGCAGTTTGCTCCACGGATGCGAACAGCAGTTATGATATGTGTCTATTTGTATTTGATTTGCTAGATATTCTGGAGGTGACAACACGTGTCTTTCCATGGCAGATGGCCAACAGATACTTTAATATCGGCTTAGCGCGCCGTATAGAAAATCAAATAAATTATACTAGATTCTCAATGTAATTACGCTTCTTGAGAATCGGACACATTTAAAATTTACGGTTTTTGAATCATTTAATAGCTAAATGAAGCTTGCTCTACACAGTGTAAACAGTAGTAAAACTGATTATTTAATTATCTTGCTATAAATTATTGCTAAAGGGTAAAGTATACTCGTACAACTAACCTAACCTAACCTACTAATTTCGATCTAATCAGATTTTCGACAGTTTACAATCTCTCGAGATTATAATCTAACCGGGTTTATAATTTTACGATGACATATATATTTTTTGAAGTTTATACAACAAAAGGAACCACTTCTATGAATACGACCTATAATTTGGATTTAATGATTTAAAGCTGTGTCTAGCGCAATACAATAGGACCCCGCACTAGAAATAGATTGTCAAAGAGAAAATTTGTTTATGATGTCTCATTGAATCGATAGCAACCAAATAACCGTTTGTTTTATTCCAAACAGATTTTAATTTGCTGTAAAGTAACGATGGGTTAAACCGACGTTAACGCGATGCACAATAAAAGATAATGTCATCCAAACTTTCATGAACAAACCACCCAGTTGAAAAGTAGTTTTCGAACTTAATTAACATTTCTTCCCACCTGTCCCTTCCTCTTTCCTACCAAACAAAACTTTTCTTGATCTCTACAAACTATTATATAAATAAATTGACAGACATATCGATATCCAAACTTTATCTTATAACTTTCAAGACTGACTATACTTTTTGTACGAAGTTTTTATAGTGCCAAGTTTATTGGATCAGTGACAGAATCTCGCATGGTGGTTGTGATAGTGTGTGGGGGTTGGGTAGTTAATGTGCGTGTGCGCAGTTGGCTAGGGGTGGGCAGAAGGCTCCAAAGTGGTCGGAGGGGGGGTGTTCCGTTGCTGCGTGCCCTGGTGCGGGGCGCGCGCGGCGCCGCCTACCGACGAAGCTGAGTATGAGCATGCGCTCAGGGACGGCAGCCCACACCTCTCCTTAGAAGAATACAGTGAGTAAAACATATAATTTTTTACTTCTTACCCTGTGGTTACACTTTCTCGATTATGCAAAGCTTTGAATTTTGCGTCCTTATCTATCTTGTGATTTGTCGAACATAGATAAGGACGCAAAATGAGAAGCTTGAAGATCATACGGCTGTACCCACACACCTACTGTCATTCTAAGCGACAAGTTTGTCAAAGCTCGATAATGTAGCCGCAGGGATTATATAAAGTAACATTAGGTTGTCAAAACACAGTAGTGGCAGATAATCATGAGGAAAGTACACCTTAAAATTCAATTTTACATTCCCTATCTTTAATAATAACCTTATGTGACTGTAATTTAATTAGTACTGATTCTATAGAATGTTTTGAAAAGTCATTCAATACTGTAAACAAGGACATATTGTTAATCATGGAAGATAGCAGCCATATTAACAACAGCAGGTAGACAGTAATCACCTAAAGAGGTTACTAAATACCCACCTCTCTCCAACAATGCACGCACCTTGTACAGAAGTTTGCTAAACGACATTAAAATAGTTACCTCAAGTTAAAGGTTACTTAAGTAGTTAGAAAAAGACCCTTGCCGTTTCCTGACCTTGGCCTGATAAAGTTTGCAGGTACGGGTAGGGTACAGTTACAGAGTAATTTATGTGTTTATGGGTAATCTGGTGAAACGTGCAACTTCAGTCGCGACTAGAGCACTGGTGATCTAGTAGTAGGGGTTCTGCCTTCCGATCCTAAGGTCGTGGATCAATCGGGCCGTGAAAAAGATTTTTCAATAAAAAAAATATGTACGCTATACCAGTAGGTACTCTCAAACGGTGAATGCAAACATCGTGTCTAAGCCGGCAGAAACAAAAAAAATGTGTCAAGTGAACGAAAGGGGCCTTTGAGGCGCACTTTTAATTCTTTCACGGCACTGGTTCGAAAGAACTAGTGACACTAGCAGTTGTAGTAGTCACGACTAATTATTTTCTTACGTTCGAATTCTCTCTGAGTTAATATGGGTTGAATTTAAGTGTTTCTTGACTTCCATAATATAAAAATTCAAGACTTCTATAATTTAAATTATATTTTCCCTGTAAATGGGTGTCTCTTGGCGAGCGAAGGTAGGTATTTTTTTGATTTTAGCTTATCTAGTGGTTTATTCAAGTCATACTTTATAGTTATGTTTAAATAGATGAGATTTTTATTAGTTTAGTATGTACGTATGTAGGTATGTGTAATTTGGCTTTTAAAATTATTATCTGTCAATTTTAACACTTAGCTTGACTTTGTAGTACGAGTAAATGCGTACACATTGTACTTTAAAATATTTGTTAACTTTATCGAACCTAATCGTGGAACAGCGAGTCTATCCATGGCTTAGTTTAGCTACCCTACACACTCCAACAGTTTTGACTTTTTTCTATAATTGATTTTTTCATTATACTTGTAAGTTGATATAATGTTTGCTCAAGTTTTATGCTTTGCTACTCACACGCTAAATGTTGGATTGTGAGAGAATTATGTCCGAGTTAGTTATTTATACTGAATTATTGGCCTAAAAACTCCGCCACAAGAGTTGGCCACTACCTCATACAAACTTACTTACTTTTTACTGAATTGGTTTGAGTAAAAAAGTTATAAAATTATGTAGAAAACGATTAAAACTGTTTTTATGATTTATAGGTCTTTAAACTTAACTGCAAATCATAAAAATAAAAGTTTTAGAGATTCAAAACGATTATAAACATTCAAATGTATACACTATTTTTGAGAATATTTTATCCTATTCCACAAATTGATACAAACAAAATAAAATTCCTTTCTCAATGCCGTGTCACTCGTTTTTCCGAACCAATGATGCCGTAATAGATTTTTTTATTGCTTACTATAGGTAGTATAAAGTAATAATAATAACAATAATAAATGTTTTATTGCGCTTCCAAAGTTACAATAAATATATAAAGTAATATTAACAATTTCTTCTATTTGATCTCATTCTAACCAGTCTGATCTGGTGCTATCAGAGACCATTCAGATAGTTAAATTGCTATCAGACACGATTACAATGAATCCCGAGAGCGGACAATAAACGTCGTTTTACAATCATAATATTTACGAGCATGTTATGTTAGAAGTGATGAATTGGATAAAATAATGAGTTTGCGGCTCAAATGTCAAATTATTTGACAAAAAAATACTTTAATAAAATAGTGGAACGTCACGAGAGTATGTCATCGTTGAGTTTTTTTCAAGGTTTTTTTCATACATACTTCACCTTTCCGCTACGTCCTCTAAGATAAATGTTTCAGCAATTCCTTTCTTAGTACACCCTTATAACATAGGAAAAATATTTCTGCGCGTTGATTGATTGTCAGCAATAAGGTATTTAGATAACTTACACTCTTCCACGCCTGGTCGCGTTACGAACAGGTGTAAATGCAACGTAGATTTAAGACGTGTCCAAGTGATCCCAGTGATTTTATGGAATAAAAATTTTTGACTTTTGACTTTTGACTTTTGCCATAGAAAGCGTTAGCATGGCTGATGGATGAGCAAAGACAAAAAGTAGGCCGAGTTTAATACGGCATTTGACAGTTGGGCTAGCCGTCGGGAAATCTGCATCATTTAGGGTCGTCTGTAGTGTGACAATGGGTTTATGTTTGTGAGCAACAATGTGCTATTAGTTTCTAGATAGGTACTTATATATTTCATCAAAATATTTTAATTTATAATACATGTACATACGTTTTATCAATTGATTGCGTATAAAACCAAATTACTAAAACTAGAAAATCATTTACTAACCTATTACTAGAGTTATTTTAGAGTTATTACTACAATATTTGTGGTACTACTGTACGTTAACACAAAGTTAACGTTACGCCCGTATCTCTACTCGGGAGGTGTGCGTGAACAACTTAATAAATTTCATATAAAATTAGAACCGTTATAAATAGAACTACCAAAAACTAGGTCAGTCAATGACAGCTTTAACTGATTAATATCATCACCGCAGAGCGTTGCAGTCAATGATGCAAACCTAAAAGTACTGAATACATAAAAGATAAGTTGTTTAAACAGTTTACAATGCAAGTACCTAGTAGGCGGGAGTGTTCTGTAGCTACACAAACAGTCGGGACCGATCGATGCTGAGATACCGCTGCTGGCATAGTAAAACGGATCTAAGGAATTCACCTTCAGGAATGTTGACAACAAACCGAGGTCTCTCTGATAATTCCTTTCTCTAAAATGGATTATAGTCAGTATTATTAGTTTCCTTTCTGTTGGAAGCTTGCGCCAGGAACCTACAAAAAGTATTGACAGATTTTTCAGTGCGCTAATAAAAAATCCGTGAAAGGAAAAATCCTGTTAATCTGTGAACGTTCTTGCTAGTTGCAATAATAAAAATGTGGAATGTTCATGAAATGAGTTAGTGCAACACCATTTACACAGTGTACTGTGGCTTTTAGTGGTAGCGTCGAGCCTCCCCTTTTTGTTTACTTTAAATTAAGCTCAGTTTGAGCTTTAAAAGTCTCATTTCATATGTATGTGGGTTAGGAGCTTTCGGCAAAAACTAAATTTTTGCACATTCTATACGAAAGTATAGGTAACAAAAGATTAAAATAGTTTAGTAACTTGAATATAAGAAAAATATTTTCTCTACAGATTCTACAGAAATATAATAATTAATAAGAAAAAAAACATTTGTAACTTTTCGTTTCTGCACATTTCTTAACCATTGTGCTATTTGATAAAATATAAATAAATATAAAAGAACATTTTACACAGCGCCATCTAGCCTCAAACTAAGCAAAGCTTGTACTATGGGAACCAGATGGCTGATAGAATACATATATACTTTTTTTTGTAAATACATAATACTACAACACCCAGACCCGGAAGAAATATTTGCAGAATATACAAACATTTCTGCCGTAGCGGGGATCGAACCCACGCCTCTTGCGTACAGAGGTCAATCATTTGATACATCATAATGCTCTCTTGCGTCTTTGATATCTGCCAAAACGAAAACAAAAGAACGCAATTCGATTTCATTCGTGTCCAATTGCGTTTTAAATCCATTAAAGATGGGCCTCGTCAGCATTGGTCTGCAACCCGTCTAAGAGAAGGAAAACTCTGAAATCAAACCCGGGGAGATGGGCCTCGTTAGCATTGGTCTGCAGCCATCTAGGAGAAGGTAACTCCGAAATTAAACCAACTCTCAGGGAGCATACCCGGAAACAAACCCCGATCCAAGGTGTTAGCCGACCCGTGCCGAGGATTCGTAGCCAGAGGGAAAAGCTGGTGTAACGGAGGGTGTCTGTGTTGGCGGTCACAGGACACACTCGGTATTCCGCCTTACCCCCGTAAAGGGCTCTGCGGGGGTGGACCGTGTAAATCCCTAACTCTCGTGGGAACGCAATGATGACAAAAAAATCGAATCATCCGCATGGCGGCGACGCGGTACGCCACCCGTCACGTCTCGTTTCCCGGGGGGGCGAAAAGCGGCTAACGGAGAGCCGTTTTGCTACGTTGAATGTTGGAGGAGGAGTGGAAGAAAAGTTGAATGAGGTATGTCAGATGATGGATGAAAGAAGGATTGATGTTCTGTGTGTGAATGAAACGAAGCGGAAAGGATGTGACACCACCAAGCACGGACCCTACACGGCGTACTGGTCTGGGGTACCCAGTGCCGCCAGAGCTTGCCAGGGAGTTGGTGTCATCCTGTCTGCAAGAATGGCTGAGTGTGTGAATGAATTTGAATGTGTGAGTGCAAGACTGATGTGGATGAGAATGAAAGTGGGACTAACTCGTATTTTTGTTGTAGGGGTTTATGCTCCCGTAGACTCCGGTACGAGTACGTCCCAGAAAGCACAAGAAGAAAGAGAGGAGAGAGGTGAAAGAATGCAAGGATAACGAAAGGATAATTATGTTAGGAGATTTTAATGGATGGGTGGGACTAAAGCGTGATGGATTTGAAAGGGTTCTTGGTAAGTACGGAGATGAAAGAGTGAATGAAAATGGTAAAAGTTTGCTTGAGGTATGCTTGGAGTGGAGCCTTTGTGTGTCAAACACTATGTTCGACCACAAAAGGATTCACATGTACACACGAGAGGCGAAGAATGTCAGAAAAAGTATGATTGACTTTGTGATAGTGGATGAAAGATTAAGAAAGAATGTACTAGACACTAGGGCTTATCGCGGTGTGGGCATCCATACAGACCACTTCTTGGTCATGAGCCGTATGAGTGGTCTCTTTAAAGGATGGAGACATCGAGTGCGTGAGCCCGTAAGTGTTCTAGAAAGAATAAAAGTAGAAAATTTGCAAGAAGATAAAGTGAAAGAAGAATATGAAAGTAAATTGACTGAAAGGTTTCATGGGATTGATAGTGTTTGTGAGATTGAGGGGTTATGGAAGGTATTTAAAGATGAGATTGTAAGTGTGGCTTCCCAAGTATGTGGTGTAAGTAAGAGGAGTAAAGGGCAAAAGGTGAAGCATGCATGGTGGGATAAGGATGTAGAAAAGTTGGTATGTGAGAAGAAGAAAGCGTGGTTAGACTGGCTTGCAGTCAGAGCTAATGAGAGAATGCAGACAGCTACGAATGAGGACGTGGATGAAGCGAAAGACAAATATAGGAGGCTAAAAGGGATAGTGAAAGAAATGATTGCAAGAAAGAAAGATGAGCAAAAAGATGTGTTTGATGAAAGGTTGTCTGAGGATTTCCAGGCGAACATTAAGTTCTTCTGGAAATCCATCCGTTCAGCCAGAGGAAAAGTGCAGAGCTCTGAGCTGAACTCTATCAGAGACCAGAATGGAAGTATTGTGAAAGGTGAAGAATGTGTTTTAAAAAGATGGCAGGATTATTTTGAAAGTTTGTTTGAAAGAGAGGATGGTGTACATGCACCAACCTCAGTGATGGATGAAATTGCTGACATTGATGAAAGTGGTATTAGCATGAATGAAGTTGTGAATGCATTACGAAGTATGAAAGCTGGAAAAGCAGCGGGGTATGATAAGGTAACAGTCGAGATGCTGAAGGCTGGACATGGCCTCGTAGCAAGTCAGCTGTGCCGCCTTTTCAACATGTGTTGGGTTAACGGTCGTGTACCAAGCGATTGGTGCAAGGCCGTTATAGTTCCACTATACAAAGGAAAAGGCTCGCATCAGGACTGCAAAAACTACAGGGGCATTAGCCTACTCAGCATCGTCAGCAAACTGTATGCGAAAGTGTTGATTGAAAGAGTTATGAAAGAAACCGATGAGAAAATATGGGATGCACAAGCGGGTTTTCGAAAGGGAATGGGATGTACGGATCAGGTCTTTTCTTTGCGAAGCATAGCCGAAAAGTTTTTGGCCAAGGGTCAAAAGGTCTATTGCGCATTCGTGGATTTGGAAAAGGCCTATGACAAAGTGATGAGGAATGAACTTTGGTCGGTATTGTCTATGTACGGTGTAAGCGGCAACCTTATTCGAGCTCTGAAGTCTCTCTATGAGAGCTCTAGTGCTTGCGTGAGGATACATGGGTCATACACTGAATGGTTCGGCATCCAAAAGGGTGTAAGACAGGGATGTGTAGCGTCACCATGGCTGTTTAACTTGTTCATGGACAGTTGCTTGCAAGATTTGAAAGGTAGGGAATGTGGTTTAAGATTGAATGGGTTACTCGTCAAATGCCTTCTCTATGCCGATGACCAGGTTTTACTTGCGTCATCGGCAGATGAGTTGCAGGAGATGGTAACAATTATGCATAGAGCTTTTGACAGGAAGGGAATGAAAGTGAATGTAAATAAGACGAAAGTTATGGTTTTTGAAAGAGATGAATGCATGACAGCGTGTGACATTTTGGTGAATGGAGAAAGAGTGGAACAAGTGAATGAGTTCATATACTTGGGAACATTGTTTACGAGAGATGGAAAGCATGAGGAGGATATTGAAAGGAGAGTGATTGCAGGAAACAAAGTGAATGGGGCACTACACGCCTTTATGGAAAGCCGGAAAGTGTCTAAAAAGGCACGACTGGCTGTACATAGAGGAGTACTAGTGCCGACACTTATGTATGGTAGTGAAAGTTGGGTATGGCAGAAGAAACATCAAAGTAGAGTGAATGCAGTAGAAATGCGTGCGTTGCGAAGTATGTGTGGGGTAACTTTGAAAGATAGAATGCGAAACAGCGTGATAAGAGAGCGATGTGGAGTGAAAGAAGATGTAGTGATGAGGATTGAGAAAGGTATGTTAAGATGGTTCGGTCATGTAGAGAGGATGAATGAAAGAAGATTAACGAAACAGGTGTATGAGGCGAGTGTGAATGGTACCGTTGGAAGGGGAAGACCTCGGCGCACGTACCTGGACCAAATCGGCGACGTTTTGGAAAAGGGCCAGGTCAAGAGTACCCTAAACCGACGAGCATGCATGAGGAATGTGATGAGAGTGAAGGAAGCAAAAGAAGTATGTCAGGATCGTAGCAAATGGCGATCCGTGATCTCTGCCTACCCCTATGGGAAACAGGCGTGATTTTATGTATGTATGTATGTATGTAAAGAAAGCGCTTACAAAAATAAGCTATCTAAACATATTAAAGACGTTAGAATTCTACCGACCTTTGTGCCTGTTAAAAATACCCTTAGTAAAGTTCAAAACCGAACACCATTTTCTTGATCTACCTTCAAAAATGTTTGAACATTTCAGAATAAATAGATTATCAATTTGCTAATCAAACGCAAGTTAAATTTGAGTTCAAACAAGATTAATAAACTGTATAACCATAGTTGGGTCTAGCCGAAATTGATTAAATTTACAAGTTGATAAGCGGGAGCGAGGGAATGCTTGGGAAAAATTGGATGGTTGGAATTACTATCACTCTGCAAATAAACATAGCACTGACATTCAACAGGTAGCTTTTTAAAAATACTAAATATAATTATAAATGCGTTGATAAATGAATACTATTTAGATGATAAATAATTTTGTTTTTTCCTTTCTTGCTTTCCTAATAAAAATTCTTTCTTTCTTATCTTCAATGTGTTTAGAATTATAATATCAATGCATTGTTTTAATTTTCGGGAGTAGGGTATATATATGATGGGTACGTCACGTACGTCATTTGGTACTGCTTCACATGTGACATAAATTTTATACAATTTATTAAAAAAAAACTCACAGCCTTATTCAGGGCCATCATCATAAAATCTTAATCTAAAGCTATTATCAAGAAATAACCAGTGACAAGCAATGTAGAGAGGTGCTACGTCACGTTGTAGCACAGCTGTCCTCGTAGACCGTTTTCTTCAACTGCCACAATATAATTCAGAGCTACCATTTCTCAAAAAAATATTCATACAATAGAAATCTAAAGCTTTTGATTAATAATAAACCGTGACAAGCAATGTCCCTACATTAACCAATGTAGAGAGGTCCTACGTAACGTAGCACAGCTGTCCTCGTAGACCTTGCTACGAGTTTCCAATGCTTAACCGTTTATATCGTGACATTGTACCACAATATCGATTTCGCAAGTTTTCAAATGAATGGTGTTTTAAAACGGTTCGGTGCCGGTGATTTGTCCGCTTTGCGTGATGTTTTTTATGTAAAGTTACCATAAAATATACTCGTAGTCATTACTTTTGGGGTTCCACATTTGTCTACGTTTATGTTTCGTTTTCGAGTTCCGAACCAAAATGGTGAAACGAAAATCGTACAGAGCGACTTCATCCGTGCGTGCGCCCATCTGTCACGACTGTTACCTTATAATCGCCGACGTTTGCAAAGCGAAACGTCAAATTGATAATAAGTACGAAAAGTTGATAGATAAAGAGTACATGGTACTTATAATAGTGCTTTTTAACATGAAAAACAAAACGGAGTCTTTAACTAACCGGCATTATTTTTTTTGTTTTAAATAACATGATAGTACGTTAGAAGAGTACGGTCACGAATACTCGTATTATTAGTCTGGGCTTTGCCAATTTACAGAGCTTACAGAAGATTATTGTAACAAATTACTGTCATTGCCACTGAAACTAGTTGAATAACTTATAGTTATTTTCTTCGGGCTTGGTTTAAATTTATCATTTTGACTATAACATTTTTCAACATCAATCTACTTGTTGAATTATTGTTTTTTTTTTTTAATAACTAGCTGTAACCTGCAACGTGGTCCGTGTGTAACAAACAACCTGTCTAAACAACTTTTTTTGGTTGAAGTTTTTAGATTTTAACCAATGAAATCTAAATTTTTCTATGAGTAATTCTATAAAGAATGGCAAGGCCAAGAGTGTCCTAAACTGACGAGTATGCATGAAGAATGTGATGAGAGTGAATAAAACGAAATAAGTATGTCAGGGTCGTAGCAAATGGAGATCTGCCTTCCCCTATATAATAAGTTATTTTTATGTATGTATGTACGTAATTCTGTGTAACTCTGCAAAGTTAAGTGCTTTTGCTAGTCGATGTACGTGTTTTCTGCAAGACACTACAATACATTTTAGGTTAAAAAGTTTGGTTAAATAACGTTTTATGAAATGTTTATTTACCAAGTTTGGCAGCTGAACAATTATAGGTGCATTGTAAAGGTGCATGTTTCATACTTAAGTTATGGTCTTGAGCTACACGTAGCTTGTATGACGCATCGTACGATACAGAGAAAAAAGGTCTTCAGGTGTTTAGGCATTGGCCTAGGACCAGCAGGATTTCGAAGATGACTTATACTCGTATTATAAGTACCTACATACTATATAGAAGGGTAAAACTTAAAGGGTAACTTCTTTCATGGCTTGCATTAAGAAATTGTGAGACTTTTGTACTCAATAATATAAGCACGTGAGTGAACACGGGGCAGTTAATCCTACTATATTATAAATGTGAAAGTTTGTGAGGATGTTTGTATGTTTGTGCCTCAATCACGCCTAAACAGCTGAACGAATTTAGATGAAACTTTGAATACATAGTGTGCTGGAATAACATATAGGTTACTTTTTATCAGAGTACCACGCGAGCGAAGCTGCAGGTGGCAGCAGTTTTAGTATAAAATGTTTCTTATTGGCAAGTTTAAAGTTAAGTTTACAAAAAGATGCTTCGAAACGCACTTTAAATCCTTTCACCAACCTGTTTCGAAAGAAGGTCACGACGAGTAGGTACTAGTTTTATTGGCAAGTGTTAACAATTACGTAACTAGACAATGAGCCAGTGATCGGATTAGGTGGAGTTATTTGGGTCAATGAACTCACACGCTGGTATCTGATAAGAGAGTAATGAAACGTGTTGCTATGTTAGCATTTGATTCCTTGTGGAGATTAAAACTCTTCTATTTATAATTAGCCCGCATAAGAATTTAGCCCATATTTAGTTGAAAAATCCAACGATACACAATTTAGTAAGAGTTTGTTTTTATATTTTTGTATAATAAAAGATGTTGGCGTTTCAAAGGAAAAAACGAAAATATGAATTTCCCTAATTGCCGACTCACCCAAAGGTGAAGCATTTGCGCCATTTAACTATTCGTCTTCGCCCTGGTTTTCATCTAGGGCGCGTATATTTTTCAGCATCTATGATACAAATTGTGTAATAAATTACGTCAGTACCTATCTGTCAGTTTATTGCGTCACATAATTAAATTTAAATGCTGTACTTTTATAGGTCGACGCATTTTCTTCTAGAATAAAATTCATCAAAGCATGAAACTGATCGATAATAATATAATATTAATGACGTCTTATTTCATATTCAAGTAACACTGAACTAAATTTCTCTTGGGGTGGAAATTACGCGTTAAGAGCTGAGACGCAGAAGGACGAGGTCTGAATACGTAATTTCAATAAGCAATAAGTATATTCCTTGTCAATAATTCTAAGCGCTATTAATGCTTGTGGTCAAAAGGAGATATCTTCACACTAACATGCTCGTTTGTGCATAACTGCTGATACTAAATTAAATCAAACTCCACCTAACTCCTATACATCTGATAAAGCCGTGATGGTAGTAAACTATGGTCAGACTTATAATCCGTAATACAAAGTATCAAGCCATAATTCATTTAACTGTTCAGGATAATTAGGGAAACACTCATAATCAAGGTCTTGGAAACAGCCCAGTCTAATTCACTTTAATGAATGGTCGTTTAGCAAATCTTCGTTCCGTAAGTAGCTCGTAGTTGGACAAAGTACCTAAGATGAGATACATGTTTGTTCAGTGTCTTTATTGCTTGTTTGCAGTCGTCCCCGAGCCCGTAATAAACTCACCGCGTCCGATTGGTCAACAGTCGCCGCTGCCAGGCATAGAGGAGGAGGACGATTCGGACTGGCCTCTCGAAGACGCGACAGACGCGACAATAACACCCTCCTATAAGAGCACTCGCAGTAGCACAGACACAGTTTACACGTCTTCGAGGAGTTCAGGAAAGAAGCGAAGTTTCGGAAGTCCATCAGCTGTAAAGATATGTATTTCTGCTGCGGCGAGGAAATCTAACAAAGCGCGCAAGCGTGGCTCGTGCGCCGGCCAGGCCGAGGAGGCCACGCCGCCGCCCGCGCCCGGCAAGATGCAGGCGGAGCAGGGCAGCATCGGCGAGCTACAGAAGTACCACGGCCGATACCTCAAGAGTCGCCGGCACACACTTGCTAATGTTCGGTGAGTGGTTCACTCTTAAATTTACAGTTTTACCCAGTCGGTTTATCCCATTATTATACATTGGTGGATTATTGCTACTACTACTCACTACGTATTAACCACAAAACTAAGGTTTCACTCAATAAAAAAACCATTTCATAATAATTGGTATATTGCTACACTATCCGATAATTCAAATTATACGATGAATTCGTTTCTAAAACTATGGTTCAAAGTCAGGGTCACAGTATATAATCGTTAGTATTTACTTAATGGACAAATAATGGGGTATTTTGTTGTTCGTATTTATGTCATCAATAAACCTATTCGGTAGTAAAATAAAGTGCATAATATATAAATTACTTGATAGCTCTTTTGTTATACATTGCGCCATAAAGTACGTAGTCAAGGCTAGATTCACTACCTGATTGCCAGCTTTAGACGAAAATAAAATCAGTTTTGTTACGATTGAACCTTTTACGATTATTTTTGTGAAATAAAACGATCGTTAATAAATTACAATTTTACACGAATAAGAATGCTTTAGTGGTTTCAATTTCCAAAGCGACGTAAAATATGAGATACCCTTTCTTATTTCCAAATTCCTATCTAATGGCATTCTATTGGAGAACGTGAGCGAAAATAATTTTTATTTTTAACCCTGAGTTGGGATCGCCGATCAAAACTACTTGAAGGCTAAACCTTCAAGAAGTTTTGTTCCACGTGACTTTTGACTGGTAAACTGAACGTTCGTCTACATTTTTTATGCTTTATGAATGACTTTGCTAGACGCAGGTATTGTATGTTTGGTGTTGGTTCTCGTAATTAAATTTAATAGCAAAAAGATTAACTGAACCAGTTGATTGCAACAGATCATGCTACGAGTAACATGTATCTGATAATTGGTTGGCCTTAGAGTATACGTCGACATACTTGTCAAGAATTACAATGTAAAATGTTGTTGACAGCGAGATGATCTGATTATGGAGCCAGGAGATATTTAACGGAAATCCAAAAAAATAGGCCGATTGAACTGAAACTTTTCATTCCTGTAATGATAAGGTGACAGTGAGCTGACCCGTAAGATGATGAGGTCAGGGCTGTTCAACAGAACTGCTTAGTTAGTAATGGTTTAATATCTGTGTTAAGACTCAAAATAATGTTTTTTGCGTGCTTCAAAAGACGTAAGCCAGTCGATCCCTGGTTAGACGTTAGTAAAAACTTAAGAAGGATGAAATGTAAAGGAAAGTAAGACTTATACTCATTATTATTATAAAATGGAACATTGCGAGATCTCATTTGGGGGCCGAAGCACTAGTTTCATAGGTTCAAAATATTATTCAGAATTACAACTACCTAGGGAATCAATTATAATGAAATATAAATATTAGGTTCCCTTAAATAATGTGGGTAAAATTGGTTCTATCTGCGGAGATCTGTTATTCCATCACGACCTTTACTTTTTGTTATCCAGTTTTTGCTAACTTAATAAGCGAGTCTTGTGAACAGCTTGTTTTTCTCTTTTAACCATTGTTTCCAAGCTTTATTATGGAATCTTTTTTTTTACAATTAAACGTTTTCTGATTAAGTTACGTTACCAGACCTGCCTTAGGTGAGTTAATTGCGAAGTTACATGAAAAAAAATATTAGTGCACGTGAAGATCTTTCCGTGTAAAATTACTCTCTCCAATCCTCAAATTAAGTTTTTTTTTGTAGAGGAGCGCGCACCAGACTGTATGATCTTCTTTAGTTTTGTTTGCTTCTAACACTTGGACTGTAATTAAAATCTTAAATTTATTTGCATAAGTTTAATTTCACCTACTCAGCTCGATACAAACGGAATCGCTTAGGTTTAAAATATTCGTAAATAGAACCGATTGCTTTTCAGTTCCGAATTGGATTTAGTTCAGCTTGCATTAGAGCTGATTTCGATCTCCGGGCACTCTGCACAAAATTTTATTACTTTGTGCCCGAGCTAGATGATATATTTACGGAATAGCACAGAAATTGCAACCGACACTTGAAAATATATGGTTGGGTTGGATTAAATAACATGCATACCTTTACCCCAACTTTACACAGACTTTGGGGTATGTGTGCATATGTTTCATCGCAGCATATTCATAATAAAATTATCTTTACAAGGTTGTTTCTCACTGTCACTGTCACTGACGACCAAGAGTCGCGGATTCGTTTCCCGCTACGGGAGAAATGTTTGTATGTTCTGCAAATATTTCTTCCGGGTCTGTTGTACTATTACGTATCATAAGTATCCATTTACAAAAAAAAGTATATACGTATTCTGTCAGCCATCTGGTGCCCGTAGTACAAGCTTTGCTTAGTTTGGGGCTAGAAATGAAATGAAAAATTTCTGTATAAATATTTGTCACTATTCTTGTTATGCTTGATTATCTTATAAACCTCCGAATGATGGAGGGCTTATAAATATAAATATTAGGCATAACAAGGATTGTGTTCAAACTATTCAGATACTATTTTAGACATAACCAGGATAAAACTAGTTTAAGTATCGAAGGTATTTGCGGTCTAAAGGTCACACAACAACAACGTATCTAGCCGTGTCACTAATTCTTTCAAACCAGTGTGGTGAAAGGATGACAATAACAGTAAATTGTTTTCATCTCATTGGCATATAAATATGATAATCTGAATTTATCGCTCGTATAAATATGGATGTGAGAACAAAGCTGTGATAAGTAATAGAATTATACTTTTGTTCTACATTCATGAATGGGTTCAGGAAACCAGTGTCCAGGAAGAACACTTAGCTAATGAGTATCGCCTGGTTCCTATACTTAACTAACGTATGACAGACGCTAAATTACCACCATAGCAATGTTGTTATCTGTTAAAAAGCGCCATAATTTTTTTAACAATAAATAGAGTACCTATGGTGACATTGCATCCGGCCCCCGCTAGGAATAATTATAGGAATTAGAAATTTATATTGTTGTCGGTCAGGTGGGTTATCAATTCTTGAAAATCACCGAGTGATAAAAAGTAACCAAATTGGTCCAATTCTATTGTTTTTTTTTTAATTTAGTAGTCTTGAAAGTCATATGTGGCCATAATTTTTTTTCATTTTTAAGCTTACAAATGACTTTTAAGACTACGAAATTGATAAAAATCATTAGAGATGGACCAATTTGGTGACTTTTTATCACTCAGTGATTTTCAAGGATTGATCCCAGATTTATTATTTTTTCTATTTCATAATCAATTTTGCACGCTTCTGATATTTTGATTCTACGGCCGGTTTTCTCCCCGAGGAACCTTTATGAGCATCTATTTTGCGAGTTTTCCTTTCGACTGAAAAAACTACTGGTGCATAAAGGAATCGGAAGGCAGGGATGTTACTATCAGTGTCCTTTTTGCGAAAATAATCTATTATCAATACCAATACGAACAATGATAGTATTTGTGTCCGCTTAAAAAATGCTAGGCCTATTATTAGAGACACTTTAACCTTCAGACAGTATTCTAGGTACAAATTCAACAGTATTTTATACAGTCACGTATCTGCCAGTTATGTTACTGGTTATTTCAATTACTACGATATAATGAGTGATAAACCAGTGTGCTGAAAGAGTTAAGCAAGCAAGCAACAAATATTTTACAGAACCTCTGAATTTGAGTTGTGTCGCGTAACAAAAATGCCTGTCGCTTGCAATCGATCGTCAACTTTTGTTTGTGTACAATGTATTGTTATTTAAGAAGCAGTAAGCAACCATGAAAGAATGATTCTGAATTGTGAAGTTAAATCAACGTGTTCTATAAACTTGTATGTGTATTTCTAAATTTTGGCCTCTATTCAAGGGCAATTCTTTACTCTATGTAAGATCGTGCAACAGGGGCGGTGCGATACGCCTATCGACGATGATTGATCGACAACGTAGCCGTACAGGTGATTGATTTTGGATGTTACCCGATGAATACGCAAACAGATCCATCCATTTTGCATATTGGGTACTCTGTGGTATGTAGGACACGGTATTCATTTCACTGACGTCCGGTGCGCCTTTAAAATGGTGGACAAAGTAGATGGAAAAAATTGCTGATTAACTAATCACTACCTTTTTGACATGGAAATACTTACTTTTAAGTTGTAATTTATTAGTAATTACCATTGTACGTTAGAATTATGATTCGTAGGTATTATTAGTAATTATAATAAAAATCATAAGTGAATATTTTAATATCATAAGTTAGTGATTACGATGAAAATAATTCTGAAATAGGTATAGACTATTCATATTTCTAATGCTCGTAAAGACAGTAGGTAGGTTTTACTAGCTTTATGAATATCCATTACTACAGAGATATATGAAATTCTAAAGCAATAATGTTTGGTACTAATATAAACTATCGTTGAGTAAGTATACAATTAACGGGTTTCGAAATTTTGGCACGATCTAAAACCATGAAAAATTTTAAAGTTTTTTGTAAACACTGCGTTAACGCAACTCCGTAAACATTGTAAGATATTAAATAAATAGCTACATTTTAAAATGTAGTTCTATTTCGTACTTATTAAAATGACTTATTAGCTGTGTCTCGCGGCTTAGCCCGCGTGGAAGTTGATGCGTCGCAAGTGGAGAACAATATCAGATTCAGATGTTTTTTGTCTAAGTTTCAAATTCACTAAAATATTTTTAATTTGTTAAAATATAAACCATGATACGACATCTTTACTGTCTTGGACTTCAATAAAATTATATTAGTAGCATCGAGGTTGCGCATTAAGAGCACAGGTACCCCAACTTTTAATTCGAGCCTGTGCGATGGTATCCCCGATATCTTTAATGAGTTCAGAAACTCAATCGCACTGCCCCGTTTAAAAATTCCCATACAAACTTTGACACCCCATTTTGTCAGTAAAACCCAAAAAAAAAACCCTAAATTCTTAATTTTCATTCCATCAGAATAAATTATATCAGATCATTATCTCATCGTTCTCTCTTTTCCAAATATTTTTTTATGTTACAGACAATCGACCGTAAAATTAAAGTTACGGCTTTATTCACATTTAAATGGCTTCTACGTATCGCCAATTATAAACAACGCCAGAGTTATTGTTATAAACATAGACTCGACAAAGTGGGATAATGAATAGTTTATCTTAATAAAATAAATCCGTTGGACTTTTTTCATTTTAATTGGAGTTTGTTGGTTTAGTCTTAGTTTATTACTAGTCTTTGTTTTATTTAAATCTCGAAGCGAATAGATTTAAATAATGCTATGTTTCTTAAAAGGCGTTGGTTTAGTTTTTTACATTTATTCCTACTACTTTCCAACTTATCACAACCATAAACCAATAAATAAGTTTCAATATTTACAAAAAAAGATAAACGAGACAGACATTAGACATACCAAACACACACAAAAAACGTAATCTGAGCTCGCAAAATCGTTTTTCTGCCGCTCTCCAATAAAAGTATTTGAATTATTTACACGAAGACCTGAACTATTCTCAGAGGAAAAAGACCAAACATTGCACTTAATTGTGGCTCTTGGGTCCAGGGGTCATAATGGTGACATGAAAGACTTCCTTATTGCGAAAACATCTCGCGGTGTCGCCATGGGCTAGTGCTCAAAGCAAAGCTCCAATGTTGAATGGCATCCCCGTATTCTCTCAGATCGTATGATATGAATACAGTTCTCTAAACATAAAAACGATTATTCTCTTCTGTAAAGTTATGTATAAGAGACTAGTGGGATACCAAGAAGCCATATCAAGACGAAAGCCCAAATAGGACGTAAGTATATATTTTGTAGATAAATATTTTGCTTTGTAGGCTCGCAAGTAAATGGCTTCCAAGAACTTTCATATCAACTCATCCATAATAAATGTCCTATACCAATGATAATTCCATTAGGTCACCTACCGTGTCGAGGGGAGTGACCACTAGGCATGAAAGAGTACTTACTAGACCTTTGTTGTCAAATGTACACTTGAGTAAATTACTTCATAAAAGATTCTCTTTGATAAAAACACAAGCCCAATTCCCAGAATTGTATGCCTATTGTAGTCGAAAAGGTAAAAGTTAACTCCTCATTTATGCAGCAGCGCTGTTATTGCTAATTATTTCAAAACAAACACAACAATTTCTATTTCGTAGTGGAGAAAGGTTTTGTTTCAACCCTTGAAATATTTTTTTCTAAACGCTAGTCGTCGCCATCGCCGGAGCGGCTGTGGCAAGCTTTCAAAGGGGTTGTGGGAGCTTGTATTGGATGCATTGAGTGGATGAACCTTTACATTTCCACGTTCCATTCTGTACACTTCAAGTAATTGATTTATGTGACCATAAATCTAAATTTAAAAAACTACACGCAACAGATACGTTTGTAAACAATTATGATTCAGAAATAGATTGTTTTGAATTCGCGTCTGGTTCGTCAGTTGGCAGAAATAGTGCGATAGGTACCTAGGTATTGTTTCGATTGTATTTGAGTTGAATGTAAACACGTAGACGTACGGCATTAGTTGATTATGGAAATTAACCTTAATTTCAATATTACGGTACTACGTTATGTTCCTTACTATATATTCATCAAAGCAAGTCACCTATAGAATTGTATTCTTGTTTTGAAACATAATTTTAGTGGATTGTATCAATCGTATGGTACCTACCTATGTACTAAGTACCTATTATGATTGTGGAATAATGTAGGGTAAGTAAAAACCCTCTTTAGGTACGTAGTATTTATGTAGAACTTTTTAGAGGTAGGTAGTATCGTGAAATGAATAGTTTCGTTTGCAGAATTCCCTCCTTCATCCCTATTGGTTAAGTAAAGATCGTACTGATTAAATTTTACCCAAACATGCTTACTTTTGATAACCTACACATTCAAGCAAATACTCGTACATAATCTACAATAGAACCTATCCTGTATGTACAACTTTTAGTTAACAAAACCCTTCCTTTTTCCGAAAAAAAAATATTACTCGAAAGAGGCCGCGGGCAATGTATTGGACGTCTAGTCTATTGCATTTACTTTGCGTCACTTTATCGGTATTTGCTTTTATTCCACTGCGAATAAGGTTTATTCTCGTGTGAAGCATAGTTCAGTCCAGCGCTGTGTAGCTTGTCTACGTGCCCTAGATACCTTTCAAATACACAATACTGGTAAAATGTTCTATGGAGTTTTCAATTTCATTTCAATGTTGTGTAAACAGAAGGGTTCTGTAGGGTAAACCCTAGGATGTCTGCCTGTATCTGTTGTTTGTAGCTTACGGAACATTTACTGGTTCGAATGAACTAATGACAGAAATAGTAGTACCTAGTAGTACTAGTAGAGTATAGTAGGAATTCTGAAGGCGCGAGTCATCTTACATGTCCACATTTTTATTCAATGTTACGATACTGAAGCGAATTATGTAGTTCGTTGCTCTTTTTCGCCTAAATTTTTGTTATTTCATTTTGAAGAACGATTATTTTTATAGGTACGGATCCTATTAAAACCATCTGGCTTAATAGCGATACAATAAACATTTTAATTATCATACGCGTACGCTTAACATCTTACGATTGCCTATACCAAATTAATTATCATTAATTAACTGGATGGCTGTAATATTGTAGTAAAAGATATCCATTAATTAAAAAAATAATAAATCTCAAGATCTACCTCAATGGTATTTATTATTAGCAATGTACTTTTTTAAACTTTAATGAGTCAGTTTTGTACATCAATAACATGATCAAAACATGATTTGTATGTGCAAAACTTCGTTAGACCCAAGTTTGAATCCCTTCAGGGCGGCAAATCGTATATACGAGATACGTTATGTTACATGTTGCCAACTCATTAAATTATATTCTTATGAATATTTTGATTTGATTTATATTGAACTTGGTGCGTGCCGTGTGAGTTATGTTGGCGAAGACGCCTAAATTCTCATTACTGTGTCAAAATATTGGCGAACGGCAGCTCGTTGGCTAAATACATCGGTATATGTTTCAATATTCGAGTAGAATATATAGAATACATTTGGTTTTGTTGTAGGTGGCGAATAGTTATTTTATTACAATTTAGAAGCCACTTTAGGGTTTTTCAGCTAATTTAACTTTTTCAGAACAAGTTTTAAAGCTATTAGAACCGTGTGATTCCTGAAAATAATACAAGTTATATTTTTTTGATCTTCAAAAAAATTTTAATAGATTCATGAAAACCATTTTTCAGACGAAGTACCAACACTTTCATGAAATGTAAATAGCTTTTCTAGATCCTATTGAATAAAATAAAAACTGTTACTGACAACTATATCTCTGGGAGCGTGACACCATTGATCTATCAGCTAGTCTATAAAATAACAGATTTATGGAAATACCTATCTATTTAGAGATGCCAAAAAATAACGCGTGAAAAGCGTCTGGAAAGACTCTATCACGGACCATTGAGCCTGTCACAGGCGATTTAGCCGCGCACTGACGACACAGTGACGCTCATGATTATGAAAATACAAACTAAAACTTAATTTTAAACCCTATTACACTAGAAATAAAGTTTAAATCTCTTATACCGCCCAATTGTCATTACATGAATAGATGTAATATACAATGCGCTAGTTTCCTCTTTGAGGTTGATATGACTGGCAGGTCCCTGCGGTTGTTCAGTTGTTACGGACAACAATAATTGTTGAATTGGTTTTCCATGCCTAGTATTTTCTTACTATTGGAGATCATCAACATTAATTATTAATGTTGATGTTTTTGACCTACCTACCAATTGATCTATAATAAATAAATAACACCCAACAGTCACATACATAGTCCTGACCTCACACTAGGATTCCCTGTGTCGTGGATATCAGAAACTACGAGTATCATGGTACCACAACACCTATATCTATATCTAGATACAATATTTTATACTATAATTGTTGCTCTACATTATAGATGTAGGCGTAAGCATAAATTGTACAGTTATTTTGGTATTACTTTACTTTCAATTTGCCGAGTAGGTAAGGTACTCAGTGAAAGTAATTGCAGGTTGAAATTTATTGCTGCAAAGTTACAGGTAAAATAAAGGTGCAGGTGTTAGAGACCCGGAACAATCTCTTTATGTTGTATTGTGAAATTTTCACCCACAAGCACAAAAGCTCTTGAGATGATTATTTTTACATATAAGTAAGTTTAATTTTCCTATTCACATAATATCTCTAGTATTAGGGAAAAATCACGGGCTTGGAATCTTAAAAAATGGAGTAACTAGAATGAGCTAGCGCGGAACGTTTTATAATAAAAGGCAAGAAAATTCAGTCTTTGGCTTTCAATCACTTTAAAAGTGTACTTTGGCCTCTTGTTCACACATTAAATGAAATGAGATTCTAAACATAATTATATACTCAATCTTTTCACGATACTTGCTGCTCGGTCCTTGCCCATAATTACAAAATCATATTCATCAGGTTAATCTATCTATATAAATAAAAATCAATTGCCGAATGTATGTAAGCGCATCACTTCATAACAGCTGTGGCAGAAGAGTTTCGGGAGATTTTCAAAAATAATTAAAGAAGAAGATTTGGTCTCATTTTCGTCATTAGTACACCAGTGTGAAGCCGTGGCGGGCATCTAGTAGTTAGTTTAAAAAAACTCATTAAATATATATGTAAACTCGAAACTGATTTCTTCATTTATTTCAATTTGCAAACATTTTGAACACACGACGCGGGATGTTCCCAAAATCTTTCTGCCGCCATATTTTTCTTATATCACAGATCATAATAATTACTTTTATAATACGATTCCAACCAAAGACAAAAGCACACTGGCCGGTAGAACATTTTGATTAACATCAGCAACTGTCAGTGACAGTTACTTGCTCTGTTCAGTTTATTTTTTTTTTCTTTTCTTTTTTTTGAAGGCGATTGTGACAAACTCATTTTACCAACGGGATTTAACCCATTTACACAAACTTAGACATGACACGGCCATCCTACAAGCACACGACCTCGTGTTAAGGGATCACTTTCGCTTTAATCTAAGGCTCAATTCACCGCTCGGCCAATTCTGACCTAAACATTGTTATACAGTCACAAAATTAATACTCTCAAACGCAAATAGTCACAATTTTAGTTCATCGCGATCAAAGCTTTAGTTCACACTAGCTAGCAAAACATTTTAATTTACTCAGAAGTATCTAATCATGGAGTAGAAATTTTTACTTTTCATTACGGATACGATAGATGGCGTTCACAACGTCAAACGCAAAACATTTACATTACAAGATTCATTTCAGGTACGATACGATTTTTTAAACTGAAATACGTTTCCACAAAAACATTTTCAGAACAAATTAAAGAATTCAACGAAAGCTTTGAACGTTAGGGTTTCAGTTTTCAACTTGAGTTACACCGGGTGACTCTGCACTCTCCATCAAGAATAAATCTTATTTTTAGAATTAACATGAAGATTTTTTGTTAATTGCCTTCTGTTTTATCTGAGTATTTACCAACTTCAAATAACCCAAATTCGTCATAATTTAGCGTCACTCAATATCAAACAGGATCAATTAATTCTTTAGTTATAAGGCACGCGCAATACAAAACTTTGAATACTTCAAACACCCAAACTACCATTAAGGACAGTACCAAACCAAACGTTATTACGGCCAGAGCTTTCAACAAAGCCAACGAAACATTTCTAATTAAGTAAGTATATCTATCAACCCCAAAAACCCAGCATGCTCCAGCAACAGGCCAGACACACACTCTAACACCATCACGAATCCACGCGTGGTCAGTCCAACAACCGTTCAGACTTTCTCCTCACACCACCGAAACAGCAAGTTACGTTGTCAGTCCAGTTTCACAGCAACCGCAGCATATATCCAACAGCAGGCAGTTTGTGGTACCAAATAATAACTGCTACATGGATCTTGAATCGCCTGAAAAGATTACATTTCCAATACTACATTTTCCGAGTAACCTAATTAATTCGTGTCATTGGTTCACCAACCCACTGTTCAAATAGTGGGTAGGGGTAAGTAAACGAATATCAAACAAATTAGTGTTGTTTCAGGCACGCCCCGTACAACCCGCAGAGCCCCATAGAGCCCCGATGCTATGGTCATCTGTGTTCATTGTTGCCGAATGTACACATTTTTCGTAAGACTTTCGAGCTAAACAAAATACATAACATATATTTAGGTTTTTTTGAACGTAGGTTGTGTTACGCGCTCAAGCTAACTGTGGATATTCTACTGATAGCTGGATCTGAACAAAATCCATTTTTAGGAAAAATTAATGTACGGAATCGGTTGTACCTAAGAAACTAAGACTCCAGCTAAGGATGTCTATCCTAAGAAAAATCCATTGGTGCACGAACAGTTTGATCCTACGACCTTAGGTTAGGAAGGCAGGGCCACTACCACTAGACCACCAGTGCTAAACAATGCTTAGCTTATCTAATAGTACCTAATACCGCATCAGCTTCAAACAAATCAACCTGTTCGATCAATTTTGATCTTTCGTAACAAAAGGATCATACCCCAGGCATGTGAGGTATTTTACAATTGTTCTCGAGAGTTATGTTAAAAGCTATGAAGATTATAAATCATCTAGTACAGAAGGTAAAGACCTCAGGAACGGCGAATCAATGCACAACAGAATGTACCTATGTAAAGTGAAGGTACTTATAGGTATTGACTGGGTATCCACTGTAACTAGGAACAACTCAATTCCCTTTGAAGTTCGATTCCGCTCCAACATACATAAGTTACGCGTATGCGGTCTTTGTGGATAGTTTCTGTCATTGTATTGTAGCTATTCGTTTGGTATATAAAAAATAACAAGATCAAAGGGGACGATTTCATTCAGAGAGCGGCTCTGTAGTCATGAAATCAAAAACAATCAGAGCGGCTCAACTGAGATGAAACAGACACCAAATTATGTCTCTCCAACGGACGCGTCGTGCTAACATTCCACTGTCACGCCATGAATAGTACATTATATTTTCTTTGAGATAATATCACGTATCACTAATGTGTTTATATCTTCGACACCCAAGGGAAAGCTCGTATACTGTTTCATATATTTTTATTATCACGAATGGGTAACTAAGCTATATTCCTGACATATTATGAAAAACGTTGATATGCAAGTTTTTATGGCCTTTGTTTTGCATATCTGTGTGGTTTTAATTTGGTAAGCCGATTCAGAATTTATTACATATATAGTTGTGTCACTAGTTCTTTCGAACCAGTGTGGTGCAAAGCTTTAAAGTGTGCCTTAAAGGCTCCTTTCGTGCACTGAACTTATTGACGTGGGTCAATTATATTTTTTCCGTCACTAAAATCGAACTCGCACCTCTCGTGTCTCATTGCCTTCATGTAGTTTAATACCTCATAAAACAGATTTTAATGACTGCGCATATAAAAGAAAGTTCTATATTTCATTTCGGTATTGGTATTATTTACACAAACATTTGAAACTACGTGACCGAAAATAATATGAGTATTGTTTACAAACTTCATATTGAGTAGGAATGGGATTGAATATTTGTCTTTATTTAGTGGTTCAGCTCACTTTAACAACTGCCAGTGTTATTATCAAAGTTATGAGATGGTAAACATTTGATCTAGTGCTAGCCTGCTATAAAATTTAGGTATCTACTGCTTTTCTAATATTATAAAACCGAAAGGTTTAATTAAAATTTATATGTTAATGTTCGCAAATATGATTATGTCTCAAAACACGCTCAAGCAACTGAACTGATAATTAGAATAGACATAGTATGTGAACTAGAATATGATATATATTACTGATTTATCCGGTTACCACGCGATCAAAGTAGAGGGAGGTATTTTACGCGTTCCTTTTACGACCAAGTTACAGAGCACCGTAAGTTAAAAGGCTACTATACATGTACGTACCTATAAAACACAACCGACATAAAGCAAGATGTTAAAAAAACAGTGCAAGCCGGCAAAAGCACCCGCTTTATGATGTTTAACAAATAGACGCATTGTTTGCGCTAAAATATTGCGAACTTTTGTGTATTCATTACACAGACTGTGACAATGACTGGTGTAGAGAAAATCGGATTTACCTTGCTTATTACTTGCCAATATAGAGCGCTAACATCCCATCTACATACTTATACGAACATCCAAGCAACTAAGTTAGTTGAAATTTTAATAAATAAATATATTTGTATGGTGGGAACTTTGTTATATTAATGGAACGTAGGGTTGGCGCAAACCAAGCGGCAAACCGATTGAACATTTTCCACTGATTATAAAATATCGAGTCCATTCTATTCAAATACCTACTTAAAATTGGAAACACTTTGCAAATTTAACAGGAGAGCGAGCTCGTGTTATTTTAACCTTTACTTGAAGCTGTAGGAGCTATTTATACACATGAGCATGTACTCCCTCGTTTTTTGCTTGGTCTGCGTTGACCCTTATAACTAGATAATTTATTAGAACAATGGCTTCGTGTTGATAAATAGTGATCAGCCTCCACGCCCACTGAATTGTAAACCACTACGTTCTTAATCTACGATGGACCCACTTTTTCTCACACACAACAGACACAATTGGCGAGAAACTCAGAAGGAACATAATTATTTATTTATTGCTGTTTATAGGTTTATTGTTTCTACTTTTATTGTGTGGTTTATTGCAAATTGTCTTTATGTGTAAGGTGTAAATTGTATTCTATGAAACATACCAACGCCATATCCAATAACGTATGTCCAGTAAGTTTTCACAAAAAATATCTCGTCTATTAATCATCGTTCGTTGTGTACTTTGCTTGTCAAAAACACTTTATTTCATGCAAAGAATAAATCTGTCTCTTAAACGGAATGAGAAATGGATTCATCGACTTTACTCTACATTGAAATGGTTCGAGTGATTTACAGATCCACTTCTGAATATTCAACAGCCACACAGGGACCAATGCGAAAGAGAAAAATTATCTGTTTTGATTTTTTTTGTAGTTTGACGAAGCGCGATTCAGACAACTATACAACGTGTTCCATTGTTAAGAAATGAATAAAACTAAACCTGAATTTGTTTAATACTAAAAAATATAACACACCTGCCTAAGTACAAAAGACATAAACCAAGTACTAGGTAGAGAAGTTTTTACTTCAGGCACTTATTTTATGAATTGGGGATTACGAGTGGATAAGACTCAGGATATTGCAACATCCAACATTTTATGTTCTACGGAGGTAACTCAGTAATAAAATGTCACTGTACTGTAGCGAAGTTCCTTCGGCAACTATATCTTAGAAGGTTGTATTGACAAGCGTTTCAATTCCACTGTTCAAACAAAAATAGCAAAAAAATTACAATAACTTTTTTAGTTGCAAATTTTGTGTACTACCAAGCGAATGCAAGTGAACTAAGTACATCAAGCGAATGCAAACAAAACAAGTACATATTATTGACGTTTTGACTAAAGCAAGTAAATGCTTCTACATATTCTACTTAAACAAGTTAACACAACATTTAAGGCAAGCGAATGTCAGTGTCAATTGCCGATTCATACTTGCTACTTTTCGCCTACGTCCGTTCGCTTGGTCCATACCCAGCTTTATAATTTACAACCCTAGTGTAACTTCACAGGCATATGGGTACTCCGTAAACTCCGTTCTCTACAACTTTAACTTTGAGTTCCTATAAAGTTGCGGTTCCCAACACATTCTTGACTTGAAACAACATTTTCTTGTTACATTATTATCCTTATAAAGATAATTGTTTTCGTACCACCGCAGTATTTTATGTTGTACGGTCGAGTTGTGATAACTTCCTAATATAAAAGTTTTGTTTACGAACGTTTATCATAACATTGTAATGTCGGTGATAAAATGTTTGGGTTTATGACCGCAATTTTGATACTGAGCTCTTCTCTTATTCCGATTATTTATGTGCAGTCAAATCCAAGATATCTAGTTGGATATCTTACGACACGGAAATTAGGTATTTTTGAAGTAGACTTACTATGGCAGAAATATTTACATAATAGGTAGTTTTACGTTGCCTACGTGACGCAATAGATCCTCTCATATCTGTCTCCTATTTTGATCTCACCTTTCGTAGCCTACCCTATATTTTGACAAGAGTAAGTAGAATAGATACCATAGTGATCTGGCTATGCCATCTATCTTGTCTCTCAACGCCTTGAGGCTTTCGTATACCGTTTGGCCTAAATTGCCTTGATTGACGCCTTTTCTAATTTTACAGGCCCACCTCCTAGCGAGTTCAAAATTCTATCTAGAAATAAATAACTTATATCCACAAAATCATCAAACAACTTATACACCTGAGTAATCATCTTTTAAATTAAATTCGACACTTTTGTTATTTTCTCCCGCTTCAAAATACAAGGGATGTCTAATAGAAGTCACTCTAAAATTCTATTTGGAGCAAACCGCGGTTTTAATTACGATCTACTTTGTATTCGTATACCACAGGTACAGTACAAGGCTAATGCTTACAAACTTATTAGACAAGAAATTAGCGGCGCCGACGTCTCGTCTCCTTGATGACTGTAGGCAGTCATATTTTATGCTAAGGATTATCTCCGAGTCTGGTCGCCCTGTACCTACTTTAGACGTTAACGATTATGTAAATATGCTCGGCTTAATTGCTCGTCCCTGTAAAATGAGCATGAGGAGGTACGTCATCATCTGGACCCACAAACCTGAGACCAACAAGGCACAGTTGGCTATAAAAAAAGTATTATTCTTAGTTTTCAACGGACCCAAAAATATTGAAACGGTCTTTAGTATAGTCGAAGACAAAGTATGGGGTTTCAATGCAGTTGTGACCTGACCGTCTTTGTTGATGCCTTTGGTACCTTAAATAAATATCAGGAGAACATGATGAACATTGTGATAAATACCTACTGTACAATTCATGGTTGATGTAGAGCTCCTTGACAAAAATCCACTATAGTTAGTTTAAACTCCATACAAACATTTGTAGGTCCACTTGACAAATAAACACCAAAGTTTTTTTTTAAGTCTTGCGACTCTATCGAATGTTTGGCCCAGATGATAATGAATACTTAATATTTTTTTGTACTATTTATTACGGAACCTAAGTTTGCAATTATGCCATCATAATAATACATACTTGGTACCTGCTATTAAAAAAACTGACGCTCGGCCTGAAGAAGAACACAAGTAAAAAAATATAATTCTTTACCATATAACCTAGTAACGTGACTTTGCAATAACTATTGAACCTATTTATATTTTTAAAGGTGAAAGTTATTAGCTTGTTTCAATTTAATTCTAAAACACTTCGGAGATTGAAAGGAACTGTGGTAGGTCCTTGTGATAAATTATGTAAGGGTAATGACATCGCAGAAAGGTCCTCAAGGATGACCTATTTGGTCTTCGAAATGAGGAAGCGGCGTTAGCAAAACGGAGGAAACCTTTGGCCTTCAAAAATATTGATGCCGCCATTTTACGGCAGTGAAATCTAAATATATTAAACTCATACTTTACTGACTGACTATCAACGCATAACCTTAAGCATAAGACCCAGAACCATGAAACTTTGAGGGCAAATTCCTTTTATGCTCCAGGGGTGCACTAAGAAAGGAAAATCACTTTCTTTAACAACAACTTCTGTAAGAAGCACCGTGAAGATGAAGTTTGTAGAAATCGAGGCCAAAGTCTCAGGGTATTCCACAGGTACCTATCTAATATAACAGTGAGCTCGTTTTTTTATGTTACGTAAAAATAAAAATGACATCAGAGGCGGTGGCTCCGCTACTTTTGTAATCATACGATCACCGCGTTTAAGGAAAGAAAGATTTACCCTTTATTACCCTTGATGGAGGTCGTTAGATAATAAAACTGTTTTCCAGTTACTTTATGGAAGCCGGTCATGGTAATTAATTCGACAACACTAATGAAAATAGCTCTTATTGAAAGTATTGTTTATTTGACATTGACGAAATCCTTTGAGGCCGTTTAGGTACCAATTTGTTTTATAAGTTCAATTTACCAAAGCTGTTTGAAGATTTAGGCGTAGTATTCTCCGGTTATTTTTAACCTGTACCGTGCTTGAAAAGTTAATAACAAAACACATAAACAGCAGCTGCATCCGTTTATATATTTTGTGATACACTTTGGGTAACTGTTTATGTAATTTTTCTTAAATACAGTTACTGGGTGGGTTGGGTACCATGTACAGTACCTACAGAGATTAACTAGGTTAGAAACTTTTGTATTTATGAAGTTAATTTTTCATGCAAAGTTTGACAAGCAAAAAAACTGTAAAATTTTGTGGTAGATAGAAGCACATATTAACATCACAGGAAAATAAACGAAGTTTTCAAGTAATATTTTTTGTTACTACAATTACAGGTTTTCATTGTAATTGTAAGGGACAATTTTAACACGCGATCAAAAACGTTCAAATAATATCAAACCACCCCTTGTTTCTCAACAAAGAATCTGGTTGCTTTAATAATAGGTACTTATTCAAATTCAATAGTAGGCAATAACCTAACAGGACTTGAAAACAGGTTGATTTGTTAAACCGGTCAAATTTCGGTTTAAGGTAACAGTTTGTTCTTTAACCGGTAAATATTACGAAAACGGTTTTTTATGAGTTTTGTTGAGCTTAGACTCTATGTGTTATGCGTGTTAAATATAGCGTTACTAGACCACGCCGTTGTTTGCGAAGCATGTTGTAAACGCAGCCAAGCGAGACGCGGCACAGCTTCCAAGCCAGCGGAGCCGTGGACAAAATATACTTCAATAGTTTTAAGTATAGTTCAATCTTATTCAAACAAGGCACTTGACTGCCTCTCAGACCTAATTTCTATATGACAAGACTAATTTAACCCCTTGCTTGAAAGATGACATGATTAAGGAAGGAGAGAATGCAGAGATGAAGGCTGAGGGGAGAATGGAAGAAGAGAACGTGTTGTGCCCACTCCCACATAGTAGGGTGTGTATACACCCCACTCTACGTGGGGTGTATACACACCATGTACACTTTTAACTACAGTTGCATCCTGATTTTCGATCGAGTGAACAAAGTGAGCGAAGATATCAGTGTTGGGCGATTTGGCGTTGTATGCTTGTATGTATGTATGTTTTTGGATATGTTTGTTAGAGCATAACTCTTGAACTGTTAGGTAATCCAATTTTTATGAAACTCAATAGATCAATAGATTGTGCTATGAAGATTTGTTGGGAAGCACTGAGTTTAATCGGTTATGGGGTTGTAAAGATTTTGGGTTCCCAAAAAAGTTTTACAAATGTGTCAAGTGAGGTATCATAATGAAATGGCTTTGTTTGTACATTCGAAAATGGTTTTTTATTTTATTCTAGGATGTTATCCAGTTTTTGAAATATAGCGAAAAATAGAAAATTATTAAATATAGAACCGTTGTAACTTGAGCCTCCTCTTGTAGGAGTTTCGATGTCTTCGTAGTTCAGGTTAGACTGGAGATAAGGGAAAATCCGAACTAAAAGAGCAGTGGCAGGAAACTCAGAATACAGAAGGAAAGTACAGGAAAGTTGCTTTCGAACCATTTGCTCTTTTTTGTGAAATCAATTTTGGCATAGTAATTTTTTTGTCCAGCATGAGTTGGCTATGAAAATGGGCGATGTTGCCAAAATATATTAATGGTAATCGACTCAATTGCCTACTTCTAAGGATAATTTCATTGCATCGGAAAAAATCGAGACTGTTGTAGATGTAGTGTGCTTATACATAAACAATGTGTGTTAGTACAATAAACCTTAGGACGCAAATGCAAATCTTGCGGATTGTGGACATGGCTCGTGAGATCTCAGTTTAGGGAAAACTATTAGTTTAGATTTATAATTCACGCCAGCTGCTATTTAAACATGCTTTATCTTAATTATACTTTAACCGCCCATAACAAGTTTACTAACCTCTTTTATGGTTAGGTAGGTACATTTGAGAAATCCTGAATGCGTGCAGCTGCTTCTCTCCCCGAGCATGTCGTAAAAGTCGACTAAGGGATAGTATCCTTCAACAAGATGAGATACAATAAGCAAGTATTCCCAAGGAGGGTTGACGTCAGGCAGGTGGCCGGTCATAAAACACCTTAGCCAAAACTCTTACAGCATGATCCAAGGATCATACTGTGCCGACCCCACATAGAGTGGGATAAGGGCAGGAAGATGCTGATTTGAGAAATCCTGAAATAGTACAAGTTATCTTATTTTTCAAGCTCTTCTTTTATAAATACTTTCCGCCCGCGGCTTTGTTTCCAATTTTACCTGGATAAAAGTAGCCTATATGTTATTCCAGCGTACATGCTACTTGCACACATATCCACCTACTACCCTATGTACTCGTATGTTCCAATTTTCATTCCAAAATTATTATATTAAAGTAACACTATTTCAACTAAAGCTGTAGGTTGCCATTGGAGCACGGAAAAGTATTCACTAGGGATTCTCTCCAAGTTTAGAATAGGAATTTGATTCGAAAAGTTCTCACGTACTCGTAGTACCTACTTATTGATTTAGCCTTTGCAGTCTTGTCAGCGTTGTTACAGTAGGGCTTTTTCTCCCGTTTATGAATCTTTTTCAGCAAAAATAGGTATAATGACCATCGTGTCCCTTTACGTAGGCACTTCTTAATAAAGCTTTGGTTTCCTCGATCATTAGCAAAGGCTGTCAGTTGAGACGTATATTTCTAGTAGCTTGCTGCTCGTTTTTCCTAATGTAGGTAATTAGGATTAAAGGCATTGAGTCTAATATGTCTCATAAGAAAGCAACAGCAACACATAAACCGTAAAATCAGTATAAAACCGTTGACCTTGATACCACATATCGTGTATTAAGCACGCTACAAGTGTCTTAAGTGCGGCAAAACCTAGGTAATAGCCACTTCTTGAGACCTAACCCAGGGTTTAGTCGCGTTTTTATGCTGTAAGCCTACGCCTCGCTTACTTTTAACGTAGCTAGGCATAACTATCACTTTACTACTATACAAAACAATTGATACAACAAGCTTCACATTTTGTATTTTTTTACGAACCTATTTACATTGCGTGAGTAATAAAAATAAATAACACCTACCAAGCTAACATCTAACTACTATATATTTTATATTAAAGAATAATTGCTTCATAAAATAATAATGCTGATAGTCATAACGTAGAGTAGAGACATTATAAACAAATACAAATCAGTAAAGTTTAGAATAAAAAGCCTTGATTTGTCGTCTCAAACTGAATTCGGAACAACCGAACGAAAATGAGCACAGGCTACCGAGCGAACGCTAATGAATCAAAACGAATGGTATAAGAAAACGAGCGAAAACCAACGGTGTCCTTTAAACTGTTCTGTTTCGCCTGACACGCCAGAGAAGGCGAGCGAACATAGGTCGTTTGGTCCGCACTTAGTGTCCTACATGGTCCTACTGTATACAACACACACAATAACAGTGTTCAATAGAAATTTCAGTGAGTATTAAAATATTTGTTCCCTGCTAAGAATAGCCGGGTGTCACGCACGTAGCAATTAAGCTATTATGTTCATGCCATTTGAAGTGAATAGTCCGCGTTATTACGTTTTCTGTGTGAATAATTTTACTCGTAGCTATGTATTTAATACTTAATCAAAATGATCGTAAAAATTGTTGAGTATAGACGTTATGTTTTTAGAAGTCCAGCAGTAAAACATTAACAGTAAAATTACGGATCGTTAGACGTGCTACGAGCATCTGAGCAGTAAGTCATAGTGCAACTTGCTTGCAAGTATAGGGTGTCTCATTCATGATTAAATAAATAAAATATTTGTTGACATTTCACACAGCGCCAAACTAAGCAAAGCTCCTGCTATGGGCACCAGATGGCTGATAGAATACTTATCTACTTTTTTTGTAAATACATACTTATAATACATAATACTACAACACCCAGACCCGGAAGAAATATTTGCAGAACATACAAACATTTCTCCCGTAGCGGGAATCGAACCCGCGCCTCTTGCGTCTCAGCCGAGCACTAGCCCGCCATGCCACCGAGGTCGTCAATTACCCTTACGTCTGGTTTTTGTTTACAATGAAGCAACCTGATTAAAAATAATACAAATTGTTTAGTGTGCGCCTACACTAAATTACTTTTGACGTCGTGTGAGGCAACCTTTTGCCACTGAGGTCTACGTGGACCCACGTAACTTACGGACTTCACCGGATCATTATTTACATTATGCACACCATGTTTGTTGCATAAAAGAGATTCTGTTCTGTTGATAATACAAGCTCTTTGTCAAAGTTGGAACGAAATATATTCACCAGTTTATTACTTACCCGTAGAAAAGGCTCCGGCTTTTACAAACTTTATAAACAAAAACAGATAAAGAGATTTCAGTAGAGTTCTTGTATCCGTGGTTTAATCCGTTAACTCAATCATGCTGTCAGGGGATCTAACTCTACAGGTGGACAAAAACCCAGCTTTTGCTTCTTCGTCGGACATTTGACAGAGTGGCAAGTCTGTGCAGTTTTGCTTGAGTTGATTTCGTGATGATTTTTATAATCCAAGGACATACGATTATCGTGGATCGCGTGATGGACTCCAGCTAGGAATTATTACTGTGGCTAGAGACTAAGTATTGCGTGCAAGAATACCTGAGTAGGTACCTACGTGATCCTTGCTTTCCATCTTGCCTTGCATTACTAGACAGCCCAACCCATTGAGTCCGCAATTGCGTGACTGCGACCGCTAATTTGAAGTGTAATTTAATTACATTTGCTGAAACTACAAACCTAAATATTAATGCCAAACCTCAACTAAAATTAGACTTGAAAATAAAATTCTCATTAAGAAACAAAGAATGTAAATTAATTTTGTAACTTAAACACACACGTATTAAGGCATAATAGTCTCAAATAAGGTAACAAAAAAGGCCACCATTCAGCAATTGCATGGCGAGATTTGACTGAGCAGATTTTTTCATTCAGTATTTATTTGCTAAAGTTTAATTTTCTGCTCACTTTCAGTTTCTAGTACTTTAGGTACTCTTATTTTTAATGAGTTACTGTGACAATATTTTGTTATCACACCAACTGAATCACTCGAAAGTTCGCCTTATACACTCACTTGTCCCGCAATCAGAGGTCTTCGCTAGCCTTATCAAAGCCTTATCACTACAGATTAGCTTGCTCTCTATTTACGCCCCATATGAAATTACAATACACTCCTCTACTCCGGTCACGTCCCTGAACCTTGCTATAAAGTTTTGTCCACGTTGAGAACATGTCAACGAAAACAGTTTGCCGGCGCTTGCCTCTATGGTGTTTGCAGTCGAAGAGGTAAAGCCACTGAAGTCAATAGAATCTAATAAATAATAACTGTAGGTGTCATGGACGTCTATGCCCAGCAATGCAGCGCCTTTTGCCCAGTGTGCAAAGACAGACTGTGTATGATGATGATGATGATGATTATGATGATAAATATGATGTAGCATAGCATTTGTGAAATCAATGTGATTTTTTCTTCCCATAAACACATAGAAATACCCTGCTTTCTACGAGGCATCTTATTGCACTATAATAAACCGAGCCATAGAACTCTGGCCGTTTGACCCGTTTGTTTGTAACTAATTTTACTTCCGAATTTCCTCCCAAGATTCAATTTAAAAGTTATTTTACGACAGATGTTTGTTGAGGTTAAGTGTTAATTGCTAGATAAGTAATTTGTAAAAAAGTTTTTATGTTTTATGACAGCATTAGGTATAGACTCCATTCTATTATTTTGAACTTACTTTTTGTCGGGGAATCTGGGTTATGAATCTAGGTTCCATAATACCTATTTATTTACTAACCGCATAAATATTATAAGAAAAAACAGTAAATTCATATTAGCAAGCTTAGCTCGGAATTTATTATACATTGTTTGCCATAGATGCCGATATAAAAGTCAATAACGTCCTTAGAGCTCATGAAAGCGTGTAGGAAGTGAATCGCATTATACCGGAAATTGAAATTATGGAAGCTAGCGTCCAGGAAAGAATTATATGCTACCTACCATTTTTTCTACTCCTACAATTCACTTAATTTTATCTATGTCTCTCTATTATTCTAATTATGTATATAATATATTGTTTACCCCATTATTTTATTGGTATATCTACTACTATCCACCACCAGTGCTCTTATTTTTTATATTATTAAATTCCCACTTCGTCCCACTGCAGGGCAAACCGCCTCCCTTCCACTTTTCTCTTTCCTGTGCTATGAAAGACCGTTCCTTTGTAAATGGATCCAGGTCATCTCGCCATCTCAGTCTTGGTCTGAGGCGATTATGTATACCACCAACCATTAGGAGCCCAGTCGGTAGTGGTTTTCGTCCATAAGTCATCCGACATGCAGTAGCATGTCCCGCCCAGTTTCACTTTGCATATTTTATTATGTTTGTATTTGTAAAAACCAATGAGAAAAACAGACGACCTCGATGGTGAGGCGGACGAGTACGGGATTCATGCTGCGGGGGAAATGTTTGCATGTTATACAAATATTTCTTCCGGGCCTGGGTGTTGTGGTGCCATTGTACTCGTGTACAGGGAATCATAGTGTGGATTCAGAACTATGTATGTGTTAGGGCCTTAGGGGTGTATTATAAAGCTCCCTTCGGACCGACGCCTATTTATATGTTGACTTCACCAATACCTATATAGAGCGGCCAGGCTAATATCTAATTGACTACACTTAAGTACAGCCAAACCACGACACGACACCACCGCTTCGTTTATGGTCAACTCATGTGTCAAACGTAGCTCACTCCGTAAATTATCAAAAGCCCCTCTCCATTTTCTAATACCACAAGGTGGGGTAAGCACAACATGTTTTCCTCTTCCATCTTTATTGTATTTTATTTTATTTATTAGTCCACACCAACAGTTACACATAATTCACATTGACAAGATACTTTTTAGGAAATAGTACTCAGAATATGCACCAGTTACAGACATGCACAGCATTTGCCATAAATTAGCAGACAACAGCTACTGTATGAAATATAAAACACAAAATAATTCCAAATTTAACAAAAAAAAAATAAACCAAAAAATTACCAACAATTAAATTAATAACAATAAAACAACACTTATTACACCAGACTTAGGTTGGTTTGGGAGACCTGACAGATAGAGTATGTAATTTTCTTTTAAAAATATCAAGGGATTTACCAAACGGATGATAACACTTTTTGGGAAACTAAACAATAATCTTTACAAATTCGAGTAAAAGGAAAGTTGAGACTGAGGTTTGTACAGGACGACCACAACTATATAAGAACACGTACACGTGAGAAAGGAATATTAAATAAATTGCTAATAGGTCATTTTCTCCTATCACATCCCATTTTCTATAGTTTCTACTATCATTATGTACTCTGTTCATGTCTCTGCATATAAAGATCTTATTTACCTCAAATCATTTTAATAAGACCGCAAAAATAAGCTCACCTGTCAACAAGAACCTCGGAAACTGAATTCCAAGGCGTGAAAAAGTTGTAAAAGGCTATTATTTTTCTTATCTGCGCATATAAGGAACTTCACGAAGACTGAACGTAAGTTAAATGGGTTCCCAGAGAGAAACTTTTCATAACATACTCAAGATGAGCTATTTTCAAGAGCTAATTGATACAATCGTTTCGAAGAAAGCATTAACTTTGCTAATATTCTTAGAAATTGTAATTTACCGGTGTTCATTTAAGCAAATAAACTAAAATCAAGATCTAAACATTATAGAGTTACTAAAATAAACAAAGTGATTTTTTTTGTAGAATTATCAGTTTAGATTGTCGACAAGAACATTAATCTGTTAAATAAAACATTCCAGCAAGTTTGAATTATTGTTCACCTAGTTATTTCTGTGTGATCGTTATAATAATAGGATGTTGTAAAATTCTATGACGCATAAAACTCAAATCTGTCCTGGCGGTGAATTGCCAGGTGCTAACATAAAATCTTATTTTTAACCGCAGCCATTTAGGTAGGAGTAAGCTCCTGCCCGCGGCTTTGCACCTAACCCCCGAATACTCAAACGCGACTCAGAGTTGAGCACGTCTCAAGTTACGGTTTTTTGACAGTTTTTGATGAAAATCTGTCAAAAACTCGTCAATTGAGACGTGCTCAACTCTGAGATGCGTTTGAGTATTCGGGGTAAGACTTTTGGTGTTTAGGTCAGGACCTGTGTAATCTATACGCTAACCACCTGTTAGGTGCCACACAAACGCCCTGAAGAGTAATTTTGTCATTTGTTGCCTCGGTGGTATGGCGGGCAAGTGCTTGGCTGAGACGCAAGAGGCGCGGGTTCGATTTCCGCTGCGGGACAAACGTTGTCTGGGTGTTGTAATATGATGTATTATAAGTATGTATTTAAAAAAAATACCTATATAAGTATTCTATCAGACATTTGGTTCCCATAGTGCAAGCTTTGCTTAGTTTGGGGCTAGATGGTGCTGTGTAAAATGTCCACAAATTTTTATTATTTTTTATTATCGAAGTTTTTTTTTACTTGAACAAAATCACATGTAACTTCATGGAATTTGAACCTTTAAGAAACTACATAAAAACACTTAAATCTGTGATAATGTATGTATGTCTGTCGTATGAGCTAGTGGCCAACTCTAGTGACGGAGTTTTTAGGCCGCCTAAAGACCTCCGTCATGGCTTCACGACTTAAAAGCCGGGACCGACAATTTAATGTGCCCTCCGAAGCACGGAAGCGCTTATATTGCTACCACAAATTTGTGGTAGCAACCAACTACTATGTCATGAGTTGATATAATTATATACATTCATGTCAGTAACATTTTAAATGTAATTTGCATCGATCGCAACCTACGTCTATCCTTCCAGAATCTATCTAATTTGACTGACGCACTTCCAAAGTAATTCAGCTGAATATAAACGTGAACTTTGCTAAAATTAATCCCTCACGTGTTTCTCATAAATTCTCTATACTTAATAATATAAAAATGTTCTGGCAATCTCGTCGGTAAGAAGTAAAATAAAATTGTATTTTATTTATTAAAAACATTCATCCTTGACCTCGACTATACTATAACAAGTAAAATGTCTGCAGCAATAGGCTTTGCGAAAGGTCCTCAGATCCCTAGATATAGAACCTTTCAGTTATTCAAAGGGCATCCAACCTTTTTGGTTGCCATCTTGTCATCCATACCAAATAGAGATTTGTTGTGTCATGGTTTGTTGACTTCAAAAAAATTGTCTGACGCGAATAATACAGGTGGTTTTAGATGATTTATAGAAAATGGCTGTTAACTTTTTGAAAAACAGATAAAAAATGATACGTTATTGTATTTTTATCATAGATAGATTGATTGTTTAACTGACTAACCAAGTTTTTTTTATTGAGGATGCAAAGGTCATCTTGCAACCTCATCGTGGACTCCCTTCAGGATGGTTCCAGGTTAGTTATTAATGCTATTATGTCTTATTTATTATGACAGGTACTGAAGCATCTATTTCGTGAGATACACGTTTGTATTTTAAGACCTCAAGCATAAGTTTAGTGGACTTAGCTTTTAGTTAAAATAAGTCAGCGCCATCTCTGCTTTAACTCCTGAATTACGTGGTAGTGTTGTATTCTGAATTTTCACTGACTGAAAAAGGAAAACGGCAGACGAACATTTACTTCAGTTATGTGATTTCCACAGTGAACGATAGATGTCGCTTTGTAGTAAAATTGTTTATCCCAATACCTACATAGAGTAAAATAATTTGCATTCACACATACTGGGTGCCTAATGCTAAGACGACAATAAACAACTATTATAAATGCAAAAGTGTGTTAATCATTTTATCCTTTCATTCAGCAACGGAGCAGTGGATCAATAATTTTTCATAACAAATATAAGGGTCGGTGAGTGACACAGGCTATTTTTTAGATTGTGTAGAAGGGAATCAAAAGTACCCACGGCACAACCAATTGAGCATAGTAGTTTTGCCTTGGGTCCGGAAGGCAAGCGAAGCAGCGGACGAAAGCTAGTAACCAAAGTACCTTACGTTTCATTGTAATATTGATGCTGTCTAAGAAAGGGCTTGTATTCTTCTGTATTCTTCTGGGAAATTATAATCTATGGTACCTCGTACAATTTTCATAAAGCCAAAAGGTTATCTAGCCAATTTTCTTACGTATCAAGTAAAAAAAATCTGAGGAAAATTACCTTTCAGGAATTCTACGACATCATTGCATCGTCGTCATAGTCATAATCTTGAGAGCTGTTAGAAATTAGCTGAAATTACTGAGAAACCCTGTTTCAATGGCCTCCTATCAAAAAGTTCCAGATTCATGTTTAATACAAGTAGTTGTACTAGTCTACGTCGTGTCACTAGCTCTTTCGAAAAAGTAAGGTGAAAGGATTTAAAGTGCCCCTCAAAGATTCCTTTCGTGTATTTGACATATTTACGAACGTTTTAGATTCAACGACATGCCGGTTCTTTCACCGTTTGAGAGTGGTATAATAGAGCCTATACATTTTTTGAACCTACGACCTAGGATCGAAAGGCACGGTCGCTACCTCTAGACCACCAGTGCTCTCATTAATCCATGTTTAATGTTCGATCAATACACATGGAAATGTAAAATAATAAGCGTTAAGTAAACAAGGATTCGAAGGGATGAGTTTTTCTCTCATCGGTTGCTCCGTGCTTCCGATTGTAAATGTTTTTAATCAACCTTTTGTTAAATTTCCGATTGAAAAGTATTGTTTTATGAAAAAATCACGGTTCTTTAAATAACTTAAGTTCGGTTGATTAGGACCCACTCCAAACGTTCCTCAAGTTGAACCTAGTTAACCTTACCGGTCTTATTTATAAAAACGTAGAGTTCAAAGTAGAATAAAATTTAATAGAATGTAATTTATTGTATATCATAGGTACAATTTCAGATAAAATATATACAATACATATTATCACGCCCGTCTCCCAAACGGGGTGGGCAGACCCACAAGTAATCCAAAAGTGATCAGTATTTAGAAATTTAATAATGAAAATTATGAGATTACTAGCTGCCGCCCGCGGCTTCGCTCGCGTGGTACCCGGATAAAAAATAGCCTATATGTTAATCCAGTACATGTACTATGTATATTCCAAGTTTCATTCAAATCCGTTCAGCCGTTTAGGCGTGATTGAGGCACAAACATCCAAACATCCAAACTCACAAACTTTCGCATTTATAATATAAGTAAGATAATCAGTTTAAGATATTAAAATCTTCATGTTTATTATACCTAATATAGTGGAATGCGAATTTGTCCGCGTTAAGTGTTTTTTTTACGAACTTTATCTTCCCGCGTCCTTGCGTCCTCTAGGAGTTGAATTTTGGGAATTCCTTTCTTAGTATATATAATACTAGCTGCCGCCCGCGGCTACGCTCGCGTGGTACCCGGATAAAAAATAGCCTATATGTTAATCCAGTACATGTACTATGTATATTCCAAGTTTCATTCAAATCCGTTCAGCTGTTTAGGCGTGATTGAGGCACAAACATCCAAACATCCAAACATCCAAACATCCAAACTCACAAACTTTCGCATTTATAATATAAGTAAGATATCTTCCAAGTTTCGTGCTACTTTGATTGTCAGTCAATAACCTTAGAGTTATATTGAGATCATTCAAATCATGTTGTGAAGTCAGAATAAGTACAGAATTTTAATAAAACTGCTCGAAACGTATTTCCAAGTGTTATTAAATGCGCAGTGAACAGCAACATTTTAATTATCACAGATAAGTTATGCTATAAACTTTTGCAACTTTCAATCTAGCAAATTATAGCAAAGAACTACAGTAAGTTTCAGTTGATAAGTATTTAATTCAATTACAAATAGCAATATCCCGCGTAGCTCTGCTCTAATTACTAGCTTCAGAAAGAAAAAAACGTCAAAGCTAACGTATAAGCTATTGCATGTCAAAACAACTCTTTTTAATGGAATAAATTGAATAATACTGAAAAAAAAAACATTTTAACTGTTTTAAAGTCTGTTTTAAAAATGCATATGATTGCATCGTTCCCATTTCTAATTATATACGTAAGCCTTCTCAAATTGCTTACATTTAGAAAGCCTAAGATACTCATACTCACTGATGGTATAAGAATCGCTGAATTGGAAATCAGTACAGAGTAAGCCTACACTACATACATAGAAATCAGACCGCAAAAGACGCGCAAGCACTCCGGTATTCTCGTTTGTGCTCATTTTATGCAAAAACTTTAGGTTTAGCGACCTTGGAAGAGCGGCGGGCGAGTGCTCGGCTGAGACGCAAGAGGCACGGGTTTGATTTCCGCTATGGGAGAAATGTTTGCATGTTCTGCAAATATTTCTTCCGGGTCTGGGTGTTGTGGTACCATGGTAATCGTAGTTTCTGATACCCATGATACAGGGTATCCTAGTATGGGGTCAGGACTATGTATGTGACTGTTGGCTGTTATTATTATTATTATAGCTTAGGTTAGGTTTTATTTAAATAATTGTGTAGTGAATTAAAAACTATGTTAGAGCAAAGAAGTAGCGTTGAGGCATGTGTTATAAATATTGCAGTTCTCATAGTTCTTGTGTTTTTTTATGCACATTGTTCTGAATAAAATAATTTTGTATTAAAATATAGATCCTAGGTAACTAGGAGCGAGAAATAGCTTAGAGGCTATTCTGGGTTGCCGCAGCTAGGCGTACATAGACAAGACAAATCTAAAGTTGCACTTCAATATAATTAAGACTACCCTATTTCGCTTGAATAGATTGAGCAGAAGCGAGTATTAGACAGCCTCTTACTAACACTTCGCTTGATCTATGGCGCGTGAATCATACGGTCTAATTTTATCTCCATCCATAACTATAACTAAAACTAAGTACTTACACTGTATGTGTTATATTCGTAGGTATTTGACAACAGTTCTATCTAGTAATGTTCTCGGTACATTAAACTCTGCCATTTACATCCGACCAATAGTACCGAGACAAAATAACAATTTCGTCATTACACATCATAAACCATGTTTATGGTGTACCCGTTTCGGTTATATCGATTTTCTCTAGTATATGTGTACTATTTGTCCTATTTTATACATATATAATATCACGCCTGTTTCCCATAAGGGTAGGCAGAGACCACGGATCTCCATTTGCTACGATCCTGACATACTTCTTTCGCTTCATTCACTTTCATACATACTCGTCGGTTTAGGGTACTTTTGACCTGGCCCTTTTCCAAAATGTCGCCAATTTGTTCCAGATACGTACGCCTAGGTCTTCCCCTTCCAACGGTACCATTCACACTCGCCTCATATACCTGTTTCGTTAATCTTTTTTCATTCATCCTCTCTACATGACCGAACCATCTTAACATACCTTTCTCAATCTTCATCACTACATCTTCTTTCACTCCACATCGCTCTCTTATCACGCTATTATCCCTTTTTATAGTGTACTAATAATTTGACATGAGCAAAACTAATTCGCTTGTGTCATCCAACACGGTTCTGTGCTACCCTGATCCAATTACAGTCACGATCTTGACTATATTTTTGTTGGATGGCACAAGCGATAAGCGAAGGGAAAACTAGGTCCAGCTGTGGGCAAAGACAGGCTATGGATGATGATGATGATGACAAATCAGTTGTGTTTACATTACGCTCACAGTAAGCGGCTAACTGATAGTAATGTTGTTGTTCTGTCCATAAACTGCTTACTGTACGCATAGTGTGAAAGGTTTATTCTGAATTAACTGTCTGCAGCGAAGGTCCGAATTGTTTTTTTTTCGCACCGAATTGTACAAACGGTAGCCTATGTCCTTTCCCAAGATACAATTTTGCCAGATTTTCTATATCTGCTCAGTGGTTTAGGCGTGAAAAGCTAACAGACAGACAGAGTTACTGTGGCATTTATAACAGTAGTATGGATAGTATTGGTAGCTAACTGATAGCTTAATGTGCCCCAAACTGTTAGGGTAATGTTAACATGCTCTCCCGTAAATAAAGGTTATAACTTTCATGAGCTTTGGCATGTTGTGGTTCTGGTTTAAATAGGTGAAAAAGTGTAACGGGGCAGAAATACTAATAAAATGTGTATCGTAAAGTCTAAATTCAGTCTTGGTGACGATCCTCAAAGATTTTCAGGGACGTTATGAATTTTCCGAAGTCTTATTTAATTTAATTTTGAAACTATTTCAACAACATACCAGCTTGCTTTCGCATGTTGTCTCGTGTGCATAAATGTGGTAGTGCCGTAGGAAGAATAAATAACAAATAAAAATGTATAAACGTATCAAAATAAAATTATTTTCCACATTTTTCGTGGGAGTTTATTTTCTATGCATTATGTGCCAAGCGTCTGATCTTATTCTATCTCGAAGTAGAACTAAAGTTTTTAAGTGGATTCTCTTTTATTTTCGAATAATCGCTTGGCATTACACTGAGACCGTTCTCACGGCCTCGCTCGACTCAAAAGGTACATACTGACGTGTAGGTAAAGAAAGTATATACTTCGTAAATTGACCTTTGTTAAGTAACGGGTGACCTTCGAAAATATCAACGACCGGTATTCGAATTAGGTAGCTTTAATTAAAGTGATTGCATAAACAGTCACTTACTTAACTATAGGTAAACGTTGATTCATTTTGTATTCATCTCAGTTTAATTCAGCTACTGAAGTAATCAATGTCTTGTTTTATTAAAACGGTCCTACTACGTAGTATTCAGAGCATTGGTGGTCTATTGGTAGCGGCCCAGACTTTCGATCCTTAGGTCGTGGGTTCAAACCGGTCGTGCACTAATGGATTTATCTGTTCGAATTTTTTCGTGCACTAAACCAGTAGGTACTTTCAAACGGTGAAGGGAAACATCTGAGGAAACGGCCTCTCGTATAACCTATAAAGTTCAAAAACATGTGTCAAGTGCACGAAAGGAGCCTTTGAGGTGCACTTTAAATCCTTTCAACACACTGGTATGAAGGAACTAGCGACACTACTGGTAGTCGTATTCATTTTGTAGCTGATTCATTTTGTATTCACCTCTGTTTCATCAGCTACTGAAGTACCTATTATGCTACTATTTAGTATCCGCATACAATTCCTTATTGGCAAGTATAGAGATTTGTATCATGTAGGTACAAGGGTTACAAGGCTACCGAATAGCTTTATATCGTCACTGGAAAGGCAAATTTACGTAAGCGCCACAAGGCCATTTCGAGAAAAAGCCGTTTAAAGTTTTTTTTTTCGAATTATAATCATAACTTTTTACCTAATTATCGAATTTTGATGACGTCAACGTAAGATTTCATCCTTTTTTCATTTTCTATGTCCAGCAATTCATATTATGAATTGAAAAAAAACTTTAAACGGCTTTTTCTTGAAATGGCCTTTTGGCGCTTACGTAAATTTGCCTTTCCAGTGACGATATTATGTGTTGGAACCAACTATGGTAGTTTTTTATACATTGTTTATACGTAGGAGATTTTTTTCATGTACATGTTCCTAAGGATGAACATGTCTTGCAAATAATAGTCTCACATGACAACTATAGTAGGTAGGTGACTATTAAATAGTTTGTCACTGCTATTTTACTTAATGGTGAATCGAAGGGGCTCCTTTCGTCTATTTAATACATCATGTTTTCAACGACATACACTGACAATGTTTTCTTTACTGCTCTAGAGCATAAATACAAGGCACATATTTTTTAACAGTAAAGTACATTGGTGCACGAACGGATTCGAACCCACGACTTTAGCATCAGAAGGCAGCGTCACTTCCAATAGGCCACCAGCGCTTCATGCAACGATTATGTAAGTACAATGACGGGATCGATAGTCAGCTTCTCGCTTTCGGTATATGCTGCCCACGACGTTGTCAGTTTGAATCACAAAATGTGTTTAGAACACGCTTCCGTGTTTTATCCTTTTTTATTTGTCTCAGTAATATTCTACTACTACGAGTACTACTAGATGACCTCGATGGCGTAGTGGGCGTGTGCTCGGCGGAGAAATGTTTGCATGTTCTGCAAATATTTCTTCCAGGTCTGAGTGTTATAGTATTACGTATGTAGGTATGTTTTTACAAAAAAAATACATTATATAAGTATTCTAGCAGCCATCTGTTCCCATAGTACAAGCTTTGCTTAGTTTGGGGCCAGATGGCGCTGTCTACAAATATTTGTTATTATTTTACTTGTCGTGTCAAACAGTTCTTTCGAACCACTGTGGTGAAAGGATTTTCGAAAAACATGTGACAAGTGCACGAAATGAGCCTTTGAGGTGCACTTTAAATTTTCTACTGTCTAATTAAAAAAATTAACTTTAAAGTCTAACACCGATCTGCTATACGAAAATAAACATATTTACTCTGTCACTACCTATCGTAGTTAGTTCTCAAGTAGGTAAATACCGTAAACGACGTTCTAGACATTTTAAAAGTACCGATTCCAGAGATGTCACGGTAACGAGAAAGGTTGTACGGTACGACTTGTTCGTGAAAGTTACGTACGTAAGTTAAATCGGCTCCTTCGCAGCGCGCTGTGTTAAACGGTAAACCAAAAGTCAATCTAATGGAAGCGATTAAGGTTTCTCAATTGTAAATTAGTTGCCTATTACAATAACAAATATTACAGCATGATCCAAGGATCAAAGGAATCAATCAAAAAGGATCAAGGATCCAAGGATCATGCTGTGCCGACCCCACATAGAGTGGGATGAGGGCAGGAAGATGATGATGATTACAATAACAAATATTGGTGTTTAATTTAAAACACAGGTACGATATTAAACTGTTATGGACAATTGAAAAGTTCAAAAACGGTTTCACATACTTTCAAATATAAGTACCTTTATAGTTTAAGCTGCTTTTATAGTGTTCATTTGCCATAAGACCTATATGTGTAGATAAACCATAATAAACGATCTGCCTGAGTGGGGGGCGTGACAGAGAGAAAAAAAACACGGAGAGAACGATTTTAAATAAGTATATCCAAATCTTTGAATCAGGAGTGGCTGCAAGTTTTCTTATGACTACTTGTGGCTCTGCCCACCCCATTAGGGATACGAGCGTGATACATACATACATTCAAAAATATCTCCATACCACTTTCATATATTCATAAAAATATTATTGTAATGTAGAACATTCCGTCATGTTTTCTATTCCCATCAGCAACTAAAAAACTCGCAGCAGATGATCCAATCAGACATGAGCGCTAACAGTACGATTACCTACACCAAATCTGTCATTGGCCGAAGTATGGTCGGACGTCGTCGACCGAACTCGGCCGATCAATTGTCGATGGAATCGAATGGACGATGTCGGTTGTAAGTGTATCTTGTTTTAGCGTACGCTTGATTCGATCGGCCGAGTTCGTCGACGACGTCCGACCACCTTCGGCCGATGACGGATTTGGTGTAATTGTTCCGTAACAAGACGCATACCGCGGGCGCTTCCAGTCGTGTCGGGTCCACGTCGTGGAACGGCGCCAAAGCAATTAAATGGCGAAGCCGCACGCGTCTCGTCCAACCAAATTGCTCTCGTTACTTGCACTTTTTCGTGTGAATACATCCCTATCTGTGATCAGGGTTTCTCTTCAGCGCTAAAACAAAATAATTACCAAGAGGCTATTTTTGTTTTATTACACCAGCAGTAGGAAGTGGTAGTTTTTTTTTGCTAAGATTTCTTCAGAAGATCTTTGCCTTTGCCAAAGATCTTTTAGATTAAGTATAATTTAATTTCATTTATAATTTTTAAAAGTGCTTCTATAAAAATCTTTTAAAATCTGGTTTCACTATTAGCAATAAATCTTTTTAAAATGTAGGCATGTTCGATTTAAAAACCGGTCAAGTGCGAGTCGAATTGGCACATGAAGGGTTCCGTACCATCGTACATGTACACATAAATGTTTCTTGTATAGGGCCCCCTTTTATTTTTTATTTGAAATTTGTTGTACAGCGGCAATAAAAATAAGCACTCTGTGAAAATATCAACTCTACCTATTATGGTTTATGAGATACATCTCGCTTTCAGACGCATGGACAAACGGCGGAGGTTTAGTAATAGGGTCCCGTTGGCACCCTTTGGATACGGAAACCTAAAAAATGAAAACATAGCCGAGACTTGGAAGTTATTTCTGGAAAATACAAATAAGGCGCCTTTCTCTGAGTCTAAGAAACAAACACAAACTGAGTCTCCCCTGAGGTTTTATGTCTATTTATGAATAGCAGAAATAGTACAGTGTATGTACTTATGATGTGAGTGAAGTATACATCTCTTGTAGCTGACTGTACCCATAAATTAAGTTTATCGTGTGAAATTGAAGCAACATCTGCGCCTTTGCGTCGTAATGTGAAGCTCGGATATTAATTGTTTCTGTCAAGTTCACCTCACTCTTGTTTGGAAGGCTTATGATTTAGTGCAATTCACAAGAATATATAACCTCTCAGAACATTAAATTGTTTAGTTCGGATTTGAAGTCGAAGTGAAATCGAGTTGTATTTAATTTGACAGGAAATTTCCCGTCTTACTGCTGATCCTGTCGGTAGTAACACGGCGAAAAATATTGGTTGTACAGCTGGCAAGAACACGGGCAATAAACGGGATGTACTACTGTAGTTATCAATGATTTTATATTATATTTCTTCCGCAGTGGGAATCGAACCCGCGCCTCTTGCGTCTCAGCCGAGCAACCGCCTGCCACGCCACCGAGGACTTCAAAACACATTGCTTAATTACATTATCATATTTATCTAAAACAATCGCGACATGACATGGAAATAAATGTCCAGTATACACAAATGGTTCGCAAATCCTCATTTAAGGCTACAGAGTAAAAATGGCCTTGCCCTAAATAAGACAGACCTGAAATTCTCGAGAGAAAAAAGACCAAACGCTCCCCGACCTAAGCATTGTTCGTAACATGATGGCTGGTATTATACAGAGTGAGTAGTTTTATGTGGTTGAAACCTATTTTGGTCCACGACCGTAATCCGTTCAGATAATATCAATGTTTCAAATTTTTCAAACATGTTTAGGTTCAACAGAAACGGCTAGAAGAGAGTTCGTTAAAATAGCTTTTGATATTTTTTATTCAGATTTGAAACTAACTCATAGTTAGTCCCATACAGTGTCAAACCTGACTTTTTCTACCTGAAGAAATCCCTCCTGCAGAAATCCTCGCTAATTTCGAATGAAACTTAGATATTAATTTTCCACCTTGCAGCCAAAAATCTGAATTACGGTGATTTTGAATCGATAAATTCCATAATCCACATACCTACTTTAAGTAGGCATATTATTATTGTATCAGTTAGCTGTAAGTGCGCGATTGGAGCCTTTGAGGCGCACTTTTAATCCTTTCACCACACTGACACGACTAGTAGTAGTATTAGACTACCTAAGAATGTTAGAATTTTAAACATAATAAGTGTGATTGATTCAAATGCCATCACATCATTTGGGAGTATCGGAATAAACGAGTGGGTTGAATGTTAAAGCTTGAATAAAATGATATTACCATGTTATTGCTCAGACCTCGGGCTTTTAAAAGTGCTTTAAGCCTTTATACTTTGCCGTTTATTTACTAACATCAAAGCGTTTAACACTGTTATATAGTTTTATTCAACAAAATGGGTTATTACTCGCTTAAACCCGACGCTGCCGTTATTGCATTAATTGGTACCTACCTATTATGACAATGTTCAGTGAAGTCCATTTTCGTCCAACCCTGATAGGATATACCCACTCTTGGGATTTTACGAAGCAGGATTTAAATATTATGGCGTTTATTCGTTTCGTTTGCGTTTCGTACCTACTCGTTATTACAATTTGAACGAAAGCAAAATATATAAAACTTTTACTTTACTTACTGCCACTCAGCCATAAATCATAGAAGTATAAATACTTGGAGGATATAATCGACTTGTGGACACAGCGAAAAGATGAAGACTACGCGAACAAAGTCACAGGGTCCACGAGTCTGTATGATATATTTTTCTTTTTTGTTTATTTATTCGTAGGATCAATGTCTATCATAAATCAGACGCAGACAAATCTCAGGAAGTCACCCCCAAATATCAATCTTCTGAATCATCACAATGGAGGGGGTTGACTTTTATATCTCTTTGTTTCAGCAGCGCAGCGCTTCTATAAAGTCCGAGCGAGATCTCTTCTCATTCATTAAGCACCCCTACAATTTCCGAGGTCACGTTACTGTTCTTTCGTTCTTTTAAAGTTGGCTTGGGAGTCTTATTTCCTAAATAAGGGTTGTGTTAAAGTTTCCAGCGGCAGTTGGACCCGGGTTACGTCAGACTCGGTCGATAGCACCCGGCGCACCCAGATACGCTTGAACAGACTCGACGACGAATTCAACAACTTTTAATACTCACTTAGTTTTGAATTTTGTCGATATTTCTGTTGCATTTTCTTGTTATTCTTGTGAAACAGAAGAACATGAAATTGTAGAGGAGAGTGAAATGCTAAATTATGTATGCCAAGTATAGTTAAATGAAATAGAAATGATAGGTGTAAAACTTTTGAATTGAAACTATAGGTATAGGTTTCGATTAATATGTACTTAATGTAGAGCTTTGTTACCTATACTTAAGTATAAATTTAGAAAAAGCAAAATAACCTCGCTATATTATGGTTATTTACGTGCGTGAGGTATAAATAGAGGTTTTGAAATTCCCCTATTGTTTGGTTTAATCTGTGGTAAAACCAGTTTCTTATCAGATGTACAGAACAGAGAGAATTGGCCCGTAGTATGCAACGGGTTAGAATGGAATTTAAACTCGCTAATTCTAAACTTCCAGGTTTCACTGTAAGATTTAATTATGGCACACGTTTTGAAGTCCAAATGTAGCTCTACATTTTACTGGTTAGCAAATTGTACCCAGAACTGCGTGTCCTCTGAATCAGTGTGCGGGGTCTATGTTATTGCTCAGACCTCGGGCGTTGGGTCTAGTTTAGTATATGAGATAGACAGGCACTATACGAAACTATTATTACCTGACCCTTTAGCACCAGGACAAAATCTATCTGATCATAAAATCCGATGTAACCGAAACGTGTAAGATATAAACAAAATGCCGGGTCGGATTTTTGGGTTTTATTGGCAGCAGCTTGTGGAACCGCTGCAAACAAAACAGAGCTATAAAAATTTAAGACCACACCAACGTTATTAGCCAAAAGGTATGATATTTGCAACGGAATCAATACTTACAAGCTAAGAAATAAAATGGAACTTTAGCTTCTAAGTCGTTCGTAATTTTTTAGGTCATTCGAAGGTCTCCGTTTTTCGTCGTGGCATAACGATAGACAAATTGACGTGCTCGGTAGTAAAGCATGCAGCGCGGTAAAGCACGGCTGACATTATAACATCATCACCATCATGCCAGCCCGCATTCACACTCTATTGGGACGTCTCTTTAACACGCCATTCTTTCCTATCATGCGCTAACTTAACCTTCAGACATTTAAGGCCATCACCGACGTAGCTATAATATACTAAAATAAATAAATAAATATTTGTGGACATTTTACACAGCGCCATCTAGCCCCAAACTAAGCAAAGCTTGTACTATGGACACCAGATGGCTGACAGAATATTTATATACTTTTTTTAAACACAATACTACAACACCCAGACCCGGAAGAAATATATGCAGAACATACAAACATTTCTCCCGGGAATCGAAAAAATAAAAGGAAGCTACCTTTCAAATTTCAGGTTTCTAGCTTCAGTAATTTGTCCTGTGCGTTGGTTGCAAAAAATGGTTACTGTTCTAAATATATAGAATATTAATAGCTACGTATGTGAAATTCTATTCGGCAAAAAGTTTTTTAGTTTCGTCATGAATTTATTTTGAGTTAAGATCGTATATTATAATATGTTTATAAACACGTTCTTGGTACTGGTAATTTGGTTGTAACCCAATTTTGTGTAGTTTGTCGCCGTGGCTATAGTCGCTAGTACTATTATTTATTCTGTGCTATAGCGAACTTTCATCCATTTAAGGTCCGACCTCCGATAAACTTGTAAATGCCAGTGGTTTATACATTTTGTTTTGTTTTCAGGTAAGTTAATTTTAGTTGCAGCGCGGTTAATCTTCGGTAGCGGTAAGTTAAACTAGAATTCATTTAGTAAGGAAATACTGAAGAGAACATTCAGTCTTACTGCTAATATCCCTTTAAAGGTATATACTTGGAATGTTCAGTACTTGCTTACATGAAGCTAGGTATTCTTATTTCCCTCAGGCTGAGTCTACGAATTTCAACGACGTACCTTCCTACAAACATGAAATGAAATTATCTACCTAGGTCGGTTCCCAGGATTTGTTTATTTTGCAAAAAACAACCACAATTTATCTACCTAGTCGTGCCACTAGCTCTTTCGAACCAGTGTGATGAAAGGAATTAAAGTGCGCCTCAAAGGATCCCTTCGTGCATTTGACACATATTTTTGATTTTTTTTTTGGTTCTACGACATTCCGGTTTCCTGACGATGTTTTCCTTCATCGTTTTAAATTTTACGAACAGAAAAATCCATTGGTGCATGACCAGTTTTGAACCCACGACCTTAGGATTGGAAGACCGAGTCACTACCAGTAGACCGCCAGTGCTCTCCAAAAAAAAGAGCAATGAGAATAGAATTTCAACGATTTGTTCTCATAACCTTTCTTCCCAGTATCTCGCTCGTATTTTGGCTTCTATGCCCACTATCTCGCTCTAGTTTCCCAGTACGCCGCTCCTCATTCGACTCTCATTCCCGGAATATTATTTGCACTAGCTTTGCTGGTACAGATACTAACAAAATTTAATATACTAACGATTAAAAGATTCACTAGATAATATTCTCTCCAACATGATGGGGCATCTATATGGGCGATGGGCTGATCAACTGTCACCATGGCTCACCATATCTATCTCGGGACTTTAAATCAAACGTGGCTGGAAGTTTTCCTATGATTAGGTACTTGTGGTACTGCCCACCCCATTAGGGATACGGGCGCGATAATAAGTACGTATGTATGATTCATAAGATTTTTAACCGACGCGACTCCAAAAAAGGAAGAGGTTCTTAATTCATCTGTATTTTTTACTAGCTGCCGCCCGCGGCTTCACTCGCGCGGTACCCGGATGAAAAATAGCTTATATGTTAATCCAGCACATGAACTATGTATATTCCAAGTTTCATTCAAATCCGTTCAGTCGTTTGGGCGTGAAAGAGTAACAAACATCCATACATACAAACTTTCGCGTTTATAATATTAGTAGGATTTGTTTGTATTTTACTTCTCCAAATGTTAATCGATTTTTAACTCTATTTAAAATACATAACGTTAATATTTTATTCTACATAAAAACGTCATCGTGCACTTTGGAGCGAGGTGTCCGTTAGCCCATACATTAATAAAAAAGTAAGTTCGTATGAGCTAGTGGCCAACTCTTGTGACGGAGTTTAAATGCCTCCGTCATGCCTTAATGACCTTAAAGGCTTAATTATGATGTAATCTAACCCAGAACCTATTGTTTCTTAGGCATCTAAACAGACCCAACATCCATCTCAGTTTACATTAGATAGTTAAATACGGAGCATCATAGTAACAGTTACGAAACAACTGTACTTACCTTAAGTTGTTTGTTGCCAAGTATATCTAAGTTTTGATTGTTTTGTTAAAGTATCCGAATTTCAGCAAATCCTAGGACTTTGTTAACCAAGGATCTTTCGCTTAGCTTACCCCCACTTGCACCAACTTGGTTTATTGTTATAATGTGGTAAGACATCGTTGCTGTCGGATTTAATTTTAGAAATTAATTTCTTTCTGCTATGTAAGCGTTCAATCAGCATACGAATCAGGCGGAATTTCTACAATATTTAAATATTGCTTCTCAAGTTATTCAACTTCAAATTCAAGTAAAACGAAGTAATAGAAAATACGAGTACCTATCTACCGCCTTGAAGCTGAGTCAAATTGCAACCCATTCACTGACGACCGACAGCATTTGCAAATGTGGGATAACTCTGCGGCGCCGTGCAGTCAACAGAAAATAGACACACTTTTTTATTTACTTTATTTATTACCTACATTATTAATAATAATAAAATTAGGTTTGAAAATGCACATTTACTCGTACTTTTTCAAACTTATTATTATTTGGCATCACATGAAATGTGTAATACATAGGGTGTTGCGTAAATAGTGGTCCACCGTTAAAGATTTGATTAAACAGATAATTTACTGATATTATAATGTTAACCATTTTGCTGTAGTTTCAACAAAAACTATATTTTTTTATTTTGATTTATGTTAATTACTGCTGAATACAAAAGTGATCATATAAAAAATTGTTCTTTATGTAAATTTAGAGCTGTCGAATAAAAAAATATTTCTTCTCTATTTTAACCCTAATTTTTAACATGTCATGCAAATATTAAAGTGCGAATTTTGTCAAAATATATGTACTACACTGAAAGTGGTTAAAATTATAATATGTTATAGTAAATTATCTGTTTTATTTTTATCTAATCCATAACGGTGGACCACTATTTACGCCACACCCTGTATACGATTAATAGGTACTTATTGCCAATTGACCTTTGCAGTGAAGCTAGTCATCGACACCCGTAAGGTTTCATCTATCAATCGCTCTTTAAGGCCACCACCTTCAGCAATCGGATTATGACGTCACATGTCGGTGGTTTAAGTTATTAACGGGTCGGGGATGATCCAGGTCGGTGCACTCCCTCAGCAGTCAGCAGCGTGTATTGCGAGTGCGGACGGCCGCGGCCGCGCCCTCTCCCGCCGCCGCTCGTGGCGAGGCGGAGCGCCCAGCGGGGCTCACGCACAGTCCTCATCTAACCGCGAGTGAGCGCGCTGCCTGCCGCGGCGCGCCCTCCGCTAACGTAGCGGGCACATGCCTACGAAATGTCACCTACCTACATTTCCCGATAACGTCCGATTAGCAATTAACATCGCCAAATAGCACGTAAAGTGCGCTGCGCGATTCATCGGCTCTATACATTTCGAGTGAAGTTTTTATTGAGTAAGAATTGATGTTTAGATTCATAATTTTTAGGACTGTGTTGTTAGAAGGCCTTGAATGGCAATGTTTTTGTGCGGTCGTTTCGCCGGTAATTATGTCGTGTGTGCATGCCGAGCGTGACGTACTTGTGTGAGGTGTAGTGTTTCTTCTGCGAAAGAGGAAATAGCAGGCGCGAAACGGTTGTTGCAATCTTACAATGCAATGTAGTTGTGTGCCGGTAAATAATGCATGTTTCACATGGATTCGACTGTGACGTACTAATCCGGTTTTTGTTTACGGACCCGATGCTGATTGTGACCTTGGCGGTAAGACATGAGACACTGTATCACCATTCTGTATTTTATGCTAATAAATCATTACGTTGAGTTCTGAATCCTGTCTAGACGAATGCTCTTATATATTATGTAACCTCACACATTATCTCTGTCTTTAAAAATGACTGATAGATGAGAGTTAACCTAATTCATTGTGGACAGGAATTTATCGTTGTCTATGATAAGAAAATCAAACCATAACTAATAATGTACTTCCATTATCTATCTAGTAATCAAACACTCTGCTGTTATTTCTGTAACTAGAGTAGGTATATAGAAAGTCAATAGTTACATTGCATCGATCTAACAGTAACCTGGAAGGCAGTCTCGAGTGGTTAAGCTGCCATTGTAGGAATAAGTACCAATTATTTTTTACTACCACCAATTACAGGCAACCGGCAAAGATGTCTTATCAATTGAAAATCCATAAAACACGCGTAACTTTGCGTGAAGAATAATAATTCCTTTGAGTAAAATAAGGTATAACGGTGCCCAATCGGTAAATGGCTTACGTTTTGAACCTAAACTAGCTTATACGCACAGATTCGCTTGCGTAATGTGAATTGTACATTTTTTTGGGATTATAAACACCCTGAAACATGTGTCCATTACTAGTTATAATATAAGTACCTATATGAGAACCATTTTCAATATATATTTACGATGAAAAAATGAAATGAAAAATGTGCGTGCGTTGATGTCTTTTATATGATAATAAAAAGAAATAAGTATAAGTTTTGAAAAAAATGCGATGAACACCTCACGATGAGTTATATTGATATGAGATTTGTTCTTTATATAAAATCGGGTAAGGGCAGGGACAGGATGATGAGGTACACAAATAATATTTAAATTCAAAACTGATAAATGCCAGAATTTTCGTATATGTATTTCGGATTCCGGACAGAAAGGAACATTGTGTTTGTATTTTATATCCAAAAGTTACTTTATTTACATGCAAACGTACAATACATATCACAATAATATTTGTTTCTGTATTTTTTATGTTATTGTAACACGTATTGGGCCCTAAAGTGGTTGAGATATTATCATAACAATGACATAAAAGATGATTCGCTGAAATTCTGTTAAACCTACTAACATCAATTACAATTGCGTACATACATGTACAATAATAGAACCATTGCCACAGTAATTAATTCATACAGTCCATAGTTTGAAGAGCCATTGTTACGATGAAAACAAAAAATGTGACACTTATAATTCAGAACTTATGTCAACAAAGCGTCAGTACTTAACCTAAAACTTACATTTTCATGACATGTTTATGGAACTTTTAAGTAGTACTAATAGTTAAAATAAAGTGTATAAACTTATGTTGTGAGAATTATTCACCCAGAACTAAAGTGATTTAATGGTAACAACGAAAATACGCTACGGTTTCTTAACATAAATTGTATCTCCAGTTTGGCTGACTTCAGCCAAACTGGAGTAAAAAATGTATAAAAGCTAACTTTATAATCTAGAAAAAAATTGGAATAAAATACTAATACAAGAAAGGTTTTAATATGATATAACAATTTTCAAAATCATATTTTATGTTTCACTAAGCATTTGGTTAAGGTCTTTATGAGTCTACTAGCTACCGCCCGCGGCTTCGCTCGCGTGGTACCTCGATAAAAAGTTGCCTAGTAGGTATATTCCAAGATTCATTAAAATCGGTTTAGCCGTTACGGCGTGATTGAGGCACAAACATTCAAACTTATAAGTAGGATAAGATGCCATTATGTAGGCCTAAATAGGCAGTAAGTAGGACTATAAATAAATATAGTAGCACCACAAATATTGTGCACCTCGGCAAACTTCGTGCTTTGTATAAAAACCGAATTTGTTCGAATATAAAATTAAAATAATAACTGAACCACCCTTTAAAAATCTACATATTTATTGTAACATCTCTGTATTACAATATGAATTAGTATCATCATCGCGTTAGTTCGTATTTCAGAAACTAGACGAAAATTGCCTAGGCGCACAATATTTGTGGTGTATGAGTATTTTATTATTCTACCTACTAATGTATTAAACCCGATAGTTTGTGAAGATTTGTATGTATGGCTCAACCGCGGGGTAAGGGCATGGCGAAACTTGGAATCTACATAGCTTATATAGATTACAAGATCCTAAAATAGCTACTTTTTATCCGGGTGCCGAGGGAAACCGCGGGTGGAAGCTACTCATTGAATATAGAAATAAAAAAGGCTCACGACCAGTTTTATCGGATAGTATTAAAATTACCATACATAAATTTGCGCCTATTCGCCTGTTTCCGGCAGCGTAACCATATACTCACATCATCGATTCCCTTTGCTTTATTTACATTCACCATATTCTTCATTCATTTTTAAGTTTGAGTATTCAAATAAAAAAAAAATTGTGGATATTTCACACAGCGCCATCTAGCCCCAAACTAAGCAAAGCTTGTACAATGGGAACCAGATAGCCGATAGAATACTTATATACTTTTTGTAAATACATACTTATACTTATAATACATAATACTACAACACCCAGACCCGGAAGAAATATTTGCAGAACATACAAACATTTCTCCCGTAGCGGGAATCGAACCCTTGCGTCTCAGCCGAGCACTCGCCCGCCACGCCACCGAGGTCGTCATTTAAATTTAAATCCGTTCAGCGCAGCGGTTTGGATGAGATTGATCATCCAAATGATCATGATGTTCCGGTGACAACAAAACCTGTCAAAATTATTGGTATTGTACCGCCTTCGGCGAGACCCTTTGAACTCCTAATAAAACAAAGTAAAAGGAAACTTTTTCTTAACAACATTTGCATTTTATTTGACGACCTCTTCGGAATAACTTGCGAAGTAGTAAAACAGAAGTTAGCTATAATGGTTGTTGTATCAATGACTTTTTTCAGATATATTTAAGCGTGCTGGAAATTTATTGAATTAATATATAATTTTCTCAGCTAAAACAACAGCCAGGTCGATCGATCCGCCTAAAAGGTTCGGTGCTCATGAATCTGAATCAAACGTTTGTATTTTGAGTCCGAGTCGAATGACCCTTTTCAATGTCATACAGATTGTGTTAAAATTCCAATTGTGTGGTAGGCAGGCGCCTATAATGCGATTTTTGCCCGACTTTCGGCTGGTGAATAATTAAATGAACGCTTTATGGGCTAGTGGCACCGGCGGCCGGTCATAAAACACCTTGGCCAAAACTCTTACAGCATGATCCTTGGATCATGCTGTGCCGACCCCACATAGAGTGGGATGAGGGCAAGAAGATGATGATGATATGGGCTAGTGGCAGATATGCACGTTTGAGTCATGGAAATTAGAAAATCTTTTTATGCAGCTCACTAAAGCGTCTAAAGGAAGGTGGAATTTGATCGGCACATCCTGTGTTCGATGGAGCTCGAGTATCAGATAGGCCGGGCAAGTGCCTTCTGGCTGAATAATCCAAGGGCAGGGCCGGGCAAGATATACGGCCGCGATAATCTTCACTCAAGGTCCATGAAGGCAAATCGCTGAATACGATACAACTTTCTTGTCGAGATGGCAAATAGCACCATCTCGACATGTCGAGAGGATTTGTCAAAAAGGTGGTCGAAGAGTTTAGCAACGATTTCTGATATTTTCATGTAGATATCAGTACGGCATTTTATAGTAATATTGTAATATCATTGCATCGATATATGTTAATAATAATAGTATAATGTCGATCTTCCAACCCCCCACACCATTATTTCCAATTTAAACGACGAAATATTTCAATTTAACCCTAGTAAATATTAATGTAACATTTATGTTAACGCGTTTAAAAATAAATCGTAATCAACTAAAATTACCAGACAGATTAATAACTTAAAATGGTAATAACTGAAGTTAATTATGCTAACCGTGTTTAACGCAAGTAAGGCTCTGAATTTACGACATAACTACCCGCCTAATGTGAATTCATGGGCATAATTTATCCGAATGCCATGGCATTTTAATGAGGTCTATAGAATTTTTGGTTCTGCTTCTTAAACAATTATATAAAACATTTGTAACTCTTTATAGCTATATCTAAAACAATTTTTTTATTATTAGTGACACTTGTAGAAGTTTGTAAATAAGTTGTGACTTGAAATATCATTAGTACAGGCTACGGTTATCGTGTGAGAAAGCCGTTGACTGAAACGAATTAAAGTAATTTTACATCCTATATAGAAAAGGTTCTTTCGTGCACTAATGAAATTTGTATCGTAATAAGTGGATTAAAATAATTATTGCTCGATAGTGACACAACAAATTAGGCTCAAAATAGCGATGTTAGTATGTTTAAATTATAATAAACTAGAAAAATATTTAATAATATATTATTAAAACACAAATTTAAATGTTATTAGTCACTCACATCGGAACGAGATATAAGTTGACGACCTCGGTGGCGAGGCGGGCGAGTGCTCGGCTGAGACGCAAGAGGCGCGGGTTCGATTCCCGCTACGGGAGAAATGTTTGTTTTTTCTGCAAATATTTCTTCCGGGTCTGAGTGTTGTATTACAAGTATGTATTTACAAAAAAAAAGTATATAAGTATTCTATCAGCCATCTGGTGTCCATAGTACAAGCTTTGCTTAGTTTGGGGCTAGATGGTGCTGTGTGAAAAGTCCGCAAATATTTATATTTATATTATTATATTAAGTGAACCTGCTCGTAGGTGTTACTTCATAGTTGAGATAAATAATTTGGCAGTGTTTTTTTTTTAAACTTTACATTGCTTCATACGCAGAATTGATGCAAAAAATATTTATACTCAGTATGCTATTTACTGCTTCTCTCCTCAAACATGTTGTAAAAGGCTACGAAGGGATAGTATCCTCTTCAACATAATGGACCATCTACATGGGCGATGGGCTGATCACCTCTCACCGTGGTTCACCGTATCCATCTTGAAACTTGAATCAGGAGTGACTGGAATGTTTTCTTATGATTACTTTTGGCTCTGCCCACCCCATTAGGGATACGGGCGTGATAATATGTATATTTATTCAGTCATAATAATAATATCTCGTAGGTTTGTATTGAGGTCATAATAGCATCATATTGTTTTCACTTTGAATACATGAATCAATTTTAATGTTGAAAGAATTGCATTGAGTGGATGAATGGGTGTTGTGAAAATGAAAACCTGTAGCTAACATTTTAGACCTATAAATTGTTGTGTAGGTAATAAAAGTATGTATTTGCATTATGAAATGGATCGTTGTTTGAGTTACTTGGTTAACGTTATGGGGTATGGGCTTATATTTTTCTGTATAGGTACATTTTTCAAAGTATCTGTTAAAACGAATATTTAAACGAATTCGTTTACTTAGTTTTTTTTTAGACTTATTGCACCTAATTTTTACGTCTGTGGAAAATTCCGTTAATCGTTATGAACATTTATTGTATTTTTATTCAGATGTCTTCATTTAAATTTTAAATAACATGCCGTTGTCAAATTATTCTCAGTTATGAATAATGTGCTCAACGGTCGCCTTTTATCTTGTGATTTCATGGTGCAGCGGATAAACCATAATTCTTTCAAACTGTTTGAAATAGTTTATGTTTGCTAGCAATTTGTCTTGGTTCAACTGTATGTTGCCTGCTTCACACAGCCGATTCTGGCATGGCCTATTGGACAGTTGGTTTCGCCGTCAAATAGAATTCCGCCTGAATATAGCCTGAGCACAGCCTGAGCACTTCAAAACTTATGATTTAACAATTATCAGCCATTACTTAAGTTATTCGATAAGATTTGGAAGTACTTTCCATATTATTAGATAGGTAGGCGCTAATACCCCAGATTCCAGATACATAGTTTAAGTACCACATTTCTTGTATCATGGGTATCAGAAATTACTAATTGTAATCTGTAGTAGGTACTAGTGTTCCGGATCTGGGCCCAGAATAACTATTTACAGAACATGTAAACATTTCACCCGAAAAACCCGCATCTCTCGCATTTCAGTCGGACATTTGTCCGTCACGCTACCGAGGCCATCAGGTAGTACACAAAGGACCAACATTCTATTATTTTAGCAAAAAAAATCCGCTAACAATGTCCAAAGGAAACCTAATCCATTGTTTTTTTTTTCAATTGTGGTGGCATCAACATCAGATGAGGAAAGCTATAAGTGACCTGATAATATTTTACAAGAAACTTACTAAAATTAAGAACAGGAAGGAAAACTTGTTATATTTTTATTTCAGAGGAAAACAAACAGTCTTACTAATAACTGAATACTATACTAATAACTAAACCATTGATACAGCTAGCGACAATTTAAAAGTTTCCGCATACCAAGCCTATAAAAGCTTGCTTATACTGAACAAACCAGAGTTAAACAAGTAAAAAATAAAACTGGTTAAGTGCGAGTCAAATTCGCACACGAAGGGTTCCGTACCATCGTACATATAGGTATTGAAATGTTTCTTGTATGCCACCTATTATAGGTGGTAGCACGTTCTTTATTAAAATCAAGTAAAAAATTCAACATGAAAACTCGGTTCTTATATTTTTGTAAAAATAAAGAAATAATAAATAATAAATAAATAACACCCAACAGTCACATACACAGTCCTGACTCCACACTAGGATTTCGTGTCGTGGGTATCAGAAACTACGAGTACCATGGTACCACAACACCCAGACCCGGAAGAAATATTTACAGATCATGCAAACATTTCTTCCGCAGCGGGAATCGAACCCGCGCCTCTTGCGTCTCTGCCGAGCAATCGCCCGCCATACCACTGAGGTCGTCAAACGCAGAGGTCGATAATGATACTTATTTTTTGGCTGCCATTTTGAATCCGTCATATTGAATATATTTTTCACCTCGGGCAGTAGCACGGCATCGTCCTCTATGACGTTTGTTTGAGCACCCCCCAAATGTAACTGATTGTTTTCGAGATATCTTCCGTCAAAGTTTGTATAGCGGCCATTCCTCATCGCCGATCGAGTTTGATTGACCAGGGTTCATGTCCACATTCACGAAACAGGAATGGTCTAGGTCTTGTAGTTTCGGTTGGCAATAGTTCAACTCCCTGATGAGAAGCAGTTTTCGAAGATTTCTGATTTTTCCCTTACTCGACTTGACACTCCGAACAAAAGCCCTGTACAGAATTTTCACCCATCGCGACTCTTTCTGGGAGAAAAATTCTGTCAGTGAGCGAGTCAGTGAGTCGGATTACTATTAACTAAACGAGTAGTTAAAGTTCATTAGCATAGTACCCGGATAAAAAAAATATCTTGTGACATGTCTGGGTCAGTTTTGTTTCGATTGTGTACGATTTCTGTTCAAAAGTTCTTCTAGATAGTTGAAAATTTCTGCTTTATTTTTAGTTACAGGAAACCCCTTACAAAGCTATATAGGTGTATCCTTTACTTTATTTACCTCAAACATTTAAGATCGGCCAAGGTATATACATAACGTGTTGACCCGTTGACTGACTGAAATTCAGTGTTTCAATCCAATATTTGAAGTATAATAAACACAGAGAAGTCCTATAAGTTATGAAGTATATCAAACTATTTACTACTAGATATGGTACCTTTCAAATCATATGTTTTATATAAATGAAAGTGAAATGAAATAAAGTAAGAATAACGCTTAAGGACTACTTTAAAAAGTCTTAAATCTACATTGCATACCTACCTACGTACTATAATTATTAACTACTTAAAGAAAGAGTAGCGGGTAGATTTTTCGGTTGGGCTTCGAATATCAGGCCCATGCTTGAAACTGCGCAATAAATACCGATAGCGAAAAATAGTCCTAAGAACGAAAATACGCGTTGGAAAATTAGTTGTTAGTAGACCACAATCGCAAAAGCTTTTACACAATTTTTCTAGCTTTGTCTTGATTCAAAAAGGTTCCATTGAAACCACCCAAATCCTTATCTAAAGCTTTTATACTACGCGACCACAATAAAAGCTACTGATCACGTACTCGAAGCTCGCAATGGCTTTAATCCTCCGAGGCTGTCTCGCCAGGCCACAGATAAGGAGGACAAACGGCTTACTTATAAACGGCGGTCGATTCATAACAACCCTTGGTTTTGCTCAGTATTTAGATGGATGACCGCTATAAAGGTGTTAGGAATTCGAACAGCGCTTCAGTGAAGGGCACGGTACGCTGTCGGAAGTTCGTAACCTTGGTGACAAGGTTCATGGCATGGTGGAAGCGTATTACAGCGGACTTTAGATGTCCGTTCCCTTCATGACTCTCAAAACCATCCTGGTGGTAACCATAATCTTGTTCTTTCAGGATTTTATGAGTAATTTATGTAGACAATTTCACTAAAATGTTTCATATTACTATGGCGCATTATTACTGGAGTTCCAAGCTGTCAAAGTTACGGCAAAATGACATTACAGATGGAGAGTGATCTAGCTATTTCATTTGAACTGAGATAGCTATCCCCTTTATCGATCCAGGCCAACTTTGTACGCACTGAATAGACCAATAATACTACGTATTTACAAACTTACCAAGCAGACATCTGGTAGTGATTTACGATGTAGCCAAAATAAATTGCCTATTCGGTTATGGCAATGCTCGTTATCGCATTTATAAATCACGATTTGGCTGACATCCAGCCATCTCAATTAGCCGTTGACAACACTTTATCGCGTCCTTTGGTAATCAGCAAGTGAAGGTGGTCGCCTCTGATCCGAATCACATTATATGACAATCAAATCGCTATCTTCTTTGGTGCTACATCTGCAAAATGCTGAATGATACTCAGAAGTAGCTGTAGTTCGATACTTAACTCAGACATTACAAATATAGGTATATCCCTTACGATGTAGGTATCCCATTTGTAATATTCCTGATTTTCATGTTTGTATTTTTATTAGCTCAATATATGAAACGAAATTTAATCAACACACTTGATCGGTGTTGCCAGATTTTTGTGTCAAATTCGATGTGTTATGTCGCGCTTGCAAAATGTTATTCAATGCTAAATCATAAAGGATCCCCGCCATGTGATAATATTCAGAGCATCGCTGAATGTGATGATATAATAAGATGTACTTTTAACCATACCAAGCCAACATATAGGCTAATTCTTATATAAGCTTAAGCAGAATTTAAACACGTGCAGGGTTTCAAAAATGGAGAACTGAGTGAACTACATTCTCGTGTTACCATCAACACCAAGATAACGTCACGGTTTCTTATTAGAAGATTATATATTGACCTCGGTGGCGTAGCGGGCGATTACTCAGCTGAGACGCAAGAGGAGCGGGTTCCATTCCTGCTACGGGAGAAATGTTTGTATGTTTTGATGAAATACTTCTTCTGGGTCTGGGTGTCATAATTTTATGTATTTACTAAAAAAAAGTATTTAAAATATCAGCCATTTGATAAGCTTTGTTAAGTTTGGGGCTAGATGGCGCTGTGTAAAATGTCCACAATTATGTATTTATCATAATTTATCTATACTAATATTATAAAGCTGCAGAGTTTGTTTGTTTGTTTGAACGCGCTAATCTCTGGAACTACTGGTCCGATTTGAATGATTCTTTCAGTGTTGGGTAGTCCATTTATCGAGGAAGGCTATAGGCTATGTTTTTTTTTCAAAATTAGGGTTCCGTAATAAAATTGCTATTTTGTAACACAAAGTGTAAAATCGAAAACCTATTTTTGCGTGCGCTGCAAAAACTATTGACAATAGAACAAAATGATGTACTACGGGTTTGTAGATCTCATTAAGACCTACAAAAAAGTCCGCAAGAACATATATCTAGCTATCATGGTTTAATCACAATAACCGATTTTGTGTTCAAAATAATTATTAAATCGTCTGAAGAAAAAAAAACTACGTTAAATATGTATCGTAATATTAATCTTTATCAAAATTAAGCATTATGTTATCAAGAGTATTTATGTAGAAGTAAAATACTTTTTGTTTCATCTCAATCGGATATTTCGTTTAAAAGTTATCACGTGTGTAAGATGTTAAGAGTTGGTAGGGAGGCTATAATATAGGCAATATTTAATCTGGGTATTTCCACGGAAACGAGAAAAACGCGGGTGAAACCGCGGGGCATAGCTAGTTTGTTTATATTTGTACATTGTGTAGATTTTAACCCGTTCCAAAATTCGTAGAGAACCCAGTAAACTGCATTCTAGTGACACCACCTAGATTCTTATTTTGCGAACAAAACCTTATTAAAACCAAACCTAGCTTTTCATGTAATACGCTAATGAATGGAAGTGTAAGTGCCCGACCGTGTTCGAGACAACGAGGTTCGGGACATTCTTGATTATATTTTTAGTGTTCCACACAGAGCTTGTAAAAATTGAGTACAATTATTTGAGAAAATTAAGATTTAGTAATATAACATATATTGTATGAAAAACAAATAACAAATAATGAGCCCAATAACAAGCCTCAGTGGCAACTTGGCCGATTTGGCGTTGTATATTTGTATGTTTGTATTTTTGTATATTTGGGTAATCGGTGAAGGGGTTGTAAAGATATTGGGTTCCTAAGGGGATAAAAAAGTTTTACAAATGTGTCGAGTGGGATGCCATATGAAAGGGCTTTATTTGTACATTTCAAAATAAAATAAAATAAAAATTATCCCTGGACCTAAAGTTTTTGAAATACAATGAAAAAAGTAATTTTTAGCAAATCGTTGCTCTCTTTTTTTACAGTTTCGATGTCTTCGAAGTTCACGTTAGACTGGATATCAGCTAGATAGCGGTATAACAAGTTAGCGTCGACATAAAGTCTTGATTTTGTACTGTAATCAAGACATTGGAACTTTTACTTTTTATAGAATAGACATGGTCTAATAAGAACTAATAAGGATAAGAATAATTAGAATAAAGAATAATTTATTGCAACAAAACAGGTGTAGCGGTACATATAAATAGAATAACTAAAATAACTAAGTAGTGACATAAAGATTTTTGACAGCTCTATAAATAAAATGAACTGTCACTTTCATTTTGAATAAGCACCAAGCAAACCCGTAGGTACGTACATACATAGGTATATTATGTGAATTTTCAAACAATTGTTTCTTATCGTCGATAGATGAAAGCCGCGTAGTGAAAGTCGAGCCATTACCTTGCTTTTCTCTCACCAAAATAGAGCAAGAACAATTTCAAAGTCAAAGTCAAAGTTAATGGCATCTACAATTCTTCATTATATAAATAACTTTATTTAGAGTAATTTATCTACTGAATATATGTCGCAATAGCTCGAATTGATACCGAAACGTTGAACAAAGGTTCTTGAATGGCGGCCACGGACCGAGAAACGAAATGTAGGACGACCACCCACTCAATGGACCGATGATATTGTGAGGGTCGCGGGTGGCAGCACAGAATGGTTTGTCCTGGTACTGAGGAAGCCTATATCTAGCAATGGATTTATAGGAAGGCTGAGATGATGACATAGGTAAGTACGCGAAGCACTATAAGACCCAAATCAAGCATGCAGAGGCTTTCATTATGTAAATTAATACTACAAGTTGGGTTAAGTATGCAGTCACGGTGGTTATTTCTGTTTTATTATGCACTAGCGGTCGCCCGCGGCTCCGCCCGCGTGGATGTCGGTTACCGCTGCAAAAAGCCTACCCAGGAAAGACACGGTCAGTCGCGAGGTCGGCTCCCTACGCAGCGGTCGTGCAGCAGAAATCGTAATATTTTAATTTCGCCATAACTTCAAAACCAAACGTCCAATTTTAATCATTCAAAGACCAAATATTATCTCCATAAACTGTTCTTAGTGATGAAATCATTTATTTTGATAAGGATTAATAGCATGAGTAAAATAAACGCGTTTAAATGTAGTCCAAAAAAAATTCAAGATTTTTAAATAAAAAAATGGTTGCTGTGCCTCACTCGACATAGATGGGTATAGTGTGTCGCGGACTTTTTTGTAGATATTTATAAGATCTACAATTAATTAGAACATTTTATGGTTCTATCTTTTATAGTTTAGGCAGCATACGCAAAATAAGTAACTTTTCTGGTTGATTTTTTACACCTTGTGTCCGAAAAACCCAAATATCTTACGGAACCCTATTTTTTTCCAAAATAAAATATAGCCTATGTTACTCGTGGATAATGTAGCTTTCGAATGGTGAAAGAATTTTTAAAATCGGTCCAGTAGTTTTTGAGCCTATTCAGTACAAACAAACAAACAAAGTTTTCCTCTTTATAATATTAGTGTAGATTGATTGGCATGTAATGAATTACAACACACGTCGCCAACGGAAGCCTGGTGTTTGTAAACAAAATTAAACTGCGTACGAGCATGCTGGGGAAGCCGGGGCAATGCGTATAACGGAGGTACGGCGAATAACTCGTTTTTTTAATGTAACTAGCTGAAAGGTAGTCTTTTTGTTGGTATTGCAGGTATAAAAACTGCTTTGAAATATCTTTTCCGGAAAATGGGATCAAATATTGTTTTTTATAAAAAAATAATTTAAATAATAACATATTGGATTTTCATCATTATCATCAGCCAGCAGTCCACTGCTGGACATTAGGCCTCTTTTAATGAGAGCCATCGCGCCCTATCTTTGGCTTGACGCATTCAGTCTCTAGCTTTCGTATTTTTATCGTATTTAGTGATTTTTTTGGATCAGATTTAGCGTTAGCTTAATGTAACCTATAAGACACATTTTTGTGTAAATAAACTTCAATATACAAACACATCAACCACAATATTAAGTTACACAAAAGTCAGAATTGGTTTCATCTAAAAATAAAAACACTTACCTCACGTGTGGATTACTCAGAATATTTGTTTTCATAATATGTCGTCGCCTTTGTAGCAATTTCCCCTGGGTCGCTTATCAAAGACTCGGATTTTAGCAAATTTAATCAAGCCAGGATAAAAACTGCGCAAGACGTAGCATGAATTCTCAATGACAATAAACTAATACAACTAAAATAAACCAGTAGGTACATCGACATCATATCTTATTTCGAATCTTGAAACTACAACTACAAGTACCATTGAAACTCCAAACAGTCATAAAATCTATGCAGATGTTCAGAAATAAGTACATCTCCATTTATCATATCGTAAAAATCTCAAAGATTCGTTCGTAAGCTGTATGAAATTATACATTAGGTTAGAAATTATATTCTGTACTTAGTGGACAAGTTATATCTTATTTCGAATCTTGAAACTACAACTACAAGTACCATTGAAACTCCAAACAGTCATAAAATCTATGCAGATGTTCAGAAATAAGTACATCTCCATTTATCATATCGTAAAAATCTCAAAGATTCGTTCGTAAGCTGTATGAAATTATACATTAGGTTAGAAATTATATTCTGTACTTAGTGGACAAGTTTGAGCTATGTAGTATTCCGAACCTAACGTAATATTCCGTACCTACGGCACAAGTATGAGCTAATATTCCGAATTAGGTTGGACAATTTATTCAATTGGCATTTTGAAAGGTTTATCTTATTTATTTAGGTACTTTTTATTTTAAGTCTTTCAATTCAATAACTTCCATTAGAAATAGTATGGTTAATAAGGTTACCCACTTTTTATAGTACGTTGACGTTTTTATAATCATCTGCACTATCGCATGTGTATCTATTGTTTATATATTTATATCTACTGCATCTATTTGCCACTATGCAATTTGTTGACTTCAAGTACACTGACATAGAAATTCCACTGATAAACCGCTTGCAATGCACTTCAGTGTTATGTTCCTAGTAGTTTCTTTATGGATACAATAAATTAGACTAATAATATTATGTGTGCGGCGACCAGCAATATGACTTATTTTGTTCGCGAATTGGCTTACCTACTTTACTAAAACCCCATTTTACAGTGAGGGGATGAATTTTGAATATTTCTTGTCAGTCATACTTTCCCACCAAGGTATAGTCAATTCCAAAAATATGTAGTAGGAAGTATCGCTATAAAATCTCTCCTATAGTTTTCTAGCATGGTGTCTTTGTTCTGTATGCCTCTTTTATTTCTTAAGAGATTTACAAGATTCTCTTTTTTAGAATTTACTGGTTTTTTAACATGATTTGAATAACATTTATGTTCTCTAAGAACGTGAAAACGTACTTACTGTTCTTGACTACGCTGCACTTTTCGCATGATAAAGTGCCTACTTATTAGCTTTCCTTTGAAATAGCGATCTTCGTATTTTCCAGAAGATTGATCTCAGGCTCTCAGACACGGAATGGCTCAGTTTAACATATTTCATGGTTGTTTTTTGCAGCTCGACATTTCTTCCCCATTAGAAGCATAAATTTGCGATATGCGATGAAAGGACGATTTTTATCAGGCAAAATAAAAATAACTTTATATGTTCCAATCGATTCACAATGTAGGTTTAAATCCGCTGACACATGACAATAACCACTTGATAAGGGTGAATTTAATTAGAAGGCGTTAACTTGACATAATCTTAGCATACCTACCCACTTATAAATTTACCCATGTACAATTCCGTGATTTATATAACTTTTCTAATGCTATAAACAAGGATGATGGTTTAACGCAATTTGTTAAATAATACTAAGTAAGTAGTAGTAGTTTACCAGAGTAATAGTAAAAAAGTAGTTTTACAACTCACAGAAAAGATATTTGTACTTTTTAGGGTTCCATACCCGAAGGGTGCCAACCTATTACTAAGCCTCCGCTGTCCGTCCGTCTGTCTGTCAGCGGGCTGTATTTCATGAGCCGTAATAGGTAGAGAGTTGAAATTTTCAGAGTGTGTACTTCTATTGCCGCTATAACAACAAATAATAAAAGGGAGGCCTCATACAAGAAAAACATTTATTTTTAACCCTTCGTGTGAGATTTCGACTCGCACTTGACCAGTTTTATTTTACTTACCCTACTAAACCCACGGATTCTACATTTAAACACTCTGCTCCACTAACAGCAATAAGTATTATGTTAGAAGATAGATAGCGAGAACAATTTACATCCTGACTTCATTTGCATTTTGACTATCCGTAGTTTGCGGTGCAATAAATCTGGTAAATTATGCTTTGAATTTCATTTCTGATTACAAAATACATCAACTCCGTACGTAATCCTAAAAGAAAATTTTGATATTCAGGACACATAATCATTCATATATTGAATATAGAGAGACTTACAAAATATGCGTGTAATGTAAAAATGTGTATCATTTCCTTTTTTCTAGTCAAATATTATCGTTAAAAACAGAATTAATGCGGAATGGATGAAATGGCGACAGGTCTCAGGAACAAAATGTGATCGGCGGATGGCCTTTAAAATTAAGGGGAAAATCTACAAAACGATCATAAGACCGTACTGTATGGATCTGAATGTTGGGCAACCAAAGCGGTGGATGAAAGAAAAGTACATGCTACGGAGATGCAAATGCTGAGATGGATGTATTGAGTTACCAAAATGGATAGGATACGGAATAAGTATCTACCTACATCAGAGGAAGTTTGAAAGGAGTGAGATTCACATGCTTGTGAAAGGAGTGAGTACTGAGATGACGAATAAAAGGAGAAGTAAAACATGGTTTGCCTACCCCACCTAGTGGGATAAGGGCAGGAAAATTATGATGATGATGAGTCAAATATTTTCGTAAAATATTAAAAAATATTAGGTTTCCTAATACTAGTCAAGGTTTCGGTACCTATCTCCCAGAAGGTTGTATTGTATGTCCACATTTTAAAAGTTACAATGCCAGACTGTTTATATCAATAATTGCCGACGGCTTACTTCACTTAATACTCACCGTGATCTTATTTGTTGGAGTTATATTTATTTTTGTTTAATATCACTCTACCAGGTTCTCTAAAAAGCATCTAAGCCATTTTTGCCAATATAAAAGTGACACTGATGTTTATGATATAAATGTTCACGATTTTTCAACATTGTGCGGTTGCCGTATCAGTCAAATAAATCGGAATAGTTCCAATTTATATCCGGGCCTTCGCACCATAAAACGTGTTTCTGAAATATCTAAAGCTATAAAATACTTTAATCCTCGCCATTAAACCCCACCGAAAGTGGAAGTTGAAAAAGTTGCTTGTAATGGCAGCATCCGCATTTTCCTTGTCTATCTACCTAGCGCTTCCATTCTGTATCATTGTGACGTAGTGTTATACATAGAAGATAATTGTTTACTTTGCGTGTCCTCATTATTTAATAGCCCTCCTATTAAAAATATAGATACCTAGTTTAAGTCTAGACTTGTCCCACAATAATAATCTTTGTTGTTACGTAATTCACTGTAGTCTTACACAATTGTTATTTTGGAGAAAAATAAGCTGTAAACTACCACTGCTCATTAAAATTACGAGTGGGATGCCTTGAAACAATTTACAGTAATACCACAAATATTATGTGCCTCTGCAATTTTCGTCTAGCTTCTGAAATACGAACTAATGCGATGATATTGAGATGTTACAATAATTATGTAGATACTTATTTTTTTAAAGAGTTGGTTCAGTTATTATTCAGACAAATTCGGTTTTCATACAAAGCACGAAGTTTGCCGAGGCGCATAGTATTTGTAGTACTACTATAGGCATAAGATTATATCGTAGGTAAGCAGTTATTTTATTTCGTAAATAAACGGACCCTTGCGCACGGGCCGGAAACAAAACAATAACACGATGAAATTGTAACAATAACACGAGGAAATTGTAACTTTACACTTAAAAGGGTATTTCATTGATGCGCCGAAACTCAGGTTGCCTGTGTCCAACAGAGAATAAAATTGCAAGATGCCTCATTTGTTACAATTGGAATAAGACCCCAATCCAATTTATCTGTGAAAGCTCTTTTATCCATCTGACCCTAAAATTTTCCTCTAGACCTTTGAGCTTTATAGACTGGAACTCATTAGTTTTGAAAAAACTGTCCTTTGCTCCTCCTATGTTATGAAAGCACAAAGTTGAACTGAGTTTGTAATCTGTTTTTGCTATGTGGGTCTATCTTAGCTCAAAGCCTTGAGTTGGGAAACTGAAATTTTCATTAAATTTGATTTTTCGTTGCATGCAAGCATGGAAGCCAACTTTAATTAATTTCTATGATAAAATGTTTAAAATACGCTTCGCTCCGTATTCCTAACATTACACACACATCAAAAGAGTCTAGGGATCAAGGCAATATTACACAATTTTATCGCTTTATTGAAATTACAACTGACACTGTATCAATCATCTACTATAGATGATAAAGGGCTTTGTGGTAGTATTAAAATTAAATAAAATGTCTATTTATATTGATTTAGTAAAATGTTTTCGTATGTGTAGGACGAAGTACTCTCTGCTTTTATAATAAGTACCTATGCTTTTATAATACCTGCGATTTTTGCTTATGCTGGATTTTTCACCTTAGTTAATCCTGACAATAAAATATGATAAAAAGGTAAAACAAATGTTTTTAAAGGTTTTTATTGCGTAAAAGAAACAATTAGTAATCTGTATTTCCGCTGTTAACGCATATAACAGAATAACAGCAATTCGGCATACTCATATTGAATACTAAGACTCCATGTCGTTCTGCCACGCTGCCAACGATGTGGCAACGTGTCCAAAATCAACGTATTACGCTCTGCTGCCCAGAGCGATTGCTACAGCACGTTGCCGAGAACCATCTTCCAACATTCACACGACTCTGATCATTTCTTCGCGACTCAAATGACGTCTTTTCTCTATAATAAAGCTCTTTTGTATTGATTCCACTTAGAAGTATGGTAGAAATTGTACTAATTTGGCCTCAAAACCGTTGCAGGTTTATATAGGAATACGATATGGGCAGGGAGATAATGACGACTTGACGGAAGATTTCATCTTTTGACCGAAATTCAAAAACTATTCCCTTTTCAAATGACAAGGACAAGTATCCATAGGAGTTTTTTTGAAATCTCCTGATTCCTAAAACGCATCACACGTTTAAAAACGATAAAACCAAAGAGCTCGTTTAAAAAACTCTAGTGTGTAAAGGCGGTTACCCGATATAATACCTTTCCAACATATGACGCCGCCATGCGTAACTGATATTAGATACGTTTTTGTCGAGGACAAGGGTTAGGTCACTTTTATCACAGAATAAATAAGAGCTTTACCTACCTTTTATCTATTCTTTACACTATCTATCCTTCTTGTATGAACGAAAACTATCGGATTGTAATAACCTCACTTGTAAAATCTACATTTTCTACACCTGTAAAAGGATAAAGTTTGCTGTTTGTATGTTTGTTTATAGGAAATCCGGCTTCGCTCGTGTGATGTAAATTTTGACACCCCATTTTACCTCCTTTAAGGGTTATTTTGATTAATCCTCAAACACGTGTCCATTAATGTTTTATTTTAAGTATCCTAACAAAGTTTTGAACCAATCGCACTATGTTTTATAACTAACGTTACTTAGTGTACAAACAAGTTATTAACATCTTAGTTTTAAATACTAATTCTTTGATGATTTGAGACATCACTGTGCCTAGTCTAGCCACTTAACTAATTAATACCTATTTCTAGGTATTAAAATGTTTTCTAAATATTTTTTTCACAATACCTATTAATATTACTAAAGTTACAAAAAATTACCTGTTTCCTAAATGTAAGCAAAGGTTCGCTTCTGTAATCAATGAGGACTTGGGATTTCCGCGGATGCATATTCAATATTAGAGGATAAATTATTATCCTCGATTCATTCATTTGTCTGTAGGTACGTATTAATAAAACAAACTATGTTCAAGACTGTAATGTTTGACATACCTACAAATAGTTTTGAACAAATTGTGAGTAATATCAATAAAACATTCACAACAGTGTTTTCGAAAACATTACGGTTCAGCGTCCAAAAACCCTTTTATATTAATTTTATCGAGTAGGTACTAAAGTACCTAGATTAATTTAACGATTATTAATTCCTCTTGATAGAAACATGTCTCGCCGGGTATTCAAAGGCAAGACCAAACAATATGCCGAGCAATATGTTTCCTTAATTTATTTTATTTTAGACGTAATAAATAACACGTCGTAAACAAATCATAACGTTGTCTACCACACACGCGCAAAATGGTTAATAGAATGTCCCCAGCGGGCAATAAAATAAAATGAGGACCCTTGGTGTGGCGTGTGACGTCACCAGGGGATTGCCATTTCTATCTACCAAAGTCTGGCTTATTATTAGCACTCCAGAGGAACTAACACTCGAAGTGGCATTTGTCTCGCATGTGGATCACGTCGTGAATCTGCACTTTATTGAACTTACCATAATCATATCGTAAAATCATTTCAATTCGTTCAAGTGGTTTGCTCTGAGTAGGTAAGTATCTACCTACCTGGATATCTGAGAGGGCGTCTCGATTATTTGAAATCGTGTTCAATTCATGCTAGCTATAGTTAACTACTATATTGTAGATATATTCTACACTTAAAATATATAAAAACTACTAGCTGACTTAGTACTTGGATAAAAATTAACAAGGTAGGTATATTTCAGACGCTATTCCATTTCACAAACCAAAATTAGTTCTATGTTTCATCTCGTTACAGTGTAATTGGACCACATACCTACTTTCGGATTTATAATATATCTCGCTTTCGTATTTGGTCGCATAGCACCGGTAAAGTTGCTTTATTTTAAGTACCAATATTATTGTATATCTACGAAATATTCTAACACTACTTGGAGTATAGTAAACTAGCTATATGCTACCTGGAGTAGCATTATAGCTATGTTTAATTAAAATCCGTTCAGTCATTACGGCGTGACAGACGCACGAACATAGGTACAAACATCCTTACAAACTTTCGGATATTTGTATAATAGTAGGATTAGTATATATTAGGTTAGCTTGTGAATGTTAATTATATTAGGGTATTATATACGAGTGGAATATATTAAACTAAGTAATTATAACAAAACCTGCCACTAGACAATGAGTGTCACTAAATCAATTAGTTGTAGTATTACGTAAGTAGTTGTATAACGTCCGCGCGCTAATCTTATCACGTTTATTATTAGTTATCTGTGTACATCGATCAGAATCCTGTTTGTTTGAACAGCTTCATGAGATGAGAGCCATCCATACTCCACAGCTCTCTCGGACCCATGTCACCGCGATCTGTAAAGGCATGCTCACGATTGCTTTGTTAGATTTAATCGAAGCTTAAAAATTCTAATCACAATATTATAAACTAGCTGCCTCCCGCGGCTTTGCTAGCGTGGTACCCTGATAAAAAATTGCCTATATGTTAATCCAGTACATGTACTATGACATAGTACATGAAACTTGGAATACACATTGTGTATTCCAAGTTTCATTCAAATCCGTTCAGCCGTCTAGGCGTGAAAGAGTAACAAACATCCATACATACAAACTCGCATTTATTATTAGTGGGATGCGAGGACAAATCCACTTTGGGCTTTTGTAAGAAAAACTGGAATAAATACGGGATACTATGAAAAATACGTTCCAACACATAAGTAGAGATAAATTGTAATGATACCTATGTTACTTGTTCTGTATATATAAAATAATTGTGTAACTTATTCTTGTAGTTAAGTTTGATTAAATCAGAAACTGCCATTGTGTATTGTTTTTGTCTGGTTTTTATTATTCACAAGTTCATGTGTAGTAGGTATTCCAAGATTTAACCAAATCCGTTCAGCCTTTTTTTAAATTAGTATTAAGGGACTTCGCTGATGCATTGTCACTTTGTCTAGATCCCTTGCTATGATATATCTCACCATACCTTCCTTCCCCTCTCTAGTACAAAACACATATGAATAGGTACCTACTCGTATAATCTGGCATCAAATGTCAGCTTTACAATGGCAAACTCTTGAAGATTTCTTATTAGAACCCTGAAACTCATTGATTCTGCGTCGCTTAGTAGATTTTACACGTGACATTTTACAAATGAAATATGAAATGTCAAAGAATAGGTAAGTACGAGCAACACTCGCGCTACGCTTCCTAGCGTTATGTATGAGGCTAATAACTTATCCTACCATATTGTAGACTTCTATATAAATTAATTCCCCTTCACAGTTTAAATCCCAAGAAATAGCAGTCGAATGACCTTTCATTTTGAAATTCCAAGAAAGCTGAAAGTAATAATACCTGTCAGAATCACTGCCATTACAGATTTTTTATTGGTTTTTGCTAAAACCATATCAGCTATTTCACGGTCTTTTGGGTAAGCCGAGATTTTTTTAGTACCTACCTCTCTCCGTGTCTCGTCTCTGTTTAGGTTAATGCACTTTTGAATTTCATTTTAATTATAAAAAAAGGTCTGAGTAAAACAAAAAAAAGAACTCATAAGTAATAAAACGTTTGATAGGCCGTTATTATAAAATTTTGTCGACTTTTATTGAGCCATCGGGTCACGGTCAGCTGACGTTGATTTCCACGCGAGTGGCGCCTGCGGGCATCCGACGTTTCGCTCGTTCGATAATCGTTATAATCTAGTGACAAAAACTCCCGTATTACCACACGTCAGTTATTGCTTATTGTATTGTTTCGAATTCATTGCGAATGATCGGCAGCTTCCGCACACAATCGCATAGATTATGTAGCAGTGGCCATTGCTATTGTCATCACAGTCATTGGACCTGAAGAATTAAACTGCGACCACACACACTACATAATGATTACATTATTAAACCCGTACAGGTTTAATGAAGGCGCCTCCGCTATTTAAACGATGCATTATCCGCACGAGCTATAGAAGAATCACCTTGTTGTTCGAAATTTATTGCACTGGGTGCGATCTGGGCTTTTTCCAAAGTGTCTACCTATAATTGAAAATCGATATCGGATGGACCGTAACCGAATGAGTAGGTAGTCTCTGTTTTACATCTAATGGAACAATGAACTTGTGTGCCTGGACAACTTATGAGAACTATACTCCATCCAATCCTTTATTTTATTTTTGACAATGAGTTGACAGACATTTGTGGTGTCTTAAAACGTTACAGATTTCGATTTCTTAATAGCAATCGACTTTATTTATTACAAAGCAGTGTTAATCGATTTAAGACAAACATTTTGTATTATCTTATTAGGTGGTTTTATAAAATCCCATTTTATTTTTGCTAAATATTTTTTGTTATCTTTTTACCTACTTTGTTTTATAAAATCCCAAAACAAAAAAAATCAAACAGATTGTATATTGGTATGTATGGTATGATTGGTTAAAAACATGGCGCAATTCAAATAAATTCACTATTTATAAAAATATGACTCGTTTTCTCTTGTACCTAGTTACCAAGAATCGCAATAAGCGTCTCAAAGAGCCTGACAATATCAGCTGAGCAAACGCTCTGAGTGCGTGTCGTAGACGGCCGCGTGCTCGGCTCGCATACCTACACTGCACGCTAAGGTCGCACTCAGATTAATGTCAGTACAAGCCAAACTACAGTTTACCCAGAAATGGCCAACGTAACAACCACTAAAACGCTATCCAATGTTTCGTTAAATCTACATTTTAGATGAGGATGTTTGCTAGGCTATTTGTTTTTTGCTCAAAAGTCTCAAGCGTGGGTGTTGTTCTTGTTATGCACGCCATAACGACTAAACCCAATTGGATTAAGCTTGGAATAGCCAATTTACCTAGCTAGGAGCCACGTTTCGCAGGTAAGAACAAAAACTCAAGTAATGACCTGACTTATTGTTCTTACCTGCGAAGCCGATCTATTGGTATCAGGGTCTTCGCATATTAATACCGGCCCAGCACAAGAAAGCGGAGCAGAGAAAATTTACAAGCAAACTTTTTAGAGAATTTTTATGTCGGCGCCGCCGGGACGATAACTGTCCAGTCCATGGTTATGGAAATGGATAGTGAGCGCAATAATAAGTGTTTGTTAGTTACCGTCATAATACGGTCGCTACATCATAGGAAGATTAAGCTTTACGAGCTTACCCACCCGCCCTTTATTGCCTCTCCGCCTTTCCCGACTCACACTCAAATGAACAGTGTTTAAGGTCATGTTACGAAAACATCTATGCATTTGCTCGCCCTTGCTTTGAACTTTACATATGAAAATGTCTCTATAAAATATTCACACTCAGAACTGTTCAAGAGTTTTCTTGAACAATGAAAATTAGTTTCAAGTTTCAACTGAAGAGTAGGTACTAAGTTTTTTAGTGAATAACAATTGAATGCATAGAACCCAGACAAGTTTTTTTGTAGACTCTTTTGACGATCTATAAAAACGAGCGATTATTTCGAAATTTTATTATTTTACATGTTTTAGTAATCTGAGATAACTCAACCTTTCATATTCGTAAACTGTACTCATTAATAAACAAGAAAGCGTCTCATTCCTACAACATCCCACTCCAAAGTATGTAGACCTACTTTACAACGTCAAAAAGCCTTTGGTAAACTTGACTGCTGAATAAAGGGATCATTACTGAAATAACATTAGGGACGTATCTGTCTTACAAACGGCTACGTGCTTGGAAGGGTTCAAATATCTCGAAATATTATTCATGATGTAAACGCTTAAATACCTACCTACTTACAGTCGAGACAAAATCATAAGTCCGAGTTGACATTTGTCATTTTGTTTACCGTGATAACTTGTACAAACGTCTACACAAGAAGAAATCAAACACATAATAACAAATTATTATTGAGTTTTCCGTACACTATGACACTGAGTATAATTTATAAGAACCAATAGTTTCACTGTAAACTGTATAAATTACCTATTCTCACAAACAAATTAAGTACTCAATTTAATCCTTGATCAATATTTCGCTACGACGTTATTCAAATGTTGTGTCCACGAGTTCGCTGCTGCAGTGACAGATCAAAAATACTAGTAGGTATTGCAACTAATGTTATAACCGTTTTCAATCACTTCGGAAACTTTCATAAAGACTTTAGATTTAATTTTTTAAAGGAACGTACTTACTTATTATTATTTACCGTTCATTTTTTTATTTAAATAAGAGAATCAATAAATTAGAGTGAATAGAAATATAGTGCGTAGACTTTTTTTGTTTGGTTGTTATCGTCATTATACCTCGTGATATAACAAGTTATTCACCTATCTTAGATTTCTAAGACAGAAATGAAGATTATTACATGTTGAATAGACATCTTATATTATAAGAATCTTTGTCCTGACTGACTGACTGACTGACTGACTGACTGACAGACAACGCACAGCCTAAACCGCTGGACGTAGAGACTTGAAATTTTCAGTGTAGGTAAACCTTGGTACGTAAGGGTGTACTAAGAAGGGATTTTTCAAAATTCAACCTCTAAAGGGGTGAAAAGAGATGAAAACCTGGAATCAATTTTTGGTCTAAAACTGCACATAACCTATATCAAATTAAAGAGCCGATTTTTCTCATTTAGTTGATGTCATAATTACCTGTAAATTCTTTATTTTTGGTATGTTTTTCATGAAAAACAGAATACTTTTATTTTGACATATGACTGCGATGATACACACAGATTAGTAATAGATGATACAAAACATATGGAAAAGGAACTGTCAATGTCAAATTACCTGTGAAAGGAAGCACAAATTATTACTGGTCTAATAAGTTTCCAATCTTGATTATTCATGGAGTTCTGACGTAATTCTACGTCTGAAAACTAGATGTCGCTGCTAATTCTGATCAAATCCTAGAACGCGCTGTCGTTGCGTTTTGAAAAGTTTACCTTAACTCTCAAAATTTTTACTAAATTCACCGAAAATTTTTTTTAGATTTAGGTATGTTTGTTACTCTTTCACGCAAAAACTACGGAATATACTTACATACTCTATTATTCATATTCGTTCGCTAAAGTTAGCCATTGCTTAAAGTTAGCCCTGTCACTGTTTGTCATTATGAAATGGTAAGAGATGGCAATACTTTAGCGTACACTATATTATAATGAATAATGAGGATAGTAGGTACCTACGTGTGCTGGAATGGGACATAGGGTGCTTTTTATCTGGGTACCGCGTGAGCGAAGCCGCGGGCGGCTGCTAGTATTACATATAACGTCAATATTTTTCTTAAATTAAAACTGATATATATTTGTAGCCGAGGTAGTTCAATAATATTATTATTTTTAAAGTCAAACTAAACGATTACAATTTCTATATACAATTCATCGAAATATCGTTTTGTTTAACAACCGATTCTTTGGTTCCCATCCCTACTCGAGAGTTTTTGACAAAATGTCAAATCGGGCCTCTTACCCGACTATACCGACCTACCCAAGAAGTGGTGGCAATATTAAACCGGCGACATCAATTATGTCTCTCGACTAGGCTCGGCTTAAAATGGCACCATTTAAACTTTAAGAGCTGATTGACCTTTTGAACTATCTTTCTATCGCAATTCCAGTGACTGTGAAATCGTCGCCAATAACTCTTCTTAGTTAGTTCTTACGAATAGAGGAATAAAGCTCATGTCATACAGTATGAAAATTTGGGAAAAAGTGATAGCGAAGGAGAGTGAGATATCACAGAACCAGTTTAAGTTACAGGAAGTTTGAAAGTAGCGCAGGTGACGGAGAGGATGAGGAGTAATAAGTTAACGTGGTATGGGCATGTTATACGGAAGGAACAATGTCATGTGACAAGAAAAGTGTTGAATGTAATTGTGAATGGATATACAGGCAGAGGAAGGCCTAAGAAAAGATGGATGGATTGCGTGAAAAAGGATATGCGTGTAAAAGGAGTGAGTACTAAGAAGACGATCGTTATCTTAGTACTCACTCCTTTTACACTGTCGTGTCGTGTCCTTGTACACTCGAGTGATAGGAGAAGATGGAAGAGGAAAACATGTTGTGCCGACCCCACCTAGTGGGATAAAGGCAGGAAAATTATGATGATTTTAGTTCTTACGAAAATGTGTCTTTACGAAAATACTTTCGTTACGGGTACTCAGATGACCTTTACCAAGACCTAATTTAAAGGCAACCTGGCTGACAATAAATTGTAGTATAAGCAAATCAGAACTGTCAACCTCTTTATGTCCATTCAGCACGAATGTCTAACCTTCAGTTCGACAGAGAAATATTGAACTTAGGTGATGTTTATAAATGAGACCTATATTCAACACACAACATTCACAAACTATCAGAAAACACGATTTATTTTAGTAAGCCATTTTCAGTTTGTGCGTCATCTATTTACGAGTAGGTAGTCTTACTTCTTGTTTGGCAAAATATAAGTTTAGTTTCTCTGATTTATTTAAGATATCAGGAATATTTACAAATTGAAAAGACGAAAGGACAAGATGAAAGGACGGTCCATAGGCATTGCGATAAGATAGAAAGAAAAACATTTTTTTAGGTTTAATTTGTCCGAACGATTTTGCAGTGCAAACCATAGAGGCCTTTCCCGTCAAGACGTTGTTAGGACAAAATATTCCGGTCGCATCTTTTTTACGTGCACAGATTTATTTATCTCATCCCTTATACATCCGGAAACGGGATCTAAATTTTGACGAATATTCGTCATAAAATAACGGAAAAATGAGATCAGAATAATTCTGAAATATCGACCTACTTGCTTCGAAAAGTCTCGCTTTCATTGAAAGCTGAAATGAGCGTCGCTCAGCAAGTACTTTAAATACCACGCGAGCGTTCACCTCGAACATAATTACGTCAATCCTAACGAAAACGTGTTGTCCATAGGGAAGTTATATAGGTATATTGTTCTGTATCACTCTAATACAAATAAATAAATACAGACATTTTTCCACGAGACGCTACGAGTTCTACACGAGAGTGCCAACCATTCTAGCCAGATGTGAAGGTACTCACAGCAGATGAACTCACACAGACTCACACAGAGGATAATGTTTTTATGTAGTCAGGTTCAAAAAATGGGACATCGATTTAAGTCCTTGTATGTCAACTCAATAATGCTCGATAATTCCTTACAATTCAGTTTTATTTATATTCCGTGAAATATGTTCCCAAAAGAGACCGGGGTCGCGTGTCGCGGCGCATGGCTCGCAGCAAGTTCCTGGGCAAGTGGCCAACAGATGGCACAATTGCTCCAGTCAAATGTAATAATTTTAATAATGTATTTTCATAAAGTAGGTAGGCACTTAATCGTTGGCAGTGCAATATTAACTTATTAACTTCTTCCGTACAACTCTTAGTTATGTTTTAAAAACGCCGATTGGTGAAAGTGTCACTTATTTTACTCTTACTTGTATTATAAATGCGAAAGTTTGTGAGGATGTTTGTGCCTCAATCACGCCTAAACGGCTGAACGGATTTATATGCAACTTGGAATAAACATAGTGCATGTGCTGGATTAACATATACTTAGGCTATTTTTTATCCGGGTACCACGTGAGCGAAGCCGCGGGCGGCAGCTAGTATATAAATATATTTTTTTCTGTCACGGTCACAACTAACATAATTTCAAAATCAGTAAGTACCTACCTACGTCACGTGATTGCTTCTCTATATCTATGCTTTATAGTATTCGCAGATAAAATACTAATGTCGCAAAAACTTGTGTCACAGGTCATATAATAATAGCGTATTTTATTCATGCGTAGGTCAGTAGATAATTTTAAATATCTACTGTTTTTTCAATCACAGAACTACTAGGTCAATCAACAGGCCACGGTAAATCTAACAACACAGTCCACTCATTCGTACAAAAATCTAACGTGTTAGTGTTCCAGATGTATTATTATTATAACATATTTTGTACTTGCGCCACTTTTTTACGTAATTTATGAAAGTTGATTAGTGTAATGGTTCTTGATAATGTTGTAAAAGTGTGAGTGAGTCGTGATGAGTCGTCATCAGTTGCGCGTGCCTGAATTGCGCGTGAGTGGTGCGCAGGACGACCCCCCGGCGGCACTGCCTCCTTTCGCCCTCACCCTTGCCTCCATCCCGAGACGCAGACACTCTTGGATATGCGGGTAAGTGGACCTTCTTACTTACATGCCGTATAGTTTCTTGTTAGATAGTATGTTCGTGAGCACTGGTGGTCTAGTTGGTAGTGACCCCGCCTTCCGATCCTAAGGATGTGGGTTCAAATCCAGCCGCGTACCAATGGATTTTTCTGTGTGAAAAATTTATGTGCGCTATACCAGTAGGTTCTCTCAAACGGTGAAGGAAAACATCATGAGGAAACACGTGGCTTAGTCAGCTCCACTCGCATTGACCATGTCTTTCCTGTGGACAAGGCCGACTAAGCTGAGAGGATGGTATAGGTGCTGGGCAAGCCTACTCCATCTTAATTCGTCCCGGGCACTATGTCAGCGTCCCGTTTGTGAAGGTAAAAAGTTGCCTCCTGACGCTGTATAAATCATCTACTATAGATAGTTAAAGGCCTTAGTTAGATTAGATAGTATGTTTATGTTTAGGTTTGACATGAAACTTGTTAATTCAATTTATAGTAGAACAATCCACTCAAATGGTTTTTAGGTACAAGCGGATAAAAATTCCTCGAACTAACAACATATACTTACCTCGTAAGCTAAAAAGCTAAGGAATTAAAATGCTGATAATGTTTTTATTTTGTTTTAATTAACTCTTTACAAACATAATCAACATCAAAGATCAAAACTGTATTAAACAATAGTAATCAAATTGGATAGTGTGAACTTTAGAGGTTGGTATTTGAGGCGTGAAAGTGGAACAACATGTACTCAATATCCAAGAACAATTAAGTAGGTATAGACTGTACACCACTCTCAAAGAGAAACCTGATTAAAGCTTCTAAAGACAAACTGGTAGACGAATGCTCTATTTGATGTTTTACATTGAGTATCAAAGAGCTTTCAGTTTCAGGTCAAAACATTATCAAAACAAGTCGTAAGTTTAAAAACAATTTATTTTAAAATCACTTGGGATCGACGTTTTTAGATGAGATCCTTTCTTTCCAAGTTTAACAAAATCTTGTAATTTAAACAAATATCGTTTTTGAATTCTGAGTACCTACTAGGTGAGTATTAACAGTAACTACTAGGAGGTATCATTTTAGAAAGGTGATATTTTTAATAAACCTTCAAACAGATTTCTAAAATTTATAGTGTCTAATTAAAACAGATCACAATGAAAATATTTCTTTATACTGTGCCAAATGTGAGTGGTGGGCCGGATGCAGGAAACACTAAATCATCCTGTTCCTACAGTTGAGTGTTGTTATTCATGAAACCAGCGCGGGTTGAACTAAGAAAACCATCCGTCACAACTTCATCTTCCATCACAAACACAAATGCGTGGATGTGTATGTATGTATGTTCGTATGAGCTAGTGGCCAACTCTAGTGACAAAGTTTTTAGGCCGCAAATCTCTTTATTACAAATCGAAACGAATACCTGAAAAACTATTTTTATACAATCATTTTGATCACACCAAACCCAATCGACATTTCAAAGTAGGTGGTACCTATCAAATATTATTTCTCTTTTTATCCACCACGGAACGGAGAAGGTAGGTATATGCGTTTGGCCTAAGAGGTTGTATGTTTGTGTGTTTGTCTGTCACCATTTTCCTCAAAAACTAATGGGCTGATTTCGATGTGGTTTTTGCATTTCATTTGTGTAATTTCAGGGAAGGTTCTAAGAAATGTTTTACGTCCATATCCCACCAGGTGGCGCTGCAGCAGCTAGCATTAATTTTTGCATTATGCTAGTTTCGTTTTAGATATGTTGTAGATAACAATTTTTTTATCGTCGTGAAAAAAAAAGAATATTTTTGTTATTTGTACAAAAATAGAGCCGCGAGCCTCGAGTAGTGGGAAGCAGCGCGTCGCGCTAAATAAATAAACTTGACAACCCAAAATTTCATAACGGGTTCTTAAGCGTTAGGTAAGTAGGGTGTAGGGTTCCTATCTGAACGACAAATCCGAGTGTCATTCCTTTAAAGACAAAATTACAAAATAAAGAAAATGAAATGGTAAACGAGTGTCACGCAGGTTTGAAAATTATGGAATAGGTGAGCAAAACAAAAGCTATTTCGTATTCTGTCAAAATAAATGTTTCATATTAGAATATTGTTTTATTAGAATAAAACGTCGTGTCGTGTCTGCGTCTGTTTTGTGGCAGTACCTTTTCAGCTGGCCATCTAAAACAAATGTAATTTAATATTCATGAGAGGCTCCGACAGTGGCCTGTCCCATACATTAGCACAACAATGGAACGCAAACGCTCATCCTGACCAACCTCGACTATTCAATTGAGATCACTGTCTTCGCTGTTTTTGTATTCCATTATTTTCAGACGTTCACTTTGTGAATGCTACGAGTATATTAAGAATTCCATTTATATAGACCAATATGTTATTTTACACCGTCCTTTTTAGTGAAAAGTTCGCAATAAAATATAGTTTTCTCGCAGAAAGCAGATTTAAATAGTCTATGTAATAACAAATGTTGATTTTAATACAGATATATTATTTTATCAAAACACTAAATGTAACCTCGCGGGTTTCACTCACGTAGAAATATAATATAGGATATATTAATATATGCAGTATACATATAAGATAGTAGTTTTTATCTACAAAAATGGTGCAAAATTGTACAGGGAGAATCTTAAACAGTGTTTATAAGTATAGAAGTTATATTCATGATGATTGTATAGTAAATATTTTAATACCAACTCAGTACTCTTAGTTTATAATGAAAAGTGATAGCAATGTTAGAAAACAAAGTCAAAACGATCACGTGAAACGGAAACGAACCAATCTGTCGATCGGGAAATTGGTGCCTGAACCTGCCTGATTCCAATTTCTTCTGTGCACCTTAGCTTTGTCAACACACTGCACATCGCTAAAAATATGTTTTTCGGACCTTTACTCCATGCCCCAGTTTACAAAAAATTAAAATTATACCAAAATCGACTTCCATCTGAACACATCACTTGGAAAAATAAAAGTGCTCCGTTACTGTGTGGCCTTATTTTTATTTTTATTTGTGTTTTGCAGTCTTTTCGAGAAACGTTAGGTAACTACCTCTTACGTAGCCAGCACGCTCTCAAAGGCTTAATGTTCTCAAAGAAAATTGCCTGCCTGCCTAGCATCTGAACCGACCACGATTATTTTCTGTTCCCAAGAATGTAGGTTTTTGAATACTGTCCATGCATAGTTTAGAAAACTTAGTAAAACTGCCTTATTTTTTTAGTTCTTCGAAGAATAAATAATAATTTTACATGATATATGTATAATACAAGGAGGGTTAACGTCAGGCAGGCAGCCGGTCATAAAACACCTTAGCCAAAACTCTAGCCGACCCCACATTGAGTGGGATAAGGGCAGGAAGATGATGATGATATCTATAATATACAATCTTCTAGGAATAATTGAAAATTCACATAAACCGGTAGAGTATAAACAAGATGCATCGCCATCATTGATTCTGTCTATAAATTCCGCCTGGCTCAGGGTTGATTGCATTTAGCCCAGACTGCCTCCGGATACGATCTACATAGGTACTACAGTTAAGTGAATTAATCCGACCAAAGGAACCAGTTAGCTCACTAAAAGAACTCAAATTAATTGGGTAATAGCATTTTTGTGAAACTAACAAAAAAAATTTAACTAGTGTCAAACACATTACACATAAGTTACACGAATTAAAAATATTACCCATTCTCTGCTGTGAACGCCGATCGGCATCTTTCATTTTGTATATAATTTGTATTCCGAGTTTCGGAGGGCACGTTAAATAGTCGGTCCCGGCTTTTAAGTCGTTAAGCCATGACGGAGGCCTTTAGGCGGGCTTAAAACTTCGTCACTAGAGTTGGCCACTAGCTCATACGAACATACATACATTTTGTATATTTCAGTCCAATAAACGTTAACTAAATGGACAAGTATTCCGATTAAAAGTTATTATTATTATTCTTATTATTCCGTATTTTTATTTATGGCAAAACGCCTTTATTTATTTTATCACCAGTTGCGACTCACGCCAATCGGAGTATGTGCTTGCAACCATCTTGTGCCTAGATAGAAATGCTTGGTAAGAAATGTTAATATCGTTTCTCAATGTCTCCATGACAATGTTCGGTACCAAATCTAAATACCTACTGCTTGTGTTGGGTTGGACAAATCTATAGGTATTTCAGCCAAACTGGAGATACAATTATTTATGCAAACAAACTGTCAGTAATTAACTTTACCATTTTTATTACATGTTTATGGAACTTTTAAATAGTAGGTACTAATGGTTAGATTAAGGGGTAAAAACTAATGTTGTGAGGTTTATTTACCTAAAACTAAAGTGATTTCATCGTAATAACGTAAAATAAGGCGACGGTTTGTTTACATAAATTGTATCTCCAGTTTGGCTAAAGTATAGTAACAATATAAACAAATGTCAAGAGCACTGATAGATTAGTTCTATTGAGTTTTGGAAAAAATCTACCGTACTATAAAAGTTTAATCGAAATAAGTGGTAAAATGCTAAAGGTGCGAAACATGAACACAAAATATATTTTGTTTTATTATGTTCAAAGATAAAACCAAATATTTCATGCGAGTACCTTGAACACAAGTTGTAAATTTCTATTGGGGGTTTCATACGAGTGTGTTCAAACCTTAACAAGAGTTACTTTAACAAGCGGCAGTTGCTGGAACATTGTGGGATACTCACTCACTGTAACTAGATATGTACAGTTTTAATTCACTTACTGGAAACTCCGTCGGAAGTGCTCGCTAACATTTTACGAGTTTACGCCTGCCTAACGTTTGGTACAAAATAACCAATTGTCTTACCTACTCCATCTGATTTTCCGCTCGGTTTAATGTCTTTACTTATTTCGCTTAATTTTATTCCTCTTCGAATGTTTCTGCTATGAAAACTTTATGGCAGGCTTAGGCCATTTCAAAGCTTGATGTAAATTGTAACAAAAATCATTTGACATTGATAGTTTTTTAAGCTAAGAGTATAAACTTACCGTTTCTCACAATCTGTTTATTCATGTGTATTTTTTATCTATTATTATTAAAAGTGTAGTATTATTATGTTTGTAAGTGTAAAAGTTTATAATTTTATTGGAACATTCACCTTACCTACTTTCAAAAAGAAAAAGTCTCAGTCAAAGAAATAAGATCTGAAACGATCTTTAAATAAATTCTAAAATAAATCGAATGGTGTACCCTAGTTCTACATTTAGAAATGTAATTATAGTTCTTTTAAAAATAAGCCACCCGAATCTCATGCGTTGCCAATTAAAATAATAAGAAAGAGAAATAAACTCCATCCATTTTGGCACTAGTTACTCTGTTATGGTTACCTATAAGATATTTCCTTTCTCTTTTCATTATGTCTAGATTGGTACTTAGAAAAATTCGTCAGCGTTTTGCTCAATATAAGTTTTCTACTCAGATTTCTGCTCAAACTTTTATTCATTTGTCAAAGTGTCGTCGCCCATGAAATTGATGATTTTACACGAAAAGTTGGTGTCTAAAAAAATTAAATTCTTGGCAAAGGACTCCTGGCCGAATTGCCAGCAATTATGATCTATATGTTTTGAAATATTATATACAAATGTTATAAAATGCCGATGTCAATTTTTTAATGTGGGGTCACAAACGTTAACAGTGAACCAGTAGGATCTTGGTTGCGGTATTTTCCTAGCAGTAAAATGAACTTTTTTGGCTAAGTATGTGTCGGATACATGGTCAAGTCGTGTCCATAAATTACAAGCAGCCATTAATTGTGACAGTACCTACGCGTATCTTTAAGATGCGGTTTAGGACACTGCGACATATTTGAAACTCTGCCACAAGTTATTTCAGTCCTCGGCCGCGCGTAAACACCAACACGCAAACGATATTGAATATTATTGTTTCATATTATAATTTATAACCTTCCAAAAGCTTTTTGCGACTCAGGGAAGTTACGTTTTACATTGGTACTCTAAAAGTAGCACTTAGCCGTACGAATCCATCTCAATCAATCATTATTACAATTAATCGGTTTGTGTGGTCCAAAAAGAAGAATTAATGATATAAGACTTAAGATAGCGCCTATTGCTTAAATTAAGGTCAAATATAAGTTCCTATTCGAAAAAAAAACACAATGCAATTCAAAACTTTGTCAAAATAAACAGAAATAGTAAGTTTGTTTTGTTTTAACACAAATCCATGAAACTAAAAAAACGGTCAAACGACGGACGGACAGACAGACGGACAGACGAACAGCGATGGCTTAGTAATAGGATCTCGTTGGCACCTTCCGGGTACGGAACCCTAAAAATGATGTTTATCACCGAATCTAAACGATGCTGCACATGATTAATATATGAATAGGTATGCTGGTGTATGTTTGCGCAGTTTTTAATCAGTAAGTCATAAAACTTAAATATGCCGAAAAATCCCAGGTTTCTTTATTAAATTTAAAATCATCACTCATCTGACAACAATTCCTGAAGGAATTTATTAAACAAAGTTTATTACTTACTTTTCACATAATGAACAAAAAAACCAGAAGTCGGGACTTGCGCAATTTTACAAACCGCGGTGTGTAAATGATGTGTGTGATTACGCAGTTTTTTATTAGGCAAATTACTTACCCTAAACCTTAGGCAATCAGTAGGAACGCTTTTCATATCATCACACATGACATGGTAACCTACTCGATCCCGTCTTCAACAATGGATTCCCTGAAGACTCCTATGCATTCTCCGTAGGTACCTACCTGTAGTCTCAAAAAACATTTTTAATTAGGTACACTTTATGTACGTACCATCAAATATTATTTTCTAATTGTAAACTACTACTAATTCTAATACTTTTCTAATTTTATTCTATACTAAACTTTATGACAATTTCTGGCTGATGCAATGGATACCAATTTCAGCAATCCTAAGGGATCACTTGACCTTATTTTCTCCATATCGAATACGCTTACAAGTACCTAGCCTTGATGGTAGAAGGTTGGTAGGTAAGTAACTTCACGATTTATGGTCTTTGTGTGCTTCGATACTCTACACCAAAATAAAGCAATACAAAACCTTTAAAACCAATAATATTCATTTATTATAGACAGTGGTGTGTAAGACTATGCACGCAATACTGTCCACCTTCGTGAAACGAACTTACATACTTCGCTTCTAGCATAATCATTAAAATAGGTTGTTATAAGGCGTAGGTTTGATGGCAGACAAAAGTAACCAGCAAAACATTGTAATTTCGTCAAAGTTATTTCGTTAGAAACATTTTTGCAAAATGACAAAATATTCGATCAGAATACTAAAAAAGCTTTGAACTCATCTGTACTCGCCGCTTTCAGACATATTACAATATTTTTTCGGGGATACGCATACTGGTACAGAAAGCAAACAAAACCTGACTGTAGTTGGCGAGATGTGTCACATCGGTGGCGAGAAATAACGTGTGCGCAATCTTATCGCCTGCGTAATCTTACACCAACCTAACCAACTACTTACATGGTTAAAACATAGGTACACTGTTCAAGATATAGTCTACTGCAAAGAACATTAAGAACCGAATTGAACTGTTTTGCGGCTATCTTCAACCACAATAGTATTATTTGCGTAGTAATATATTATAAATATTCTCGGCAATTTATATTTTCTCCAGCTCTTCATAAAGTCACGTGCGAGCGCTAGAACCTCAGAAAGTGGAGGCATTTTTTTATTTTATATTGTCTAGTAAAAATTATCGCCGTCTAGGCGTTTCAAATTATCAACATATGATGTGTATTATTTTTTAACTGTCAGAGGTAAGCCAGGTGTGTCATCGCCATCGGCAAAGCGATCCCGGCGCTTCAAAGACGCAATGCTCCATGCGCCAGCACTCTCGCGCAGTTCACGCTACGCTTCGACCAATATAAACGTTCATTCGAAACAACGAAAGAAACGAATAATTGAAAGTATGCTCAGAAATTTAGATAATACCCTCGGCGTGCTTTCAATCGCGATATTGAACCGAATTTAAATTTCTTCAGTGTCGGTATCACGCCTTTATTCAGCGTAGTCACAAATACTTCGTGCTTTGTGTGAAAGTGTGGATGTGCAGTGTTGTGAATTTATAAAGACGCTAAACTGGTATACCAAATTACAAGCATGGTAAAGTAACAAAATTAAGTCAAATGTCACTCAAAATTAGTTTTAAATAAGATTAAAGTAATCAACCTGTCGACCTATTGTTTGACACTGAAAACAAAAACAGTACGCAAAACAATTAGCGTGCCATTCTTCACATTTCAACATTCTTCAAAAAGTTTTTTGTACGACAATATTAAATCAGACTTTGGTAAATAATATTTCACGAATTTAATAAATGGTAAATAAAACTTATTTACTGATAAAATATATTTTTTTGTAATATGAATTTAACGTTTTAATGAACTGACAAAAAAACAAGTCTATAAAAATTATGGAAATGAGAACCTGTGATTAAACTAAAGAACACGGCGTTCACAAAGCCTTCAGCGATACTTGTGTAATGTTTTAGAAAACGTTGGCCAAGATTGAAGTTTATTGATGCTTCAAGGACCTGTACAGATTAATCTATTGAAGGAATTATTCTTGTTTACCATCTTTTTATTAATGTTATGATATCTATGTTAAATTTTATATCAGAATTATTGGGGCTCACTGTAGGACATTTAATTACATAATCGTTAGAGACCAGTGTTTAATTAATACCGAATCAAAATGATTTTACCTTATTATAAATTAATTATATTACAATTTAATTGATCTCATTGATGTCCCTTGAACATCGAACAGCTTTTTATCTTTACCAAGTTTCCGTTAACCTGAAAGATCCCGTTAATATTATAACCGTTGTAACATCCTGCGGAACTCTAAAATATTTATTTTGGAAACAAAATAACAGTATACATAATTGTGTACTCGTATACGATCTTAATTATCATGTTATTCTTTGAAACAGCAATTTCCCCAACATATTTTCGGTATAAGATGAAAGTAAAAATGCTCAGTGAATTTTATTAGGCAGATATAGTTGATAGGTACGTACTCTGTTATTAACCTCCGAAACCTATATATTGGATAAATGTGGTACTTCTACTACTACTAGTCGTATCACTAGTTCTTTCGAACCAGTGTGGAACTAGCGCCTTAAAGGCTCCTTTCGTGCACTTGACACATATTTTCTAACTTTTTAGATTCTTCGACGTGTCGATTTTCTCAGATGTTATCCTTCACCGTTTAAGAATACTGGCGTAGCGCACAATATTTTTCTAACAGAAAAAACATTGTGCACTACCGGATTTGAACCCACAACCATAGGATCGAAAGGCGGGGCCGTTATCACTAGACCACTCTCGGTAAATGTGGTTGTCTATTTCCATTGGCATGAGAATGACAATGACAAATAATTTTAGATGGCCCTGATAAAATGATAAAATAATTATACCTTAGTATTTATTTATTTATTATTTTACCTATTTAAACTGAGTCGGTAGCAAATAACTGTCAAATGTAAGTGTAAAATGACATTTATATGACAATGTGATTGTACCTACTGGCCGCCATAGTAAAGAGTAGTCGCACTGTTGTATTCCCTTAGCTGACACCCATACTAAAAGCTACATTGATCGTGAAGCGAAAATCAAAACAAAAGAACTTCGTTATTCTTCGTTGGCTATAAAATCTGAAAATAGAATATCAGACGAAAGAATGCGATTGTTTTAGAAGTTAAAGATTGAAAAACTTACAAGAATACCTAAGTAAATAGCACCCTACAGTGATCTGACCCCACATTTAGGATTCCCTTGGTACCACAACAAGTAATATAATAAATGCAGAACACTCATAGAAACTTTCTTCTACTGCGGGAATAGAACCTGCATTAATCGCGTCTAAGACGGGCACTCACCTGCCACTCCACTGAGGTCGTCAAACAAAGTCCTTATAAAATGAATATTTTAATACCATTGTACTCGTGCTTTACCTACCTACATTCTGTTTTTGCAGGTCCCCCAAGTAGTTTTAAAACTTTTATATAAATTCTCTTAAGACCGAATCCAGCTATGTAACTTAAAATTGTATTAACTTCTTTTAACTTTCATATTATAAAGTATAAAGTAGCTGTCACATTTATTCATCATCAATTTATTAAATCTGAGTAAATTTGAGTGGACCTCAATAGTCATCCATAATCTTATCCCACTCAATGTGGGGTCGGCACAGCATGTTCCTTGGATCATGCTGTAAAAGTTTTGGCTATGGCGTTTTATGACCGACCGCCTGCTTGACATCAACCCTCTTTGGGAATACTTGCTTATTGTATCTCATCATGTTAGAGAGGATAATATCCCTTAGTTGACTTTTACGACATGCTCGGGTGGAGAAGCAGCTGGACGCATTCTATGTTTTTTCTTTACTCCCAGTCCAGCAGAGAAGATGGACCTCAACAGTATCTCATTTATATTGGCAGTGGCAATTTTCCTTCCTCCATGCCATTGTGTAACCAAATTCAAATTCAGTTTGACTATTCCACGTACAAGTTTTCGTCCCCAGCTATTTCCCGAGAGCTTTAGAGATTCCGAAACAGTCTAAAATTGGGTATGTTAGTACTTTCTACAGTCACTATCAGCTGGTGTAGTGGCATTTGTAAACGCCTGAATAAACTTGCCTAAGATACACTATCGCCATTTCCAATCACTAAAACTACTTAGATTTGGGGAAATCAACAAGTATACTTTAATGTGTACATCTTACAAGGTAGATTGATTAGTGTTCTGCCAAGGTATACATACGTGATCGAGTATTCGACATACAATTTCTCTTAAGTATTTCGGAGTACAAAATAATGGATTTTACCTTTTACGTAACGTGTAAGCTTACTATTACAGAGAGCTTCAGTTACAGTGTTTTGCTGACTAATTCTATTTTTTTTGTAAACCAAAGCGTACTTTGAACAGAGGCCTATTATTTGTTTCCTCGGTTTAGATTTACTAAAGTCGGTCCAATGTGCAATTTGAGGCGAGTTCAAGCTTTATATTGCAGCAGCTACGTCCTATCAAATACGTTTTTCTCACAATAGGAAATTGTTTTCTTCTAAAGACATAAAGCCGCTTTCGACCTACAAAGTCTTCTTGTTTTAATAGAATATGTACTGAAATTGGAAATTTACACGAACTGTGACTTCACCATTTCTACGCTTCCAACGTGCGAACCTACTCCTTGTTTGGCATGATATTGATCGTAATCTCATTTGAATACTTCGGGTCTTAAAGCCAGACAGTTTCGTAAATACCTTTATAATGGCGCTAATCCCCTATGGACACAGTAATTCGTTTAAAACAAATACCTAAGGGTCATACCGGCTCAATGAGATAGCTGTAAAAGAGATTTAATTACTTTTTACTTCATATGAGATTAATCTTTTTTTTAAGGGATAAGTAGTTACTACGAAATAGTAAAATCATGTAAACGAAAACTTAATATTGCTCCAGCATTTGTGATTCAGGGTGTGGCATTTTCGAGAATTACAAAAACGGCTATGTGGCTTTCTTAACTGTCTCGAAAACGTATTTATTATATTTGCTACTTTACCATGTTGAAATTGTAACAAAAGTGATTTTATTAAAAAAATGGTTTTCTAAAGTTCACAAAATGAAAACTTTCAACACTGACATCTACACCCTAGCCTGAGAATTAATTCAACCGAGATACGAACCCCGCGCGATGCTGCCAATTGCTGAAACCGACGAAAGCGCCACCACCATAATGTCAAGTGCGAGTCGCCACCGGAAAACTCGAGATCGCGTGGTTACAGCTGAAATGCGCTCGGTGCGCCGCAGACGAGGTTGGACGGTTGTCGGCTCTGAAACTTGGTGAGTCACGCTACGATACAGAGATGGCGCTGTGACAAACAAATTGAAATGCATTTTGTTTTTGTTGGTGTCTAGAGCAGTTTTCATCTTCATGAGCGTGTATTCTGAATGTGTGATACCCAAACGTGAGAAAATATATACTTGGAAATTAATCGTAACATTGTACAGACTTGCTATGAATATAGGAGACATTTACAGATTTTTCAGATTATAAACAGTGATCAAGCAACTCAATCAGCAATTGACAATTTTAGTCTGCAGCGGGTGGCTATTTCACGTCATGAATGTTCACCTGAAAAAGCATTGCAGGCAAACAATATTTACGAAAAATATATCCGATTGAATTTTCCTTTTATCTATGTTTACATCTGGTAACACCCACTGCTGACTAAACTCATCTTCTTTTTCACATGAAATCCCTAGCAGGTTATGCCGCCCATATCACCATTTCTCTAACTGCTCTCACGATGTCGTCTGACCATCGGACGGGTAATAATAATAATAATAACACCCAACAGTCACATACATAGTCCTGACCCCACACTAGGATTCCCTGTGTCGTGGGTATCAGAAACTACGAGTACCATGGTACTACAACACCCAGACCCGGAAGAAATATTTACAGATAATGCAAACATTTCTTCCGCAGTGGGAATTGAACCCGCGCCTCTTGCGTCTCTGCCGAGCAATCTCCCGCCACACCATCGAGGCGGTGATCTGTTTCTTTGATTTTCTCTTGTTTCTTACTTGAAGATACCTCTAAAATCGTTAGGCTTGTTTGTACGCTCATCTTCTATAATATAAAAATGAATCGCAAAATGTGTTGGTAAGTATCAGCATTGCACCCGTGCGAAGCCGGGGCGCGTCGCTAGTTTACTAATATAAAAGTATGTTAAGGAATCTTCGAAAGCTCGTTAAGTTTAATGTCCCTACTGCTTCTTAATTTTGAAACAAGCTTCCTATTTCTAATCTGGTAGTCGAGCCAAACAGCCAATTTATTCTTAAAACACCGTTGTAAAGTAACAGACTTAAAAATAAATACCCATTCAATTAATGGAAATCCTAATAGAAAAATACATGATAAAGATACATATATGAACTCTTTCAGAGGTACTTAAATAATCATTTGTTTGTAATTTTAAACCAACTACATTTTACTCTAGTTTAATGGTTTTTATTGTTTTTAGTAGCATCTAGTATTTATACTACACGGTAGTTGTATAATATTTAATACATCGATCAATTTTAATATAGGAATGGCAATTGAATGTCAAGAACAGTCTGCATTAATTATTTGCTATATAAACAGCTGGTATTCAGGTAAGCTTCTAGTCATTAGTTTGCGATCAATTGTCGTTTCCTTCGGGAGTTCTGACGGCACTATCTGATGGATGAATAAAACATGGCTCCTGTTCCTCTGTTACTTGCCAATTTACATTCGAAAGGTTGCAAATCTCAAGTTATAATCTCAGTAGCTACCTTGATATTACAATGAACGAAGTTTCTCGAAAAATAACGGCTATAATATTAATTATGTTTTACAACATCTTAGTCGCAAAAAAAAAACAATTCAAAAATACTATTAAACATTGCTATGGCTTATCTATTAAGGTGTTTCCTTAACCCACTGGAAGAAATTGGCTGTATCAGCCGTAAAGCCGCATCAAATTGTCGTCAGTATATTCGTTTAGCCTGATACGGAGACAAAAACCGAAAGATGGGACAAGGAGATACCTGAAACGTTTCCACGATGATTCAACACGCACTGGTTCAGGTGACAGCTGATAAGCTCCCGGGCTCGTTGGCAGCCTGCCCTCACGGATATAGACGGCGATGTGACGTATCGTATACCCGGTCACAAGCCACATTTACAAAGAATACAGATTTCTGCGTGTAACTAACTAGGGGCGTGTTCAGTTCTTGCTCTGTTCTCCGAACATACCCCAACATAGAGAACGAACTCGTGTCTAGAGCAGGTAACCTACTACTAGGTAACTTATCTACAAGCGTCTATATTATTGCGTTGTAACTAAGAACTCGCATAAAATGGAAAACAGGTGCGTGTCTGTCAGTCGCTTGTAACCTGATTAATATGTGAAATATTATTTTATGTATTTATATTATATAGGAAATGAAGCAGCAATGGCGGATGAGATCGGTGCCTTTGAGCACGTGCTTATTTCTGTAAAATCTTTCACGTTTAGGCCATTGACTCGTACTTTCTCTCGAAAACACTGGAATGATATTGATGATACCAAATAATCATTTAAATCCTTTCATGATGTTTACGTTGGAGTAAGTCTTTTATTTCTTGGCAATCGTATTGCACGGACCTACTTATCACGTATTTCAGATGACTAAAAAACACGTCACTATCAGAGGTGCGTCATCAATGTGAGATAGAAATTGGGAATCCCAAAAATGCAGAGAATAGAATTTTCTTCAAGGTTAAAATTTCTCGGCTCATATTGTTAGTGAATCACAGTTTGAATCACCCATGCATAAAACAGCTTTTTAGCGTGAAATAGGTCGGATGCTCTACGCGTGCGTTTTGCCCTAGCGCCTCGCCGTTTGTGCATACTCGATGAAACAATTTAGAGCCCGCATAGAGAAGGGTGTAGTTCCGAGATGCTATTTACTGTTCCGTACCACTGATGTGTACAGGTGTTTGCGATGCATCTTTAGCTCTATTCAACCAGTAAATCGATACATAAGCAAAACAAAATTGAACAAAAAATATGGATGATATAGATAAAGAGTTATAATCTGAAAACAGATTTACGTTCGTAGGTATTCCATCACTTTCAGACGTGTGTGGGAATAAGTTGGAATTGTTGGCAACCAATCACCTCCGCCCCGGTGCCTACCATTTCCATATACTGCTATAACCGCAGGCAATACAATATTCAGTTAACTTACTGTGTGCCTTACTTATTTGATGTGTGGTAAATAAATGTAGATCATAATTATGTGCAGGCGGAGTAGCAAATCACTATCGAGGCGCAGTCCTAACTACCGGCATAATTAATTCAATAAAATTTACTATGTTTTTAAAATATTTTTCGAAAAATATTGATGGTAAGTGAAGTTGCACTCGTATCTAAACAAATAAACAAAACGTTGCAGCACTATCCTACAATGTTGGTGATAAATTGAGAAATATCTTCGGAATTTTTCATTCCGACCATTTCTTGCAATTTCTAATTTTTAGAATAGTATGCTGATTTTACCGGCCTACTCCTACCACATCGACTTTGTCATCATATTCATGACCCAAATCTAAAGATTTCGTTTCATAGTCTTCGAAGAATGTCTTAGGTAAATGTTCCACGTGTTGTGACGACAATCCTCCTTGCCCTGTGTCCCAGAAAGAAATTGCTATAGTATCAAGCGCGTTCATGCTTTTCGACAACAGCGTCCAATTTATAGCCCATTAATGCTAATGAGTGGTGTTAATTCTGCCGTGAAGCAATAGCCTGAGGGCACGAAATGTCGCGCTATTTAAAAAGCGACTTTGTAAGACTTTCAAATTCGTAATTCTTACAGACTCTTATTTATAAGTGAAGTTTTTTTTTCAATACGTACATATTTTGTAGCACATTTCTATTTCTTAAAGCTGAAGGGTTACTGTGCTAAGCGTACTCACTATGTAGGTACATTAGGTTTTAAAGAAATGTTTGCGCAATATATTTTTTTCAGTAAGCCTGGAGGTACCAGATACAATATTAAAACTTCCTTTGATAGCCCTGATAGTCAGAATGTCCTCATTGCATGTAAAATTGAGAACACACAAGAGAATAAATTACCAACATGTCAATATAATTTGAATAGTATGTACAAGCCGTCTCGTCCAGACAGCGACTGCTTTAAATACATTCAATGGCTGAACGTGACATGTCTGTATCACCGGACAATTACTCGATGTCTCCATTGAGCTCCGCACCATTGAAATCTGAATCAGCGAAGTCACGGCTATGACAATCTATCTCTTTATTCCTGCAGGCGATAAAACGAAACGCGAAAAAACCACTACGTCATTCACGTACGTATTCGAAACAAAAGAATGTCAAGTTTCGCTCTCGCAAAAGAAATCTCATAAAAGAAAATAACGTACGTTCTTCCGTTTTGGTGTTTTATTGCTTAGTTTCCTCAAATAGAAGTCGAGTCGAGCTCCTAAACACACATGGCGTGTGTGCATCGCGTTAAGTCTCAATTTGCTGACCACCTTGTGTACAAATAACTTTAATATTGTTAGTGCTCTAATCTTATCTACATCAGCTGATCAATACAATTATATTGACGGCCTCGGTGGCGTGGCGGGCGATTGCTCGGCAGAAACGCAAGAGGCGCGGGTTCGATTCCCGCTGCGGAAGAAATGTTTGCATGTTTTGTAAATATTTCTTCCGGGTCTGGGTGTAGTACCGTGGTACTCGTAGTTCCTGATACCCAGGACACAGGGCATCCTAGTGTGGGGTCAGGACTATGTATGTGACTTGTTGAGTGTTATTTATTTATATTAAAATATCGTGCGCAAACTTGGATGGATAATTTAGCTATTAGAGTGCAAAAACGCACAACATTGCGTCTTAAGATGTAGGTAGGTAACTAATGTCGTTCATCTTTTTTTTACTGCACGAGACTCAATTTGGTGCAATGATGCATGTGAACTTATGAAAAATGAACAAATGTGCACATGCAAGTATGTACATACACAGTCACATAACAGCCTAACTTTTAACCTTTATCCTTAGGACGCGCAACTCTATGGTGACTGTACCATAACTTAGAAGCTCTATTGAATGCTATCCATAATCAATTACAAACCACAAGTCCAATTTCAAACATACATTTTCAACATACCTACATACTTACTCCCAATTCTATTACATACACTTTAAAAATAGAGTCAGATCATCCACGTCTTCGTCTTCGTATTGGCTATGTGGCATTTAATGTTTCTTTTTATTACAATGAGACATTTGGAACGCGTGTTTGCGTGTCACTCATTAATATCTAAAGCAAAATATATACACGAGTACCTACTATACTGATGTACCTATGCTTGAGCACAGAACGGGCCTGAAATAAGCACATCCTATTGTGATAGGTACGGATTAAATAAAAATTAACTGAATAAAATGGGGATGAACTTTACACTTCGAGATTGATTTGAAACTTGCGCCACTCGCCCGCCACGCCACCGAGGTCGCCAGATTCAAAGTATAATAAGGCCCATATTCAAGAAAAATCTATTACTGAGGTTTTTTCTTAAGTTCTTAACCTATCATTGTAGTGTTTGTATTTAGTACCTGGATATAGCATCTACGACAGAAATAATAATAATTTAACTTATTCAATAAAATATGGCAAAGGAAAACGCTGAGGCTTAAGAAGATTAACGTTATGAAATAACCTGCCCGAGACAAGTGAGGTTGGTTGACTCCAACCCTCCGTCTGCCTCGGAAAAACATTGGAAATTCGTTTCAGATTTCCGTTTCGAGGGATTTAAAGGACGCATTCGAAGAAGATGCCGGCTTCCGAACCTGAATACTAAATATGCTTATAAATAACCTTATTCTTAATCTCAAAATTTTTCTTATTAAATTATAGAATATTTTGTTAATAACATACAAATAGGTGCAGTACAGAATATCTATACCTATAAAAGAGCTTAACCACTCAACAGATTTTGATATGCTTTTCATTTTTATATAGATAATTTTTATTTCGTTGATAGAATTAGATGTGTAAGTATGTCATGAAAATCTAATGTTCTGACCTGCTGTTTTTTATATGTATTAAGATCAAACAAAGATAAAATAACGTTAAATCGATATTACTCTGCGCATAAAATGGTAAAAGTACTTTGTGTTGCTGCCAAGCGCCGTTAAACAAGTAAACAGTTATCTGTTTGCACTGTATTTTATGAAACATGATGTCCAATATTTCACTCGTGTATTTTATTTGCAATGTCATAACGTGGCGTTGTCTTTTGAAAAATCAGTAGAACTGCGAAAAAAACGATAAGTTTGAGGATTATTGCTGCCCGTCCTTGACTTACCGTCAAAGCTTTACAATTTCTACGAAGCCAATATGCCCTCTCCCCCGCTTTATTTTGTTACTTCAGAACATCCACATTTTCAATATTTGGCTTTCCTAAAAATGTCGTAGGTCAACAAGACTACTGCACAATTATAACGACAATACTACCAAAATACTTTTTTCATTGTATGCAAAAACTATACATCCTGGAATAAAAATATAAACCATTTTGGAATGTAAATAAAGCCCTTTCATATTAACTTGACTTGACTTGACACGACTAATGTATTTGTAAAACATTATTAATTTTTTACCCCCTTGGGAACTCAGTATCTTTACAACCCCTTTGCTGATTAAGCTCATAATTATGCTTCCCAGCTAATCTTCATAGTACAATATATTACCCTAGTTACAAACAGATTAATTTAACGGTTCGAAAGTTATACTCTTACAAACATACAACGCCAAATCAGCCAAGATGCCACTGAGATCTTCACTCGCTTCGCTTTCATCGCTCGTTAAAATTTTTGAAGATGTTAATAATAATTTAGGTTAATGAAACTGGTGTTTAGCGTGTAATTTTTTATCCGACGTTTTGGGTGATGATAACGTCGGAGCAACTGATGATAGGAATGGCTTTTCAGGTGAAGGTACTTTCAGTATACTGTTTCAAAAGAACCAAGTAACAAAAATAGTAGTAAAAGTAGCATCAAATACCTTAATGTTCAAAACTAACTGTATGTTAGTAACTTAACTACTAAAATTACAGCAATGGTTTGAACTTCTAACTATCCGTGAATAGCTACTCACAGAATAATTAGTTACTCTGGAACTAAGGACTAACAACCGCCTCCCAAACTCTGCTTTCCAGCTACTCCACGCAGTTAGATTGTTGTGAGCAGGGTTATACTCGTAACAACACTAACTGATGCGTTTTGTTATCAGTAGCTTTTATCTTCGTAGCGTTCTAAATAAATTACAAAATTAGAAAATAAATTCAATCGATGTTTAAAGGCGACGACGAAAAACAATTTTTAATCATAATGTAAATTATCTCCCAGATAAAGTTATTGCTATTGTTGTACCTTGAAAGTTATTGGTTTAAATCTATGTATTTAGTCAAATCACTAGTTTTTTCGAACCAGTGTGTTGAAAGGATTTAGAGAACACTTTAAAGGCTCCTTTCGTGTACTTGACACATTTTTTTGAACTTTTCTAAGGTTGTACGACATGCCAGTTTCCTCACGATATTTTCCTTCACCGTTTGAGAGTACCTACGAGAGGGTATAATAGCACACATAATTTTTTGAATAGAAATTCCATTGGTGCACGGCCAGATTTGAATTCACGACCTAAGGATCGGAAGGCAGGGCCGCTCCGACTAGACCACCAGTGCTCAAGGTTTAAATTAAGAAACACCTTGATAAGTAATTTACTTTTGTAACTGTCCCACATAGCTTCTCGTACCAAATTGTAGGAACCTTTTGTAAACAGTCTAATTGAAAATTTGAAAGCAAAGAGAGATTAGACGTACAACTTTCTTACAAAAGATGACGAAAATTTAAAAACAACATTAATTTTCCAGTTATTTCCTGTTTATATTTTTGAAATATATACCATTATAAATACCAGCTGCCGCCCACGGCTACGCTCGCATGGTACTGGCATAAAAATAACCCATATGTTAATCCAGCACATGTACTATGTATATTCCAATTTTCATTCAAATCCGTTTAGGCGTGATTGAGGCACGAACATACAAACATCCTCACAAACTTTCACATTTATAATGTAGTAGGATGTTGGAATTCTTAATTCTTTCATTTGGAGCTTAAAGTTGCAAAAAGTTGAGTTATTACCTAACTAGCGTAGGTTGGAGTTAAACTTAATATAACTTTCATGGAGGGCGTGAATTATGTTGAATTTATCGAATATCGGAAAATAGGTCAGTGGCGTCGACAGAGAAATTGCCCGGGATAGGTCCCGGGACCGTGAGCTGCAATGCAACTATGCCTTTAAGTCCGCTATTTACTGTCGTTAATCAGAAGGAAAACGTAAATTTTTAAGCGTTTACTTATCAATAATACATAAAAGAAAAAGGTTCTTCTTGTCACTATTGAACTTTTGGAAGAGTTTATAAGTGGTCCCCTTAATGTTTGCAATTCCGTCGAGTCGATTTGATAGTACCTGTTAAGCTTTGTTTCAAAATTTTGTCATTCAGTATCGACGACGTGTTCAGCATAAATTGGACGAGTTCAGTGAGATTAGGGACTTTTGAAAGTTACGCTTAAGGTAGCTAAAGTTGAAATTTTACATATAAAATAATACTGATACTACCTCCGATTTGATGGACTTATTATATGGGTGATGGGCTGATCACCTGTCACCATGGTTCACCATATCCATCTTGGGAGTCTTGGATCTGGAGTGGTTGCAAGTTTTCTTATGATTACTTGTGGTTCTGCCCACCTCGTTAGGTATACGGGCGTGATAATATGTATGTATGTACTACCTCCGAACTTTTATAATGAAGATTGAAGGCCGATGGAAGATTGATGACAGCAGACCTTTTTGCTTCGTGTACTATCTTAATAATTAATCAGATCAAGTGCTTCTTATTCGTTTAATGGGTAGCACGCGATAATTTACGTTTTATCTTAAAACAGTACTAAATGTCAGTACTAGATGAACAAGATTAAATATGGGCTACAACAAAGAGTAATAGACCATTATCAATATTTTTCTTAATACTACTAAGTTTTGTTTATGTTTAGTCGTACGCAAAAGCAGCCTTTTTTTGTTTACAGTAAATACACATTAAAAAAATATATTGCAAGGTTTATGTTTTTCGCCAAAGCACCGTGTTTTATGGAAGAAGTTTGAAAAATTCTAAAGAAAGAAAAATAATCTCGTGTAAAAGTTGGTATAATACTTAGTACGTATTGCCAGGGCAAGGTATTGTAGGGTGTTATCTAGGATATTTCAGGTAGTGGGTTATATTGCTGGTATAATAGAGGTCTCTATTGTTTTTGCGTAGCAGGGTATCATCAGCCATTGAACTGGGAAGAAGCTTGTTTGGACGGGACGGAACATTTCATGGATATAAATAATGTAATAATATCAAGCTCTAATAATGTGTAATATCACGCTACGGAGCGTAGCTCGTAGCGAGCGCTACGAAAGCTCTTCACGCCCTAAGCTAACAAGGTTTTGATGTGTTGTTTTACTACTACATATTTTCTGAAAATTACTTTTAGTACTTAACCTAGATCAAGTTCCTTCCATTTCAGTATTTTATATTGAAATATACCTACACATTCCTATACATAAAGTTATACAAATTAGTCATCAGATCTAAAAAAAAGAGAATATGTCACGTTTTACAATACTAGTAGTTTCAGCATTGCAAACAATTAGTGCTGCATTTTCAGATCGATTCTGTTATGTATTTTCCTTAACTTAAATTAATTTGATAGCTCTAAAATTATAGCAATCCCTGTTATCTCAATGTATAAGAAAGGGACGCCAATATTTTTAGGACATCAATACCAATATCAATTTGAATAAGTTTAAGGAATAATCAACAATATATGTACAATTATCTCAATAATCCTAATTTGGTGTCTTCATCCATATCCTAGTAGGTTTTTACCTTGATCCATAATATAACATATTACATGGTGTATCTTTTGTTATCCCCAATCTATCATTTTGCAGTAATACAAGACAAATTATCTAGGTAGGTACCTATTAAGATATGACTATGAGGTAATGGAAAACATTTCTGTCCACGAAAACCAGTTTTAGCTGGTTATTAACCAACCGAAATATAATGACTATCTGGGGTACGAAAATATTTTGACACGGTAAGTAAGCGGTCGTAAGCGGTGTAATTTAACGGCCGTAAATTACACCAGAATTGTTCAAAACCAGGGCCTTTCACTTAGTCGCGCAATAGACATTGTCGCATGTACGTACATTTCCTTTTCATCGGTAGGTACAAAGTATTTGCTTTAAGAATGAATCTAAAAAAAAAAATTACTTCTTTGCTTAACTAGGAGTAAAGAAAACACATAGAATGCGTCCTGCTGCTTCTTTTCCTGAGAATGTCGTAAAAGTCGACTATGGCTCTCCAATATGATGGACCATCTATATGGGCGATGGGCTGATCACCTGTCACCATGATTCACCTTCTTAAATCTTGAAAGTTACGTTTAAGGTAGCTAAAGTTGAAAATTTACCTTTAAAATAATATACTACCTCCGACTTGTTGGACCTATATTGGTAATGGGCTGATCACCTGTCACTATGGTTCACTATATCCATCTTGGGAGTCTTAAATCAGGAGTGCATCCAAGTTTTTTTATGTTTACTTGTGGCTCTGCCCTCCTAGTTACGGATACAGGCGTGATAATAATTTGTGTATATATGATACTAAAATTGTGAGTTTTTTAGTACAATTATGCTGTAAAATTCAAAATACTCTTTACAATGATTATTAACAGGAAAATGAGTGGTGGAAATCACACTCTTATTGCTAGACTTACCTCTTACTTTTGTACCAATTAAGGAAAGGTGGCTTTCCCGGTCGGCATTGTTTTATACGACAAATTAACGACTTTGGTAATGATTACTTTGGGGGAAATAACCAGTACAGACACGTACCGTATTAATCCGATCCATTACTTCACGTGACAAACGAAACCCTAGTTTCGATGTGAATTCAGCAATACCTAGCCTATTCCGTTGATAATGAGTTTGAAGCTTAACCTATGTCAGAACTGATGGGTTGGTAAGATAATATCATTCGTTTTACAAGGCAAACACGATGTGTTGTTACACAACACAACCAAGGAAGGGCTACGGCTTGTTATAAACTGATATCTCCTTGGAAGACAAGTTAACCCATCTAATTGACTACATATATGTACCTACGAGTATGTATGACCACCCTTTGATGCCACAATATAATGATGTTAAACGCATTTTCCCCTTGTACGTATTTGACCTTTACGCAATTCTGATGGGAAGAAAGCAAACATATTTTAGGAAAGCCTTTATATTAGTGCTTAATTTAATTGAACCCAATTTTCTACGTGTAATAGTGACACGTGGCTATTTTTAAAAGATTTACTAATATTATAAATGCGAAAGTTTTTTGCGGATGTGACGATGTGGCGATGTTGGTGCCTCAATCACGCTGTAACGGCTAAACGGATTTGAATGAAACTTAGAACATACATAATGTATGCTGAAATAACATATAGGCTACTTTTTATCGTGGTACTACGCGAGTGAAGCAGCGGGTGAAAGCTAGCACTACATAAATATTCTAAGGTAAATTTACACAGTAATTTCTGCACATTTGGGCGCTATAAGTATTTATTTGTACTTAGTTTGCAATAAGTAACTAGAAAACAGATAACAGAAAAAGATGTGGATTTTGAATGAGCTACTTCCCTTTATTTCCTTGCTTTTATTGGTAAAATCACTATGTATTTACATCCATGGGTCTGCTTCCCGAGTAGCTGTTAATAATAAATTGCCGCCTCTGTAAGATAAGCACTTTCAGGTGTATTTTTCACAGATTTGTTTCTAAAATGGAGAAAAGGTCAAAAAAGAGACAGTTAAGAAGTGACCATGATTTATGAAGAAAGTGCTTGGTCGAATAAATTATTCATAATTAAAATCTGATGGATAGAATGTCTAGAAATAAATGTATGTAGTGTAAAATTATAAAAATTTTGATTATTTAAAACAAACTTACTGTTAATGTCGCAAACTTTGCACAAACGTTATCCCTATACGTGACACTCTTATAAACCTTTGAAAATTGCCGTCCTTTTTTGTTGACATAAGAATGACAGTGACAAACCAGCCTAAAAAGACTATAAAGGACTATAATCCTATTATCATGTTACGAACAGGCATGAATTCCACGTTGATTTAAGACGTTTCAAAATTATCTTTATTGTAATTTTATAGAATTAAAAATCTTGAATTTTGTACTTTTACAACTTTGTCAAATATGTGATGAACATTTTCTCATATACACGAATGTCTGCCTCAATTGTCTATGACGAGAATGTGAGAAATTTAGCAACGGGGTAAATATGATATGTGATTAATTAAAATTATTTTTGTTCCAGGTAAGTTTTAAGTAGAGAACAAAGATCGAGGAACGAGTAGCGGAGTATAGGTAAGTACCTTTTGATTCAAGTTCCTAAAGACGAATAGGATCGACTATCGAAAGAAAAGTTGTATGAGTATGAAACTGCATAATGTCTACTTCTACTACAATAGATCAAACTGTGCAAATGATCTTGCCTTAAAGAGGCTACTTTCGTACACAATGTCTGGAATATAATGTTACAGGCATGTAGAACAGTAGGAGGTCAATTATGTATGCTGTTCCATTATGACCTTGATATTACATGACATAATTCCACTTACGGCTACGAGTACGTCATGTATCTTGCCTGTAATTTGTCTCTTGCCTCTGTTTATGATATAGTTCTATAAATACGTGATGAGGCTGATGTGGTTATACTGGCTACTATTACTACTCGTGTCACTAGGTCTTCGAACTAGCGTGGTGAGAGGATTATAGTCTCTCAAACAGGATCTTTTTGTGTACATAACACATGTCTTCGAACTTTTTGGGTCCCGCGACATGCCTATTTTTATCAAGCATATAACAAACGTAAAATTCTTTGAAAACAACTGGATTTGAACCCACGACCTTAGGATTAGAAAGCTTCACTAGGCCATCAGAGCTCTCATAATAGCCGGCTGCATGGTAATTTTAAGACAGCGGGCCAAAGAAAAAAGGTGTTAAATAATTATGAATTAGGTACGTCTTTTGTGTCAACCTCGGAATAATTTGACTTTGCATATTCATAAAAAAACAATGTGTAAGTCATTACGAGTAAATAGTTTTTAGGGTTCCGTACCCGAAGGGTGCCAACAGGACCCTATTACTTAACCTCCGCTGTCTGATCGTCCGTCCGTCTGTCCATCTGTCAGCGGACTGTATTTCATGAACAGTAATAGATAGAGAGTTGAAATTTTCAGTGTGTATTTTAATTGCCACTATAGCAAGAAATATTAAAAATAAAATATAAAATATAAAAATAAAACGGGGCCCCATACAAGAAACATGTATGATGGTATGGAATCCTTCGTGTGCAAATTCGACTCGCACTTGACTGGTTTTTTTAATTACACTGAAACAATACCAGTCTCACAAAATGTTAAAATCTATCTATCTAGTCGTGTCAATAGTTCTTTCGGACCAGTATGGTGGCAGGATTTAAAGTGCGCCTCAATGGCTTTTTAGGTTTTACGACATGCCGGTTTCCTCACGATGTTTTTCTTCACCGTTTAAGAGTACTGGTATAGAGCACTTTTTTTTTCGAACAAAAAAACCCATTTGTGCACGACTGGATTGAATCCACGACTTTAGGATCGGAAGGCTCACAACCACTAGACTACCAGTGTTCTCCATACATAGTGTTCTACTAGTACAGTGTAGTACTACATAGTGCTCTTAAAATGTAAAATCATTTGTCAAGTCACCAAAATAGACACAGGCAATATTTTAAATTTTTTATAAGTATTTGTGAACCAAATAAATAGTTTCTTTCTTTCTTTCTTTCAATGCAAAAATCTAATCGAGTGTAATATATAATACTCGATTGAGATTCCATTTGATTATTCTATTGTATAAAAAATATGTCTTACTAGCTGCCGCCCGCGGCTTCGCTCGCATGGTACCCGGATAAAAATAGCCTATATTTTAATCCAGTACATGTACTATGTATATTCCAAGTTTCATTCAAATCCGTTCAGACGTTTTTGCGTGAAAGAGTAACAAACATCCATACATACAAACCGATTAGAGTAATTATATCAGGTAGAGCACCTAATTAGCAATTTAGCAGTAAATAGTGTATTATGCTGAAATGTTTTGTGTTATCGAGCTTCGGAAACCCAATACCGTGCTGTCAATCGCCTTCCGATTGGTTTGGTTTGGTATAACATTGTATGTACCTACTTATGAATATCATGGACAGTGATTTATTCTGTGGGGTCAGGAACAATGTAGCGTGTTTCATGCTTGGACATGCATGTGTGTGTTGAACGTATACACAAGATACCATTACAATATACAACAGCACCTATCTACTGACTAATATCTGAAAGTAAGTAAAATTATTTAAGTAAGTAAGTTCATATGAGCTAGTGGCCAACTCTTGTGATGAAGTTTTTAGGCCGCCTAAAGGCCTCCGTCGTCGTGGCTTAACGACTTTAAAGCCGGGACCGACAGTTCTCAGCTCGTAATGCTACTTGCGGTCGCCCATCCCAATTGTAATCGCGCACAACGTTACTTAACTTCAACGATCAATCAAAAACGTCTAAGCAAGCTACCCCATGAGCGCTTCATTATTTATGAAGGTGCTACATGCAACACAAAGCTTCTAATACAATATAGGTGATCTGTTGAAAAGGTTTATTGCAAAGTAACCTACTTACCTACTTATATTTTTCTTAGGATCTAGGCATCCGATTACAGAAACTTTCTACTCCTTCGCAGCTAACTCAAGCTTTGGGTAAAAAGACTCGCGGAATCCTGTGAAATCATTTCGTCTCGTTAAAAATGAATGTCTAAGGAAGCTAAGCCTTAGATTTGTAAGAAACGGCAGCCATCATGTGAATGACGTCAGACGATTCTGTCGTTTAGGTGTTCGGCGTAAGGTTGAAAATTATAGCGGTCACCACAATCCTGCCTCCTAATTGAAACTAACTCTTGAAAGCAACCGTCCTTATAAAGCCGACATAGAAAATAGCGGTCTTAGACATTGATTTCTACAAACCAAAAGTAAGTTTTTCTGTAGGTTTAGGTATGCTTAGAATTTCACGATTTTATTAGACTTAGCATAAAAGTGACTACCACAGCTTAGGTGACTGGCTCTAATACAAATACGCCATTCCTCGTACATTCTTACTCAGTGCGCTGACAAACAATGGATAAATGAATTGTTATTCCAAAAGTCAAGAGGCCACTCGTACTAAGCGTCATCAGTTGTATATTACAGAACCACCTGAACTAGCTTCATAAGGAAAATAGACACACTAAAGTGTTTATATCTAGCTATTAAAGTTGACAAAATATCGCACATAATTTCAATGATATAGAAGCCACAGCAGGAATTTCATGCACAGATTAAAGCTCTAAATGTAGGCGTATCTAAACCTACATAGAATTTCTACAACATGTCGCTTTCCGTGAAAGGAAGCCCAAACAATAGAGGCATATGGTAGAGCTGGCGCAGTGTTCCGCCTGGCTAACGATCAACCTTTAGGACTATAGCAAAGTATCAAACCCTTTATGTGAAACGTAGGCTCTATTATGTAGGTACATATTTACCATAATATTATGTCAACTTATATTATAACAAGGAAGGGAAACTGGATATGTTTTGTTAATTAAGTATTTCGGTCATATTAAGTATAGTCGGTAAGTGCTTATAGTGTCAAAACAGGTAGGTATCTACTGAATTCGTGTGAAACTTTTCTAAATTCGAAGTTAAGTGTGATTGAATGAATCAGTAAAGGTATTGGTAGATTAACATGGTTCAGTAGTGGAATCGTTATCTGCGGGCAGAGTGCATGGTGATGGCGCGGCCGATAAGCGCAGGCCGAGGGCGCGCGGGCCAGCGCGGCGCGCGGCGGCGGCGCCGGCTCCCGACGGCGACGGCGGCAGTCACAGTCGGTTGGCACGCGCGGCCAGTCGCGCCGCTCGGGGCCCTCGCCCGCCGCCGCTGCCGCTCCCGCGCCCGCTTTCTTTGCGACGCACCCTCAGGTAAACAACCACTCTACCCTGATCTCGTCCATCTCCTGACTCCAAAACTCCTTCCTCGACACTTCGTGCTTGAACAAACCATCATCGATAGGAAAAACGAGTGCCAGTTCGAATTTGGATTGCTAACAAAAATTCTAGTGATTTGTTTTGATTTTATTTTTGGAGTGCCAACAGATGTGTCACGAATGACAAGATCTTACCTAATGAAAATCGTGGAATCTACTGTTTTCACCAATAAACCATTTTGTTAGAAACAATCTAGATAATTGAAGTATAAAGAAGAAACGTTATCAGTGTCGTCTTCTGATTGTGGCGCGATCTATCATGACTTGATCAGTTCAATTAGGTAATCAGTAAGTGAAATGAAATTTTAATTGAAGATCAGCAAAGTCTACCAAAACGAAAACACTCAATGAATTCGCGGTTACTGATGATGTACAATCTGAAACCATCTTATCAAGAACTAAATCCTGCCTCCTTATCAAGATTAATAAGATAATAAAGCATGTTTAGCTTTGTCTGTCTAATCCGAGAATAGAATTGCGTCTTATATTTTATGTACCTAATAGTTACCAAACGGCTCTAGTAATGAATTGAACCCAAAAAAGGTTCTTTTGAAATAACATCCCATGTTCAGAAGATGTAAACATCTTTGGGCAGTTCAGAGTGATATCGATAGAAACAAATCACGCAGAAAGATGTCTCTACACTGTTTACCCGTAACGGGTTATTTATACGAAAAAGTTCGCCAGAAAAGTTGGATCCAACGAAAGGTAATATCGGATGAACTCAGATCTTAAGATCTTAAGAGAACTTAAGACCAAGTAGCAAAGCTATCCAAAAGATTCGTCAAATCAATTTATGTCAAACTGTCTCTCAGATCTGAATAGCGGATCAGTTATACAAGCAAATTTCATACCAATTCATACATCATAGTACAATTTTTATGTCACAGCTATCACACGTATCATTCGGTTCAAGGAGCAGACTTGATAAATAACGGCATTTTATTTTACGATCGCTGAGGTTCTTTGGCTGACATCGCTTGTTAAACTACCTTGAAAGAATTACTTGCTAACCAACTTTCATAAAATACGAACGAATTATCGAAGAACGAACAAACACTACAAAGGAGAGTAGATTTTAATTGGATTTCTTATGCTTATAAATTTTTTGCATCTTTAAATTAGCCACACACATATTTTTGTATTGTCTGTGACAAGCCTACTCCATCTTAATTCGTCCCGGGCACTACAGCGTCCTGTTTGTAAAGGTAAAAGTTGCCTCCTGACGCTGCTGTATAAATCATCTACTATAGATTGTAAAAGGCCTTAATTGGTCTGTGACAATACGAGTAGAAATAGTAAAAAAAAATCATTCAAACAATCGTTAACACCAATGAAATGTCGCATATTTTTAAATCCATTATTTATCGTAGATTTATTTTCTATAAGTTTCGTTGTAAATTAAAAAAAAACCTGCGATATATTTTAAACTGGGTCAGAGATATCAACTCATAAAGATGAGAACTAAGTATTTTACGTTATTTAACAGCGGCTTTAGAATTGTGAAGGATGGCACAAATGAGGTCCTATTTACACTGAATGCTTATTATTTCCAGCCCTCGCCTTGTTGCCACTGTTAGTTAGTTTCTCCTTAGAATTCACTGGATTTAATTAATTTTATTTCATACTGATTATTAACTCATTTCAAAGTGATCCCTGACAGATACTACTGACTAAACTATTGTTAAATTTCATTTTTCACTGACTTTGTCTACGGTGAGCCTAATGTGAGTCTTTTTGTTTTTATGACTACCTTAAATTTAAGAGCATTTGATCCACGACATTATTCTGCTTAGCTACGCTAAGTTAATTCTAATTCTAATTAATGGTAGGGGAACAAAGATCTGATTCTAACGGAGTGTTCCAGTATCGTCGATAGTTTTGAGGCTGTTGATAGTGTAGATGAGGTCGAAGGTGATCCGTATAATTCTCGATGACTGTCTGCAGTCCCGAGTACCTAATGTCTTTGTTTGTTGCGGAGCAGTGAAGTGTTAGCGTAGGTTGTATCATTCATCCATCGATACACAACGACATTATCAGTACAAAATATTATAAACATGCAGTTGCGGCAAGACATCTAATTTTTTTTCGGTTCTGCAATTGTCCCTTACAGAAATAAAAGTACCAATCTATCTATCTATCTCGTCGAGTCACTAGTTCTTTCGAATCAGTGTGGTGAAAAAATTTAAAGTACGCTTCAAAGGTTACTTTCGTGTACTGGTAACTGGGCACATATTTTCGAACTGTCTACGGTTCTACGACATGCCGGTTTCCTCACGATGGGTTTCTTCACCGTTTGAGAGTATAGCGCACATGATTTTTTCGAATATATAAACCCAGAGGTTCATGACTGGATTTAAACCCACAACCATAAGATCGGAAGGAGGGGCCGCTACCACTTGACCACCAGTGCTTACTATTGATAAACTTGGCGTTTAATCCCAAATGAATACGAACTGCGATAATTGTTTACTGCACTAATAGTTTAATCGCATCAATATTTTTTTACTTTCTAAATACATTTTTATTATAATTTTGTACAAATGTTAACGAAATATGCCGTTTTTTTTATTTTATCGACGTTTTTCTTGTAATTGTAATCTACATGAATCGTACTACAATGACAAACATATTCAAAGAACGTTGTGTACAGGTATTAGTTGACAACATGTTTGTTATGAAATCATTTACTTAGTACGTGCAAAGCAAAATGTATCCACTTTGTGAGCATGAAACAAGGTTGTATAATGTATAAATAGCTGTCTATTTATTTCTACTTAGTTATTGACGTGGCTTCGGGGACCAATTCTCCTTCCCTCCTCATGTCGATATCCTCAGTGCAGAAGGTCGTGACCTTTCTCCAAATCACCTTTTCAAAGACGATGCTCCACTACTTCGTGGTACTACGCAATCTGAATGAAATCAGTCAGATACACTCAAACCAGTGCATTAGATGTCAGCCTCTATGTCTTTTCCGTTTGAAACCGGACTGACCTATCATAGTCAGTTTACCATAATGCAAAAGGTAAACGTGATGGCTAGCACTAATAGTCCCTGTATTAGAGCGTTTTTAAAATAAGGTTTCTAGTTTAGTTTAGAAAAAAACCAGTGATTTTTTAAAGCGCGCTAAACGGTAGCATAAAATACTGGTACAATATATTTTTTTGTTCTTTTAGGTTCTAGGTAGGTCGATTTAAACTAGGTTTAAGTTACCTTTTATTTACAAAGGAGATCACTGGCGGTCTAGTGGTAGCGGGCCCGCCTTTCAATCCTAAGGTAGTGGGTACAAATCCGCTCGCATACCTACTACCAGTAGAGTATTATGCTCGCAAAAATGATATGTGCAGTACCAGTAATCTGAAACGAAGGAAAATATTGTAAGGAAACCGGCATGTCGAAGAAGTGACAAGTGCATTAAAGAAGCCTTTGAGGCGCACTTGTTCGAAAGAACTAATAACACGACTAGATAGATAGCATTAATAATACCTGTTTTAGTGCTGATCATGATGATATCAAAGTCAATAATCTTTATATCTCAGTAATTTAACTCAAGAAATTATACTTTTCAACTGATTTTTAAATGGGTAGTGGTAAGACTTCAACCTCCAACAGTTTATATGTACCTAAGTATAAATCTCATTTTATTTAATCCGTTTAACTTCTCTGTCGAAACTCAAACAATAACTGAATTAGCTGATTATAACCGCTTGAGCTCAACCTTTTGTTATCCACTCTAAGTTTCACTTTATCCACTATCATACATAATATTAATTGGGTACTAGGTATGCTTAATTTTTAAATATATCACGACGAATAAGATAAGACCATGTCTGCACTATGTCTCCGCTGACAGTCCCGAAATAACAGAGATTTATCTTGAGATCATCAATCAAAAAGGACATACAATAGTATTGTGAATGACCTGAGTAATATTTCCATCATAATTCTTGACAGGTTAAGTGGAAACTGATACATAAATTGTACCACCTCAGAATTATTGATATAGAATAGAGTGTCTAATAAGCAGTTAATATAACTTAATCCTATAATTGATAACTGAGTCACGTATAACGTGTGTAAATCAATTACATGAGTTGTATTTGATGTTAGTTTACCACTTCTAGTTTAACAAAGAGGACTTTGTAATCATCCCTTAAATCACCGTAATTTATAGCGGACCAAACGTTAAGTAATGAAGTCTGCCAGAATGATTGTGATAGCGGGGGGATTAAATACCAGTCATTAATTGTACAAATTGAGTGCAAATTTGTCAATAACAAGTTTCTTCATAAACATCGCATAAATGCGTTAAGAAGACCGATGTATGTAATACAATGGATAATATTATTACAACACAAACATGATTATTACATTACAACAAAAAAATAGAGAAAATAATTACAAAGCCATCAAAAATTTCCATCTTATATTACCTATTACCTAGATAGAAAATCTATTTTCCTAGAAACTACTACTAGTTGTGCCACAAGTTCATTCGAATCAAAATGGCGAAAGGATTCTAGTGAATTCTTAGAAACAAATCCGTGGAAATTCAACAAGCTATATTCTAGAGCAATGTACAGTAGTACCACAACTATTGTGTGCCTCGGAAATTTTCGTCTAGCTTGTGAAATACGAACTAACGCGATGATGACATGTAATATAAAGATGCTACAATAATTATGTAGATACTTATTTATGTATATTTAAAGGTTGATTCAGTTATTATTAGTAGTTGTTATTATTAGTTATTATTGTTTTCATACAGAGCATGAAATTTGCCGAGGTGCACAATATTTGTGGTACTAACGTGAATTAGTAGCAGTATAGCAGTAAGTAATTACAGCTATGTTATTGCAGCAAGTGAAGAACACTGGTGGTCTAGTTGGTAGTGACTCCGCCTTGCGATCCTAACTAAGGTCGTGAATCAATGTATTTTTCTGTGTGAAAAATTAATGCGCACTATTCCAGTACTCTCACACGGTGAAAGAAAACATCGTGAGGAAACCCGCGGCTCAGTTAGCTCCGCACCTATTGACCATGTCTTTCCTATGGACAAGGCCAACTAAGCTGAGAGGATAGAATAGGTGCTGGGCAAGCCAACTTCATCTTAATTCGTCCCGGGCACTACAGCGTCCCGTTTGTAAAGGTAAAATTGCCTCCTGACGCCTGTATAAATCATCTAATATAGATAATAAAAAGCTTTAGTTTTATTGCAGCAAACCACTCCAAACCCATCCACAATCTAGGAAATCAATACTTATAGTTTCTACACTTCAATTAACAGAATTTCTATGTTTCATTTAATGTTTCTTTTTAGGTTGTCACTCTGTGGAGTATTATTTCCTATCCCATCATGTGCGTTGTAATGTTGAACTTTCAAAAATATTAGTTTTAGAAATATTTATTTATTTACATAGACAAACTATAATAACATAAAAACTTTAAGGTAAATCGGTATAATAATAAATGAAAATGAGCTCAGCTTTCTATCTAAGTTCACCTACAGATAGAAAACAGAGCTCAGATCACCGACCGCAGAAGTAAGGTCCCCAAAAGGCTGACGTTACCTCGTTGGATAGCTATACTTATCCTTTGTCCGAGGTAAGCGCCAGCCCTTTGGTCATTGGTCAATAATAATTTCATCAACATTGTTGCGATACTGGAGTGGGTTTTATTAAAATTAAGCTTTGAAGAAGTACTTATTATGAGAGCATATTTTAAGCACAGGAATATATTTATTTCACATCTAAGTAAGCTATAGAAATTCTCTAAGCTAAGCCGTGTAGTCCAGTGACTTCGAAAACCTTCTGTGCGGGATCCAACATGCGCTTGCCAATATGTTAAATGAAAAAACTGTCTATAACAAATCAGCAGTTTATTACTCAATTTCAAGTCGATATTAGCAGCTTACTTCAACAGAGTATTTTATAAACGAAAATATATATGCGAAAAAGTAGTCTCCGAAGTAGTTTTCGTCGTTTGAATGTAGTTTGACCGGCATTCACAAAACGCGCAATTGAATTTCACACAGAGAGTTCAACATTTTAACTTTCGATTCATTTTCATTCAACTTTCTCCTATGAATGGAAGAAATAAAAAAATAAACTTATTTCATCCCTATACTGACTTTCAGGACTGGGAGTAAAGAAAAAGCATAGAATGCGTCTAGCTGCTTCTCTCCCCGAGCATGTCGTAAAAGTCGACTAAGGGATAGCATCCTCTCCAATATGGGCGATAAGCTGATCACCTGTCACCATGGTTCATATCCATCTTGGGACTTTAAATCAGAAGTGGCTGCAAGTTTTCTTATGTTAAATTGTGGCTCTGCCCATCCCATTAGGGATACGGACGTGATAATATGTATGTATGTATAATGAAGCAAGTAACTTATGCAAGTAAAAGCATAGGCGAACGCTTACTTCATATTCATAATCTGCTCAAAGTTCTCATGTTTGACTTTTAATAAAAGCTGTAACAAAAATTTGCCTGTATTTAATTTGACGTAGGTCTTGATATTTCTAATTATAATTAAAATAATAACTGAATCAACTCTTAAATCTTCATATATTACATATCTCTATATTACATATCATCATCGCGTCAGTTCGTATTTCAGAAGCTAGACGAAATTTGCCGAGGCGCACAATATTTGTGATACTACTGTACTTTATAATTATTATTTTTACTGTGCATCCCGTTAATTAGTTGATAGTCTAGGGCTTGTGTAGGCAAAATGTTGCCTCTTGACGCAGTATAAATCATCTAGCACAGGCCTTAGTATACTTTATTATCAAATCTTTGAAAAAAGATCATGATTACGTTCGCTCTACGTATTAAAAATATAAATTATAGCACAATAATGCCAAGTTTCAAAAGTTTTGCAACACCGCCGCATGTGTACCTACTTACGAATGTACTTTTACTCTACATGCATAAAGTGTTTAATTCAAACAAACAAATAAACTCTTACCCATTCCAAAACAAAACAGTGCAAGTATGGCATACATTGTTTCTTCGACTTCCTGAAGCTTGGCTTTATAAAATTACTATGTTGACTTCATCGTCTCAATATCTGCTTCTTCGTTTTAATTATCTCAGGTTTAATTCCATTTTACGACTTTGTTCAAATAAGTGTCCCTGTGGAATAAAATTCAAGTTGCTCTCACACAGGGAGTTACGTAAAAGCATTATATTGCACACTTGACTGAGTAAGGGTTATGCCGATTTCGAAAGAGATAGCGCTACTGTCTCTTCGGATTTCGGGTTTCTAAAAAAATTACAGAGAGTAAGACCGCACAACATGTTGGAATCAAATAACCCGGTAATTGTTTGTTACAAGAAAACTACAAACGGGATAAAAAAACTGATTTCAATAACTAAAGAAATAAATTATATCCAACCTGTCAAAGTAAAAGTTATCTGAAAATATGGTAGGGTTCCCGAGATCTAGATCAAAACATACACAGAATATGGATTTTTCAAGATTTTTTTATCGTGTTTTCACTTTGAGGAACCAAAGAAAAAATATTAAAATTTCATTTTCTTTTTGAAAAAGTACATTTCATTAACTAATAACACAGTTCTACATCATTTTTAGTAAGCAAATCCGCTATGGCACACTCTTAATTATTTGACAAAATTAGTTATTGGTTGATTGGAAAATTATATTTTTCTTGTCCTCGTAAAAGTTTTCTAAGAATTCGTACATGAAGGGTTCCGTACCATCGTAAGTGGCAGAATTTTCCCTATTAAAATCAAGCAAAAAAAAAAATGAAATACGGCTTTTCTATGAGAACGCCCTTTATTTTCAATTTTATTATTATTAGCACAAATCAGTAAATTTCAGATCTTTTGAAAAAGAAATACACCAAAATACTGCAAAAAAATATGCTAAAGGTCACTCGACCCATCCAATTACTGACCGCGCCTAGTGTTGCTTAACATCTATGATAGATTACAAACGATTTTTTTCCTTGTATGGGGCCCCATCTTATTTTATTTTTATTATTTGTTGTTATAGCGGTAATAGAAATAGACACTGTGAAAATTTCAACTTTCTACCTATTACGATTCATGAGATACAGACGGACAGCGGAGACTTAGTAATAGGGTTCCGTTGGCACCGTTCGGATACGGAACCCTAAAAGTGTCAAAGTTCAGTGATGAAATGAAATATGATTACCAAGCAGTGAGCGCCGTCTGAAACCTTTCTCACAGCGAGTCTGATCCTTCCTTTGATAAGTAGATTCCTTATTAATTTTATTATTGTATCGTTTTATCTCATCCGTGTCTAGAATTTTTTAATTATGTCAAATGCTTTTGTGAGGAGCAATAATAAGAACAAAGGGAACGGGAACAAGCACGGCAATAGCTGGTAAATTGAAATTATCCAAACCAAATCACAGTTGATTTAACGAATTTTACATGCCTTCTGACAGTTTTGAAACCATTTTAACTTTCATTTCAGATTCAAACTAGGTTTCAATCTGTCATGACACGTAGATACGCTTTACAAAATACCAAACATGTGTGATCGAGGTTTGTAAAAACAGCCAATACCTAAACAAACAACGATGACGCGACAACAGCTGTTGTTGTCCAAATGTTACGAAACGAGCATTTTGTGTGAATTTCAACATGTCGTCTTTAACATAAATAACTCATTGAAATAGGTCTACAGGCCGTAAGCAGAAAGCATTTTTACGCAGAAAAAATCTATCCTTCTTCACTTTATATTTTCATTTTCTCAGCTCATCTAGACGTTACTGGTTTATTATTTTTATTTGTTCTTAAATAGTCCTAGTTAGAGTTAAAATGTAACCTTAAAGTTGTTTACGTTTTTAACTTCACTCGTTTTTCACGACTTTGCCGCATTCTATCGACTTCAAATGAATGTCGACAATCTGTAATCTATTCACGAAAAGTATGCAAACTGGCTTATTTATAAAGCAGTCTTCAGCAAACACGCATAAATTAAAGCTTACAGACCATACATAGTAATAGCTAGAATAATTAACACACTTGCATAGAAATCGAATTCCATCCAGTTACAAACCAGCAAATGGACTCCTGAAACATGTTTACTAAAACAAATCTAATCCAAATTTTAATGTTGAAATGAAACAACATTTCTGCTCTCATTTTATATTATCTAGATAGCTTGAAACTTGTATTGACAGAATGCTTTTGAAGCTAGTTTGTTCACTGGAAATAAATGTCTCTGTATTATTTAGGTTTTGTTGTCTCCTGAAAACCCCTAGATCATAGCTTAATCTGCTCTATTTCATTCCTGCCAAAGTAACCGTTATATGACTATTATAGATTATGTACATTCCTAAAATACTATGGGGTGGCTGCGAAGTAGGAGGCTAATGTTTTTGGGGTGTATGCATGTATGTATCTATAAATGTATGTACATTCCTTTAGCTGAAGCTATAGTCTAAACGGCTGGACGGATTTTGACATAGGTATATGACGAGAGTGTCATAGGCTATATAAAGTGTAAAAATTCCACACTCACACAATCATCATCATGAGTCAAAAAGTCTATTATGGCAGATTTATTTTACTATTAATTTCAAAGCAGTCGGGGTTTCGTTTGTTAAATACTTGTTACTGGTATTATTTGAGTAGGTAGCTTTAAATAGAGTAGTTATTACATTTCACAAAAATTCCAGGTCGTTTATTCCTTATAGACCAGCTAGAGGATATTATGATTTCAAAGCTTTCTTCTTACAATAATATTGTTATTTTCTTTCAATTTGTTACCTTCAGTAAGTACCTAACTTGTGTTGTGATGACAGCTGCTTTTACGTAATCTTTACACAGTGGATGCGGGTCAGTCGTATAGGTCAGACAGTTTAGTCACTATTACTAATCGTACAAGCACATTGGTAGGTTCTGAATAGAGAACGAAAGTAATCCAAACTACGTCCTAGCTTTGTGTAAGGCTTAGCCCAATACAAGTTTTGAATGATAGGCTATCTAATATAAATAATAAATAAATAAGACTCAACAGTCACATACATAGTTCTGATACCATACTAGAATTCCCTGTATCGTGGGTATTAAAAACTACTAGTACCATGGTACCATAACACACCCAGACCCGGAAGAAATAATTGCAAACATTTCTTCCGCACACATTTCTTCACATGTCTTCTTGCGTCTCAGCCGAGCAATCGCCCGCCACGCCACCGAGGCTGCCAAATATAATTATGTTGGACTCTACATACTGCTTGAGGTTTGTTTTCATAAGGGTTTCGATGTAAAGTAAAACAACATAAGTTAATAAATACTGGTTTGCGGGTAAACATCAAATAAAAAAATACGGAGCAGAAAAACAAAGTTACTTTGATGGAAAGTATCATGGAAAATTCCAAAATTTACCTTGTTCTGACCATTTACAATTGTTTTTATGTAAATGTTGGAGGTTTAACCGTCACTATTGTTTGTGATCGGTTTAGATACCTCGTAGGCGAGTAGGTACTGATGATGACAAAATGATGTGGTATCAAGAACACCTGTGCTTTCTACCTACATGTAGACAAAACACATACAAATGTATTTTACACTAGTTTACCTAAGCCGCCTTGCTCGCGTGGTTTTAGTTTTTGAACTTACTTTTATTTCAATTATTTTGGGGTTGTAATTTCGTGATAAAGTACTTGCAGAGCCGCTTTTCATTTTTTTTTGTTTATGTTTTACATTTTTCATAATATACCAAACTTATCAGTACAGTAAACTTATGAGTTATATCTACCATGATGGAATGAAATTTGTAAAATAAGTATATATTTTTTTGCATTTATGTAGGTAGTGTTTCTTATTTAACCAATTGGATGTTTTAATAAATGCTATATTTTAAACGACTTATCGCACATAACATACATACATACATATTTTCATGCTATCCCTAATGGGGTGGGCAGAGCCACAAGTAAATATAAAAAAAACTTGAAGCCACTTCTGATTTAGTCCTAAGATGGATATGGTGAACCAAAGTGACGGGTGATCAGCCCATATTATTTATGATTAAACGAACTTACCTGTACGTGAAATTTTATCTTAAGTATACGAAGTGCTTCGTTCGAAGAGATGAGTAACCAATGTTCAGATACTTCTATAAATACAGGTGGTGGTTTCTGAAGTTATACTTAGTCCAGACATCTGGTGCTCAAAGAGGGGCTTACTTGGAAATTTTTTCAAGAGTTTTGAAAATTGGTACTTGTGTACATTTCGACGCGCTTTACCTCGTACCTTAGCAACTTGAGCCACCATATTGAAAATATGGCGCCTTAAAATAATTTTCGACAATATCCTACCTGATTTATTTTATAAGATAAAAATTATGTAAATTAATAACTTTTCGTCTGGGATAACTAGATTATTATTGGAACGCAACGGTGGCAGGTCGCAATAAGCAAAAGAGAAAAGGACCTTTTTAGGATTTCGTACTCGAAGGGTGCCGACGGGACCCTATTATTAAGCTTCCGCTGGCCGTCCGTCTGTCTGTCCGTCCTTCTGTCAGTGGGCTGTATCTCATGAACCGTAATAAGTAGAGAGTTGAAATTTTCACAGAGTATGTATTGCTATTGCCGTTATAACAACAAATAATAAAAATTAAATAAAATGGGGCCCCATACAAAAAAAATAACATTCGTTATCGATTATTGAAGTTAAGCAACCTAGGCGCGGTCAGTAATTGGATGGGTCGAGTGACTTATTGCATATTTTTTTGTAGTATTTCTTTTTATCGCACTTTTCTGGTTTTTTTATTTATTGCTATTAAATTAAGGTGGCTGTAACTCTGCCTACGCTTAGAATCGTGAATATAAATAAAATGATCTTCTTAAAGGTATGAAACAATAATAAGGTTGCGATTCCCGTTCCAGTTCAATTCTGATTATTTCCCGGTGGGCTCGTAAAGCTATACAAATTATTCGTTTATATTTTAAGCATAAGAGTTCCCTGTCAGGCGTCTTTCAAATACTCCTTTTTCACCTAACAATTAATTTTATTATTTACAAAAATAGATAATGTTTGAAATGAGTTTGTTAGTCTGATTATAAGATATTGTTTTAAGTGGGCGCAAAATCATAATTAGTTCTCGACGAGAACATGTGACGGATATTTCACGCTGATTACATCGCGTCGAACATTCCAAAAGCCGTACATAATGCGGATTTATTTATGGTCTGACCTTTCTCTGCACGGCTCGGAGACCTTTAGGTGTAGCTGATGTATAGTGCACCTAAGCAATATGCTGGCACGCAAGGTACAGACTTCCGTCGACTGCGGCTATCTACCATCTATTTCAACTGCGACCTGCATGATAGATACATCAGTCTAGACATTTGCAAAATAATGACGACGATACAAGTAAAAATATTTACTTAAATAAGCTTAAATACATTCATTATAATAAGTATTTTTTACTGTATATTTTATTTCAAAACATACATCATATTCAAAGACTAGAATAAGTATCAGTTTTTAGGGTTCCGTAGCCGAAAGGTACCGACTCTATTACTAAGCCTCCGCTGTCTGTCCATCCGTCCGTCCGTTCGTCCGTCCGTCCGTCTGTCAGCGGGCTGTATCTCATAAACCGTAAAAGGTAGATAGTTGAAATTTTCACAGAGTATGTATTTATATTATACAAGAAACTTTTTTTTTACCGTTCACAGAGTACATGGAGTAAAAATCGTATTAAAAGGTACATGTATGATGGTATGGACCCCTTCATCTGCGAATTCGTCTCGCACTTCACCGGTTTTTTGTCAAGAGACTGCTCTGGTGTGACACAGAATTCAGCATTCACTAAGTAAAAGAAATGAGCTCAAGCTTTTGATTCAGGATTTGAAGTATCCTTTTGCGTTCGATTGCAATGTCTTCAGAACCTATATAAGTATGATGTTGTGCCCTTCCTTTTATCTAACTGTCTGTGTTCGAAATAACAAACATAAACATTTTGCGCTTAGTACAAAAGATAAATCCTCTACATTTACTTTGAACCCTGCGTTTCTATTCACTTTATTCAATAGTAACTTTTTAAGCGTCTTCTTTGCTGATTACATTCTTAAATAAATGTGTACTGGACATACTTGAATATAAGAGTCGGTCAACCACGGAAAATAATTTCTATAATATATTTACCCAGTAGGTACCTACCTACTTGTTATAAAACATTAGCACAGCACCTAATCTGCAAAAAAACCCAAAGTACCTGCCCGTAATATTTAAATGTTTAAATAGGGATGAAAGGAAACAGCACCAAAAATTTCCTATTTGGCAAAATATTAAATATCTATTTCGGTCAGAAAATCTGTCATGCGCGGTCTTTTATAAGCTTTAAGCTTTTGTAACAGAGCGTTCCATCGACTGCTCGTAGCTCGACCGGTCAATAATACCGTCAGTCAATGCCTACACTACATGCATGCGAAATGAAATGTTGGATGTAACCTAGTTTCAATTGAACTCGTTAGATCGAATTAGCTAGTTGGATCGTCTATCGAAATATGATGCAAAATCGTTTTAAGGTTTTTACTCTTACAGTTCTTAAATAAAGTGAACTAGATTCCACCCATGTAAAAAGAAGCCTATATGTTGTTCCAGCACATGTACGAGTACCTCCTATGTATATTTCGCATTCCATTCAAATCCATTAATCAGTTACATCGTGATTGTGGCAGAAACAAACAAACATCATAACATCCCAACAACATTTCAGATTTATAAAATTAGAAAGAACTGCGTTTTTTTTCGTTCTTCAAATGTCAGACTCCGACTTTATTTTATCAGGCAGCAAGCTAGTTAATAAAGTCCAAATCAGATAGGCTATCGAGCTTTCACGCGGCACTTGTCTGTTCGTGGAGCCTAAAACGAGTTAAATTAGATTTATAGAATTTATCTTCAAGGACTTGAGATTCCAATAAACTTTTGAAAGAAATTCTTATAAAAAACTTAATCTTTATTAACAGAAAGAAACTAATACTAATACAAATATAATTTACAAAATACAAAAGAAACAGTCGGGCGAGCTCACCTGATCCAGCTTATATTAAAAAAAAACTTAAGAAGTCAATATATCAAGTTTATATTTTTTGTCACATTAACTGTGAATAGGTAGATATATTCATGTCTAAGCATCCAGTGTGGTGATATTGAATTCAAGGTAAGACCTAGCGTGTTCAGGGAAATTTAATGGCTAAAACATGGCGATGAAACTTTTGCCATGAAGATATTATTAGGTCTGTAATTTGGTGAATGTTGCTACATGATTATGACTACGTTATGAGAATCATAACCTTTAAAAGAAGGCACGAAGGTCTATTTCAACTGTGTTTGACTTGTACTAATCAACAAAAGAAGTTATTAGTTCATTTATCCGTCTGATTGTAACTTAGCCAAGACCATATTAAAAGTTAAACAAACATAATAAATTACAATTCCACGTAAATTCAAAAATATTTACTTATTTTCATTAATGCAACTCATGTTTTTTGTCATTTAAAACTCTTTTAAACTTTGCCATAAAGGAAACTATTTACAAATTAACATTTTTAGTTTATTTATTATTAGCACTTATGATTAATTATTGTTGCTTAATCTTTGTTAACAAGCACTGATATTTATGCGTGGCTATTTCGTATGTCTATTGGTTTGACCAGTTGATTGGTTATCTAAAGAGTCCTAGTCCTTCAATGCTAAAAGGGATTAGTCCACCTCATTATTGACAACAACTGCTGGTTATTGTTTGACATTGACAGCAATTTGTTGTTTTCGATTGGACAAATTAATCTCTATTGAAGAGTTCATGAATAAACCAAAATCTCAATTTATTCCACACAGGGATTTCCAGTTCAGTGATTTAACCCATTCCTTGGACCGACGGTCGTCTGGTTATTTTCTCTTATTTTCTATGAAGAGACGCAGCTGCAAGAACAGTCGTATTTCAGTGATGCAACTATTCTTAACACAGTTCAATTGTCGACTGACATGTGCGCAAATTATATACACCATGATTTGGAGCCACATTCGCCCAACATTTGATAACATCACTCATGTAAAATCGTAAAGGACCGTTTCGGGGAAGCTATAGCACGCATTTAGGCCATTTCCGTTTGAACTGTCCGGCCTAACTACTGGCAGGGACACAACTGATTGTATGGCGCACTAATCGAGCATTAGGTACATATACATACATACTATACTTGTAGAACTATCTATGACCATTCAAACTGACTATTCCTTAGGGAGTTGTGGAGTTCATAGATTAAAGTGCCTTCGCTATACAAACCGTCGTCAATACACAAAGATAAAAGCTGGAAATAAAATGAAATCAAAAACGGTTTACATTACGGAGAATGAACAAGATAGCAGCTAATTATCTAAAACAACATGCACTGGAAAGTTTTCTCTTCACAAAACAAACTTAAGTATTCAAATCTCTGATAAGCTAACAATACGGGGTAATGTAGTAACTTCGATACTTACCTTCTCTTGATATCTTTTGGATGGGATCTTCACTATACATTCAACTAGCGACGTGTGCAATTCTAAATATATGTGTATTTGTATATGTGCTTGTATGTTTCGTCTTAAAGCCCACTTTTCATTGACAAGCAATTAGCTACTGGTGCGGCACCGTATTATAGTGTTCGTAGGTGCTCGACTACGAATGTAGAACACCACTCACAACAGTATTAATTCCAATGAAAACTTTGTGTTATTTTTTCGACACGTGAATATATTTATTCGTGTATTTACATCATATTCAATAACATTTTGATAAGGAATGAAAATATATTTCCAGCCTTTAAACGAATAATTTTACTATTCTTTATGAATGTATTTCACATACCGAGTATTCGTGCAAAAAAATAATACAAAACTGAAAAGTGAACTCGAAATAAAGCTACAGCATAATCTTACTTATATTATAAATGTGAAAGTTTGTGAGTTTGGATGTTTGTGCCTCAATCACGCCTAAACGGCTGAACGGATTTGAATGAAACTTGGAATATACATAGTACATGTACTGGATTAACATATAGGCTATTTTTTATCCGGGTACCACGCGAGCGAAGCCGCGAGCGGCAGCTAGTTCTGTTATAAAACTAAAGAACTACCTTTACGGTCCAAATTATGCATTGACCGATTTGAACTAGGTTATTTACTACTCACGGAAGATACCTACGAATAAATTTGTTTTGCGATGCATGTCTCCATGCTTTTTCAAAGTCTCTTCAAACCATACCATATCTCACAGTATAAAAAGGTATCTTGTCCATCAGCTAAAAAATTCAATATATGGTTTGGAATTCCAATTTTGTGAAAAATACTATTCTATTTCCGTAACAAAACAATATGAAAAAGTTTCAAAAGAATTGTTAAACTCAGGAGTTATTTGTGCAGGTATTGGAACCTATTTCTCAAAACCCAACATTTTATAAGTGTCAAATACAAACAAATCTATTAGCCCATTATGTTAATTTATTTTCATCATCATCATCCAAAGGCTGACTTTATTCTGTTTACCCTCTGCTTGAGCAGATGGAGCATGATCGATAAAAATGATACAGTTGCACAGTTGCAGTCTGTGTCAGATGTGCTTATGTGTCCATCATGTCCCAACATCTGCACAATGAAAGACCTTACTGCATGCTTGTAGATGCTTAGACGAATAGACGCCACCTATTGGTCTAAATGGCTTTGAATTTTGTGTTGATACACCGACTCGAAAGAAGAAAACCCTCTGCTAAGCATTAGTCTCACTATGTTCATCACGGTTCTGTGCTAGTCTTGTCTTATTTTGTATTATTATAAATAACACCCAACAGTCACATACATAGTCCTGACCCCACACTAGGAATTCCTGTGTCGTGGGTATCAGAAACTACGAGTACCATGGTACCACAACACCTAGACCCAGAAGAAATATTTGCAGAACATGCAAACATTTCTTCCGCAGCGGGAATCGAACCCGCGCCTTGTGCGTCTCTGCCGAGCAATCACCTGCCACGCCACCGAGGCCGTCAATTATTATTTCTCAATTTTGCTGTTCGATTCAAAACATAAAAAAACTTTAGCACATTTCACCAAAAGTAGCGTAAAAGTAATGACAATCAAGGTCTTAGAGATTTCTTATCAAATTTAGTCGAGCAGCCGTGACCCCGAGGCAACGTAAAGTATCACATCGATCAAAACGTCACAACACCGTTATCGCTGAACCACGACCTCGTGATTACTACTATGGCGTGTAATCCACTACTAATGTACCACTTGTAAATAACCTTCACCAATCTTTGGTTAGATAGTGCGAGACAGGAGCATTGAAATAGGTTATTGATCGAGCGAGCGAAGCGAGCGAATATCTTAGTGGCAACTTGGGCGATTCGGCATTGTATGTTTGTATGTCTGTATGTTTATGGATATGTTTGTTAGCATAACTTTCGAACCGTTAATCCAATCTGTATGAAACTTGGTAGGTCAATAGATTGTGCTATGAAAGTTTGCTGGAAAGCATATGAGCTTGATCGGTGAAGGGGTTGTAAAGATATTGAGTTCCTAAAACGAAAACAAAAAACAGTTTTTATAAATGTATCGAGTGGGGTGTCGTATGAAAGGGCTTTACTTGTACATTTCAAAATGGTTTTTATTTTTATTCTAGGATTTATAGTATTTGAAATACAGCGCAATAAGTAAATCTAAGTTACCGTTGTAACCTGAGCTCCATCTTGTTAGAGTTGCAATATCTTCGTAGTTCAATTTAGACTGGATATATTAGAACCAGAAGAGGAAAGGCAGGAAAGTAGGAGAAAAGTGACTTGGAACCATTTGCTCTTTTTTTATGAAATCAATTTTGGCATAATAATTTTTTGGCCAAGCATGAGTTCGCCATGAAATTGAGCGATGTTGCCAAAATATTTTTTGATGCTTATCGACTCGTTACTTCTAAGGAGCATTTCGTTGCATCGATAAAAAACTGGGACAGGAGAAGTTGGTACAAAGTGTGTAAGTACAACTAACCTCAGGGCGCGAACGCAAACACACAAACAAAGCGAGCGAAGATCTCAATGGCAACTTGAGTGATTTGTCGTTGATTTGGTTTGATTTGACGTTGTCTCGAATCGAGGCTAACTACTCGGTTAGTCCATCTATTGCTCCTAAAGTATTTCTCCTAGTACTGGTACAATCCAACATCTATAATGGATATATAATAGTGTCGTTACTATACATACACAGTCTGCGGTATTGCTCGCATGATATCTGTAAAAAATATGCTATTGAAACAATATCTTTTTGTTGTTTTCCCACGCTACTTGGAGTCAGCATAACAAGTATTTTTCTTATATTCCTTCTGCCACATAAATAACCAATGCTGGCTTCTAGGTATACATATTTTACAAAGCATAGGTAGATAACTGCTTGATCAAAATACCATCGACTATCAAAAATAGAATCATAATAGTGGTGACACGTAAAGGTGAACGGATATGTTTTACCAACAAACAATCAAATGAAAACAATCCTTTATTAAAAAGTAACTTCTCAACCTACAAACAATTAGTTAGACAAATAAATAAATAACTAACTGCTACTTACACCCACACTAGGACTATGTACGATAGGTATCACAAACTATAAGAACCATGGTACTACACCCAGACTCTGAACAAATATTTGCAGAAGATGCAAACATTGATTATCACTTGTCACACTGATGGTAACATTTTGGTTCTGTGGCATTCCTCAAAGTAGACTTTCAAAACAAGCGTCAGTGGCGCCGTGTTAGTGACGCCGTCATTCGAGCGAAGTGTCAATGATGCGGTGAACTTTCCATACGTATGCGTAGTAGATCTGTCGCGGCGTCACTAACGCAGCGCCATTGACGCTTCCTTTTTTTAATTTATTTAATTTTATTTGAAAACAGAAATGAATAAAAAAACAATAAAAGCTTGCTTTAAAAGTCAGTTTTTAAGATTAGGATCGGTTTCTAAATTGTTAACATATTTTTTAGTTTTCGGGTCGGGATCATTTATTGTTTCGCGAAAGTTTATTGGATTAACTTTTTTGGGTTAACATAAAAATTTTGCTACCTATTTATTTTAGGCCTTCAACGCCCATATTTTTACAATTTAAACTCACTGTGATTTTAATAATTCTGTTTATTGTACTTGCCCAGCCAATTTCGTAAACACTTTAGCACCATTTTATAAAGTTATAAACTATAACCACTGGATAAGAGACTGTTTTATTATTGTTTATAGTGCACGTGAAATTTGGAAATATACTTTTATATTCATATTTCAAGCACAGTTTCCAATTATTTTTTAATGGACGATCGGCCAATATTCCAATTGCTTCCCGGCGAAGTGATGGGCATATTTAATACCATTAAACAGGGTCAGGCCCAGATTGCATCGCCCAGATTGCAATTAATTGAGTCACGAGTAGTACCTATGTAAATGAGGTTAATAATAATATTACGAGTCGGTACATAACTAGACTTAATCTCGGTTAAATTGATACTTTTTTTAAGCCTATTCTGTCCCACAGCTGGGAAAGGCCTCCCCCAAGAGCTTCTACTGATATATCTAAATAGATTACAATGGCTTAATGATAATTTATATATTTGTTCAATAAACTTTATAAACTTTAATTAGGAAAATTGTGGAACAGACTGTGAATTCAAAAACACAATGTAACGAAACATTATAACCAAAAATATAAGTTTTTTTTTTAGTTTTTCTTTTCCCAAAAAAAATACATCATTTATTATTGTAGGTACCTTTTAGCAGATAGAGCATAATAATGTGTAAATTATAATTATAGTTTAATTAAGCCGAATTAATTTGATCTCATGCAATTAATTCGTCGGTAATGCGCTTATGTTGGGTTGTATACTTACTGTGTGGTGCAAATACCGATCGGCGATCGTACAATCGGAATTGTAAAAAATAATTTAGTGCCTAATAATACAAGCCTTAGTTAGTACCTTGCGCGCTACATCAAAGTCGATGCTAAATATTTCTTAAGTATAGGTTTATGTCGGTAGTAAAAATCTCGGAAAGTATCGAATAAAGTTCTATACTCCATTCTTCATATACCTCGCATCCATAAGAATATACATTAATTCACAAGGATTATGTTTGGTATCTCCATAAGCTTCTTTGAAATATAAACTAGTTGTCACTATCATGCAAAATCTACTACTACTTACTACTCATGTCACTAGTTTAGTCGAACCAGTAGTGAAAGGATTAAAGTCCGCCTCAAAAGGGTTTTTTGTGCATTTTACACAATGTTTTCGAACTTTTTAGATTTTAATATGCCGTTTCCTCACGATGTTTTCCTTCACCGTTTGAGAGTACAAGCACAGTGCACATTCATTTTTCAAACATTCATTTGGTAATTCAATTCTCTGCCAAGATGACAGAATGTTCGGTTTGCAATAACGGAAGTGTGAAACCTGTTCGTCTTTCACTAACATGGCGCTAGTATCTGATCTCATTTATTAGTGCCGGACAGGGCTGTAGCTAGGTTATCGTTTTGGACATGATTTAAATGTTACATAGCTCTTCAGAGGACCTACCTACTAAAAACTTGGCTCAATACAACAACAACAAATGAATCTTTTTAATTGAGAAAACCATAAAACTAGAAAATTTTATAAAACTATATATATTTTAATTAGCTTACACAAAAAAATTTGTTAGTCCTTACTTTGACGAGATCTGTGGCTTGGTGAGTGAGTGTTCGACTGAGATGCAAGAGACGCGGGTGAAATTCCCACAGCCGGGAGAAATGTTTGCATGTTCTGCAAATATTCTTCCGGGTCTGGGTGTTGTAATTATGTACAATAAGTATGTATTTACAAAAAAATACATTTATCAGTACTCTATCAACCATCTGGTTCCCATAGTACAAGCTTTGCTTAGTTTGGGGCTAGATGGCGCTGTGTGAAATGTCCACAAATATTTATTATTTATTTACTAGCTGCCGCCCGCAGCTTTGCTCGCGTGGTACCCGGATCAAAAAATGCCTATATGTTAATCCAGCACAATGTACTATGTATATTCCAAGTTTCATTCAAATCCGTTCAGCCGTTTAGGCGTGAAAGAGTAACAAACATCCATACATCCATACATACAAACTTTCGTGTTTATAATATTAGTACGATTTACTTTGCATTGGTTTAATTTACCTAAATTACCGTGCTGTAAAACATTAAACATAAATATTTCTTCAATTATCATTGTTTGAAACACCTGAAAAGGTACTGCATTGGAAATTTACCGCTGGCACACTAATTTTAGAAGGTAGGTAATGGAACAATCGAACTAACAATTATTGAAATGACAGCTTGCAGCTACACTATAGTTGGTTTACATATAGGGCAATTTATATTTACACTAGCTGCCGCCCGCGGCTTCGCTTGCGTGGTATCCGGATGAAAAATAGCCTATATGTTAATCCAGCACATGTACTATGTATATTCCAAGTTTCATTCAAATCCGTTCAGTCGTTTAGGCGTATGTATGTATGTTCGTATGAGCTAGTGGCCAACTCTGGTGTCGGAGTTATTAAGCCTCCGTCATGGCATAACGACTTAAAGCCGGGACCGACTGTTTAACGTGCCCTCCGAAGCACGGAAGCGCTCAGCTCGTAATGCCCCTTGCGATCACCCATCCCAATTTGTGACCGCGTATATCGTTGCTTAACTTTAACGATCAATTAAGAACGTCTAAGCAAGCTACGCCACGAGCGCTTCCTTTAGGCGTGATTAAGGCTCAAACATACAAACATCCTCACAAACTTTCATATTTATAATATAGTAGGAAAGTAGGACAGTAGAATGTTGAATATTCGTCTTTCAGGCATAAAATGACATTACCGATCGATTTTGACCGACATTATTCGAACGACAAGCGGTTCTGCAGGTGCTACTTTTATAAAAGTTTTGTTTTTAGAGTTCTGTACCTGAAGAGTGCCAACGGGACCCCATTACTAAGCCTCTGCTGTCCGTCCTCTGTCTGTCCGTCTGTCAGTGTCTCATGAACCGTAATTGGTAGAAAGTTGAAATTTTCAGTGTGTATTTCTGTTGCCGCTGTAACAACAAATAGGTAATATTCATAAAATAAAAGGGATACAAGAAACATTAATGTACATGTACGATGGTACGGAACCCTTTGTATGTGAATTAGACTCGCACTTGACCGGTTTTTCAACAACTTTTAACTTGGAACTGTTATTTTGCAACGCGGCCATGCGAAGTTTAATTTTCGAGTTTAGGTATTGTCAATATTTCAACATCAGGAGTTTATAACTTTTTCTGAACCTTTCTTTCAGCGATAGTTAGATTTTTTATCGTTGACTTGAAATGAAATAGCTTCGGTTTCGCTCGATTTATATTGTGTATATTTCAAGTTTCATTTAAATTCTTTCCGTTGGTCGCTACCTACGGGGTGATTGAGGCACAAACATGCAAACATATTCGTATGGTCACATCGATACATCCTCACAAGCTTTAGGATTTATAATATTCATCATCATCCACAGCCTGAAGAGCACTGGCGGTCTAATGGTAGCAGCCCCACCTTCGAATCTAAGGTCGTAGTTTCAAATCCAGTCGTGCACAAATGGATTTTTCTATTCGAAAAATTTATGTGCACTATACCAGTACTCTCAAACGGAGAAGGAAAACATCGTGATGACACCGGCATGTCGTAGAACCTAAAAGTTCGAAAACATGTGTCAAGTGCATGAAAGGAACCTCGTAAGGCGCACTTTACATCCATTCACCACACTCGTTTGAAAGAACTAGTGACACGACTAGTAGTAGTAGTATCTATAGCTTGTTTTTAGCCTTTTGTTTGGCGTAGGGCTCCCTTTGATCTTAATATTAGTAGGATGAAATAGTTAATGTTTTACAAACTTAAATAGGTAACATATTTAAACAGCTCAATAGTTAAATTGGGCGCATTATTGATTTAATGCATTAAGTAATGAACATGCTGTATTTTAATCATTGTTCGTTTGCTTTTGCAGTATAAATTGAGTTTCAGTATTAATGAGAACTCCACTATTGAAAACTACAATACGTTGCTAACCCACGGAAATCACAATTCATAGTTTGAATAACGCAAATAGGAGAATAGATAATGGCTGAGCGAGCACGCAACAGCTCGCCTGACGCTCAGAACCGCTGATTGAGGAACACGCCAAATCGATTCGATTTTCTCGTTTCTACAGGATTAGGTTACAACGAACTGGTTAAAACGAATAACTGTATTATTTGGTTTAATTAGTAAGTTGCTTGAATGAAACCCGAATCGGATGGTTGTTGAACTATTTATAAAAACTCTGTAATTTGATTCTCTGGTTAAATTGTCAGTAAATCCTACTAATATTATAAACGCGAAAGTTTGTATGTATGGATGTATGGATGTTTGTTACTCTTTCACACCTAAACGGCTGAACGGATTTAAATGAAACTTGGAATATACATAGTACATGTGATTTTGGAGTGAATTAACATATAGGCTATTTTTATCCGGGTACCACGCTAGCGAAGCCACGGGCTGCAGCTAGTCATTTATTTCTATGACAACAATTTATTGTTTAGATGGTAGGCATAGTAGATGCGTTGTTAGCATAAGTTAGTCAATTACCCATTATATAAGCGTACTTATCGATGAACACACATCCCTAGCTATAGGGCGTCTCTAGTTGACAATGGCATTAGCATCAAGAGATAGAAAAACTCTATGATACTCTAGTCAAACGTTAAGTTTCGTAAAATATGTAATTAATATATCTTTCAACGTAAAAACCTTGAGTGTCAATCGTCTAACACTACATTGAACAGCACACATACATATTATCACGCCCGTATCCCTAATGAGGTGGACAAGGCCACAGATAATCATAAAGAAACTTGCAGCCACGTTGGGGAGGATACTATCCCTTATTCGACTTGCATCTTTCATTATTTTTAAATAACTTATGATTCTCAAGCATCAAGGCGTCAGATTTGACTTGTGTAACGCTAGAGTTGCTGTTATTTATACCTTCGCTTACGATTACGACCACTGCAGTCAACTATTTTGGTGTAAGCACTTCAGATATAATTTTAGTATTCTGTGAACCCTCATGATGATGCTACATTTTATTACTCATCATGTTATAAAAACATAAGTACGTACCTACTTTTTATGTTTCATATTTGGGTTTTAAAATGACTGTTTTTATAGTCCGTATAAATGAAGGGAAGTTAAAAATATTTTGTAATTTAGGCCTCCATTTTGTTACGTTACATTATGACTACTTTAATTTCGCCATGGAGCATATTTTCTTTATAATCATAATTTAATATTTGTAAATGATTTCAAACAAACAAATATATTACAGCAAGTCGTAATTCGTCATACTTATACATTTTTTTAAATAATCTTCATAATTGGTTATCAATGAGGAAAGTTTTATTCCCTTAAGACCTCCTAGATGAAGAAGATGGAAGAGGGTAACATATTGTGCCGACTCTATCTGGTGGGATAAGGAAAATGATCCTAGATGACGCTAAAATGTATCCTGATGTAAAATCTTCAGAAGATGTATTACGGACTATAAACCAGAAATATTTTTAGAACGGGAATATTTTTTTAAGGAATATTTCTCAGTTGTGGTGATATCGTCTGATAAACGTACAAAATATGGTTTAGGAAAAATATTACTGAATTAAAAACCGGCTTTAGTTGCGTATTTAAATAATTTAAACAGAATTGAAATACAACAAAAACAGTGACCTACTGGCACCGACCTCAGTGCCATATACTCACCTACTCGTAGGTTATAGCGCTAGTTTACATATACTCTAGCAATGTGCCGCTGTATGGTAATTGTGAGGCCTTGCAAAGAGTTATGGAGTCACTTTCATGCATTTTGCAGGAGGCATAAAACTTTACAGTCACGAAAGAAACTAGTTATCTTATCAGTACAAACGTATTTACTGCTGTAATATGGGTTTTCCTTATGATTAGGTAAGTCCAAACAATCTTTGTAAATATGCAATGGTTTGCACTCAATTTCCTGAGATTAATTCACATAAATATTGCAGCCTCTGCAGCTACTAGTCGTGTCACTTGTTATTTCGAGCCAGTGTGGTGAAAGGATTTAAAGTGCGCCTCAAAAGCTTCTTTCGTGCACTGGACACATGTTTTCATTTTTTTTATTTTCTACAGCATGCCGTTTTCCTCAAGATAGATGTTTTCTTTAACAGTTTGTGAGTACTGGTATGGCGCACATAAATTCGAACAGAAAAATCCATCGGTGCACGACCGGTTTGAACCCATGAACTTAGGACCGGAAGGCGGGGCCGTTACCTCGAGACCACCAGTGCTCTCAAAGCACTCACAGAACTTCAAAATGTACTAACTCACAAGAGCTTTTATTTATTTCTTATTTTACGTTACTATTTCAAACATACGTTTTTGCGTTTGTAATCTTATCATTATTCCTTTTTTCAAACAACATATATTTCAAAAACAGTATGCTCGCTAACTAAACTGAGTAAGAGATAAGAGCATTTTGTTTCAAATATAGGCAGTACTTACCTATGTGAAGCTCTACTCGTATAATACTTGAACTGTAGAACTTACTGCGGAAGGAAATCTTTGCTGCATTGTTACACTTTGCACCATTACGTTCAGTAATTCTATTCTCTATCTATACCATTGTTATTCTCTAAATAGTCGGTCTTATTATATCGTTAAACCATTAAGGATTATGCCACGTGAAGAGGTAATTTTGTGTAGGTATTCACATGATAACAAAATCGTCTTTGCCACCCGTTAACTCCAAACTCACCCCGCGCCCTCTTAACGTATAGGATGCGGTTTGAGTTATGTATATATATAAGCTTGTTTATGTGTATATATCTATAAGTAAAACCACTGGGTATTTTAGCACGTTTCTGCCAATTAAAACATGACTTTTGATAGATTAATTTATTTTATTTACATGTTTTTATCTGAAATTTACACATTAGTAAATTTTAAAGCCAGGATTCTTTATTAAGTTTGCGCTTTCCGATTTACATATTGCATAGCATTACAACCATTCCATTCGCTCTAGACACAAAATGAAACAAACGTTTGTAGCTTTTCATTTTGCTTGAAAATTTAAACACAAATTAACTTTCCCGTTTTTGTTGAAAGCTCTCTCGGGTATTCCATTTAGATGCATTTGCCGTGAGCCATTAAATTTATTTATATATTTACATAGGAATGCGATCTTCCACGTTTTCTTGGTACACAATGATTTCAGCGACGCGTTGTTTTCATTTCCAGAAATCACGTGGGCACAGTTTACCAGACTGAGTCATAGGGAGTTTTGCCAATCATTATTCATAACATTTTGTGTTTATTAACCCCCCACTATCAAGAGTCATCGTCTCGAGAACGTAAGTCTCTTGACGCATAATGGCTATTTTGAGCTACGTAGCGTGATTTGCAACGATTCATCTTCGAATGCGCCTTGCTCTGACAGCTTCAATAATTAATCGAGCGTGGACGTAGTAATTAGATTATACTTAGGAATTATAACCCCGGAACCTAGTGAAATATTATATGTGCAACGAGATATAATCTACGTACTGTTCTTACCAAATGCAATTTTAGCTTCATGTGCAATTAATATTTCTTGTGACGTAATAAATTAGCAGTAGGTATACTTATTTGCCAAGACAGATGCACTGTACACGTACAAGCGATGAAAAAAGTGCCACGTTAATGATACATAATTAATGTTGCAGCGCAAGATAATTCTTCTTTAATATATATATTATACTCGTATACTAGGTGTTACGCACAAAACGTTAAAGATATTTTTGAGACAGGTCATAAACTCTCTGCCACGAGTATAACTCCTTTGTTCATATAAATAGACGATCGATAGTATGTTGTCAACATCTGTTTTGAAATACTTTCGGGATTGATTGTATTAGAGGCATGCGAGTCACCGCGCAGACGCGGCGTCACTGCGCCGGCGCCGCCCACGCAAAGCTCCTCGAGACTCAAAGCACGGTGTCTCTCGCTTTACCACTCAGTCCTGCACAGAGCTTGCGAAAGACAACAACTCTCTAAACTCACACGTTGTTCAGTGCTTTACAAGTGCACACCGGTGGAATTATTTACTTAAAGGTACTTGTTTTCTTTATTTTTTGTGTTCTAGAAATAGTTCAGTGATTCAGATTGAAAATATAACACGAGTGATGGCATTATCGTGTTTTAACGATAAATACATTTTCTTTTCTTGTTCTGCAACACAGATTTTATTAGTTATATGTGCGGACATTAGTAGTTAAATTTTATTAAAATTAATAAATACTCTTTGGGTAAGCTACCCGGAGGGCTAGCCACAATATTAGTTACATATCATCATCATCATTCGCAGCCCGACTTTACCCACTGGGTGTACTTATGTACACCTCTTTCTGTTTGTGCCATCTCGGTTTTTTGCTTCTCTTATCCTGTCTAAAACGAGTGTTTATTTTGTGAATATCAAGATTTAGGATTAACCTCAATAACCGTATCAGCTGCCGAATAAAGACATTACAAAAGACAGTGTATCGTGTTCCCAAATAGAATACAAAAGAAATGCGAAACCTTTCATCTCAAAACGCAATTTAGGTCACGCAAGACAGGTATTTGTGTTTTTAATAGAAATGAATTCTTATTGGTGAGTTGACCTGACGCTGACGGTCTAAGGTTGGCACGTCAAGGAAGGTCAAACTTTGAAACGGTTATTGAAAGAATGTTAAGTGTGTTATAAAGCCACTTTACTGCTATGCCGAAATATGTTTGTTTAAACAGAAATAAAAGATAAAAGTGATCTATCAATAAAATATCATGTGAGATCCATAATTTTCTCCAGTAGTTGGATTTATCAGATAAAATTTTTCATTAACAATCCAAACAAAATCAAAGTTCTCTAGGTTTTTGACAACATAGTTATGTTTAACTAAGTTTAGTCGAGCTGTAGTCTACAGTTGGAATGCAGGCGACTAAATAGAGGCAGCATTGTTGCCGCATTCCTTAAAGACATTCCCATATACCGACGTATAGTACATATTGTTCTGACTGGAATACTGCACTCTGTTAAATTAAATGCTTTTACCTTTTGTTCATACAAGTTTATTGAACCTTGTACAAGTTTAAATCGTGAAACATGACAATAGAAGCTAAAAATCGAATGTTGTCGAAGTTACCATGAAATTCTTGGACAACGTAAATCTAAATGTGGTCCAAACATTCAAGACTGGCACCTCGCCAAGAAACGATATCAATTTCTTCAAACTCGGGTTTAGATTTTGCTTTCTGCGCCAGTGTATATTATTTCTTTGTTCCGCAAGGATAAAATAATAACTTTCTTTTCAATAATTAGAACATTGTTTTCATTATCAATTTTGACAGCATTTAAATATACTTATACTAATTTTAGATATACATCAAGAAACAACAATGTCTCAGACCTCAAACCTCGAATCCAGCAGCCAACTTGTCAAGAAAACAATGGACCAGGTGATGGAACAGAAACAAACCACAGAAAGGGTCAGCATTCAGGCCAGACAGGAATTTAGGGAACAGTATGAGGAGAGCTACGAAGAGGAGTTCGAAGAGGAAACCCATATTGACCAATTCGGAAATGCCACTACGAAAAGAGTAGAGTCCAGCAGTGAGAGCAAAGAGCACTCTAGGAGCGCAGACGTGAAAGTGAAGGCCACAGGACTCAACTCCGAACAAGTGAAGGCCCTCACAGACTGCGCCAACCAGGCGGGACAACTAGCGCTCGACTCTAAATCAGCTAATTAAGCCATGTAATTAAAATTTAAGTCTTTACTTAAACGAATAACAGTATAGATTTAACCTAGCGAAGATTTCTCACAAAAACTTAAAATTCCAGCAAACTTTCAGCAATACGCTAACAAATTAATTCTAACTTTAGAGCAAAACTAACGTTCAAGCTGCACGAAGTTTCCTTAACTTATTTTCCTTCCTTAACCCTTTCAACCTCGACGTTGACAGATTTCCATTTTCAGAGCGAAACGTTTTACTAACCAACATTGTTTTGTTTCAGGTGTGCTTCGAGTTTGGTGAAAAAAGTGATAAAGACTGTGTTTAGTGTTCCTTATTATTTATGATTATTCTATATCCGTGTAAGTTTTATATGAATGCAATAAAAGTATATGAATGAAAAGATGGTGTATTGAATAGTGAATTGTGCCGTTAGTAAGCTTTAAGTGGTAGGCTACAGGAAGTTATATTAAAATGGAAGAGGAAGATGACGAACGAAAAAGCCGCAGGCCTAACCTCGCTACATTCGCCTCGCTCAATTCTCGTGTCGTCCAGTCGCTCGAGGAGGGCACATGCATACGGCAACAGACATCTTCGGAATCTGGAGATGCCACGTGCTCGAGCATTTCAACCGCTCAGTACAGCGATAGAAGCTTCGTGTCTAAAAGTACGTTCTCTCGGAGCGGCACATCGAGCTCGAGTCAGGAAGAATGCGAGGTTGCCCAAACCACAATCACCAGTGGCCAATACCTGGTTGCTGCGAGGGTCGAGACGGCTCGATCCATGGAAAGTCTCCGTCCACATAAGGAAACGTCGCCAGCGCGACCCGCTAGCTCCTGCATGACCGTTCGTTCTCATCGCAGCTCGTTTTTGACGGCGAGCGACAGAGATGTGCGGGAAATGCGGGGCCTGCCGGCTCGGCGTGCACTCTCTGGCGAGGACATGGGGGTCTCTGCAGAAAAGAAGCGAGGCCTGTTCGCTAGTACGGACCGGCGAGGCTTGCAACAGCTCAGCCTCCCGCCGCCCGAGCGCCGGCTGACCATCCTTAGCCCTCACAGTCCAATGGCAGTCACAGAGTTGCAGTGGCCATCACCCTCTGGCATCCGAGGGCGGCGAAAGAAAGGCATGGTTCTGCCGAAGCTCATACTACCACGCAGCGACTCTGAGGCTTCCGAAGTGTTTCTCGAAAGGTGCCTAAAGTTTTATCATTTTTTTATGTAGCTGATATTGTTTCCTATAAAATGTAGTAAATGCTTAGAAAGTAATTTTATTCCAGCATAGGGAAATATACAAGGTAAAAAACAGGTTTGGTTGTATAAAAAGTAATAAAACGAATTGTTTGGGAACTACATGCCAAGAAATATTCATCACCTGCTTACTCAATGTGCGTCATTCGAAAGTAATACAACTGTTACTTTTCGTTTTACTGAGCTTTTTCAAAGACAACACCATTAAAGCCATCAGATAAACAAAATGCTCTTTCACGAAAACATTATCTTGGCAATCACTCAATTTACAAAGAAAACATATTTTATGGGTTTCGAGAAAATAACAAAAACAGAACTCTTTTTACTTCATCACGATCATTATGTCTGTCACATGCACTGGGTGCATTTGCCTCTATTTTATAAGCTATTTATTTCAGTTCGCATACAAGTCGACGGTCTATCTGTTGAAATAAACTTAAACCAAATATCAGTCATCATCATAAATAAGAAAACTACTTTATTCCTGCTTACATTATAGCTTTCATCGGTCACTTTCGGGCCTTTGCAATCTGATCCGCGGTTTCGGCCGTCCCTTTCAGTGTAACCCGTACCGATGTTATTTTAGCCGCTATATCCCTGACACTAGCCGATAACTCCTCGTAGCTTGAGGCTCGCCACTCTGCATATAAAATATTTACAATTTGAATTGCTGAATTTATTCAGCGTCGCCTTCGTTCCTTGTATTTCATAAATTTAATGATCTTATTCAAATTGATATTTTTTATATTTGTGAGATGGCCAAGGCTTGCTCTAGTGGTTCATTGAGGGTGAGCAATAAATTTTGCATATTAAGATAAAGCTTTTATAAGAAGGAAAATTGTGCCAAATAAATAAAAATCTTGTGACATGTTATTATTCTAAAATATGATTACTAACGTAGGTTAAGTGTTATACTAACCAAATATGGCGTTAATTCTGAAATAAATAATTACTCTATTCTAAAATAACGAAATGTAATACAAGTAGGTACATAGGTACCAATTTACATACAGTTCAAATAGTTACTCAGCTGGTTTCAAATTACAATGAATTATGTGACTTTGATCAATTTACTGTTCATTTGACTGAATGTAGACTTTTAATGTTCAGAGTTGACCTTGTACCGGGTTGATTTGACCTGATTTTAAGGATACACTACGTCTGGCGTTACTGTGACACGGCACGCAGTAGTTGCTTCACCACATACCTACACTATCACACCTCACACTTTACCTCTCATACTCACTCTCACATGAGACAACGTACACGTCATTAAAAATGCACAATTATTTAGTCTATAGTACAATTATATATTACCTAGATAAAGTGAGACAAGGGCAGGGAAATGATGATGATGAGATGTACCTAGACGCTGCAATTACTATAACATTGCTTATTTAACCTACTTATTACAATCAAAGAGAAAATTAGTAAGTAGTTGTTAAAAACCCGACTTAAGCTTAATTCGAGGTAATTTGGATTAGTGTTATTCTTCGTAACAACAGACACAGCAAACCATCAAAACGGTTACAACAATAACCCAGATCTGTAATTGCGCCAATAAATGTGAAAACTCGAGTTATATTGCACCATGTACCTGGCAGATTCTATTTATAATCTTCAGACAATGAGACATAAAAATAAAAAGAGCATTCTAGACGTAACTCGACCGCGTTCGACCCAAGGTCCATTTATACTAATTACTCAAGCAAAATAATAATATTCAAAGGAGAGTTTGTGGTCACTGTTTAAAATATTAGTAGATATTAGATGTACAAACTTATTCGAGCAAATTAATAAGTTGCCTGGGGAATTTTATGAGAAAAACACCTAACCAAAAGGCATAAAGTCCTTGAACATTTATTGCAATAAATTCACTGCGATGAACGTCTTTTGAATTGGAAACGTAATAAGTTTTTTGTTAAAAATAGTATTTTGCAAAGCAAGCTTGAGGTGAATCACACACACGAAAAAGTTCTCCGTGTAGTTTCATCATTCGCAAATACCGAGCGGTTTCGTAATGTTGACATACTATGGCGTCAAAGGCGGCGCCCGTCGCTCAAGATTTACTGAATTCATGCGTCTCGCTCATTTTCAACGGGAATCGGCGGTGTGTGTAAAGCTCCTAATGGGAAACCGGTATATGAGCCTAAACACGGGTATATTACTGTTATTGATCGAGCGAGCGAAGCGAGCGAGATCTCAGTTTCAAGTTGGGCGATTCGGCGTTGTATGTTAGTGGATATGTTTGTTAGAGCATACTTTCGAACTTTTAATCCAATCCCTATGAAACTTGGTAGGTCAATAAATTGTTACAAAAAAATTGCTGGAAAGCATATGAGCTTAATCGGTGAATGGGTTATATATAAAGATATTGAGTTCCCAAGGGGTAAAAAAATAATTACAGATATGTCAATTTGAGTACCGTATGAAAGGGCTTTATTTGTACATTCCAAAATGCTTTTTATTTTTATTCTTGAATGTAGGGTAGAAGCCGGATAGCCCCACTTTTTAAAAACGCTCTATTATTCAAAAATATGTACTTACTACGAATAATGTAACATATATATCAAAACATAGGTCTTTGATCTATTATAGAAGCCTATTTTTGTAAACATTATTAATATTGGTTTTGAGTAAATCCTGTTTTATTTGACCTCCAAAAAAAGGGATAGTTGCCTACTGTAGCGGATAGTAGCCTAACCTTAGAAATGCTTCGGAGGATTCTTGCCTCGAGCGGGGATAGATGCCTCACTATGCTTTATTTTAGATACATATTTATACCAATTTAAGTGTTTAGTCTTTATTATTTACTGACAGCCATTACTAAGTACTAGTCAAAATAATAATTAACATTATAAAACAGTATAAAGTTTTAATGTTTTAATCTACCTTCTGTCCAGCTGATGTGGCAAGGCACCAAACCTATTTTCGCTTAAAGTATAAGAGGCATTTTGCTCACCTAAAATAAACGAATGAAACAACTAAGCATTTATTTTATTTAAAACAAATTATAGTCACAGTAAGTTGGAAAAAATATTAAAAGCAAAAAATCTGTTTTTGCTCGTTAAAGGTTTTATAGTTGCGGATGATTGCCCCTTCGGGTTACTTGGACTTGGTAACTGCTTTAAAATACAGTACCAAGATTTGACCCTAACGTACGTTACTTCGCATTTCGAACATAAGGATTTGGTTCTAATAGAAAAATGTTCTTTAAGCCAGTACTATCAAACGGTGAAGGAAAACATCGTGAAGAAACGTCTAAAGGAAAAGGGCATGTCGCAAAATCTAAAAGTGACATGTTTGATACGTGCACGAAGAGGCTTTGAGGCTCCTTTCACCACGTGACACGAGTATTAACAAGTAAAATTAAATAAAAGCTGGTAATAAAAACCATCGGATAATACAAACTTACATGTGTTCCAAATTTTTTTACCAGACAAGCAATTTGTCTTAAAACTCTTCGAAGCCTGTGACAAATTTGAGGCGCTAGCACAAACTTCACCTTGGTTTTGAGTTAAGAAACTTTGAAACCCAAGCAGCTTACTTGAAATATTTTATTTCTCTGAAGAAACCACAAAATTCAGTAGATTTTTTTCTGCGTGCTGATCTTAAACTTTTATCGATATCTTTGTTGGTATTCAATTTATCACTTTTTACGTTATTGCGTATTCGAAGGTTGTCTTTTAATTTCCGAACCTTTACAGGCACAATTTAATTAATTGTATTTATTTTGTGATAAGCTGTATCATGGTAATTGACGATTTTGTGATAACGTTATCGTAACACATGTTGTTGCTACTACCTCGAACTGATTACTCATTCAACTCTCTGATAATTGCTAACCTTTCCAAAATTAATGTTCCTTATCTACTGATAACTGATGAGCAAGCGTTGTATGTGATACGTTGTTACGATACTCTACATTATATCCTTCCGTATCACGCTTATGGGTTGAATATAACAGAAATAAATGAAGCCTCATGTTACAGATGCAAATGTTCTAAAGCAAGCATTGTGTGGGTCAAGCCGTCAATACGCTAGAGTAGACGTATTTTTTAAAACTGTAGGTAGACTATAGTACAGTATTGATTTTTAGGGTTCCGTACCCAAAGGCTGCCAACTAACCCTATTACTAAGCCTCCGCTGTCCGTCCGTCCGTCTATCAGCGAGCTTTATCTCATGAACCGTAATAGGAAGAGAGTTGAAATTTTCTGAGAGTTTGTATTTCTATTGCCGCTATAACAATAAATAATAAAAGGGGGCTCCATGCAAGAAACATTTATGTACATTTACAGAACCCTTCGTTTGCAAATTCGACTCGCACTTGACCGGTTTTTTAATTACCTTTTGTGCTTCGTAGAGAAGCACCTTTCATTTTCAAATCGATCAATGTCCTCGTTTACTCACTGAATTTCCCATCGGCTTTTTAAAGGTGATCCTCATATCTTATCATTAAGTTAAGGAAACCCTTGGGTGCCTTACCCGTATCTTAACCCACAGAAGTCTCCTGCCGTACCACTAGAACTAAATTTATAATCTTCGATTTCCCACGATGCTATTTTACGAGTAGTTTACTACACTACCTTTGTCAACAACCTAACTAAGATCGTACTTTGCGGGCTTAAATCGTAATTTTGGGTTAAGTGTAAAGTTGAGCTCACCTAACTCCCATCTCACCTCGTTGGTTCAAAACTTCCTTGCTTCGAATGTTAGGCAAATTTTCCAAGAACTTGTTCAAAGGAAGCTTTGGGAACTCAAATCTATTAAGCTTTATTTTCCTAGTATACATATTTTGGCCTTGGATGAGATTCGCGAAGGATCGGAGAGAATGGTGTAATAAAGAGGAGGCCTATGCCCAGCAGTGGGCGGAGACGGGCTGAAATGATGATGATGATGACATATTTTGCTGTAGTTGAAGTAGCACCTAGCGCCAGGTGCAGCGTAAAGTACAAGCAATCTGCTTGTTTTGCCCAATCGTAGAGAGCATTGGTGGTCTAGTGGTAGTGACCCCACCTTCCGATCTAAGGTCGTGGGTTCAAATCCAGTACTAATGGATTTTTGTATGAAAAAAATATGTGCGCTATACTCTTAAATGAAAGAAAACATCGTAAGGAAACCGGCATGTCGTAGGACCTAAAAATTTTAAAAAACATGTGTCAAGTGCAGAAAAGGAGCCTTTGAGGCGCACTTTAAATCCTTTCATCACACTGATTCGAAAGAACCAGTTACATGACTATTACTAGATAGTAGTAGTAGTAGTTCAATAATATGTAGATTTTATCTAAGGTACTTGATAACATGACTTTTAGAAACTTGAAGACGGAAATAAAATGATAAGAATAATCCTCGCTGAATCTTCGCAACCACTTGTCAAGATTAAGAACTTGGGTTAGATAACCTTCGGTTTGATTCTAATGCCGTGTTTCACCTAGTGTTTTAAACGAGCGAGCAAAACACACTGAAAAATAAGGAAAAACTGAAAATGTGTTGTGGGAACTAGGTATTTTTTGTGTGGTCGTGCTAACCTTGGAAACCTTTACTGTGTGTGGTCCAATATGCCTTTAGCTATTTACTTTCAAACACGCCAATACAGGCGTATTTTGAAACATTTCGTCGGACCAGATACAAAACCCCAACGGGGTCTTTTTCTTTCGTTTTTAATTCATTCATCAATGTAGCACTGCTGTGTGTGCACAAGTGTAAGCAAACACCTGCCACACAATGATGTAAGGTCTCAAGTATGTGCTATCAAAATAATCTGCTGGTAGGCAAGTATAAGTGTTTATATCAGGAAAGCACGTACAATTTTTTTTCTAAGACTAAGCGTTCCCGAGCTTAGTGCGTTATTACACTGGCGATTTGCGAGCGTTTTTTCTTCGAGGCGATTTATGAACGTACTCACTGCGAGCTCGCGCCGCGCCGCGGGTACATTGACGAGTCGCTTTGGAAACAGGCTCGCAAATTGCCAATGTGATAACGTCCTTACTCACATAGAAATAGTAGCAATAGTGTAATTTTACTTGAACTTCGAACCATCTTCATCAGCCTATAGTAGTCCACTGCTGGACATAGGTCTGTCTTAATGAGTGCCATCGCGCCTTCTTCGACTTAACGCATCCAGTTTCTGCCAACAGCCTTTCGCAGATCGTCACTTCACCTAGCCGGAGAGCGTCCTACATTACGATTACCGAGTCGCGGTCTCCACTTAAAAACTCGTTTACCCCAACGGTTGACGGTTCTTCGGCAAATATAACCAGCCCACTGCTACTTCAGTTTGCTAATTCTCTGAGCTATGTCGGTGACTTTAGTTTTCTGAACTGATTGAACACTTTGGTTTTCAGGCATTGTGGTACAGATGACGTGAAAACTTAACGTAATTTAGCAAATGCTGCCCAACCGAGCTGGATTCTCCTCTTAGCCTTCTTCTCAAAGTTGTTTCTACTCAAGTGCACAATCAGCTCGAAGTATAGGTACTCCGAAACAACTTCAAAAAGGTGGAAAGAAATTAAATATCACGCTAATATGTTAAATACGAAAATTTGTGTAAGTTCCCAAGGCATTTGACCTTCAAAAATAGGTTTTCACTTAGAAAAGAGATATTGATTCAATACAGGCAGGATTATTTGTAAAATACGCAAACTGTAGGAATTAGTAACATACAAATAAACAGTAACATAAAATGATTTGCAAGAAATACTGGGATTTTCAAAGCCCAGCAGCAAAACCTGCATTTAAGTCTCACAATAGAGCTGCAATAAAATCTACAAACGCAATTTTTATTTCACCCAACTGGTTCAAACCTGTTCTATTATTTAGCTTTGAATTTTATTTTTAGCTTAGCATAGCTCGGTAAATGTGAGTACTAAAATTACAGAGCTCCCAAGAGAAAATTAACAGTTTTAGGTGCCTACTAGGACTATTGTCTCTTTTGTCATTTCAGTCGGCTAACAATGCAGGCACGTGCACATTATATCACAAACTAGGAACGCCCTGCGACTTTGTGCGCATAACATTTTTATTATAAAAACTTCTTACTTTTTCCTACTACGGGAATTCGAGGAATTCCTGTCTAGTACATCACTAAACCATAAGAGAAATATCTATACTCTGCAAGTTTCATGCTCCTAGGTCTTGGAGTTTAGGTTGTGCGTTGATTGTCAATCAGTCTGTCAGTCAGTGACGTAAGAGTTTTATAATCGTCACTGGAAAGGCAAAATTACGTAAGCGCCAAAATGGCGCCAAATAGGCATATTGAGTTATTATCCTAAAATAGTAGTCCAAATACAATAATATGAATTGCTGGACATAGAAAATGAAAAAGAATGAAATCTTACGTTGACGTCATCAAAATTCGATAATTAGGTAGAAAGTTATGATTAAAAAACGAAAAAAATGAACTTCAAACGGCTTTTTCTCGATTGGCGCTTACGTAAATTTGCCTTTCCAGTGACGATATGTTTTGATTGTTCACGAATAGATCCACTGTCTGCACGGAGTTGCCAACATCACTTCATAATTTGATTCCATGACTCAGAACTTGCTTTATTTAAATCATCCATTAATAAATAGCAGGAGTCTAATACAATTTTTACCCCCTCGCTAGAATTCTCTATATGTGGTTTCCCCGTTGGTATCAGAAACTATAAGTACCAAAACCACAGAATAACTATTAGTACTAGCGCCACAACATTCAAACATTTCACCCGATGAGGGTATCGAACTTGTGCCTCTCGCGTTCCAGCCAAACACTCATCCGCCATGCTACCGAGGTCGTCTTATTTGCATATACTCGTACAGGGTGGAATTTTATAATGCACCTGGAGGGAAAGAACTCTTAATACTGAAGAAAGCAAATTTTACTCAAAGAAAACTTTCTTTTATTTTTAAAAAGAAGCAAAACTACAAAGTTTTTTGAAAAAACGTTTACCACACTCAGGAATCAAATCGACTAAAAATGTATTAAAATAACATTCTGTACATTTAAAGCTAGCGCGTGCATTGCGGTGCGCATCTTTTCCCACTAACAAATAGTCTAGCAGAAAGGACTGAGCGAGCTGAAAGAACTCGCTAATTTCTATAGAGCGGAGCGATGTCCTTACGAGATTAAGCTCAAAGACACTATAAATGTTGAAACGGACCTGTCAGTGTTCGGCGCATATTATTTGTGATCTAGAAAACTTCACTCAACATTTCTCTAAGTAACCTCTGAGGTAGTACCAACATTTCTCGCTCGGGTGTCACCTCGTGCGTTTGTAGTAGTAGTACTCAAACCTAACCTAACCAACTGAATTCGATCTAGGTGAGTAAGTAACTTCACTCATCTGTCTTTCAGAACATCGACTTACGAGCTCGTGGCAAGCAAGAAAGAAAGTTCTCATTGTTTTATTCTCAAAGCAACATTTACCAGCCATAGTAAATGTTGGTAGAACCATGTATTTACTGAATTCTAATGGTAAAAGTTCAAAAAAATCGTCTCTTCTAATCGTCTACATTCTTCATGCATGCTCGTCTGTTTCGCTTTTTTATAAATCTTTGCATTTACCTACTTAACCAACATACAGGCTTTTACAGTAACATAATACAGTAGGTACTTCATATGGATACGCCGTATCTATTTCATGATTATAGAATGCTTTTCATCTTCTGTGTGCTCGTGCTAAAGGCTACGTGTCTGAACGAAGTGAATCTGTAGAAACTGGGAACACTTACGGTACGATTCTACCAAATCCGTTATCGGTCGAAGTATGGTCGGACGTCGTCAACCGAACTCATTCGATCAAAAATGTCGATGGAATCGAACGGATGATGTCGGTTGTAGTGGTGTACGCACTATATTCTTTTAGCATACGTTTGATTTGATCCGCCGAGTTCGGTCGATGACGTCCGACCATACTCGGCCTCGGCATCGGTTATAGTAAGAACGTATTTTTTTCTACAGTTTACAGGTTTCGATTGATGTGGGTTGACAATCAGCGCGATAGTATCTATTGTTAAATTTGCGGTCGCACACTAAGTGATTTCATGGTTGGTAAGCTTTTGGTAAACTTTTAAATTAGTACCGAGTTAAGTAGGTCATTCTATTTTGGTGGTTTTATAAGTGAGTTATATTATGTTCCACTGAACACTATATCCACGAAGCTAGCCTTAACGAATAATTAAGTAGGCCATCAATTTCCTGCCCTTATCCCTCTATGTGTGGTCGGCACAGCATGTTCTCTTCTTCCATTCCTCTCTATCAGCCGTCATCTCTGTATTCTCTTCTTTCTTAACCATGTCCTCTTTCACAGAATTCATCCACCTTTTCTTAAGCCTACCTCTACCTTTAAATCCATCCATATTCATCTTCATAACTTTCCTCGCAACATGACTTTCATCCCGCCATACCAAAAACAATTAGGTAGGTTTACCGAAAATACTTCATAGCTTTGAAAACCACCCTTTAGTTCAATACAACATAACCTTCGAGAAGCCTTGCGGTTTTGCTTTTGGCTGAGGTAGTACCTATTGAGTGCGGTAGGATGTGTAAGGTAAACTGTATCTTTAGAGGAAATGCGGGCAGGGAGGCTTATAAAAATTAGGTATTTGAAGAAACTATCGCTGTCGCTCTGCGAGCGCTAGGCGCCCGACCGTGTGATAAGGACAACTGCAGATCTGACTGAATAGCCTAAGTAAAAAGACAAAATTCGAGATTTGGGTCTCGCCTATTTCCTCCTCAATATTAGACCAATTTAAAAAATATTTCATAAACTGAATAAGAAAGATATTTACCGTGTCCCTATGTTTATTTTTTCAATAACAGTTGTAAAATACTCAAAATTGCCTATTTAGATCGCTGTCAACAGAGGCCTAGTGTAAAAGTTAGGCTGTGGATGATTATGTTGATTTTTATTTGGTAATAAGGTAAGTAACATTATAGGTAGTAGATATTGTTGGATTCCAAACTAGTCATAAATACAATATTGGCAAAATATGGTCCTATTAGAAATCGATAAACTAGCAATATTTCCTACAGTATTTATTAATAACATTACAGAAGAGATCGGTTTTATATTACAATAGTAAATACAAGCAACGAGGTACAGTATCCGATAGCATGTCCGATCGTTATTAAACTATGGAATTGGATTCATGTGGTATCAATAAAATTGTAATGGTGGTAGTAATGTTTATAGAACGGTGTCACATGAAGCAAGTCCGTCGGTAGATCATCCTAATATTATAAGCCAGCTGCCTTCGCTGTTATGTGCTAGAATAACATATGGGCTACTTTTTATCCGGGTATTAAGGTACGAGTTGGCAGCGGGCGACATGAGGCAGCAGCAGACGATGTGTCGCAGCGACACTACTGGTTTCTATGTATTTCTATGAAATTCCCTCCGTAGTTAGCGACACGAAGCTAGCGACGCGTTTCATAGAAATACATAGAAACCAGTAGTGTCGCGGCGACACGTCGTCTGCTGCTGCCTCATGTCGCCCGCTGCCAACTCGTACCTTTAGCGAGCGAAACCGCGAGCGGAAGCAAGTATGTATATCTTATGATAGACTAGCTTCCGCCCGTGAAAATTTACAAATCCCTACTTACACTATAATATAATAGTGTAATTGTATTTTCATACTTACATTACATACATTTTCATACTTCGCTGCTGGAACTGGGAGTAAAGAAAAAACATAGAATGTGACCAGCTGCTTGCCCGAGCATGTCGTAAAAGTCCACTAAGAGATAGTATCCTCTCCAACATTATGGACCATCTATATGGCGATGGGCTGATCACCTGGCACCATGGTTCACAATATCCATCTTGGGAATTTTAATTAGGAATGGCTGTATGTTTACAATATGATTACTTGTGGCTCTGCCCACCCCATTAATGATCGGGCGTGTTAATATGTATTTATTTTGATTACCTCCGGTTGACTTCCTGACACACAAAGGGCTGGTAAATGTTTGACATCTACTCGTATTATCTAGGTCATATTTTAAATTGAAAATGTAAACATTGTTCATACCTACTGCAAATAACTGAAGCTATGTTGTAAGTGTGAATCTCTCCACAGCTCACACTGAGTCACCTAGGGTGGATGATGCTAAGCCACATTCCAGAGAAGTCCAGGGATCATGCTCTGGCTCTGGCGAGTGTTGTCCTTATTAATTATTTCGTTTGTGCTGACTTTGGTGCTGACATTGATAGATCCGGTTAGAAACGCTGAAACAACTTTATGATAAATCTGCTAGTATCAAAGTTTTGTTATTGTTCCCGTTATTCAATCTGAATTCGAAGTTGCCGAAAATAAACGGATATTTTACTAAGACTACACACTTTTATTAGATTCTTTGTGTATTTGTGCCTAAATTTTGATTACTAACCCCAGAATACTCAAACGCTACTTAGAGTTGAGCACGTCTCAAGTCACGGTTTTTTGACAGTTTTTGATGAAAATCTGTCAAAAACTCATCACTTGAGACGTGCTCAACTCTGAGATGCGCTTGAGTATTCTGGGGTTAGTGGTCCATAAATTGCGCTCCTTTAGTTTGGTATATTGTAATGCTACAAACAAAAAACTCAAACAAAATACCTTAAGAATATTGTCTTGATTGAATAATAATAATACGTCGTAAAAAGTTCTACTACCATTTTGCAGCGACGGAGCACGTAAATATTTAAAGCGGTTCGTTTTTCAGCTCTCTGCCACGTAAAGGCCTTTATATACGAGCATGTATGACAGACCTTTGAATGTATTTCAATTTGTGGACGACGACGTGACGGTTTAGAGACGCAATTTTTTATAGGTACGAAGATCCTAAGACGAGGTCATATCGTACACCACTAATTTATTTTGGTCGCTATTGTAAATATTTAACCCTTAGAAGGGTTCCTTGTAAATAAATACTGAGACCCTTAGGGGTTTTTTCAACTAAAACAGCGGCACAGCATCAAATCTGTTCATGATTTAAATCTACATTTCGTGCATGTCGTACGTTGTATTTGTTCTACAAGTCCCGTTGCAACTAAAGAAAACAATCGCAAAGTGCCTGAGGCGAAATCATGCGCACCTGTGCTTTTAATCTCAACTTCTCTACCAAGACGTTTTAAACTTTCTTTTACACGATAATTATGAGACAAGTCCTCTCAAACATCTTGTACCTACTCGAAAGCTAATTACAAAAAAATAAATATCTCCATGAAACAAAATATACATTACAATATGATAATAAATCATTGTTAAACGCGACAAAGCTCACAAACGTAAAACAATATTTTTATGTAGGTACTTTATCGAATGTGAATATTTTCGTTTAATATTTTCCCAGAAATGTAAAAAACCGTACAAGTGTGAGTAGGTCTCCTGCCTTGATGGTTCCGTGCTTCTTGCCAAATTTTATTATTCGAGGTCAAATGAAAAGTACCCAGTAGTATAAGCAGTAAGAAATTAAAGTAGTAGTAAGGTTGTTGATAAGACAATATCAATGACTATCTTTTGATTGCAACAGACTAACAGACGGACAACAAAGTAATCTTATAGATAAGGGTTCAAATTTATTTCTTTAGAGGTACGAAACCCCAAAAAGGGATAAAGCTAATCACAATAAAGGGTATTTTTCTCTTTATAAATTGTCGGTATTGAAATTGACTCTGGATTCTTTGTGAGTGAAAAATATTTCTACATTATCCGATCGGATACGGTAAAATAACACACAAAATGGTTTTGGCTATCTGAGTAATTTAACATAAACAAAAAAAGGATCATTAATCCATTCTTAAACGGCGGTTAAAAATATGGAGGCTCTAAAAAATAAATTAAACATAATCCCTCAAAAGGTAATCTTGTGGAGTCTATAATTGCGGTCACGTAGGGAGCCGCGCTGCTCGCCGCCGTCGTCGGCAATTCCGCCTCATCGCCAGCCTGAGCTTCTAATTTAGATTTACCTCTTAATTTAGAGCTCCTCCTCTATCTATATATTTGCCAACCTTTGATAATAGATATTATATTACCAACTTTGATAATGAAATAGTTTAAATTTTCATTGATTTACTTTTCCAGTTTTAACCATTCTCCAGTATTGAAAAACAGAATATCAAATTTAGAGCGTGAATTTTTTTTTAACCCTATACAAATAAAACGGGGTTGTAACTGAAAAACTGAGCTCGGCCGAACGCGCTTTGTCGGTTCGGCCCCTCGAATGTTAAAAGAAAAAAAAACAGAAATGTAGCATGAATTTAAATACATCGCTATTTCCACATCTTGTATAAAAGCTGAAGTCATCGTTTTGAAATCAGTGCCCATTCGACTCACTGTCGGAACCATAAATAAGAAACTTTCAACATCGTGGCTCAAAGGAATTTTCCCAACAAATAATTTCTTTTTAAAAGGAACAAAATTAATCGCTTGTTCATTTAGCGGTTCATTAACTTTTTTAATTATTTTACTTATATGTTGTTATTTTGTTTTCAGGTAAGATCATCGATAACGAAAGATAAGGTGTTTACCTACGACCTAAAGGTATTTATACTAAATACTAACAAACATTTTCTCTTTGACTTGTCTGATGGTGACTTTTATTTTTTTGTCATTTGCCTTTATGGTATTTGTGTCTGAAAACGCTAATCATGTTCCAATAACATTTATGGAAACCTAAATTTTGATATTCAATGAAAATAAAATACCATTAAAACATGAAATATTTTCTTTATAAAAGTAGCATTAAACTGAAAGCCTGTTTTGAAAGCCTATTCATTCTGCAGACATATTGTCTGCATGATAGCATAAATCTCATATTCTAAATATCGTAATCCTAGCATCCATCGAAGCTTTATAATCCAACCATCGCAAATCTCATTACAGATTATTATAATATTAGCGTTATACAATTAATTTACCGAGTTACCTACTCAATTCAGTTTCGAAATACACTGCCGGTTTGGTTTTACCCAAAAAGAATAAATAGAAATATTACTTGTTCCTCAGACAACACTTCTTTCAGATATACTAAAGTTTTTGTTATTTTTGTAAAAGTCTGAAAATTATTTTTCAGCTTTAGAGAAACCTACAAGCACTTTTGTTTCTTCTACTACGGTCATAAACCCAAAAGCCCTTTTAATTTCCAATACCAAGGGAAACCTTTATAATAAATTAACATGATAAAACAAATATGTTTTCATCAGGTACTTGTAGGCTCTCAACCGCACAGTACGTTTTCTTATTCCGAACGTTACAATTTTGGCGTCAAGTTAAAATCCACGCAATAGGTACATTTTTCACTAAATGAATTTTCCTTCTCTCAGAAAAAGTTGGAACGAAACAAGTTACATAACGTTTATTTTGTAGCATGACTCGTAGAAACATCAACCTCCTCGGAGAAGCCTATCTCACTATTTATTGTTTGTCCTCCCTTTTTATGTGTTGGTCTATCTTTTATCTAATGAATAAATTACTTTTGTTCAATGTTGGTTTATAACGCTACTGACAAACATTGAATACCATTTCAATACAAAATCATCGTTACCTATTCTAATTAACGGTGCTCGATTCAAACAAACTTTGCATCAAAGAAAGCCGAAATGGTTTTTGGTTTTAAGATTTGTAAGTAAAGTCTAAAGCATTCATAAAAACTTTGATAGTCAGAATCGCCTGTTCTGAAACACCGTATATGAATACCCAAGTCATAAAGAGGCAAGTAATATGCCAGGGAAAGGTCAACATCTTAGTGAGATACTTAGCGTGAGCGAGCAATTTGGACGGGCGCAGTTATAAATCGCTTAACCCTCCACTTCCATATTCCCGTTTTATCAATGAGGCAAGGCCGCTTAATTGGAATGGTAGCGAGTCAGATGTGCTTCTCAAGCAAAAAGTAAATATTTCATAGTATCTTACTTTATAAACTACATCTCTTATAAGCAATGGTGTCTTAAATCTTTGGCCATATTCGGAAAATGTACCAACTTACAAATGACAACGTAGGTAGGTACAACGTACAAAGTGAACAACATCCTGTTGAACTTTACAACTAAAGTACATCTTAAATACCGTTTTGGGCGGCTTTCAAAGAAAAAAATATCTCCTGACAAAATATAGTTACGAATCCAAATCAAACAAAAAGCCAGTTTTTATAAACAAATACTTTAAATATTTTTGCGTTTGACCACACACTACCTGCCCGATGTTAAGTAAAAGTGTGGTCGAGGATGAAGCACGCTTACCTAGAAGAAACATATTGATTCTCAATTTGAAGTCACCCATATTGCACTTTTCAGGAAATACCCACCCCGGCAGGGAATACCACATTTTTGCAGTGTGTACTCACTGTGTAAATTATTGAATGATCAAGCGAGCTTACCTGAAGCGAAGCTCGATCTTGATTATACTGCCTTCACCGAAGAGAAATGTTTACTTGTAGTACGTACGTACTCGCTTGACTATATCGCACAAGTGTTTAGAGGTAGACAGAGAACGCAAAACGCTCCCTTCTACCGACTCGCCGCTAGCCTCCAACTCATTCTCTTCAGAGTAAAGATCCAGCAACATTGATCGTCCTGGGGAAACTGTTCCAGGGAAGGGAGGGACCTTGTTTCTCTTCGGTGAAGGCAGTATAATCAAGATCGAGCTTCGCTTCAGGTAAGCTCGCTTGATCATTCAATTATACTGCCTTCACCTTCAGAGAAATGTTTACTTGTAGATGTTTAGAGAACATGATCAATGTTGCACAACGAGAAAGATACCTAGGTAATCTTTGATTAGATAAAAATAAATGGGAAATAAATAAAACAATAAGTTAAATAACCTTGAAAATAATAAAGCAAAGGCTTGCTTGAGTATATTATTTCTTACAAATAATTACAGAAGACCAAATCATTATAAAATATCAAAAATAAATTAAATTTAGCCTCTCATGGCACAAAACAACAAAATGTAAGTATTATAAAACAACATGAGTAGGTATGTACATACTTCTTAATCAGATAAATTTGAGAAAAAAAAAAATCTTTTATGTTATTAGGTAATAGAACCTAATAAGTTGCTTGGCTCTACAATCGGCCTATTATAAAAATTTGCAAAAGCAGCTGATTGTTCAGACCACCCAGCTGTCTTCCTAATGACGTCGATACTCAGTCCAGCTCGGGAAGCGGCTGAAGTAGAGGCATGCCTCGTACTGTGAGCTCCAAAGATAGAAGTATCGATGCCACTATCAGCTAGCGTTTGTTTAATCCAGCGCCCGATGGATTGTGAAGATGCGGCTTTATGGGGTTTTTTATGGGTCAAAATAAGACGATCTTCCGAGTTTGATCTGATAGTGGACGTTATCGATAAATATTTCTGTAAAGCAGAAGCGGGACAAATACCAGGTCGTTGATAAAAATAAGGCAAATTTAAAGAAGGTTGCATTCTGCCAACCCCGGAAGTTTTAATTAAGTTTGTTATCGATATAACAATTCGATCAGCAAAAATTTTAATGTTTGAAATCAGAATCAAAGATAATGTTTGTATTCTCTGGCCGGTTGATAGAGCGAGCAGCATTACTAATTTTTTAGTTAACGTTTCTAAATTAATTGAATCAGTCTGCAATTTCTCTAAATAATCTAACACTATACTCGGATTCCAAGTAATATCATAACGAGGAAAAGTCGGTTTTAATTTGAAAATACCCTTGAAAAAACGTTTGACTCTTATATCTTCACCCACTTTGTTTAAGGATATCAAAGATATAGCCGATCTATGACTATTTAAAGTGCCATAAGATGACCCTTTTTTGAAACATGTTGTAAGAAATTCCAATAGACATGATACGTTAACATTAAAAAAATCATTATTATTCTGGACACAAAACTCCCACCATTGTCTAAGACTGCCATTGTATTGTGATCGAGTATTCAGTGAAATAGAAGAGAGCATCACATCTAATGCCGATTCTGGGATAGATTGTCTGCGGAAGGCCTCCCTGATAACACACACACTGCCAGGGAAAGTTGACGATGTAGAGGGTGTATTGATCTGAAAGGAGAAATAAGAAGATATTTACTTGGTGGGAGTATCAATATCTCTTCAATACATAGTGACCTGTACAGAGGATACCATGGCTGAGACGTCCAGAATGGTACTATTACAATACCCGTTGCCTGATCAGATACAATTTTATTTAAGGTTTTTAAAATTAAAGCAAAAGGCGGGAACGCATAGAAATAAAATTGAGACCAATTAATAGTAAAAGCGTCGATACTATAGGCAAAAGGATCTTTTTTCCATGATATATATAAAGAACATTTCGCGTTGATACGCGACGCAAATAAATCTATGTTCGGTTTACGAAACCTATTTATTATCTGCTTAAACTCATTAGAAGCTAACTCCCACTCCGTATCAATATTAAGCTTTCTAGATTCCGCGTCTGCTTCTATATTTTGAGCGGAGGGAATATACGACGCGAAAACAAATATTCTTCTTTCCTCACACCATTTCCAAATCATGTTAGCTACCTGGTTTAGATGCGGATATTGGACCCCGCCCATTCTATTAACATATGATATAGCGGTAGTATTATCCACACGTAAAAGAATGTCACAATCTCTTTTATCTTCTGCAACTGTTTTAAGACCAAAATAAACCGCCATCAACTCCAGGTAATTAATATGGTTGGATCGCTCCGAGGTGGACCAATGCCCCCCAACTCGTTCAGAGCCACAGGACACACCCCAACCAGTGGTTGAAGCATCAGTAAAAATCTCACAATCATATCTATGCTGCCGGATCGGATTAACCGCTACGGAAATGTTATTTTTCCACCAAAGTAGGTCCTCATGCAGAGCAACTGGGACTTCCATAAATGCGTCATAGTTTTCATTATTTTTGAGCAGAGATAAGTACTTAGACCTTTCCAAAGATTTTGTGTACAACCAGCCATAAGGAATAGCTGGACATGCTGCAGTGAGGGATCCTAAATACCGCGCAAATGTTCTTATCTGAATTCTCTTTAAGCTCTTTATAATATTAGTTTCTTTCAAAATTTTTCGTCTTTTTGAGTCTGGTAGCTGTAAGGTCATGGTCTCAGTATCTATTATGAAGCCTAAAAACTTGCAAGAAGTTTTCGGTATTAAAATACTCTTTTTATCATTAATGATAAAACCTAAACGTGTTAAACAACGAATAGTCTCCTTCGCGTTGTTTAGGCAGTCATTTGCAGATTGCGCTATACAAAGTATATCATCGAGATATCTTACCGATACAAGCCCTTGAGATCTTAAATGGGATATGACTGGTTTTAATATTTTTGTAAAAATATAGGGCGCCGAACACAAACCAAATGGCAACACTCTAAATTCGAATAAAATCCCTTGAAAGCAAAAACGTAAATATTTTGTAAAATTTTCATGAATCGGAATTAAAAAATAGGCTTCTTTAATATCAATATTAATCATGTAGGAACCTAGAGTAACAAGTTTAGTAGCGGTTCTGATGTCCTCCATTTTAAAATGGTTCGTTTGAACATACTTATTTAATTTCTTTAAATTTAGGATGAACCGACTACTACCATCAGCTTTGGGAATTAAAAATATATCCGAAATAAATTGTCCTGCAATTGGATTACACCTTCCGATAGCCTGAATACTAAGAAGATGATCTAACTCAGTTTTTATGGCTGTGATTTCAATTTCGGAATACTTGCGCTGCGGGTAAGTGTCCGGATTTTGGTTAGGTATTTCAATAAAAGGTATTTTATAACCAGATACAGTATCGAGTATAAAATTATCATTAGTGATAGATTTCCATTCGTTCAAAAAGAACCTTAGACGACCTGCGTGTACCTGCAACGGAGAGTCTACGATCGGCGATGTGTTGACGAGTAGCGGCGTGCGTAACTGGCCGGCTGGCGCCGCGCAGACGGCGGCTGGCGGCTCGCAGGCGGCGGGTGCGCCGCGGCCTGTGTGCGCCGCCGATTCGACGAATGTTGATAAGACGTCGTCTGTTTCGGCCCACCGGCTCGGTTGAACGTCTGGTTGCTGGCGCCACGCTGGTTTCGCGCACCGCGAGTCGATGAGCCTCTTTTGTTTAAATTCCCATTAGATGAAACAGCTGGCTGAATCAGTTGACTAGTAATTTTTATGCCTCTGGAATTTTTTACTAGCTCGCCTAGATTTTCTCCAAAAAGAAGAGTATCCCTTTTCCTATCTTTGAATGGATCCATCAGCGACTTGTCGATTAGAGGGATGATCACAGATCGCCGGGTGTCAGTTTCTGCGTAGTGAGAATCAGCTAGAATCCTAGCCGCGTCATTTAGCGTACGGATGACATCAGGAATATCAGAATTCTTTTTCATTAGATTTGTCATTGCCTTTCCTAAGGCTGAAAGTGCTTTACCAAGCTGATCTTGCTTGGTAAGTAGTCGCTTATCTCTAAGTTTGCATGTATCAACAAGCATAGCGCCAATCTCCGGGTTTAGAGAAGGTCCCTTAGCAAGAGATAAGTTTTTAGGATATAGATATTTCTTTAAAATCTCTTCTTTTGTTTCTTTTTGAAGGCCACCTAATAAAATCTTTTGAAATCTAGAGGCCAATTCGGGTTGAAGATCTTCTCCAAACTCCACAACGTCAGCTTCAGAATCACCGAGGGCTTGAAGCAAATCAGGGTCAAAATTATCTTCTTTGGTAGCTTCCGAAAGACTATCTAGGGCTGTACTTGGACCAGCCTCCGCACTTAATATACCAGCCTCGGCGCTTGACATAGTAACTACATCATCTACCGGTGGTACCCCTTCAGGCCCTTCTTCGAAATCCGTAGGAACTAAACAATCAACCGATTGGTTGAGATGTTCTGAAAAAAATATATATCCGCATAAGAAAAAATGTACTGCGGTAGAAAGGCTGGTGATATTATCACGTTGAAACACGTTTCTCACATAAAACGATTTTTTCCGAAGAATACAACGAAAAAAACAAACCGTTTGGTACATCCCAAGAATTCAAGGGGTACCTAGGTACTTGGGTAGGATTTCATAAAGAAATATGTGTTATCGTTGAATGCAACGAAACACGACTACCCACATAAATAGGCCTTATAGTGCAAAACTCGATGAATGCATCGAGGATATCCGAAGAATACAACGGATATTAAAAGAACCGTAAAAAAGAAATAGGGACGGTAAGTGCACAAAAAAAAATTCACCTTGAGAATGCACATCGTCCTCATCATCGGAATATATAACACATCGCCTTTTTTGCTTCTTCACTAGCTTATCTTCATACTTCTTCATTTTCCTTCTCCATCTATCTTCCTTGGTTTCTTCGCGACTTCGTTTAGGCATATTTTCGTCGTCGCTAGACCGGGGAAGACAATGTATTCACCTGTGCGAACGCCGTGCGCGCACGAACAAGAATGAGTTGGAGGCTAGCGGCGAGTCGGTAGAAGGGAGCGTTTTGCGTTCTCTGTCTACCTCTAAACACTTGTGCGATATAGTCAAGCGAGTACGTACGTACTACAAGTAAACATTTCTCTGAAGGTGAAGGCAGTATAATTAGTATAATATATTATAACTACCCTATTCTATTTACTTAATGTGTAGATATTTAAACAAAAACTGGAACAGGCCCGATTTGAAACACAAACATGCTATACGTGTAGCAAGTGGGGTGGTAATTAAGTATTCGCCATCTCGTTACCTGTTATCGTGGAACAGCAAATATCGTACATATTTAATTGTGTATTAAAGACAAATTAACTCTGTGGATGGATAAATGATCTCTATGTCTATAATTTTTTTATTATTGTTCTCCTGTTTTAATTGAGGCCGCAAAATATTAAAAGAAGACCATTCTAAAAAACTAAATAGGTTGTTTTTACAGCAGCTATATCTATTGTTGGTTTATTTAAGTGTTTTCGCAGAAAATATTTTACTGTATTTATTGTTAGCTAGCTCAACCCAAAATAGTCAGACTATCCCCCGAATACTCAACAGCATCTCAAAGTTGAGCACGTCTCAAATGACGATTTATTTATTTTTTAGACAGATTTTCATCAGAAACTGTCAAAAAACCGTGAGTTGAGACGTGCTCAACTCTGAGTCGCGTTTGAGTATTCGGGGGTAAGTTATACAAGCTTCAGACTGTGGCTTTACTCACATTGTAGTAGAATAAAAAGTAGCCCATTGGTCGTTCCAGGTTACAAGTTAAGTATTCCAAGTTTCATTCAAGTCTACTTTATGCCAAAATTTTGCTTCAAAGATCCAAGCCTCCTCACAAACTATCGGATATATGATTGAAAATAGAAAAAAAACGTTATATATGAAAATTCTCCCTGGTAAAATAATAATTTCACACGTAAAGAAAATCAGTTCCTTCAAAAGATTACATCTTCACAAGCTTTTTCAAAGTTTCAAACCGTGACTGGATAATGGCACCCTTGGGTGAGCCCAACGCAAACTTATCTGATCATCTCAGCCATCGAGCCTGTGTCAAACGCGAGATCATCTCCATACTGTCTTTATCAAATTTCCAATGGAATAATCGATATCATTTAAGTTTTTTTACAAGTTTTCGTAACAAGTAAACCAACGAAATTTTCATCCGGTTTTTTTGTACCTTTTGTTAGTTAAAGTCCTTTTGTTACGATCTTCCTGTGAACGATATCCTGTTATATCAGCGAAAAAAGATTCAAGCATTTATAGGGGATGGGCCATAAACCTCTTCCCAGTTTTTACTCATCTAAATATTTTTTACATAAAATACCAAAAATCCTGAACGTAGTTGAGAAAGCTATGATTTATAACTAGAGTTCTGGGGGAATTAAATCTTTATTTCTATCGAATAGCCAAAACATAAGGTTATTTCACAAGCAAAATAATATGCCATGCAAAAATTGAGCATATGTAGAGCCAAATGTAACGAGCAAGACCCTGACTGCCCTAAGGCAAGTTGTTTTAAGGCCCACCATGTCTCTTGAAGTCTGAACAATAAGCAGATTAAAATGTTTGAGATTACAGAGGTAAGCATTATTACTTTCTGTATTTGCTAGGAAGTATTCTAACGTATAACGAAGGCCAATATTTTACACTACACAACTTTATTTTATTTGTACGGTGAGGAGAAAATCTGTCGTGAAAAAACTGAAGTTTTATACGTAATTTTGTTAAGAGAAAAATGGTGAAGCAAAGTTAAGGCGTGTGGGTTTTCTGCTACTCGTAGTTTGCGAGATAGTATATGCCATGCCATTAACAGATGCAGAGTTGATGTGACTTTTAATGCGTTGCCTGCTTTGCCTTATCAATTCTGCTATATTTTGATTTTGATTGATGAAATACTACTACTAGTTGTGTCACTTTCTTTTGAATTAGTATGTAAAAGGATTGAAAGTGCTCTTCAAGGGCTTCTCTAATGCATTTGACACATTGCCTTCTGTATGCCGATGATCAGGTTTTACATGCGTCATCGGCTGATAAGTTGCACGAGATTGTAACAATTATGCATGGAGCTTTTGAGAGGTAAGTAATGAAAGTGAATGTAAGACAAAAATTATGGTTTCCGAAAGAGATGAATGTGTGACAGCGTGTGATATTTTTGATTGAGTGAATGAAGCGAGCAAGATCTCAGACGTAACTTGGACGATTTTTCGTTGTATGTTTGTACGGTTCAAAAGATATACTCTGACAAACATATCCCATGTTTGTCTGAGTATATCTTTTGAACCGTTAATCTAATTTAAAGAAGTATGTCAGGATCGTAACAAATGGAGATCCGTGACCTCGGCCTACCCCTATGGAAAAAGGTGTGATTTTATGCAGGCATATTATGTTCTAAAAGAGAGTTGTTAAAATGGTAATTGTGACTCTATAAAGAGCCACTATTTTATTTTTCTAAAAATATTTTTATATTGTAAATATCAATTCCAATATGTAACTGTATGAGATTTAATAACGAGTGGTTCCAATTTTTCATTTAATTTATAGCTTAAATAGTCGTATATTTGTCGCAAACTCGGGGGCTATAAATCGTGAGCTAAACAGGTCCGAACGGCCGCACGCTGTAATCCACCCAGAGCACTGCATGCATGCATATTTGTATGAGACCAATGCAATAGAATTTAATTGCCTTTTTGATTTAGGTATCTTCAGTCATAACAAAGCTTTAAATTGAAATTGATAAGGTCGACTGTAGTACCTACTCATAAACTTGTTCCCATAAATTTGCGTTGCCCTCTTCAATACTCACTATCAAATCTCAAGCTTGAGTTTAAATCAAATTGAAATTGATTGCAACCAAAATAACATAATATCGCCCTACGTACGCCTATCAAATCGTTCCCAAATTGTTTCGAAACAACCTATATCCAATTTCATAAAGTTTCTAAACAAGCGAAGAACATTTGAACATTTGATATGGTTTTCGTTAGTTGTCTATTATTGTTTGTTAGTTTATCCAACTTTCCTACGCGTATTGTTGCTCTGAAATAATTTCTTTAATTCGTAAGTTATTACTGAAAGCGCCATCTATGAAGTTTCGTGGTACTAACTGTACCGTTGCGGTGCTGGCTAGGTTTCAGTTGGCGATCACGAATGTTTCACAGTTTCAACAAGTAAAATCACTCCTGGCTGATTTCCAAGTTCGTGCCGTCGAACCTAGAGGGCGTTGTTCTCTGTTTTGACTTTGGCTATATGTACCTTCCATTTGTGCATACTATTATACTTGTTGTGGTGATAAATTATAATTAAACACTTTGATAAAGTTTAATCATAGAATTTTAGGTAATTTGGTTGCACGATGAACGTCCATTATTGCTTATAAATATACGCCAGAACTGTTGAAATACAAAAAAATTTTTACTTGTTTCCTAGAGATACCTTTTTTGTAGTAAAACTAAACGTTGAATCTTGTTGCTATAAAAATTACTTATAATATGTGTTGAAATGTCCACAAATATTTATTTATTTATATTAAATACGAGATTAAAATCTTTTTATTAATAAACTTAGTCCATCTATAATAATTTATGGATAACTTGACGTTTCAGCACTTGCAGAAATTATTTTTCGTGTCAGTGCAAATGTGAACCTTAACTGCACTGCTGAAGGTGGAGTTTCCAACAGTAGATGGTCATTTGCAGTTGCGGGCAGAGTTTCGGTCGTCGGCCCCGGGCCCCGCCTCTGCGACTGACGTCATAGCCGTGACGTCACCACCCACTTCCGCCTCAAATCACCCTCGACACCCCGTTTCCAAGGACTGAGTATTCAGAAAATTTATTAAAATTAAATACAATATCACAAAGTAAATTAAAAAAAAACTGCCAAGATAATGAAATTAGGTTTTGTAATTGACAAACGGTGTTTAAAGTAGATATTTAACCTTTTATGAGATGAAATATCAGACAAATAAAGCGAGTAAAACAAAGTGCATTAGAAATCAGTTAATATGTAATCCCTCACTTTATGCTATTAGCCTGCAATTATCAATACCCATAGCAATTGCGTACGATTCGATTCATAATAATTAAAATATGACTGTCGATATTGCCATTGGTATTGGATACTTACTTATGTCTTATGTAATCTTTTAGCAACGCTCTATAAATGGATAGAAGCACCTATTCATATTTCCCCGGGCAAAACCACAGTGCCTACGTGAGCTGAGCATAGTATTATTGGTAACAGCGCCATCTAGTCCGCAAGACCTGAAAAGTAGTTTAGTTTCAAACGAAATTCAAGCGACTTCCGCTTTCTGAGACAGGAGCCAAAAGCCTTGCTGTGCCCACTACTAGTCCTATCTTATCCAACTAATACGAGTATTATAAATGCCAAAGTTTGTGTGTATGAATGTTTGTTACGACGTATATCCGTAATTAGTAAACCGAATTTGATGAAGTTTAAAATGTCATATTTCGAAATAGTTTAGGCCCTGGAATAACATATAGGCTAATCAATCAGAAATCGAAAGCAATCGAAAATAGGTAATAGATAGGATAGAGAAGAACATAGTGATGGCCTATATACCTACCACTATTTTGTGAGTATGTATACTATAATTTTATGCACACACTAGCTTCGCCCGCGGCTTCGTTCGCGTGTTACCAGGATGAAAAGTAGCCTTATGTTATTCTTGCACATGTTCTATGTATATTCCAAGTTTCACATAAATCCGTCAGCCGTTACGTCGTGATTGAGGAACAAACATATGTCGTCTAATCCTCACAAACTTTCGCATTTATCAGTAGGACAATTATATACCTATGTAAGCGTTTATTTCATATTTTACAGGAATTTATATTTCGCCACAACCAAACTTTATTACTAGTCCTAATTGCAAAACCCACAGTGGCACAAAGCCTCAAGTAAAAATGTTAAAGTACCCACGACACGAATAATCATAAGAAAAGTAATTTTATTCATAAGTTAGCTCAACAGAATATTATATCTTAAATATACATAAGAAAGTCTTTTTTGTACCTTATTTAATTTATTCCTTGACACCAAATATAGTGTAAGTACGGTGGTGGTTTCCTCACGATTTTTCCTTCACCATTTGAGAGTACTGACAAAAACATGTGTCGCAGGTAAGTGAAAAGGAGCCTTTGAGGCGCACTATAAATCCTTTCACCGCACTAGTTCAAAAGAACTAGTGACACGACTAGTAGTAGTGCCCTTTCTAGGTCATATCCATATTAATGTATCTTGATTATGTAGGTCGCTATCAGAAGTATCCTTAAACAAATACTAAAGCCAGAATGCTACGCATACATTACTATGTTAATATATTATGCGTAGCTTATAGGCAAGGATTACAAACATATTGCATTAAACATAGATGTGAAACACCTTGGTCAGCCCAGTGACCACAATATAAATTAGATGTAAAAGCAGCTTTTGCTTTATTTGTCTTCCCGACACTTTTTTTGTAAGGCAAACTATCATGGCATTTAAAAAAAAACTGCGTCACAAGACCTAGCCACTAGCTCATACGAACTTACTTACTTACTTTTATGGCGTTTTAACAAGCCTACTCCATCTTCATTCGTCCCGGGCACTACAGCGTCCTGTTTGTGAAGGTAAAAGTCGCCTCCTGACGCTGTATAAATCATCTACTATAGGTGGTAAAAGGCCTTAGTTAGTAACAAGTAAAATTCGTATCTATGTGCAATTTCATGACTAAATGTATGTTATTGGCGATGGCAGAAAGCTCGCATTCATTTATCTAGCCTCCGGAATGTAGCTTATTTGCGTAGCTACGTGCGTAGACTCTCGTAGCACGTACTGCTTAGCCGTAGCAGTGCGTAGAGGCACACTTTCAAGTCGATTGCAGATTTGACTAACGGTCATGTTTTCTGTTATATAAGAGTACTAGCTGTTAGCTATATAGCTGTAGTACATTGTTTTGTTCTATAATCAATAGTTTTCGCAGCTCACGCCAAAAACTATTTTGGTTTTTCTACCTTGGGTTACAATATTGCAATTTTCTTAGGAATCACTAATTTTTTTGAAAATATATTATAGCCTATACTGGTTCCTGATAATGTAGCTTTCTATTGGTGAAAGAATTTTGGAAATCGGTCCAGTAGTTTCGGAACCTATTCGTTACAAACAAACAAAAAAACAAAAAATCTTTCCTCTTTATAATATTAGTATGATAATATTGTTTATAAGGTATAAAACACTCTGCTCCTATAACTCACAAAAAAGCAATTTATAAATTTTTTCACCATTATTGGGGTGTAGCGTAGACCCCTAATTTTTCTGTTTTTCGTCTTTAATTGGTCGTTACAATATTGGGTAACAAAGCATAAACCAGTGATACGATAAACAATACTTAATTCTGAAATGTTATGAACATTCAAACAATGAACACCATTAAGCCCAACCCTTGAGGTTCCGCCTCAAAGTGAATCGAGCCATACAAACGTGTCCCATATTAGTTTTCATTTACCATTTCCCCCCTTTCTCCTGAATTGATGAATAACTAGATAGTAGACAAAGAGGGTTTTTCTATGCGTTTCGTAGGTCAGATTAATCGAGCGGTGTCGAACATGAGAACTGACTTAATGAATTGAATTTATTTAACCTTAAAAGTACAGGAATTACTGTATTGTATTGTCATCGTAAATTAACAACAGCATTATCATAATGATGCAAAATGCGAACAAAATCGTCTTCAAAACAATGCAAGGGCGTGGACGAAGATTGATGTTTCCTCCTCAGTGGCGTGATAAGTGTCCGACTTGTGGCTCCTGAGAGTTCGATCCTGTGGAACTGCAGCTCAAAAATCGATTAAGTCCCAAAGCGGAGTTGAGGTCTCTATATGGAGGGTCCTCGTGGAGAGTGAGGAGAGAGAGAGGCGGGGGTGCGCGGGGCTGCGGGGCGGGGAGGGGGTGGCGCATGCGCCTGCAGGGGCACGCGCTGACGTCACGGCGCGCGCCCGGCCGCGCCAGTGCCCCGCGACCGCGCGACCAGTCGCGCGCGATCCCGCCCTAAACCTCCTAAACACGATCACGAGCTTCCGATGATTCTATAAACAACCGATACCAGCTTACCAACAAGCACGTGTTCCCATGACGGTTCCTCTGTGATAAGGAGCGCCTCTCCCTCTATTTATCATGAGTATCCATTGTTTATAGCAGTAGCTAGGCGATGTATTATGTAGCACGCTCATTCCGGTGAAGGTATGACGGGTGATCCAGAACGCGCTTGTCTAGTTGAAATTAGATTTCGTGTGGATTCTTCTAAACAAACATTATGAAGGTGTATTATGTGATAAGATCACGTTTAGGTTAGCATAGACGAAGCTTTACTATTTTCAAGTAGACCTTACTACGGTATGAATGATAGATTGACATTATGAATGGAACAATAGCGGGTACATTTACTTTCTTAAGCCTCGTTTAGATAGAATCAGCTATTGGTGTCAGTTCTTTTACAAGTCTCAGTTGACTCCTTATATCATAGAGACTAAGAAATATATCGTTTGAATGATTTCAATGAGGAGAGCAATCGGTAGTCCATGCAAGTGGCAAGTGATAACATGTAAACGAGCTAGATACAGCTTCCAGTGCCAGCACGGTCGCCAGTCACTGACTCCGTGTAAACCAGCAATAAGAAATAGAAGCATCAATGAGAAATTCCTAGCGTCAAACAATTTCCAAGCTTTCAAAGATATTTGCAGGTTCAGTACACTTTATATTTAGATAATTAACAATAACATTTTTATAAGATAAAGAGAATCATCCACGTCAAACTCATAAAAAATATCATAAAATTAAGCTGTGTATTCTCATTTTTTTAGACATTTCTTATTAATTTTAAAACAAGAACGAAGGGCCGATAGTTAAGACAATTTTCTATAATATTACAACCACCTACTATTACTGGTTCTAGAAACCAATGTGGTGTAAACAGTGGGTTATCGACAAATTAACGACTTTAAATAGTTAAAAAATGGTTTTGAATACATTCAAAGTATTTTCAAATCATTTCTGTCCAAAGATTGAGTAATTAAACGTCTTATGTATCCGCGGATCGGTTTAGCGGGTGCTCTGAAACTCCTGTATTATTCATGTTCACTCGGTGTATTATTTAAATTAAGCACTTAAAGCTTTTGCCTTGGTTCAATATTCATTTAATTTCACAACCTCCCGCTTTTAGTTACAAGACAATTTGAGATTTCTTTATTAAAATGGACGTCAGTTTATATTGCTGTTGAAAGAAACATTTTCAATAATTACAAAGGTTGGCAGTAAAGCGCCTGGAATCTTCCTTTCCTGTTACACAGATGGCGCTACCAGTTGGAGAATAGTATTCAATGTAGATTGATACACTTTTCTAATTTTCCTGAAACGTTACATTTTAAGAAAATCTGGTCCGTTAATTAAAGATTTTTATAGAATTAAAAGGAGAGCTGGTTTTTTGAGAAAGTATTTTTAAAGATAATTCTAATAACATTAACATAAAAAACATTAAAAAAAACTACATAAAGAAATCCATAAAACCAATGCTTAAACTCAAAATAACAATCAAAAGAAAATAAAAAATACACTAAAAACTTATGTTAACCAAATTGGCTCTTGTCGCTTCTAGTTGTGACTATTTCGTGTAAGCTTGATCAACCATTATTTCAAAGTTATTATTAGTTATATTAGTTATTTAACCTACCTGCATTTTTGCCATTATGTCATTAATTCATAACGATTGTACAATCACAATTTAGCTTTTTTCTAAGTCCCTACTAGAAATTCTAATGATAGTTATTTCCCTATGTATGTACTAGCATATGTTAAAACATGCATGTAATAAGTGCTTATAATTATTTATCTATCTACACACATTTAGCACATTTTTTTTCAATTAGTTAAGATTTCTCATATAAATGAATTTGTAAATTCTAATGAGAAATAAACATAAATAATTTAAACTAATTAAACCTGAAAAAGTAGGTAAGTACTCTGCAAATTTAGATTATTAATCTACATTATCTATATCGGGTGTATAAAATTAATTCACATAACAGTATAATATAAATAGGTATCCTACTAATGATAGGTACTTACTAACCCTCAAAAAGGGACAAGAAAAGGTGTCGAAGTTTTGTTGGGAACTTTTAAAGGGTATTTGCGATTGGCTTGAATCTTTGTTTAGATACTTAAAATAGAAATAAAATGGACGCGTGTTTTAAGATTTTTCGAAACCAAGGGTTAGTTAAAGTTAGTAAAAAGGGTTAAATGGGGTGTCAAAGTTAATATGGGAACTTATTAACGGGCGGCGCGATTGATTTGAAACTCTGTTTGGGTGCTTAAAGTAAAAAATAAATGGAAACGTGTTTCAGGGTTTTCCAAAACAACCCTCATAAAGGGGTAAAATGGGGTGTCAAAATTTACACAACGCGAGGGAAGCCGCGCGGGTAAACTAGTGTTTCACAATGTTAACGTAGAATGGCTATGTTTCGGTTCACTCAACTGTGTATGTCAATTTTTACAGAGCGCCGGTCACGCGGCTGAAAATACCCTCAAACTTTCATAAAACGTGAACTTTATCAGGACTCTGTCGTTCAATAATAATTTGCTAAAACTTCTGCTTATTCATATAGATACCTACCAATTAATGTTTTAAGAAAATTCACAAAAGAAGCTCAAATCACGTGCAGATAAAAGATAAAGAATTAAAACCTTATCTGCTTGGTGGCCGTTGTTTACCCTTAATGGAGCTTTTGGGTTAAAAGTTTACCTTTATTAAACAGATCATTGATTGAACCGACACTGACAGTACTAAAGTTCAATTTGTTTGATATTAGAATGACCTTAGAATGGTTTAAATACATCCTGAGATAAAGTCCCTAATCCAAAACTCGAGCGGACGTAGACCCTTCTCTCTCACGCATAGACAGATTTGTGAATGAATTTGGGTGTACCTCATCATCATCATGATTTTCCTGCCCTCATCCCACTAGATGGGGTTGGCATAATGTGCTTTCCTCTTCCTTCTCCTATCACTCGTCATCTCCGTACTCACTCTTTTCACACGCATGTCCTCTTTTTCACAATCCATCCTCTTTTCTTTGCCTTCATCTGCCATCCATATTTATATTCAACACTTTTCTTTCAACATCCTCCCTCCATATAACATGCCCATACCACGCTAACCTATTACTTCTCATCCTCTGTGTCTCCTGCGTTACTTTCAAACTTCCTCTGATGTACTCATTCCATATCTTATCCATTCTGGTCACTCCACACATCCATCTCAACATTCGCATCTCCGTAGCATGTACCCTTCTTTCATTGACCGCTTAAGTAGCTTCCATAACTACCTAGTAACGTGAAATATAGTATACATGCGAATGTTTATTTAAAGGAACTAGTCTAAAGGTACTAGAACAAGATTTTCCTACAAAAACTTTTACAAGTTATCTCAACAAAACAGATTTAAGTGCCATTAACTTGTCGGCGAAACATTAAAGTATTTTTAAAATAAATATACTTTTATTTATATATCTAAAACAAATAAAAGAAGTGTGTTAAATCAACAAGTGACCGATTATGTTTAATTGTTTTCCACATTCTTTAAGGCAATTAATAAAAACAATCTGCCATAAACAAAAAAAGATAAAGGACACAAGATGAATCTTTTACTTTGTAGCAATTTTGCAAGTTAGGTACCCATTGTATTTTATCCATTAACAGCTGGGGCGAATGTTTCTGTACTATAACTTAATGGAAATCCATGGTATTGTGTTAAAAGCTGCTCTTAGAACGGTGTTTTTCAATGCGGCTCATATAAATCATGGCTCTTTGATGTGTAAAGAACCCGCTTAAATATATTACTGTTATGTTTATGATTGGAAAATAAATGAGTTTCGTGCAAATACAAAATCATTTCGGGAGCAAATAAAACAATTTAAACAAACTTACTCATACCTAGCCTCAGAATTTAAATTTAATTATCATCGTTATTCTATAGCCCGGTTTTTGCCCACAGCTAAGCGTAGGCTCCTTTGTTGTCCCTTCGTTTAAGGATGCTTTTAAAAAATATTATGTTGTCATTGTAAAAACGTTTTCTATTAACTTGCGTCACTAGACAAGCGTGCACTCGAAAGTTTCATCTCGGATAATTTTCTGCATAAGTTGTTGGATGTTAGTTAAACCAGGGTGGACCTACATAAATATTATACCTAAAACTACTATATGTATCTGTTTAGGAACAAAGCGTGAGAAAAATACCTACAGTTGCCAATCTAAACCACCAAATAACTATTAACGCACGTTTAGTTAATTAGCTAAAACCGCCAATACACAATATGAAATTTTGATAGAAACAAGGCAATCATTTTTCAATAAAATTCTATCGAGTTAGTCATTATTACCATCTCCCTTATCCTAAATATAAATCGAGTTAGCAACACAATATATTGTTTTGGGCACGGAATTACTTTCTCTTTCCGTTTTCTTATTATTACTAACCTACGCAATTTATTTTTACCTTTATAAGAGAATCAACAGGAAGCTCATTAATCTTAACTCAATAGCACATCCCTTGAACGAACACTACCTATACAACGAATTTCAAGCCTATTTTATATAAAAGGATAGTAAGAATGGTATCGCAGTGTGAAGTCACTGTGAGTAGTGAGTGAGTCGTGGTAGTGTGTCAGTGAGATGGTGAGCGAGTGAGCGGCCCTGGGCGGGGGCAGCTCGCGGCGGGCGCGTTGTGATGCGATGGGTCAGGACTGGTGCTTCCGACGCAAGAGGAAGCGAAGCAGCAGTCAGGAGGACTCCCAACCGCATCCCAACCGGTAAATACTTAAATAAATAAATAACACCCAACAGTCACATACATATTCCTGACCTGAATCCACCTGTGATTCCATATAACTTTGTATCACATTGCCTTAGCCTAAGTTGGTATTACAGTTCAGACAAAAGCAAATGTCGCTCAGCAACGTCTTCACGTCGCGAAAGAGTTACTTTACCGGTAGCACTGGTAAATGGTCTGTTGCATACCAGCATTTATTCTGTGGTCAAAGCAGCCTAACTTGGGACTGTTATTGGGAAGTGGCGTGCTCAAAAACGTATGAAATAACAGTCGACCAATTTTTGCGGGGTAAGGGGGGAGTGATATAATTGCCTCTACATTTTCGCATAAAGCGTTATCACTGTTAAACAGTTACTTTAGATTGTCACCAGTGCTTAAGGGTCTGACGTACATAGTTGTGTTGGAAGTACATATGTATGTCGGTGGAAAGTGGTCCCAGTTGAGTTACAAACAGTGTTCCAGCGGCAAGTGGGTAATTGCATCTTAATGGGTTTCGTGAATGCGATTAGCAGCTCAATGCAACGCTACTCTCATGAGATGAGAACGTTATGTAGTTCATGTAACGTTGTTAGAGTCTGTGCAATCTTTTTACATTGTTATTATTTAAGTTTATTCAACACTAAGACTAAACGGGATGTTGAATGTTGTATGAGTATCAATAAATTTAGCTTGTTATACATACATACATAATATCACGCCTGTTTCCCATAGGGGTAGGCAGAGATCACGAATCTTCATTTGCTACGATCCTGACATACTTCTTTCGCTTGTTATATAAGGTGTTAATGTTAAAAAAATTACATAACTGCAAATAGCACCTCGTAGACTTTTAATGAATAGTGGGCTCCCTATGTCACTAATAAACACACTAATAAATAAGTAAAGTATCACAAAACTGACACGACATTGTTATTTTTATGGTATCATCAAATTCTAATTATGGTACTTTTAATTTGTAATTTTCGCAATAAGCCACTAATTACGGTCCATGGGATAACCCAAACCATAAATAACCTGACCTCTCTTATACGTACTTAGGTATGTGTACTCGTATGAGAAGGTACCTGCGCAATTATTATATCATGTACGGATGCGTTGCGGCCCTGAATCGCCTACATTTGCGCTAATCACATTATTCATACATTAATCTTCAACACAGGCAGTTAATGTATAATACGTTTATTATACATCGTACAATCAAGTATGGAGGTGGGCCATAATTGCATCTACGTGCAATCCCAGAGTAATTATCTTTGGCCACAAGCGTAATAATACGCTGCTCGGAGACGGCTATTACACGCCAAGGTAACAGACATTGTGCTCTCTAAGAGCTACCATCAAACATGTATATTGTACAGTCACCATCACACTTCCAATCTAGTGACCAAATATACTCTACAGATTACCCTCGCATCTCTCATATAAATTGAGCAAAGACAAAACAATGTATCATCCTATTACGTGAGGAATGCGTGCGTCATAAATGAAATATACCTACTGGATATCCTGGTGTTATACTTATTGTTCTAAAGTTCTTCAAAATGAAAGTTGACTTTGACCGGCCGCCTGCCTGACGTCAACCCTCCTTGGGAATACTTGCTTATTGTATCTCATCATGTTGGGACGATACTATTCCTTAGTCAACTTTAATGACATGCTCGGGGAGAGAAGCAGCTGGACGCATTTTATGTTTTTTCTTTACTCTCAGTCCAGCGAAGAAGTAAAAGTAGGCCATCAGTTAGTGTCCAATACTCTTTGAGATAGAGTGGTCACTGTGGACACGTATTCCCACACATGACCTAAGTAAACTTAAATTACCTTTTAGCATTTTTTTCAGTAATCTTCTACACTTAAAAGAAATCAGGTGGTTGCAATAATTTAGACTTAGGTACATGCAAAGGCGACTGTACCGCACTCACAGGGTATGCTATCGCTGTAATGCAGATACCTAGTTCTAGTTTCCACGTTGGCGTCGGATGACAATACAACACGAAGTAACTATACGAAACTGCGAGTTCCCAACTCTAAGAGTTCGGTAGAGACAATGTGACACCTTCATAGAAAGGTTTTAATTATGTACATCACAAGTTTATTCGAATTTTTATATTGGTAAATTATATCAGGCGTAGACTCTTATAAAATCGCTACGACTACTCGCGTCACTAGTTCTTTAAAACTAGTGTGGTAAAATACTATTCTGCGGTCTGCAACATGGTCCCGAAAAGGTAGTCTAATCGCTCATAAGTGCATTCACATATAAAATAGGAATTACGTAAAAGTTTCTTGCAATTTATTCCACAGAAAATATAAATATCGCACGATGTCGTATTGGCGAACTATATTGTTCGCTATGAACGTGGCAAGCGTGGCCTTACGCTACCGAATTGTCTTCTGCATTTGAAAACAGTTAATTATTATCTCATTAATTTCCAGTTACTTTCGACTTTAGCCTATAATCCTACTCGGAATGAAAGCGAGCATTCGATGACCTTGACCCGGACATCTGCAATAAAGTTAAGGGGCTTAACCGTATGACAGGTTGAGATAATGAGATAAGCTCGAACGTGTGCTTAGGGCCAGGGATGCAGTGAAGGGCCGAGGCGTCGCGCGTCGGTCAAGTTCACCAACCACGTGAATAAATCCGACACTACACTACTCGTAATGTGCGAAACCATTTCACACATTCTGCTTTATTTTTTTTACAATGGAAAGAAATATGATTAGTTTTCAAGTTTAAGCACCCCAGAGTGCAAACTCGGATTTAGTAGGTACGAAATAAAAATAGCTCGATATTAAATGAAACAAGTAAAACACGTTTTTAATCATAGTTGAGTTCAACGCGTTACGAATCCTCCACAAATTGGCTTGTGGGCCAGCCTGTTACATTCACAGTTATGACATTCTACAAATTCAAGAGGGCAATGTAGACAGAATGCTGTCGAACGTAGCAAGAACTTATTAACAAAAATATAGAATATACGCCGAATTCATATTATATGAGATCGTCCCTATGTTCCTCATGCAAATAATTAGGAACATAGGGACGGTCTCGGTGGCGACGTGGCGGGTGAATGTCCGGTTGAGACGCGATTAGACCGGGCTAGATATCTGGATATATATCTGGAAAAAAAATTGTATGTTCTATAAATATTTCTTACGGATCTAGGTGATGTGGTAATCATAGTTCCTGATACCTATGCCTATGACATACTCGTACATAGAATCCTGTATGGTTCAGAACTATGTACGTGACTATTATTTTGTGTTGTTTATTTAATTTGTTTGTTATCGGGAAAATATGTTATTGAGTTTATTTCCTTATCTAATGTCATACTCATAGTTAATCAATTGATAAATTGTTGATAATATTTATTTATAATTAGCATATTATTTCATAATTGTTGCCAAGGAAATCCTCAATTCAATAAAAGCAAAATATTCTTATACTTAACCATTTTGAGGTTATCGTGATCAAAATACCCGTTGTACTTCGTTGCCAATAGTATTAACGTGAACAATAGTAAAAGAAGCCATACGACACAATTTTCTCGTCGTTCATAAAAGTAGTAATCTTCCACGGTAAGCTTAAAGGTATTATACTGAAATCAGTCGCGGTGATTCGTAGCAAGCTTCAGTGGATTCGTTAGATTTCGCGTGACCTATAAACGAACACACTCCTGTTCTCATATGAAAATCGTCCTTGGGAGCGAGGTGTAAGCGCCACTTCTCCCCAACAAGATGGAGAGTTGCGTCGTTTCCTGGCAGAGAGTTGCGTGCCGGCGGCGGTGACGGCGTACGCATGCCCGGCCCGCGCCCGCACCCCGCACCTCCGCCGGCAACATGGCGGCGCAACATGGCCGCCGGGCAGCCGCAGGATGCTCTGTGACGGTGCTCCTGTCCGAAACGACGTTGACACCGTCGATTTCCCGGCGCGCTCTACACCTTGACACGCACATCCGCACAGAACGCACCGGTGTGATCGATTTGTCGCTCGTGGTTAAGCCTCTGCCGCCACCGATGCGAACCGCGCGTGCAACAAGTGACAGCTTTTCTATTTTCAAATAAATAAAAGACTCATCTTTATTACATAGTTGAGGTGATGTGATTATAGGTCACTTGTAAATATAGAACGTGCCCTTTCGGACGGTGGCGGCGCGAGTGAGCCGAGCAGTGAGTGACGTCTGCTCGCTGCCCGGTCGCGTCAGCGCGGCACGCATGGCACTACTCACCCTCACATAATAACAGCAACATGCACTGACGATGCAAGACGTTAGCGCTGGCAATTCATCGCACGGTCCTCGTCTCAAACACATCACGAGATGAGGGGTGGCTCGATAAGATACATAATAGTTCGTCGACCTTTTCCGACAACAATGTTTGATTAAGTTTAGCCTAATTGATTCCATAGTTGCGATCTGAAGTGGAGTCGCACGGTAAATGAGTATCAATAATGACGATAACACGAGTGCATCGTAAAGAGCGCGTGTCGGTGGCGGTGGGCCGGCGGCGGCGTCGAGCTCAGTGTAGTGGCGGTCGCGGCAGCGGGTGAACCGCGGAGCGACCGTACAACGCTCTCACGCCACGCGCGCATTGCCGATGCACAATCACTGTTGACTGTGACGACGTGAGATAACAATGACAGTGTAAAGTGTTTCTGATGTGTTCAGCAAGAGTGCGTGCGAGAAGATCGGGTCGATGTCGTTGTGTACGGATGGCGGCGTCGTGATAGGGCAGCATGCTTACGTTTGTTTTCGTGGTGTGGTCAGCGGCGCGCGCGCTGGGCTGGGCGTGCGAGCCGGCGCCGTGCTCGCCCGAGGCCGAGGAGGCACCCGTGCTGCCGCGGATGCGCTCGGCGCGCGCCTCCAGCGACCTCTCCACGCTCAGTACCACCACCACCAGCTCCAGCCAGACCAGCACTGGAGACCATTCCAAGAGGTCCATGCCTCTAACTTAAATATTTATTCTCAATTCACTTCCAAAAATGACACATAATCGTGTTGAATTCGTAATATGCGACTATAAATTATGAATTGTGAATTGGTACTGAAACAATAACATATCAATTTAGCAGTCAGGTATTATTCCATTAGCACAAGAAACAAATTCAAAACATTTTATGAATGATAAGTACCTGCTAACTGATAAACTTCATAATGAACAGTAACATTTCAATCGGCCGTGATTCTTATCTGCAATCTTTGGATATAACGTCAATTTCTAATGTGTGAACAAACCAAACCTTATTTTACTACAACCATTGGCTTTGTATTATCAGTTGAAGCATTCATATTGATCACAAGACGTACTCTGACAGATTTTTATAAATTGTCGAACGATAACATCGTGATAGAAGTCCTTGTGGCAATCACATAAAACAATGCCGATCCATTGACCAAGCGCGACGTCTCCAAATGACATTAAACTTTGACTTTAACATGTTTGGGTTTTGTGTGTCTTCTTTTACATCAAATAGGAAAAACCCAAAGTACTTCCAGTCTACATTAAATGAGGGCGAATTAAATATTTTTACCAATGCAAGTAGCTGAAAATGATGAAAATGTTTTAGACATTTTCATTATTTATATTCTCAACGTGCGATGCTGTGAATAGCATAAATAAATATAAATTAATAAATAAAATATAAAAAGCAGCTATTTGCTCTGCATAGATGTCGTAAATTGTTTAAGGATAATTATTTTGTACTTACGAGTAACTTGTGGAAAACACAAGAATCTCTGTAAAAAAGAAAAAGCCATTTTCAAAAAAAAACGTAATTATTTTCTCATATCCGAACATTCTACAACAATATTGTTTATTGAACTCATCATCTTTACACCGATGTTTTCGTACTTATTATCATGTCTTTAACTGGCAGTCGATGGTAACCGCTGGTTAATATTTTGGTGAGCTGTGACCAAAATGTTTACGTAACGACATTATAATAGGTAATTCGTGTGTATCGGTAATTTGCAGTCTTCCCGGGAAATATTGTTAATTGACGGGAAATAACATTTTGCCTCGACGTCAAAGGAAGCAAAATATCTTATGGCTGTAGCTCTATAACCTAAGGTAAGAGGTAAATCAAATTTTCCATGAAATTATAATTTCCGAGGCCTTCCACCAAATTAACCATCTGAACATTATTTTAGACAGCATACCCCCGAATACTCAAATGCATCTCAAAGTTAAACACGTCTCAAATGACGATTTTTTGACAGATTTTCATTAGAAACTGTCAAAAAACCGTGAGTTGAGACGTAGTCAACTCTGAGTCGCATTTGAGTATTCCGGGATTAAATTATTAAACAACGAAACATTGATGTTTTATTGTTATAAAAATATTATTTAATTATAAGTTATTATTCTAATTATTTTATTATTTTAAAACATTAATATTTTGTTGTTGTCTTTCAAGAATCTAAAATAGTTGCAACGTATACAAATATTATCGATCATAACATTAAATGGTTATACCGTACCTACTAGATAAACAAGTTATATTAAACTAGCTTTTGCCCGCGGTGTTTGAACGAAACTTAGAATATACACAGCCGTTATGGCGTGATTGAGGCACAAACATATATCGTCACATCCTCACATGCTAACAAACTTTCGCATTTAAAGTATTAGTAGGATTACATAATGAACACAATCAGTGTACCTTTAATAATATTTACCTATGTTTTTATTTTAGTAACCATGATCTCATATAATTATTAGATGATATGTGTGTATAATTTCATTCATTAGAGATTTCAGTTAGAAAGAGTAGATATTTTTAAGTAGAAAGCCTTTCAGTGAAGCATCTAGAGTGAAACTTACTGTGTGTGGCAGATACTTAGCTGTCAAAGGGTGCACTCTACCAAAATACCTGCAAACTTTCTTTAATTGTTTTCAACAATCTGCCTTATATTCTACGTGTAGGTTCGTTTTGCTCGAACATAACGCCTAATCGTTCTAACAGATGTTATACGTACAAAAATCAAGGAAATAAATGTGAGAGATACACAAGCATGTTACAATGTGTACTTGTGTGTTGGAATAATCGACTCCTAGGTACGAATAATCAAATTACGTAGGTTTGATTATATTTTATAATCTAAAAAAGCTTTACAACTATTGCAGTAAACTGCTAAAACAGTAGACGAAGTCAGAATTCCGGTGATGTATTTTTTTTAACATAAAAAGGCAGTTGCCTTTTATGTACAAATACATCAGGTAGTTACCAATCCACCTCACAGATTCTCATCTATTAAATGAATATTCTCAACTGAATATCGCTTTAACACCATTATTTTGCTACTAATACATTTAAGTGGCCAGTCAATTATAATGATTCTCAAATCAAATCAAATCAAATTTATTTATTTGGGAACATGATACAAAGGTTCTTATGAACTAATTGCAAACGATGATAGCTGCACATAACCAATAGTTATGGAGGTGGGCGTTGGTAGCTGCAACACAGTTTTTCTAAAAACTACTGCAGCTATCATCGTTTGCAATTAGTTCATAAAAACCTTTGTATCATGTTCCCATTAAATATATTTGATTTGAAAAAAAATCTAAAAAAATCTTATCCTAAATTAATTTAGCCTTCAGTAGGTATGCAACATTTGATATATTGGTAAACTAAGCATTTCGCTGGTATTATTCTTATTTAATTATAATTTTAATACGGTGACTGACTGTTTTATATTCACACTAAGGCCTTTGTGACTATAAATAACCAAATAAATACATAATGTATTTGAAATAAAATACATATGTAATCACGTTAATTTGAATTTTTTTTCAAGCATCGATTGTATTCATCCTACTTCCTACTATATTATAAAAAATGTGAAAGTTTGTCACGATGTTTGTATGTTTGTGCCTCAACACGCCTAAACGGCTGAACGGATTTGAAAGAAACTTGGAATATACATAGTACATGTGCTGGATTAACATTACAGGCGGCCGGTCATAAAACACCTTAGCCAAAACTCTTATCCTTGGATCCTTGGATCATGCTGTGCCGACCCCACATAAAGTGGGAGAAGGGCAGGCAGATGAGGCAGATGAGATCCAGACGTGCTGGATTAACATTTAGGCTATTTTTTATCCTGGTACCACGCGAGCGAAACTATGGATGGCAGCTAGTAAATAATAAAATAATTCGGCATCATAAATGCAAGTGTTTATTATACTCTTCGCTATTTAAATAATATAGAAATAGCATTTTTGGCAAAACATCAAACATTCACTTTAATAAAAATATGCGTTTATTTTAAATTTTGACGCAAATGACAGTCATGCTTTGAACACGATGATTAATTTTATTTTCACACTTGCATCGCGGTATTGACGGAGACCTTGCATTCTGGGTCAATGCAGCACAAATAATACACAACATGGTAAGTTATTATGAGATTATAAACTAACACATTACAAATGATGTGTCGCATCGTCTTATAATCGAAGCCTAATAATAGTATTATAGACTAGCTGCCGCCCGCGACTTCGCTCGCGTGGTACCCGGATAAAAAATAGCTTATATATTAATCCAGCACATGTACTATGTATATTCCAAGTTTCATTAAAATCCATTCCGTAGTTTTTATTCAGTAGTTGAAAGAGTAACAAGCATCCATATATACAAACTTTCGCGTTTATAATATTAGTAGGATGGGCTTCTTTAAAGTTTGTTCATTAGCTATTAGTGAAGTAATATATCAAAATATTGGTACACGGTTAATGTTTAATTTTCTATTTTTAATTAATCTAACATCTATGTTTACTGGAAGTAGCCTGATGGTTTTTCTTAGAGGCTACCTATTGTATCTACTATCAAGACTCAATATACATTAATTAATCATCGTATGCCTTTATACATTATAAAGCGCTCACTTTATACACATGTGCCTACCTATACGTTCACAAGACGCTAATTAATATTTTCAGCAATACATTATAAATTACATAAACCTGTATAGAATTTTAGCATAATTATTTGAACTGTTGGAGTAAAATACGCCCGAAGGATATATTAACCTGTCAGGGTGCGCTGTGATCGATACTTTGTCAGTTAAAAAAATAGACAAAACGCTTGTGCAATATGCCTGTAGTAAAACTGGCTGCTCTAAACAAAAAGAGCTTTTGCGAGGGTTATATAACCTTCACCACTCTGGTTCTATCACTGAAGCTCTCAGGGTATACCGTGACCTGGTCATTGACCTAACGCAATGTGATGGAACCAGTGATAGGACAAGCTGACAAGCGTGGCTGGGTGACTGATAGGAAAGCTGGCAATGGCTGAGCTGGCTGGTGTTCGATGCTGAAGTGTCCGTGTGGGCAGGTGGAGCGAGGCGCCGCGCCGGTGGAGCGCGCGCGGGGCCACGCGCCGCCCGCTGCGCCGCACGCCCGTCTCGGCCCGGAGGAGGACCACGGGCAGGTATAGACGATGATAAATACCAAAAAAACAGTCAAGTGCGAGTCGAATTTGCACACGAAAGGTTCCGTACATGAACTATGGGGCCCCTTTTATTGTATTTTTATTGTTTGTGGTTATAGCGCCAATAGAAATACACGCTGAACATTTCAACTCTACCTATTACGGTTCATGGGATACAGCCCGCTGACAGACGGACGGACGGATGGTGGTGGCTTAGCGATAGGGTCCCGTTGGCATCCTTCGGGTACGGAACCCTAAAAAGCTACGGTCTCGTAGCTTTGTTGCTACGCCGCAGCATTCATGTCTTGTCCACAGGAACAGACTTATGGTCTTGTAATTTGGAAGGTTAAAAAAGGTTGAAAAAAATACGTCCTAAAAATACGTCCATTGCAAAGCAAACCTCATTAGGTTTGCTTTGCAATGGACGTATTTTTAGGAACAGTCTGAAGCCTAAAACGAATAGGACTGCCAATTTAAGCCGTTTTATTTTATTTATAACAGTATTTTTTATAAATTATGCTTTTAAAACCTATGTTTACTCTTTGTATAGCTGAATATTATTACCATTTTATCAGTGCCAACCACTAAGATACAAACAGAATTCTCAAATACCTCAAATCAAACCCTTCTCCTATTAATTTTCATCACATCCCAACTGAAGTAGAATGTCGGATAGTTTGAAAGGTTAAAAAGGCGAATATTTTAGTAAAGAGATGTCGATCGCTGAAGGGTCGACCCGCGGCTCGCTTGCCGTGACACGTTTCAGCTCAGGTCACATAACATTCTGCAACTTTGGGAATCACATTATTTATCCGGCTGAATTCGGGACGGAACCCTTGTAGACTTCGGTTTACCATTAATTTGCAGTTGAATATTATATAAGATTCAGCTTATCTTGAAATCTTACTATAGCTTATCTTAATATGCTTACCTACATATGAATAACATAGCTAATTTTTTTTACCTCCTATCTTAAATAAGAAGCGGGAATGTTTTCTTTTTAAATGTTTCTTAGCAGTCTACTAGTACCTACCAACGTGTTTTTCACGTGTGCTCACTGAAATTATTGACCTGGATCAAAAATATGCGGCGTCTAAAATAGACAATGGAAAAAGGAGGAGGTGTGTGGAATTATTTTCTCAGTATTTACATAGGTTTTTTGCTCGACAAAAACGTATTTTTTGTTCATTTAAGTATATTGTTATTATAAACAAATAATTACACTGTTCATGTATCTGTCGATACAAAATAGTTATTTGCAATAAATCAAAAACAGCGCCTTTAGTCACAAGTTTATTCGCTAGACAATATTTTTGAATGATACAATCATAGTTTACCATCATCATCCCTTATCCCACTTAAGTAAGGTCGGCACAAAACGTGTTTTTCTTCCACTCCCTATCAGCCATCATTTCAGTAGGTAGGCTTTTAAGTCGTCAAGCCGTGGACGGAGGCCTTTAGGCGGCCTAAAAACTCCGTCACTAGAGTTGGCCACTAGCTCATACGGACATACGTACATACATAGTAGGTAGTCTCTCCTTACTCATGTCATCTTTATCGCAATTCATCCATCCATTCTTCGGTAAACCTCTTACCTTGTATCCAACCACATTCCAAAGTATAACAATACAGGTTATAAATAAAATATTTTACTCCAAGCCCTGCAATTACAAAGTCCCCAGTGAACAGTTAAATTTCGATGAGGGGCAAGTATGGCTTCCCCTCCTAACTCGTTTTATAGGCCGTTGCTGCTCTATCCCCAAAAGACTGCTAAGTAGATAATACTGCTAGCCGATACCACTGGCTATCCACAGGTAAACTCATATAATAATACAGATTTGGTGTTTACTCTAACCGTGTTTTAACTCATACGAAGTACCTAAGTAGGGTAAACTTACCCTAATCGTATCGGTTCAAATGTTTTGTCCGTTGTGATGAATCTAAAGTATGTATCAAAACAATAAATACGAATAATAAAAAGAAGTGAACAAAAGTACGATTTAGGATTTATTGTCCCAAATCGTACCATGTTTATCCTAATTCGTACTCTGAATAAATTACCACTTTTACTTATGACATATTTAAACGACGGTGTTGTGATCAGCTGACGAGCAAAATTTTATTCACGCGTTCTGTCACAGCTTGACAGTATCATATTTTCTTTTGCATTTTATGGCATATTTTTCTAAGCTAAGTAATTCATTATGAAATGTTTGCTTTTTCTTTACATATTTTGGTATTTTTTCTTCTTTGGCTCCAATTTAGCTTTTTAAGATTTCTCTGAAAATCATATAGCCCTGTTGCTTAATTAAAACTATACTTTATCACTTATTCAATCTTATCTGTTTAGGTGTAGTTAAAAGTACGATTTTGTCCAAACTGAGCGGTACGAATAAATGGACACAGGCGACTTCAAATTTGAATCTTCTACCATCCGATTTGCAATGTGGAGACGGATGGAGTTTAGAGCAAAATACAGCAACAAATAATTACAGTTTTACTTATAATTGTGATTTTCTGACACACAAACATGATATGCAAGAAATCCTTATGAATAACATCAAAAATAACTGAAAAATTCCCAAAAATCTTATTTTTTTATATTTTTAGCGCTAAATCCGTTGATCGGCGTTTCGTTTTCGAACGATTATACACGGGCTAAAACTTATATTTGCCTCTAGGGGTTTTTGAAACTCTGTCAGTGGCTGTACAATGCCAGTAGTACGGTTTAGGAACATGTACGATTAAGGCAAGTTTACCCTACATTATAGTCTCATCAACATTATTCTGTTAGTACTTTACCTACTCTTTTTTATGTGATAAGCAAATAAATTTCAGAGAGTAACATAATTGAAGTTTTTTGCAATCTACATGGCATGATCTGTTTAATACTAATTCTCAAGATAATCAATAACATTCTCGCAAAAAATTAACGTAACAAAATATGCCTAACGCAGACTCAAATTATCATAGTAATCAATCATAGACGCAATTATGATTTTAATTTATTATCGTGGTGCAATTATTTTATTTACCTACATACACAAAGGTCCCCAATAGCACGTCCTGCAATGTGTGACTATTAATTTTCCCTGAAAAGAGCCCTCTTGCGGCAGACTCATGAACTACTGTTTTGCTCTTCACAGATTATTAAACAACTCTCTACTTGCGAGTTCACCCAACTTTGTACAGATGTCGCGCGCGCGCTGAACACCAGATTAGTAGAAAGTAAAATATAGAACCTATTCAGCCAACACAACATGAACATTAATACAAACGAACACTTAACTGTTCGCGTCTGTTGCGCAAAACATTGATTTGGCTGTTTTGTTTTTGCATTTCGTGAGATTGAAAAAACTCTTGACAAAGATAATCTGATAGATTTTTTGCAAAATTCCAAATTAATTGTTTTATTGAAAGTAAAATAATTCGCTATTCGCTAAAGATGCTAAGAATTCAGTTTTTTTACAATTATTTACCTTATATATTGGCCAATGTGCATTATTCAGATTTAATTGGACGTCTAGATGTCTATCCAACTAAAATGATTACCAGTATTTTTAATTGCTGATGCTATCATCGCAAATCCTTGCTTCTTGGAATAAAAGATATTCAAAACTTTGAGCACACGTAGGCAAGGACACACCCTTAACGGCGGGTAACACACGAAAGTGTTCTTTATGACAACTTTTCATTATCAATTAATTTGGTCATAGATAATGGTACTCGTAACATGATTTTAATAATCAATGACTCTTCATTTGCAAAGTTATTGTAAGTGCTATGGACGTGTACGAGTAATTTATGCCAATTTTATTACAATTTAAGAAATATCTTTTAAAACTGTGGAATTCTAACGTAACTGTGGTGGAAAGGTACCTAATTCTTATTTTATGTTGTATATTTTATTTTATTTTCTGCCGTTTATGTCCAACTACTGTACAAAGGCCAGTTATTTTATGTAATTTTTAACACTGTTGTAACCGGCCTACTAAATGTCCAACAACGCATAATATTGAGTTACGTAGTTTTGTAACCTTGACTCTTGTCAACATTCAACGTTATCCCGTAGCTTGAACTGAACCCGTGCCTTTGGTGTCTTCAACAGCTTATTCGGAAAGCACTTTGTGACGATAAACAACATAAAGCTATGATGCTAACAATGAGGATCGTATCCTTTTGCTCGTTTTCTGGCTACGAATACTTGATCAAAAACAAAATGATGATTATTTTCTTCAATACATTATTTTTGGGAATTTAAAAGATTACACCTACCCATCATCTGGGAGCACGACACATCGAACAACAAAAGATGTTGATGCTTTCAGTCAGTGCTATGTTCGCCTTTAATTGGCTTATGTATTAGATAGTAAACCTAATGTTATGTTTTTAGTAAGAACTTACAAGGAATTTAACCAATCCAGGAATAATTATTGTTACTTATATTATCAACCTTTAGGTATACATAAAGTGAAGAATAAAAGAATTCATATTTGAAATGTTAAAATGTATATTATATGCCTAGCTGACGCTGCGAACTTTGTACCGCCTTAAAATGAATAATGCAAATTTAATGAATAATCAAATGTTTTATTTGGTATTTAATTTGCTATTTCGGGAGGAGATAAATCCATAAAATCAAAAATCATGAAATCGGTCCAGCTAGAGGCCCTTACCCACAGCTCTGCAAGAAAAGAGAACTGCTGACGACTCGACTGCTATGAATGAAATTGTCAATTATCAAAATTTTATAAATGCCAAATTAACTTGAAATGAAATCATATTGTCTAAGAAGTATTAATGCGTTATTCTTTTACATCCTTTTTCCACTTGAGGATAGTTTACAGGATAAAAAGTAGCCTATGTCCTTCCCCGGGATGGAAACTATCTCCTTGCCAAATTTCATTAAAATCTGTTCAGTAGTTTAGGCGTGAAAAGGTAACAGGCAGACAGACCGACAGACATACTTTCAAATTTATAATATTAGTATGGTTTAACATTTGAAATATGAATTCTTTTCGCTCACGCAATATAGGTATATTATTTTGAGTACGAAGGACCGCATCGCTATACGTCGCTTTTAGTCATGCAAATTGTTAATAAAGTGACGTTTCGTTGCGATGCAGGTTTGCAAGAACCTTTAAACAACACCGTGTGATTCAGTCATATTTCAATGTTTCAATTCAAACATTATAAAGTGAAACTTTAGATGCCTCAATGACGTGGGAAGAAGCTTTTAACAATGAATGATAGCGTGAGCATTAATAGATTAAAACCTGATGTGTTATTCGTTTACCTAAGGGATGTCCTTTTGTTCCAGCTTCGATGTGGAGAATGGCGGGGCGGGGCCGGGAGGGGGGGCGAGGTCGCCCCTCGAAGGGGGGTCGCCGTCCACCGCACTGGTCCTCCAAGCCCTGCCGCAGCGCCGCGAGTCCTTCCTCTACCGCTCCGATTCTGACTTCGAAATGTCGCCCAAGTCGATGTCAAGAAACAGCTCGATTGCCAGCGAAAGGTAAGTTCTTATTCAGTGCTCAGTGTCGACGTAGAAAATCGTCCATATGTTTATTTTTAATCAAGAATATACTGTGCGTACGTGCGACACATGAATCATTTTATTTTTTGTAAATACTTGTAGGTACCTAGATATTATCTAATCCTGGCAGCCAAAGAAGCCCAGGCAGATTATTGATAAGCTTCTTATCGAACACTTCTACAATATTTGACTACGTAGTCAATAGACTATGATAAAAATATAAGCGATTGTACTTTTGTCTGCAATCTCCATCAACTCTTCAGAAAGTCCGAAGCAAGAAATGCCTTACCTACGTGCGTGACTGAACATAATGTGCGCGCAATTTAAGTAGGTACCCAGGTATCGATCTGTTCAATAAAAACTTTGAAGGACCAAACTCATTGAGAGACGAATAAAATACTCATCGAAATCCGTGAATTAAAAGCAACGAAAAACTCCCTAATTTATCGTGAAATAATAATCCCCATCGATAACCTCAATCCTCATGTAGGTACCCAATCAGACCTTTTATTTTTTTTCCTAGTTAAAAATTATATATTGGCAAACACTACAGCAGCATCATATAAAGACAACGCTTATGTGTACTCTGTACCTTATATGAGCACTTTTTTCACTTGACAGTATTAATAAATGGATTTGTGCGCCAATCTGATTTTTTTGTGTATTCTGTCAAACCAAAATACCATTAGCCATTTATTATTTTATCACAACACCTGTCCAACTACTCACGTTTTAAATATAATAAGAACCAAACAAAGCTCTGAAAACAACTTGGAATTCTAAAGTAAACTGAAATATTCGTGTGATGCTCGACCACGGTCGTACTTCTTTATTTCATTTCGGTACCATGAAAACCAATAACTATTTGTACCTCTGAAAATAAAATATATACTGTGGTAGTGATCGTGCTACTAACTCCCTAGCACAACTACATCAGAAGTTTTAATACACCTTTAATTTTAAGATATTTTTATATTTTTTACGGAGTTAATTGTTAATTTGTAGGCTTTTTAACTCTAACGCATGCTGTGGCATCCTATAATTGGAGGAACACAGTTCTAAGATTTTATTAACTTTATTCTAAAATTATGACTGAAGGTGATTTCTTCGTTGGGTGTCCTTCAATAAATGAATTGAATAATTGAGAATGTCAAATTTACAAAAAAAAAATTTTTGTACCCTAAAACTTATAGGTAGGTACTTACTTCAAATGTTCTAGAGTTTTGCGTTCATTTTGGTTAATATTATCTATAGCAATGTCAGCAGCATTAGGGAGAATAGGCCGCAGGAACTGTGTTGTACCAATTTTTAATTCAGAAGTATATTGGACGACATTTTTTTTTCGTGAATTTATAACGCAATGAATAAATAAATTTAATCGTGGTCCTTCTAGGCCAGACTAAACATTATGCAAAAAATATTACGTACCTACTGAAAATAATATTAAAAACTTACAGATATATCAATATAAAATCATAAAGAACTTTCCATTTCATTATTTCAGTCAATATATCTAATTACCTGTTTCGTTGAAAACAGAACGTAATTAACTTTAAAATCGTGCCTCTGCTTTTTATTTTCAAGATTAGACGCATCCAACATACTGAAGTATCATAATTAATATACATAGGATGGTATTTATTCGCAACTGCCCGTGCTTATTTTTCGTCTAATATACATATTTCTTTATGATTTTGAGCTTTTTCTTCGTTTCTTGAGACAAAGAAAATTGCACGGGAGATACGTTGAAACCTATTTGACATCATCACACTAGGTACTCGCATACCTATCAGCACTCACATGAATTCGCATCACAATATTCAAGGCAGCTTTGGAACACCGATCAAAGTAAGCTACATAGTTATTTATCTTAAAAGCCGTCTATATGTTGTGAACGACTAACAAGTAGAAAGCTTACTCACACACAGCCTACGGGATAGCATGAGTATTCAATGTGGTAAAGACTGTCGCATAAGCACCTCCAAGACTCTATACAGAAGAGTATTTAGACAGAGATTTAACACTACACTTGACGCTATTCGCCGCCACCTCTCTACACTACACAGCACAAAACCTATCAGTGTGAAGCTATCCCCGCCCGTTCGCGACCTTACCTGCTTGGTGGCATAATAACTTAAGTGTCCTCCGAGATCTTTGTTCTTTCTCTCTTCTCCATAATTTTTAATTGCTTACAGATTCAAGGAAGCTGAGGCGGCTCAACTGGATAGAGCGTACGTATATAACTCTGCACGTTTCTTCATATCTCTTTATGTCCCGGCTTTTTTCCTGTATTTGCTTTCGTGTGTTACTGCTTTTGCGTTTGTTGTCTGTTCTACTTTAGTAAATAATGATGTAGCTTTAGAATATGGTTTTCAAGGTAGCTGATTTTCTTAACAACATTTAGAAAAGCTTATTTTCTTAAAAGCTTATCTTATTCACATAATTATCCATATAAATTACACGTAAAATAGACCCTTCTCGTGTTGTCTCTACTCTCTAGACTTTGTACTAGAACCTATATCACGTTTAAAGTTTTTTAGGCAGTTCATTAATATTCTACGAACTTATTTAAAGTTGCGAAGTTAATCTGACGCATTTTAGGCTCCGATCGAGCTCGCTGATTCTCAATCATAAAAAGTTTTAATGACATTCTTTAAAAAAAAATTAAACATGCATACACGATATATGGTTAGGATTTGTATTTGGCATTTTCGTGAAAGGATGCCTACCCACCCACGCAAAATTACATTATATGTGCCTACTATAGAAATTACTTCTCTGCTGGACTGGGAGTAAAGAAAAAGCATAGCTGCTTCTCTCCCTGAGTACCTATGTCGTAAAAATCGACTAAGGAAAATCCTCTTCAAAATGTTGGACCACCTATAAGGGCGATGGGTTGGTCACCTGTCACCATATCCATCTTAGGATTTTAAATCAGAAGTGACTGCAAGTTTTCTTATGTTTACTTGTGGCTCTGCCCACCCCATGAGGGTTATGGGCGTGATAATATGTATGTATGAAGGTATGTATGTACTATAGAAATAGGAAAGTTAATCTAAATATAACAGTATTTTTTTCATTCAACCCCTAAAAGAGTGAAAAGGGATGAAAACGTTTGTATGGAACTTTTGAATGCGATTTGCTTGAAACTTGGTCTGAATACTATAAATCCATACTAATATTATAAATACGAAAGTAACTCTGTCTGTCTGTTACGTTTTCACTCCTGAACTGCTGAACAGATTTTAATGAAATTTGGCAAGGAGATAGAGATCTATCCCGGGGAAGAACATAGACTATTTTTTATCCTGTAAAACAATCTCATAATGGAAAATGGATGTAAAAGGATAACCAGGTAAACGCATCAATCCTTCTTAAACATTAATTTATGACAAGACAGTTAATTAGACATTTACAAAATTTTGACAATTGACAATGTTATTCATCTCAATCGGGTCGTCAGCAGCTCTCTTTTTCTTGCTGTCTGCTATCTTTTTCGGGCTGTGGGTAAGGGCCTCTAGCTGGTCCTATTTACCCTAGATTCTTTTCTTTAAGCGACGACGACGACCAAGCGGGTATAAAACAAAATCGTGTTAGTTAAGTACACCATTTATGACTCATGAACGGCTGGACGGATTTTCATGATTTTTGATTTGTTGGATTTGTCTCCGCCCGGAATAGCAGAATAACTAATAAAACATTTTAAAATTTGCATTATTAATTCTAAGACGGTACGAAGTTCACGGGGTCAGCTAGTGCAATATAAATTTACACGTGTTTCAGGATTTTTTCAAAACCACCCCAGAAAGGGGGTAAAAAAGGGTGTCATAGTTTGTATGAAAACTTTTAGCGGTTGGTGTGATTGGCATAAAACTTAGTTTGGATGCTTAAATTAAAAAATAAATGGGCACGTGTTTCAGGGTTTTTAAATGACCCTCAATTAGAGCTAAAATCGGGTAAGCTAAGCGTCTTCGTCAAAAGCCACTTATATGTAGGTACTAAGAGTAGTATATATCAATACCACTTCTGTAATAACTCATCAAGTAGGTATACTTCTAATATTTCTATATCAATCTTCTAGCACGTGGGCGGTGACTGGATGTTCGAATAATTAAAATTGATTGGATTGATGATTTGATGGCAATGCCCTTAATAGGGTCCAATTAAGAATGACGTCAGTTTGTTATTGAGTAATGTTATTTATTCTACACTAAGCATGCTATTTCATTTGTTATGTTAGTACCGTACCTATTATAACTATCTGGCTATAGACAAAATTTCATGATTGCTACTACTCGTATAATCGTAGGTACATATAATGTATGCATGTACCTAAACTTAAAATAGCATGGAGTATTGCGTCTAAAAACTGTTTAGTTTTAATTTCAGTCATATTTTTTAAATATTCTTCGGGCTACTTAGGTATTGTGAGTTGTTTACGGCACGGAAAATTTAGCTCAGTGCTCTACCCATGGAAGTACAACACAAAGCAATAATATTCTTTTCAAAATAATGAGCCGATAATTATCATAAAGAACCGACAGCTTCCTCATCTCAATGGTATATTATTATTAGAAAACAGCGGTGTTTTCAGTCGACTGGAGCAGCCGTTTGCCACCCACACTGCTATTATATTCATTTAGAGACAATGATATTCTATAACAATCATTGTTTACAGATTTTAATTGTCTTCAAAATATGTTTGTGTGATTTTATGTATTTTTTTAAGGTTTTTTTTTAGTCATATTTTGAAACTCGAAATTTGGAGGGCATATTCCGTTTACGGCGTTGAGTGTACTAAGAATAGAATTTCCGAAATTCTATCAGGACGCAGCGGAAAGATGCAGTTTGTATGAAAAACTACTTAACGCAGACTGAAGTCGTTGGGTGTTTTGTACAGAAAAAATGAATATATTCTCCTTTTTTTATGTTGGCTAAAAATTGGAATAAAGACATTTTATGGTATAATTCAGAAGTGAATAAGTTAATTTCAACATGCTTATACAAGAAGCTATGAAGTTTAACAAATGAGGGTTATTAAACCCGCCCCAAAAGTCTCTTTTTCAGAAATGGGCATAATATTGTCCAATTATCGTTACCTACTTTTACAGAAATTAATAACTAGCTTAGGCAGGAGCATTATTACTTTCCCATTTACTCTCCCATAAGACTTGCCGGTAACGTCATTTACAAACAGAGCGTCGTCTATGCATGAATCTCACTACTTTCCAACTAACATCTACTGTCCGAGTAAACTAATGGAGTTAACTACCAACAAAGACAGAAAGCTGACCTGCCATGGATGAAAGGGAACTTAAGTTAACAAAGGAAATGTACGTATCCAATCAGTTTTAAACGAACAAAGAAAATCTCAGTGGAGTTAAATTATACTTTTTTTATTAACAACCTTGACAATTACACCGTTAGGTAAAATAAAATAGGTAATGATGAATCATGGCAAGTACTGCGTCAACACGTTTGTCTCTACTACTCTTCAAGGACGGTAAGCAATCGATACAGCGGGCACGTGTTGCGCTGCTACTTTGAACGTCACGATAAAACCGCCTCACACATGGCCATAGTTCCTGATTCCCTTGACATCCAGACAATGATCGCTGCGTCCCATGATTTTCACATCGAACATTGATTACCGGCGCCCAGTGTCTCACCAGTTTCCATTAGCGCCAAATTTATCGTCGGGCGGAGTCGCGAGAAGTCGGCGCGGCGCGGCGGCGGCCAAGCCGTGGAGCGAGCGGGACGCGCGCGCCGCCGAGCGCTCGCTCGCCTCCATTGATAGTCCGCACGGGCTGCCGGCGACACGCCACCTCCTATGCCCAGCGGCACGCGATGCGCCGAACCCTGTCAAACCCCACTTTGACGGAAACCCGGGCTAAAATGTGACTTCAGAAGTGCTCTCTCCTTATCGTGAAGTGATTCGAGCTCAACATTGGCAAATGAAACGTGCATCTCGCTGAGAGTGTGCAAGTCCCGCCGTGACACAGTGTCGAGGTCGTTCACTGATCTGACAGGGTGGCCCTGGTCGGACGCCGCAGCCCGCGTTGCTCGGACTCGCGGATTAGGCCTAACGTTCGCATCCTCCGATTTTGTGCATTATCAATTAACCGATAGTGATATATTGTGATATTCACTGTTAATACATATAAAAACTCGAGTCCCAATTAAGTTAACAATATTGTTATTGATAAGGATGTCCGATGATAGATAAAGTTATCTAAGCGCATGTTTGAACGTCGATAGTTGAATTCTACCAGAGGACTATTTGACATTGATTTTTTATTATTTGTATTGGCTTTGCGTGGAGGCGCCATAATTTAGAGGAATCTTGCTTGCCTTCAAACGTAAACAGAGAGCGCATGATTGCGTAGCGAGTAATGTAAAGATGCAGCTGGGAAAAGGACAATGACACTCATAGTGAGCGAAGAAACATTTGATTTGAAAAGTGCAACGTTTGTCTGAACAAGAAGCCATGCAGCGCTCAGGCTCCCAGTCGGACAGGATGGGTGTGAGCGGAGGCAGCTCGGCGTTCATCGCTAAGAGCTCGGCGTCGGAGCACAGCATGTCGACCGGCGTGTCGGCCAGCAGCAGCGGTGGCACGCTGCCGCGCACGCTCAGCACCAGTGTATTGCGTATCAAAAACAGATCCACCTTCTGGGAAAAATTCTGGGACGAGCGCACAAAAAGAGATGCGTAAGTGCTGGAAACATTCAAATCTACTTTTATCTCTAAGCTAAAGCACGAACAAAAGTAACAAAACTTTATGACATAAAACGAAATCAAAATGTTCTACAGAGATTTATTTTATATCTTTGTGTGCTGTCTTCGAACAAAAGTGTATAGCCGACCCTTCTCTGAAAGCATCTCGTGCTTTTTAGCTTTTATTATTCAGAGTAGCTGACAGGGTAAGGTCGTAGGTCTGATGAAGCTAAAACAGCTAACTGATGGTTCTCATACGTTAAATCATTTTTCCCTGAAATTGGATCGAGGGATTCTTTAAAAGGGTCACAATAAAGCTTTCAGCTCCACCTTTAGAATGTACGAACCTACTTTCTGTGTATAAGTCTAAATAAGTGCCCGGAATAATATTAAAACTCCGTTGAATGCTAAGAAAGTAACTGTCTGTTCCTTTTTGAACAATTCTTAGCAATATTCAGAGGAAATCCTCGGGACCGAGCTTCCCGTAGAAAAGATGAGCTTTTACAAAACAGACTCTTAGATCCTTGACACAAACATTAGAGTGAGGGGAAGAGATTATCAATTTTAGAAATAGTCTTAATTGTTATTGCATTTCGAATAGGTAATGTTGTCAGATGTTAAGCTTGAATTTAGTTATAGAATTCAAACTAACCTAATTGTAACCAAACGGGAGCTTTTAAAAGTAAAATCAACACACGAGGTAAAATGCGAAAAATAATATAATAAACAGAACCTTTGATATAGACGTGGCACTGAAAAGGTAGCTTTACCGAGCTGGTTTTAAAAATAGATGCTGGGTTCGCTTCGCTCAAAACATCATTAAGGAATTTATAATAAATCAAACTACAAGTAAATGGATATGCATTCGTTCATTTCATTTCATTTCCTCCCTAGCAAAACAAATAAGATCCATTATTTCCCATAGTACAAGTTTTGCTTAGTTTGGGGCTAGATGTCGCTGTGTGCAATGTCCACATCTAGAAAATGTTGATAATTTCGATAGGCACAGAAAGTCATACACTGGATGGGAAACAATTTGTTACAAGCAGAGTAAAGTTAACCATTTGGGAAACTGTCGATATTTTGAATCCAATTAAAATTTCACCCAGAAAGGTCGTTGAAAGTAGGTACCGAATGATCGATTGGCAGGTCAACAAAAATGCGAAAAGAGCACAGGAATCAAGAGCGTGTGAATCCCTACAAACAACCCTCCAGTTATGTACTTGTCTGAAAGCTCCCCTTTGCCTGGGGGAGACCTCATGGAAAGTGTCTATCTACATATATTTTATCTGCGTGGCAGTAGAATTACAGCGCTTATTTGCAGGTTTTTTTTCAATTTACTGTATCGAAACTCTTAAATGAAAGTTTGTATCTAGTTCACTCAAACTTGTTCTGAAAAGATTATGCAACTATTGCGTATGAATTTATATTGCTTCCAATTATTATTTAATTACAGAGAAAATAAACTTGTTTTGTACCTGTTTTGTAACCTTGGATAATTGTTAGTCAAGTAGTTATTATGTACCATGGCTTGGCAGTTAAATCATCTTGATCGTGACAATAAATTATAGACTGCACAAGATCTGTGTGACAAGCAAGATGCAGCCAACTCTATATATTATATTTTAACTACAGATTATTACGCCAGGCATTGTATTCTAACACCTGGCAGAATTCTATTCAGTCGACGACGTGCTTTGTTTTTTACCCGAAGGGAAGAACGGGGCCCTATTACTAAGTCTCCGCTCTCTGTCCGTTCAGTCGTCTGTCAGCGGGCTGCATCTCATGAACCGTAATAGGTAGAAAGTTGTAATTTTCACAGTGTGTATTTCAATTGCCGCTATAACAAATAATTATAAAAATAAAATAAAAGGGAGCCCCATACAAGAAACATTTATGTACATACTAGCTGCTGCCCGCGGCTTCGCTCGCGTTGTACCTGGATAAAAACTAGCCTATATGTTAATCCAGTACATGTACTATGTATATTCCAAGTTTCATTCAAATCCGTCCAGCCGTTTAGGCGTGATTGAGGCACAAACATCCAAACTCACAAACTTTCGCATTTATAATATAAGTAAGAAGTAAGATATGTAAGATGGTACGGAACCCGTCGTGTGCGAATTCGACTGGCAATTGACCTTTTTTTTCTTTGTAACCCCGCTGTTAGTTGCTCATGATAGCTTGCTAGAAAGAACAAGATCAAAAATTTCAAACACTTTCTATTTCTACGCACACGTTAAAGTGTAGTATAGTAGGTACCTATTATATAAGAGGTAACATTTTTATCTTAAAACGTTAGTATAAAATTGTCCCTTTACGGAATAGGTTTTACCACTGTCACGCCAATACCTTAAATACAAACGTGGTATTAGTCTACATATAAGGCACATGGTACACGGTAGGGCTATTTCAATAATCGCACGTATCGACCATTCATAGTATATTTGGCACATGCTTTTTCCCACGGCTAGTTGTTGAAGCCCCTTACGATTTCTTGTTTCATGATATTTAATACACTTCATTTTTTCTATTATTATTTGATTTGACATTTAATCAGACTCAGAATAATTTACTCATCAAGCCTAAATTCGTAAGTGTCGCTCTTCTCATAAAGTTCCTTGAACCATAAAACCAAAGAACGCTTTGCATACTAATTTAACTTTATAAGAGCGGTTGATAGGTCTCACATCTTAAATTTACGTACTGATTCCCCCAAAACTTCCCACGCAAGAGCCGTCCGGTAAATCAATCTACAGTACTCTCGATTTCTATGAATTTATGTAATTTGTCGAAGCGAGCGATGCCCTTTGAATTATAGTTGGTACCGCAGAAGTCAAAGGTCGGATTATTACATTTATAGAACAAAGGTAATCCAAATATTGAATTGGGAATAGGTAATTTGAATTCATTTAAAAATCGGTAAAGTGGGTACAATTTACTTTCTTATCAAATTCAGATTTCAACTCTAAGGCCTTTTACCATCTATAGTAGATGTTTTATACAGCGTCAGAAGGCAACTTTTACCTTCACAAACGGGACGCTGTATTGTTCGGGACGAATTAAGATGGAGTAGGCTTGCCTAGCACCTATTCCATCCTCTCAGCTTGGTAGGCCTTGTCCACAGGAAAGACATGAGTGCGAGCTGACTAAACCGCGGGTTTCCTCACGATGTTTTCCTTCACCGTTTGAGAGTCAGTACTCTCAAATATAGTGCACATACATTTTTCGCACAGAAAAATCCATTGGTACACGACCGAGTTTGAACCCAACCTTAGGATCGGAAGGCGGGGCCCCTACCAACAAGACCACCAGTGCTTTCAACTCTATTTCACGCATTATAACATGCATAGCCTACGGAGAAAAAGTAAATACATCCCGATAATAATACATCGAATACTAGAAACTTTATGGAAACTACATATTGAAAAATGAATAGGAGATCTAAAGTGATGCCGCTACCTGACCCAGGCGGCGCCGGCGTGGGCGTTAATTGGAAACACGTGGATGCACCCAGCCAGCCTGTTTTAAAAATAGTTCAAGCTATGAGTTGAAAGCCTTCGTTAAAATATTGCAGGTACAGGTACAAAAATAAATATGTACTGGCTTTACCATTTTGCCTATTGAAGTGATTCTATTCGGAGTTACTATCACTGATATATCTCGACGTTTTTGTTTACAGAATTCAACCGACAACCGTTTGCCAATTTAATTTGAGTGCGTGTTGGTATGAATCAGGCAATTTTGACCCACGAAGCATGAAGGCTAGGCTTGTTTATTAGTCGTTGGCTGAGCTACTTTTGTTTTCTATTATTTGAATATACAAAATATCTCTCCGAACGAATATCCTTTGAGGATATCTCAATGCAAAATAAAGTGTCTCAGGATTTTTCAAAACAACCCTTAAAAAGCGGTGATATGGAGTGTCAAAGTTTGTATTGTTTATTATAGCGTACCTACATGATTTTTTTAACATAAGTATCCGTTGTGCATGACCTTACGACGGATTTGAACCCACGACCTTACGATCGGAAGTCTCTTTCTAGTTCTTCACATCTTGAAGATATTTTTTTACAGATTCTATTATATTTTAACTCAATCCATGACTTAGTATCTATAAATGAAAGGAACACCATGCATAGCTGCCGAACGTATTGTATACTACGTAAAGTGGTCGTTAAGCTCTTCCACGTGTCGTGATTATTAATAGAACTTTCTGATCTCCCTCCCACCTTTTCTCTCATGCACCAACAATTTAGATTTTACTCGGGATTCACTTTTAATGCGCTTAAGGAAGTTTTTTCAGACTGATTTCTACGAACTACTGAAGCAAGCTTGGATTTAAGTCGTCTTATAAGAACGAACTGTTATAAAAGGTTTACTGAAATAAAATAGCAAAGCTTGTAAGGTATTAGAAAATATCTTCTCGACTTAATATTTTATTATCGCCCGACTACGGTGAAGCAAAAAGGAGGGTTATGATTTTGATCGGTATGTATTTATGTTCATCTGTTCCCTCATAACTTCTAAACTACTTATCATAATTTGACAAATGAGGTATCGTTGGAAGCGTCTTGATTGTCCACTGGTTATAGACTATGTGACATCACATTAAATTGAATATGGCGTCCTCTAGAGTCTAGAGGACATAAAGTCATGAACTAAAAAAATAGGTTTTTGAATGATGCCGTGTTAGATATCAGATAAAAGGTCTTAATTAGCACATTCCAAAAATATATATATTGTTATATGCACCCGATAAGTACGAATAAGTTTAGTAGGTATAGATATTACAGGGTCAATATTTTATCATGAAATTATAACCCGAAAATAATTTAAATAAAAAGTAAGTCTAAAAACTAAAACTCTATTACTGAAAAATCACGCTCTAAAAGGTATAAAACAAGAAAACATTCTCTACTGAAATTGTTATATAGTCAGAGGACAATATTTAATTTATCAAGGGGAATCAAAATTACATAAATTGATCATTCTTAAGCAATATAGAAGACTATATTTCACACTTCAGGAACACTTCAAACTTGCAGAATACACGCAATCTTAATAATGAAAATCATTATGATATTGCCTGACTGACTGAGAATAAATGCATAACCTTTAAAACCTAAAATTTTAAAAGTAGCTTCTATAAATAATGTGGGGTTGAATTTAAAGGAAATATACAAGATTATTGGAACGCCCTGCGACTTTATCTGTTGAGTTTTTGCATACTAACTTAACTTTATCACTTCGTCCTCTATTAAAAGCTAAATTTCGGGAATTATTTTCTTAGTTGCATGCTTCTAGGGTTTATGGCTTAGGCTATATACTGACTGTGAGTCAGTCAGTAATGTAACTGTTTTATATATTCAGAATATTCTGCATTTAACTTGATCTACTAGTAAGAACGAAATCATGGAGTGCAACTTGTCTTGAATATAAGCACTATTTATAGGCACCAGTTGATTAAATATAATTTGGTTATAAAACCTTGGTTATCGGTGAAGATAAGATAGCACAATTGGCAATATTCCAATTAGCATCGTTAGTGAAACGTCACTTTGCAGTTGCGTAAGCAAAGCATCTATAACAATAAAACAAACAAACATAACAGGATCGCAACATGTGACTATTTATAACGTTATGCGTAGCTGAAATTGCTAAAGCGCTTTGTAAATACACAGACTAAGATACCTATAAGTAGAGATCTATTAAAATAAATCTGGTCTAAGTCCTTTGTTGGCTGAGCTGCTTTTTTCGAATTCAATATCTCATTCGAACTACGAGCACAAAATATAAGTTTTCTTGAGCTTCTTAATAAATCTCCTTAATGTACTTATAATAATGGAAGTTCACCGAATATAATTACGTGTTAGCTTAGATAATATGTTAATTACCGGATGAGTATCTAACACAAGATGCAAGCAGCAGATCAGTCTAAACAATGTGTATTATAGAAAATTATTACAGTATTTTTTATGAGTATGTAACTATTTATTCGTAATTTGCTCACACTTTAAGAATACAGTCTCAAATTCCAAACAATGTTTATAAAGTTGATTCAAATAAGTTTACGCCAAAGCCGATAGCGACAGCGGAAGGATTCAAATTAAGTATATTTATGTTAGTCACTCTTAGTACCTTTTATATTAATCACCCTTAGTACCTCTTTTTATCCTAAAAATATATGCAAACATCACTTCCAAGACCCTATCAGCATCTCACTGGCTATTGTTTGATATGGTGATATAAACGTATGTGGAATAACACGACAAGGGAAATAAAACTCACGCTTCTAACTTTGCCACACCCGCGCTAGTGTTGGACACTTTAGTATCCTGTTTCGTCCCATGAGCAGTAACCATAATTATTTTTCTATTAATGAAACCTATGTATATTTTTAAATATATGTTTCATAGAGACCTCACTGTGTTCATCACACTGACTGACTAAGTTCAGCAGTAGTTAAGTAAATAATAAGGGAATGTGATAAATGAACACAACATTTCATGAATCTCCAAAATCTGTAGATTTTGAATCAGTTACTATGAAACATAATATCATGACGTTGGGAACCACATTATGGAACTAAGTGGAACTGGGCAGGGCACATTGGTGATGAACGGTGGAGTAAGACATTAACTAAATGGTGGCCGAGGTGTGGTTATAGGAATGTGGGTCGTCCTGCAGCGAGATGGGCAGACAATACAGTCAAAACCGTGGGTCGAAGATGGAAAGGACTAGCACAGGACCCTGATGGGTGGCAAACAGAGGGAGGCCTATGCCCAGCAATAAGTAAAGTCGGGCTGTGGATGATGACTATGAAACATTCAAAAACGTTCCTTCGTATTTAGCTTCGTATTTCTGCATCAACATTACACCTTTTTTCTTCAACATTACACCGATCCTGTTAGTACGGTTTCGCAGACACTATCTTTTAAACAATAAATATGGTTACATTTGTCATGATATTGAGACGATATGTACTCATCGTGAATAATAAAAGGATAATTTGATATCGATCGCTCTTGTATCGCATAATGTAGGTGCACGTTTCCATATTTCACTGTTAAATTATTGCCATGGAAAATCGAAGACGCGTTGAATATAGCTTGTGTAACTAACTGGTAAGCTATGAGGTAAGATGGGATATATCTTGATATGGGAGCCCCACGGTCAGGATTTGAACTGGGTCCCTGGGTCCTTACCCCTATTTTTGATCTGCAACGGCCAACTTGGATTCGGATTCGGTTGGGTAAGTCCCAAACAGTTGCAGCAGACAGGTCCAGGAAAATACACTGGCTGTGGCTTTATTTTCCCTCAAACCATCTACCTCTACTATGAACTGGGACACATCGCCATGCAAGGAAAACGTAGATATATAGTCTAATTCTCTATGAATTAGAAATGAATGTTTTATAAATTCAAACGAATAATTATAGAAGTTAACCCAGTTTCATTGCTTAACTAACTACTTACTGTTCTTGTTAAGCTCATCTACTACGAATATCAATCGGTCTCACATTTTTAGGACAAGACAAGTGCTTTTGATGCAAATGACAAAATAATTATCTAGCTATTCATTTTCTATTTATACGTTATCGACTAACGCCCACGCTGGTTGCTTGCTCGCGGATGGTATCCACGTAATTTCCGTTTAAGGCAAGAAGTTATTTTCACATAGTTATTGGATTTCCGTGAATAATGTTATATAATTCCGTGATATTCTCAGATTTTCTCAGATGTGAATAAGTATCAACTTAGTATCAAGTAGAACCTTAAAGGTGCTATACCTACCTTTATAATGAAAAAAAACTACAACTGAAGTGAACCTCCGACGTTGTTTGTATTAATGATGTACTAAAAATAAAAAGTAAAATAAACAATTCTGACAATGACATTTTGTCAAAATGCCAATCTTTAAACAAACAAGACCGGTTTTGAAACTGGGAAGATATTTTCTAGGAAAATATTTCGTAAAGAAGAAAAAGAGAAAATTAAGCATCATAAATCATTCAGGATTGAGGTAACTTCACAATTAACTTCGTAGTCTAATATAATAGACTTCATCATATTGTAGTTTTTCAAGTTAATAATTTTTTTGCTGTAGTTTTTGATACCATCATCTTCATCGTAAATTCGATAAAAGTAGCGTCTTTCAGGGCTAGTCGATCTCAAGGTAAAATTACTCATGGGTATATATGGGATATTTACCTTTCTGTCCTGTTGGTGTGATTCAAATACTGCCATAAAATTGTTTATTCGTGGAATTTTATGGTAACTCGATGAGAGCCATCGTAATCTCGAAATGAGGTTTATTCAATTAAGCGCCCGTACGTGATTTGGCGCTGCGGTGGGCCGCGGTTGCTGCCTGTCGTTAAAATGGGTCTAAATTAGCAATTCTGTAAAAACCATGTAAAACCTCTTGAATAATCATGACGCTTATAAAAATATACTAAGGCAGACAAACATAATGATATTTTTAAATCAGAGGGACAACCACACACCGCAGGCTTTTGTAACGGTAGTTGCGCTACAAAAACCTTCATAAGGTTACTTTAACCTTTAACTTGAAAAATTGAAAACCTTAGACAGTAGTCAATATGAACTAATTGCTTTCCATGACGAGGTACTACTGCGCATAAAGCAGATATTGTGTGGTTAGGTCGGTTTCATTGTGTTACTAATACTATATAAGGAAATTTCTCTCTATGTACAATCCTTTCATATTGACTAATGAAAATATTCTTTTAGGCAGGTTAAGAAAAGTATAAGAATGTACTTTCCTGATATATTTTATTGCAATTTTTTGGATTTTTTTGTACCACAAACCTGTGGACATCCTCTAATTCTGAGTAAAACAAAAAACTTTGAGAAATATTTATAAGCATGTTTACCATGGGTTTCGCTTATTTATTTTCGTTTTCTTGGGTTTGTATTCAAAATCCTAAAATAAGCACATGCTATTAAGCAACATAAAGACAGTGAGGAGCATTTCCTAAAATACATAGTTCTTTATCAGTGTAGGTACGTTTTACTGTTTCATATGCGTTAATTTTATTATTGTTTTAATTGTTGTGTACGATGACTATTTTTGGCATGTGGTGTGAACAATTGTGCTATTTTTGTGTAGAAGGCACAATACCTACACTTTGTGATGAATAGATTTTTCCCACGGGAACAAACAAACTTGGGTCAAGCTACTAACAAAACTTGAATAAGTAGATAATATTACTTAATAAGTAAGTTAATGAGTGAGAAACAAAACAACCAAGATTATGGCGTTTTTAATCGCCCTTGACCTAGGTTTTAACATTTTGAAATATAAATATTCCATAAATACCTTATTCGACTTCTCTTTCATTTTGTAATTACTTCTTGTTTATTTATCCTACAATATTCTTCCTAACAAACATTCAACTTCAAACTGAAAATAAAGGACAAAATGAAACAAGTATTTATTTTAAAACGCAAAAAACCCGACTGCGTAGAATTTAAGTAGCATTGTAGGTCTGACATATTTGATTTTGTGACATTTGATAATGATGATGATGATGATAATGATGATGGTGAAGAATTCAGTACGTTTTTCTAGTTATACACTCTTACCATCTTATGTTAATTGGAAATTGTTCCTTAAACCTGCCATATTGGATTTTTACACTTTAGTGTCAAAAAAAAGTGTCATAGGCTGTACTTATGACAATCTCGTTATATAGACGAACTCAATAACACCTAATTTGTCAAAATCCGTCTTTTGACTCTTCATACTCCATCTGTATGTACTCTCGTCGTCCAGACGAATTTAACGACGTCTCATTCGTCAAAATCGTCTAGCCGTTTGGACTACAGCTTCAGCCAAAGGAATGCATATACATACAATACTCCAAACACATTACCCTCATTCTTCGTAATCGAGTCAAAATATTAATGAATAAATAGTAATAATATTCTTTAATTCAGACGCAAGATCCATTAAGATTATAAAAGGTATAGTCATTAAAAAAACTAAAAAAAAGCACATGAAACACAGTCAGAAATAGAATAGGATAACAATTAGGTATCCATTGTACCTATCAGGTTGCTATTTGCACCCATCGTCTATAAATCTTGGTCAAGAAGACCCTCTCAGCCAGACTCGCAACAATGGAGTTTTTACACCTGTCGACCCTGGACATGAATTTAGCAACCCGGCTTCTCTGGATGGCGTTAAATGAATCTAAAGTAATCGATCCATATTGCTATTTTGCAACACAAATAAGTAAACAAAATACGTGCCTATGTATCTACTTTGATTATGATAATTGAGACATGTACGAATGCGGATTCCGAATAGTTTTGCTTTGTTTACTTCAGCTGAGCGAAAAACGTTTATTGCCTACTTTGCATTCGCGGCTTGTTTCTATACGCCTTGGTGATGTTACTTACAGAATTACTTATTTCGATCGGATATTATTATCAATCACATATAATTTTTCATAGACCAGTTTACGAAAATATAACTATTAAAGACAACATAATTTTACCAGTGGTAGTGTAACCTCGGTTTAAATTAGAGTTATGCAATATCCTTTAGCTCTATTGTCTTCGTTGTACCTAATTGAATCACCTATCGGCAACAGGATGAGAGTAAACGAGAGAGAAGTGGCCGTACCATTCAAGCTAATAGACTTGAACGTTGGTGTACCTACATAGATATACCAATAGAACAAAGAACTATAAAATTTATCTCTTATAGTGCATAGTCTCTACCGGTGTAACACCTTACGTGTTGTCCTCAACCTTTGTCAAGAACCGGTTGCTTAGTTAACGCAGTAGGTACATGATCATAATCGATGTTCACTTTGACGTCAATCGACAACTAAATGAACACTTGCAAACGATCTTGTTAATTAATTAAAGGTATTGTTATTTGCTCGGCTCTAATTTAATTATTGTTTACAACCAACTCATCTGACATTCGGAGAGAAACGGCGCCTGATGAGTTTGTTTTACGAATCTGTTTTCAGTTTCTTACTCGTAGTTCGCTATAATTATTTAATTACATTTTAATTCTTTGAAAATTTGTTTTCAACGAATTAACGTGAAATAAACAATTTTGGAAGTAAGTACAACACGCGGTAAATAGATATTGAAAAATGAATAACTTCGTATTTCACAAAGGTAGAGTAAGAGGTTTTTAGAAAGTAAAAAAATCCTTTTATAGATGACATACTTCACTTGAAATGTAAAATAAACATGTTGTTTATTTTAGAATTTTTAGACACAACCAGTCTCAATTTAATAATTATATGTAGGTATTTTCAAACTCGTGACCGATTACGATCAGTCGAATGGGCGAAGATCCAACATTACTCATTTACTCTTAGTGTGGCAAAATCATGTGAGGACATTTACATAGTTTTAGATTATTTTATTTAAAGTTATAATTATGGAAATAGGTAAATACAAAATCAACTAACTCCTTTATTTTTTACCTCTTTAAAATACCTACTGTCCGTTTATTAAAATTATTTTGTGTTTCATATAAAAAATTAGTATTGATAAAAAATATGATCATATGTAGAAATGTGGTCAACAATGACAGCCTACCACAAGCCAAGCAACTGTTATAGAGTTACCGTTGAGTATAAAATGTCAGCTTGAAATAGAATCAAACCCACTTAAATAATTATTATTTTTTATGTATATCGTCCCACTGCTGTGCAAAGGTCTCCCCCATGGATTTGCAGATATCCCTGTCCCGAGCCATCTCCCACCACCCTCCTTCGAAAGTATCGAGCTCATCTCGCCAACGCTTTCTCGGCTGACCCCGACACCGCCGCCCCTCAGGTGTCCAGGCTGTGGTGATGGTCGCCCACCTGTCCGGAACCATCCGGCATAAATAAATAATGTTCAAACTTAATTCTGTTAGAATTAAAACTCTTCTTATTTTTATTTGAGGTTCATACCTTGTTTTTGTTTAGTCTACATCTTGTAGTTTGTAATTAGTGTAATTGGAGCTTTGAGATTTGTTGAATTAAATTTTAATCAACTTCTAAGAAAACCTATATTGTGTATATTATGTACATATGCCTATTCGTAGATACCGATATAGTAAGTAACCAGTGAAAATATACCACCAATCCCTTAATCCGACATAATCCCCTAATCTCATCGAAAAACATTTCTCTTGACACATACATACATATACACGTACATAATATTTTTCTCTCATGAATAAATATGGAATATTTTCCTTAGAGTTGCTATTACCACCAACATAATATCTTCTATCTTACTTGTTATTAGATTTCTTCGTCTTCATGCAGCTGCATTGTATAAAATGTAGATACTTCGTATCACTATAAGCTGACAACATCAATATATACCTACCTAAGTAAATTAACCAACATTTATGTAGTTTTATAACATTTTTTTTTTTTGTTATATTCTAATTAATAGTACATACTGATTTGAATTATATTTTGGTAAGGATTATGATTGGAACTAAAAATATTAAAAAGTCAACAACTTCAGACATTGATTGGATCAGTATTTATTACAAGAAACTTAAACTAAAACCCTACCGTGCAGGAAGTGAGCCTGAACAAATACATTATACACCTGACCTAATCTTCGTAGTTTATAGCTTTGAAATCCATGATCACCTTAATCCATCCAATACAAGTAAATTGATTCGGTTAGGGAAAGGGTACGCTGTTAATTGAAATATAACTTTAAACATGAAGGGATGAGTTCATCATGAATTAAAAAAAAACACATTCATCGTTTACCTGCGAGTAAAAATAAGCTGCATTTAAGTTAATTTTGTTTGCAAAAAGCCTTAGTTTTTGGCGTGGCGTATGTTGGAACGAAGTCTTAACAAATAATATATTGTGAAAGAAACCTTCGAGAATGGAAACGAGCGAAAACGAGCAGTCAATTATGTAAATGGCTGTGACGCACATCAACAGTTCAACGGTAAATAATACAGAAAGGCAGTTTTTCATATATCTGGTTTTCTCTTCCTGATATGGAAATTATTGTCACGTCGAAAATAATGAAATTTTAACATATCAACAACGCTTGTTTTTAATAAACATGGTACAGTTTTAACAAAAGCAAAAGTAATGTTTTTACAATGTTTCTTAAAAAAGCTGTCTATGAGCTTTTTATAAAAGCTGTTTTTTTATACTATTGCTACTTATCTGCCCTTTTTTATAAGATACAAGTAGGTAGGTACATAGTTTGTAGTTTCGAAAACTTATTTACGATTTACCTATGTAACTATACCTACGAAAATGTTTTGCTTCCACCTTGCTTTTGAATCTATAATTAGTAGACTTCTAGGCCGTTTTTTGCTGTTGTTAGGCAACTTATTTTTGTTAAGTGACCGAGAGGTGTAGTTATATAAATAAATCAGTGTTACATACAATACCTTCCTACACTATTTGATTTAATTGTACATAAGTTACCTAGACGGTAAATCTTATTATAAAACAAATACCTACTAATCTAGTATAAGGTATTCACATCAATCTCAAACCATCAGTAACTAATGTACGTACCCTGTTTGAACCTTTCTACCCGAGTCCCATTTCCAATTGAAATTGATTTTTTGGACGTACCTAACCCATTAAGACGCCTTACGGGTTCATTCACTGTTTTCATGCCGTCAAGTATGTAAGACACCTTACCCCTTATTAACAGAGTTGTTTTTTGCCCACAGTCATGGAGAAGACCTGATCGTGACTCCGTTCGCGCAGGTGCTGGCGAGTCTGCGCAGTGTGCGCAACAACTTCTTATCCCTCACGAACGTGCCAGTCGGCAAGTAAGTATTTTCAGCTTCTAAGTCACACTATTCTTTTTTCTAGAGGTACATAGAAAAAAGAGGCGATGTCTAAATACTAATCTGTTCATTTTTCAAGCACCGTCAGAGTATAATATTCAGACTCGTTTTCTATATGAATATATTTTCTATGATGATTGATAAAACATAATAAAACTCCATAATTTCAACGTAAGACACGTTATCAATCGGTACTATAAAGGCATTTTATTGGCGTATACTGTACACGTAGTCGCCACCCGCTGCTTACAGCTTTGGTGAATTGCTTGCGTAAAAGCGTAAAGTAGTGAACAATCAACGGTTAGTGCCTGGCGGTCTGCGAATAAAATTGTTTGAAGTGCTAAAGCTACTTTGCTATAAGCGTATTAATAGGGGCATTCCGTTAAGCGATCGATATTTCATGGCAAGTACACATTACCTTGAGACTAATTTAGAGCTTATTCTGCCAGTTCTATAAAGGTGATGGTCAGCATTCGACATTATTAATTATTACGAAAAAAAGTACCTACGCGATAAAGGTTTATAACCCATAAAATAAAGACAAATATTTACTTAGGTATTTGAATGTGCCTATATGCAGAGCTAACCATAAATTAACTGGGAATAACCCAAACGAACAAACTAGAGAACGAAAGGAAAACTTGCCTATTTACCTATTTCCTGTAAAAATTAAATTATTGAGAATATTAATATATGTAAATATAAATGATTATGTAACTGATTATTGGCGATAACCAAGTAGGTGTCACTTCACTAGTGATTAACATCTTACAATTTCCGTGTGGAGTACGAGTATACCTACGCAGGCTTTCCCTAGCCCGCGTCATGAAGGCCATCGACCGCTGACGTACTAAACTAAACAATGAATACAGCGTTTACCTGCTTTTATTACCCACCCAACCTACCAAACGTCACTCATTTTCTGGATTATCGTGTGATAATCTACTACTCGTTTACGATTATTTTTTAACTTCCTCTAGAATATTTTAATTGTACCCGCGATATTTTACCTTTCGGATAAAACAGAAATAAATAAATGTCTGATTTTGAATTAGTGAACAGTCACAACAACAAAAAGACAGTACGAGATACATTCTAAATTGTATCAAAATCCTATAAATATAAATACAAAGTCGGCAAAATATTCAAAATTTCATGAGTATGCATTGCCGAAAAATATGACTCAGATTCGTCGAGTCAGGTCATGCGATACATTTATTTTAAAGCACATTATCATCCACATTTTATCGGTCGATGTCACGCGAGCAGTCGACGACGTAACCAGTGACGTATCTTATGTCTCGTGGTGTGGCTATGAGTTGCCGCCCACCGCGCCATGCGCTGGATGACAGAGTGTCAAAGTGTCATAGCCATCACGCCGCGTGTCAACTGAAGAGCACGCGATACCTGAAATCAGACTTTTAACCGCGGGTTAATGGCATTCAAACGTAATCCACATCACTCAAACTGCACCCCCTTTCAAAATACAGTATACGTATAAGTTACAATACGAATAGCATCCGTTCGCTTAAACAACCTCTTCAATAAGCTTAGTGTTTGATGTAGATTACACACACACATTTTTTGTACCTAGGAAGAGACTAGCTTCCACAACACAGGGAATCCTAGTATGGGGCTAGTGAACTAAATTCTTTTTTGTGATCATAGTACCTAAGTAGCATAATAAACGATTATTATTATTACACACACACACACACTACTATACACTCATTTTCATTAATTAACCACCTGGACTGTTTGATTACTCTCACTCAACATTTCAAATTAAGTTAGCGATGGAAAGTATAGAACTGGACTCTGGGGATTTGTTGAGTGAAAATAAAATATATTAATCGTTATAAGTATTTGAAAGTTTAATATTTGCGTCAAATTCTTAATCTTGAAACATACTTAATTTTTCCTTTGAAACGAAATGTAACATTTATAAAATAAGGCTCAATCTGCCATCGCCCGCTGTGAATCAAAATAACGACAAAATATACATATTAAACTGAATTTAGAGTTTATTAATACTGAGAGTTAAAAGACATTTCCAGAATACTGAAGGTACATACCTTACCTACAGGTATAAATATCTGAAATATTGCTGCATTAAATGGTCTTTGCTGAGAATTCCCTCACTCTAGAGAAAAAGTTAACTGTTTATCTTCATTATAATCTTTTGCATATACATAATATATACCTATATAAATATCAGTAAGCACGTATCCTTTCAGAAATGATGCCTGTAAAAATAATCAAAACCATCTGCCACCTATTTCATATTGAACTTCGGAGCGACCTTGCTGCCTCAGAGACCATATGTCTCATCCTATATTTAGCTAAAGATACACATAAATCTATTGGCGAGTGAATGATAAAACAGCCATAACTCTATTTATAGAACATTGATTGCGATAATAATTTTATGGCGTAAACAATTTCATAACTGCTCTACAAACGCCATATCGTAAACTGATTGACAATGAGGTTGCGATAACAATAATAAAATTGTAGAGAGGACCTTGATTTAATTAATAACATACTTTTTACTGATGTACCTGTCCGAAGCATATAATTCTTAATTATATAATTTTCCACAATATTATAAATGTTACATCTATTTTATCATTAACCGTTTTAATATTATATGATAACATTTATTATTTTCCAGAGTTATAGTTAGATCTGCTACCGTTAATAAAGGAACAGAGTTCAATAAAACTGATCAAAAATAATGTCTCTTTACTTTGGGAGACGAAAATAAGAGAGATGAGTAGAAATAAGTGTGATCTCCCGGCCCGTACCTACTCGTTCTCTGTCAAAGCTTTGAACAGAAAGAAATTTAATCTCATTAAATAGAAGAGCTTTTTCTCAAAGTAAACACTGTGTAGATAGGCCCTCATAATCCTCTGATGTTTACGTTCTCGTTTTAATCTTTTTAAGATATTATACGCTTGCTAAGCAGGGGCCTTATTCACTATGACCAAATAAAACGGAACGCGGGCACGTTTGTGGAATCGCCGTGTTATCGTATTCCATATGACAATTTTGTATTGCAAAAACGCAACGAGGCGCGTTACAAATACGTTACGAGCAGTCGAGTTTCGTTTGGTCATACAGAATAAGGGACCAGATCGTTTCACAAAACATAAAAAGCATGACACAATATTCATTATTATGATTGCGCAAACAAAAACAATAATAAGAAAAATATGTAGTATATAAAGATGTTTCTTTATACTTTAATTAAATAGAACATTGATCTGATAAAGTAAGGTGCGATGACCTTTTATAGGTCTATTGAAACCAGAAGCTGATCAATTTACTTAAAACTTTCTCGTTTCAGATCACGAAGATCGTCGGGCGCCGCCGCTGTTACACCGCAACCTAAAAACTTCAATCCTGGAGGTAAGTCAGCCCCATTGATAGTTTAATTATCTACCTCTAAAAGTAGTGGGATAACCGCCGACCAAGATCGAGACAAATTAATCTTAGGGATTCATGTATGTACGATTTACGAAGCTTTTTGACTACTTGATCAAAACGTATCCTACGTTTATTATTATTAGGCTTACACATTCTCGGTAATCCGTTGATGGAGCAAAATAAGTACGTACCTACGTTGATTTATATCCTTATCAGAGCGACGTAATATTCGTAATGTTGTCACTGCATCGCAAACTGAAGTGTCCGTAAATTACTTACTCAAATTGTATGTTTAGGGTTTATCACAGCATTCTTTTCATTGTCTATTGTTACTTCAGTTCACTTATTTATTTTAGAAAGATCTTTAAAACACACACGGCATTACTCATATCGAAAACATGTTTAAACAGATGAAAGCGGTTGATAAATTAAATTCCCTTGTCGTTCCCTAGAGACACCTCGGCACAAACATTGACATCGGTGTAGCCTTGGGTGATTTTATCTGAAACGTTCTAAGTTTATGTACATGTATACCATATGTAATTTGCGAGGATGCTATCTCATCATTATAATGAGAGGAGAGGTTCACTTAAAAACGCCATTCAAAATCTATCAAAAGGTAAACAACGTGTAGTGCCATACCATTTTATTAGATATTGCTGACAAGTAAGCAACGTTTTTAATTTAGGGGGATAGATACCGTATTGACCTTAAAACTTCTACAGATTTAAATTCTGTGTAGATACTTAGTAAGTAGCAACAATATTAACTATACAAATCACTTTAACAAAAATATTGCATTAAAGAGACTATTCAATGACGTATTATCACTAGATAGTGCGTATAACGCAACAAACTTTATTTTTGTTATGAAGATGTCACGAAATAAATTATTTATTCCTTTCTCGCACTAAGATTTTCTCTCTGTTACGCCTTGAAGTTTTAGAAAGTTTTGCTACTATGGGTCCTTAACCTCAATTATGTTGATTGATGATGATTTTGTCTTTCTAATAGGTATTCAGGTTAGTCCTTGAATACAAATATTTATCATGCTTCATTAATTACGCTATCTGGGTTTACCACCATTTCAATTTTGGCATGATGTTGGTATTAAATGTAGTATCTGCTATTAAAGGACATGGTCAACGTATTCTACGAGTATAATAATGCTCATTTTTTTATCCAACAGCCGCCCTCACACTTAGATTCCCTGTACCGCGGGTATCAGAAACCGTACCATGGTACCACAACCGTACCGAGTACAATGGTACCACAGTCCACAACATCCAGACCCAAAAGAAATATTTTGCAGAACATGCAAACATTTCTTCCGCAGCGGGAATCGAACCCGCCACGCCACCGAAGCCATCATCATGAACGTACACCTTTAAACGTCATTATGCATCACCATAAACAAGCAGTTGTCGGTAACAGTCTTTTCTCGGTAGGTAATCTCTTTAGCAAGAAAGGAGATTATCTGGACTCATTTTCCTCATACGAGAAGCGACACTTTTAACTATTCCTAAAATGTATGTGTTTCAATCACGTCGCCGTAACAGCTTATCTAAATGCTTCATGAACACAAATAGTACGTGACGTGAAATATTATACATACTATTTTTGTTCCTGAACCAGGCGAGTGGAGCCGCGAAATGTAAACCTAAAACTTTAAATAGGAAAAATTGGTCTTTATTACCTAAAATAAATACCATGACGGAGGCCTTTAGGCGGCCTAAAAACTCCGTCATTAGAGTTGTCCACTAGCTCATACGAACATATATACATACATACCTAAAATAAAAGCTCAATTAGCTTTATAAGCGACTTTTTCAAAAAGGTTATGTGTAAGTTAAAGACAAGAGTCTATAGAGGTGGCCGGCGATTTCAAACAGCTTGCCTAAGAGCATTCCACGTGTGCACAATCGGCTTTAAGTGTACCGACGCATTTTCATCGATGAAAACGAATTGGTGCCCGTAATTTGTTCTAAACGGTCCGACGATTCCATCAATAACCTCTGTTTTGTATAAATTTGCCGTCATGACCGTAAGGCGGTTCTAGCTTTTGAATTTTTGATAATTTAAAAAAAGTAGTGCCTGTACATTTGACACAGTGTTTTGGAAAGGTCTATTAAAGACGCCTCTAGACATTAAACAGAATGCATATTTTGTTTTAAATGTTTATTAACATTTACAGACGCCATTAATACAAATGAAATGAGCGTCAGTTTTATTTTATTTGTGTGTTTGAAAATTGCTCTTTGATTATCTGACATTCATGCCGATCGCTTCGACGACGATCATTAAAATTTTCCTATTTGGACATACATGTAATCCAACTCAAATTAAGTATTAAATCAATTAATATACCTAGCACAATTATAATATGTATGTCATAATCAAACACCGAAGCTCCGGCGCTCCTATGTATAGCTAGTCAAACCTTAGGTCTGACATTAAAGACCTAGTCAAAGTCCAAACCAATAACATTTTTCTACCTTTGATTAACGAATTCTTGTCTAATCCTAGGAGAGACTAATTTGGACAGTCAAATGCCGAAACTCAATTTCATGAAATCGGGGTTTAACCAGTCAGACCTAAATTAACTAATTTATAAAAATTAATAAAAAAATATTATATTTTTACTTCATTGCCTAATTGCCTTGATTTTTTTTAACACCCAACAGTTACATACATAGTTCTGACCCCACACTAGGATTCCCCGTGGGTATCAGAAACTATGAGAACCATGGTACCACAACACCCAGACCCGGAAGAAATATTTGCAGAATATGCAAACATTTCTTCCGCAGCGGGATTCGAACCCGCGCCTCTTGCGTGTCTGCCGAGCAATCGCCTGCCACACCACCGAGGCCGTCGAAATCCGAATAGATTAGAAAGTAACTAAATCACAGAACCGAATCGGTCCATCCCTATTCCACGTGGTACCTACTAATCTGCCCTATACTAGAGTGTTTTTATAAAGCCGGAGGCGCGGAGAGAGACCAGCAGCGAGCGGGGCGTTGTAACAAGGAGGTAAACATGGGTAATGGGTCCCATGAGCCCCATGGGCAGATGAATAACGATTTGGATCCTTAATTCAATTTTCCCTTTTGATTCACTAGATATTCGGTCAACATAACCTCAAATTTTCCTAACACATTCCTATATCTAATTTAGGTCTAACTGGTCCAACCCCGATTTTATCAAATTGAGTTTCAGCGTTTGACTCTAGAAATTAGTCTCTCCTAGACAAAATAATAGGATTAGTCAAAGGTAGAAAAACTTTATTGGTTTGGACTTTGACTAAGACTTTATGGCAGACTTGAGGTTTGACTAGTCGAACCTAGCGTAGTTTTTTTAATCAAATTTACATATACAAATAACTCGTGAACCTTAGATCTACATTTATTTGGCAATTTATGGCAAAAGAATAGTTGTTAATACAGAACTGGGCCGCAATAGCCGCGAAAAAGTGGACTACACCGACCTCATACGACAGAGCAATGGCCAACCCTTTGTGACCAAACAGGACTTATTAAATGCAATGAACCTAGAATTCGTAACAGCAGCAAGTAAGTGCGGCGCCCCCACAGCAAATGCACCGCGTGCCGTTGCTATGTTGGGTGCAGAGTCTCGCTGCAGTGATGTCTCAATGAGAATTCGTCTCTTTACCCCGTTCGAAATTTTTACACTCACCAGAAAGAACATCGCACCGAAGAATAGCTGTGACGTATATGGGCTGTCAGCAAAACTGCTGATGTCCTCGATCGAACCCCTAGCTAACATAATAAGCCATACATTTAATCTGTCTGTGCGTAAGGGCGCCTACCCCATGGCTCTAAAGAAAGTTAAAATAAGTCCCCTTTACAAAGGTAAAGGGAAAAAAGACGATATCAAGTCATATCGCCCCATATCGTTGTTCCCAGTGATGAGCAAGGTGTTTGAGGTAGGACTCAATATAAGACTACTCGCGTTTATAGGGAGCCGCGACGTGTTGAGCAACAGACAGTATGCCTATCGCGCAGGACGCGCCACAACCGATTTAGTGCGGGAAGTGGTGTGGCGAGTGCTGACCGCTCGGGAGGCTCATCAGCACGTCGCATTACTGTGCTGTGACCTCTCGCGTGCATTCGATACCGCTGACCACGCCCTTATCGCGGACAAACTGCGTCACTACGGGATCCGAGGACCGACCCTGTCCCTACTCGTCTCTTTTTTATCAAAAAAACACAAGTAGTGGTTGGGGATAGGGGACGCGAAGCCTCGGCTGAGATGGAAAACATCATGGGGGTACCGCAGGGATCCTGTTTGTCAAACACCCTATTTAGCCTCCTGTTAAACGATCTGCCCGGTGCAATAGATAACGCTGAAATCTACATGTACGCCGATGATGTGGCTGCAGTGATCACTGCCCCCTCCCGCGTACAACTACAATCTAACCTCAACTCAGTGGTGTGTGACCTAGAGAATTGGTTCAAATCGAACGGGCTCGCCCTAAACCGACAAAAAACTTGCTTCCTTACCTTCAGCCTGAATGGTAAATCATCCCAGTCGTTCACGATTGGTACCAGCGGTGCCACAATAAAAGAAGTACACAGCACAAAGCTACTAGGGTTCCAAGTAGATAGTGCTCTTGTATGGGAAACGCATGTGGATGAGCTGTGCGGTAAGTTGGGTCGCGCGTGCTTCGCACTGCGCCGTTTAGCAATTACCACCTCTCGCGCCGTAGTGCGCTCGTGCTATTTTGCGACCGTCCACAGCATCCTCACCTACGGCGTGGAGCTGTGGGGCATGGCCGCGGACTGGCACAGAGCATTCGTTATGCAAAAGCGGGCAGTGCGTGCCGTCGTTGGAGCTCGAGACGATGAATCATGTCGGGACCTTTTCAAGCAGCTTAAAATCCTCCCACTGCCGTGCGAACTGATCTACCAAATAGCTTTATTCACCCACACGAACTTGCACACATTTCAGCGTAGAGGCGTGAACTCAGCGAAAGCCATGCGGAGTAATAAGCACAAAGATCGCCTTGTGGTGCCAACGCACAGGCTCGCTAAGTCTGCGAGGTCTGTGTACGTCATAGGTCCTTCTGTAACTGTAACTCATTCTACGAATTGAATGAGTTTTTATGTTTACCTGAATATTAATATAATTATTATTTTAATTTATTTTCTGTGACATGTAACTATGGAGTTATTAATAAATTATTTGTATTTGTATTTGTATTTTGAATACGGTAGACAATTCTAAAGCGGTTATTGGCGTAGCGGTGCTAGGAAGTATGCTTCCTGGCACCGCCACCAACATTGCCTTATATCTCTCGCTAACTGCTGCTACAATGTTTATGAATGAATCTACAATTATCTACTATTCAAATTAAAATTTAAGTGAAACAGTCTGGTGGTAAACCTGTCCCTGCGTATATTTGCAGCGAAATTCAATTTTGGCTACTTTTGTAGATACGCAGTATTGTACTTGTGGGTTACGCGGTATTGATCTATCCCCGACGTTATGCTGGTTCAAATCTGAAGCTGTGGCGGTGCTGGGAAGAATTACACTAAGTTTTGTCAAAACTTGTATACCACTTTCTTGGCCCACTGTACATTCTACTTATATTATAAATGTGAAAGTTTATGACTTGTTTGTGCCTCAATCACGCCTAAACAGCTGAACGGATTTGAATGAAACTTGGAATGTACATAGTACATGTGCTGGATTAACATATAGGCTATTTTTTGTTCGGGTACCACGCGAGCGAAGCCGCGGGCGGCAGCTAGTAATCAATATATATATATATTTATATATTTTTACTGATATCGTATTGGATAACAAATATCTAAGTGTTGATACCTAGGTACAAGATAAAAAATTATACCACTTCACCAGGCACGATTTTCCTCAATCTGACGTAATTTAGTAATGCAAATCCGGAAAATGTTTATTTATTATCAGGGTCTACTGCGCAAATAAAAAATGCAATATTTCTCGGAAAATGTCTCTCTCTATAATTCTGGTTATAATGCTATCAAAAATTCTTTCATACGAGTATTCTGAATATATTTTTTACGAGTATGTGATTATAGTAGATAAGTTATTTTGCTAGTTTTTAACATGTAAATGCTTATACTTCTTGTGTTTACTTCACCTGAATAATCTAACCTAGACTGTTGCGTCGTCATTAATAAACCAATTAACTAATCCATAACTGATGTTATCGGTAACTAACTAAACAGCCAATTACAGCATACCTAATAACTGTTTCAATAAATTAGGCAACACTGAGTCCTTGTTTACATTAGCAAAGCAACCCACGATTAGTTTTTCCGACGCGCTATCAAAATCTGATTTTAAGTGCTTGATTAACTGGCGTGATTTTGTGTATGTATGTTTGTATTAACTAGCAATCCTTTAAAAAACATAGAAGTTTTTAAGGTCGTTTCTCACTAGTAAGTGAGCTACTGCTAATCAAGATGAGCTTTCATTATTTAAATATCCAACAGTTTAAATACTTACAAACACGAACCCATTTTAGACCTCTCTAATTTGGTCACGTTCTTCTGGCCCGGATTTTGCTATAAGATCCACCGACCATAGTGATAAATTTGCTCAGAAGTAAATGCATACCTACACAATAAGTTATAAGTAAACTACCTTAAAATAAAGTAAAACATGTAGACAACAAATTATAACATTGATTAGATATTTAGGTCACCACGATAAATCTCGCAATATACATACATATTTTCTAGAAATAATATTTTATGAAGTTTAAAGTTACGAAGATAATCATGGCCTAAATCCTACTTAATATAATAAATGCGTATGAGTATAATATAAATAGTAGTTTGTATATGTGAATGTTTGTTAATCTTCGTAAATACTTAACCGATTTTGATAAAATTTAGAAATAGTTTTAGTGGTTCAGGAATAACACATAAAATTTATTTCACTGCCGTTGGGACGAAAGAGATTTAGGGGAAGCAGTATTTGGGCATGCACTATGCCAAACGATTCTAGCCTCGTCTTGATGTGAAATTTGGAGAGTTGCCAGGAAATGCCAAAAGAGATGGAGATATAATTTTTCAACCAAATAACTAGTGCTATAGACGGAGGACAAGAACGCCGGCAAAGCTACACTTGAAATTTTGCGAACACCTAAGCCTCCCAATTTGACAGGCAAGGTGGCTTGCGTCAATGACCTGACATCCAAATAAACATTCAAAAACGCCGATAAAGTGTCCTTTATAATATTTTCCAAGCCTTCCACCACTCACTGTGTTTCCACAGATGACAACATCTTGTAATTTTAATAAATATTTTGTTAAAATAAATAAGTTCTAAAACTATGTGTCAAAATTTTTCAATAATAATCTTTAGATTGCCAAAAACCGTGTCCACATCTCCAACTAAAGTTCCGTCATCCAAATACGACGTTGAATTATCAGATGTATGGCAAGGCTGAAAATGGCCGGGCCAAGAGGATCGCCTTGTTGACAACCTGATGAAATAATATGGTATCGATAAATTAATTTAGAAGGTGACGAGAAGAGTGTACGTATGAATTTAGATGGTTACAAAAGTAGAGGTAGACCAAAAAAAAGATGGATGGATTGCGTGAAAGATGACAAGAGTAAGAAAGGAGTTAATACTGAGATGACGGCTGATACAGGGGAGTGGAAGAAGAATACATGTTATGCCGACCCCACGTAAGTGGGATAAGGGCAGGGAGATCATGAAATTAATTTAGAAGGTGAGCCGCAACATTTCCAGAGAAAAGGGTAAACATTTGGAATTTTATTTCTTTCAGCGCCTCTTAGAACTGAACGCGTTTTTAATTCAAATTTTGATCTAAAAAAGTTCCTAATGAATGAACAGCGGTTTCACACCCGCCTCGCGAACCAAAGCCCAGCTGGACGGGTCGGAAATAGTCGCCAAGATAGTCGGCTGATTTCCGGCAGCAGACTTTGGCTGCGAGGCGACGGAAGGTGGTGCCCACAGCTATGGGTCTTACGCCGCCGTCTTTCTTTTTGAATCCAAATGGTAAACTAGTATTTGATATTCCGAAAAGTTATAAGACCAATATTAAATTCTTTAATACGGACCTATATATCTGTAGCTCTCCTATGAGTTTTTTGAGATTATACTCGCTACAGACTAGTAAAGCGCACAAAACATTACATAATACTAAATTAAATCCCTCTCGCCGATCCGTCTAACTGCAGTTGATATATACCTACTTTTAGCGAGTATATTTTAGGAAAAGTCGCAGTAGAACAACTATTATAGTGTACTTTTCTCAATCAATTAGCAGGAATGGTGTCTATTAGAGCCAATATCCGTTGGTATAAATAAATTCATCTCTATCGGAAAATGACCACTAATCGTGACAAAACAATTGTCACATCCAAATTAACTTAAGAGCTGGCACTGGCCTCAATGTTTTTTCAACTGTGACTTCAATAACACATTTAAATATTGTATTGTACTAGGTAGCGTTTACCTACATGAATGCAAGGAATCATTCAAATACAGAAAAAAAACAAGATCACCATAATAAATTTTTATAAAAATAATTATTTCCATGTAAGCATTATCTATGTATTCGTAAAAGTTCAGTCTGCGGTAATTGTTTTTATAAATTGATAAAATACGTAAATTAAGTTTAATTTATATAATAATCGATGCGATTTTCTTGACACTTCGTCTGGGCATTAAAAATACAAAATAATTGGACGTGTTTCAGGGTTTTCCAAAATAACCCTCAAGAAGGGCTAAAAAGGGGTGTTAAGTTTGTATGGGAACTTTTTGACGAGCAGTGCGATTGGCTTGAAAAGCGGTTTTGATACTTTAAATCAAAACAACCCTTGAAAAGGGATAAAATGGGATCGAAAAGGTGAAAATCCATTTAGTGGACCGGGTTCCGAGGTTTTTACATTTTTATGTCTTACGGCACTCTAGTATAAGTAAAGTACCTGCTTACCAAGTGCCTACTTTATATCTCCTGGCTTTGGAAGGTACATTCCTACAACTTCTTAAATTAAAACAGTCGTCTTGAGACAAAAGTGCTAACACAATAAAAGTTTCTCTTTGGCTTGTCCCGGATTTCCCCCTGCACAATTTCTGTAACTCTTTTGTATATAGAATAATGAAATCTTGGAAATGGTATACAAATATTAAACAATGGATAACCACGACTCATACAAACGCACGAGTTGTTGGATTTCCTAACATGTAAATTAATCATCGTACACACAACCGTAGGTACTACTCAACTTTCGTGGCGTTACATGAGATACGTACACTCCGAGCACCCCTAGACTAAACGATTGAAATTATAAATATAAGATAGACGATTTTGTTTCAAATATCAGGAGTTATCGCTGTTAACCGAAGTGACACGAGCTATAGCTGTGATCGTTTCCAGACAGATAAAATTACACTCATTAATCATCTTCATTATAATATTACACAAAAGGAAGTTTTTTAATAATCCATCTGCCTCCTGATTTGGGACCACGAAAAATTGTGTCCTCGGTAGTGATCCTCTTGAACCTATAGGCTCCAAGGCTCGTACCTCCTCAAGATCAGCGCTCAAGCGTGTATTACGACTAAAGTATAGATTCTATATTAGTTTTTCATCGAAAAAAATTTCCAAAATTCTATGCCGCAATGCAGATTCAGAAAAATTCTAGGTTACGACTGCAGACTGAAGAACAGCTTCAAACTCACCTCATCAACAAATCTCTCTGAGGCAAAAATCTAAACGGATAGAATAGAATTGCTATTCATTTTATGATTTTTATGCTAAAATCAAAACAAATACATTACTGTTGGATAGTGGCAAACAGAGCCAATTTTAATCATTTCTTATGTATGAGTAACGTTTATAAATAAGAACCTTGCTCATTAAATCAGCAAAATTGTGTATGAAGCATAGATCGGATTCAGTAGAGCATAAATCACTTGCGTATCGCAATTATCTGTGTGATCAGAGTACTGACGACCGAGTGATCGCGTGGACACCAATTACCCCTGTGCTGTTGATTCGATAGCTCCAGCACGCCGGACGTCACTACCCCGCTCATTAACTGAACGTTGTAAATTGAAATGTACCCACGAACATCTAACGCCTAGGTAGGCAAGCCTGAAATAATAGATTATTTATCATTGGGTTCGGGTAATTGTTCGCTATTCCACAGAATTATTTGAACGGTTCGGGTTACAATATAACTCTATCCCTCCTGAATTTGATGTCCCAAGGTTATCAGATTTGGACTTACGTCAAACTTGTTTAATTTCCACTTGAAATAGGCTGGCCGAGTCGTTAGAGAGTAAAATAAACTAGACTGTCTTAATGAGATAATAGTATACTGTACCTTTTTATCCAATTTTAGTTGGATTTGACAAAGTAATAAACTTGCTATTTTGATCTTATGCGACGATTTCGATGTTCACGAGCTTTTTGTAAAAAGAACGTTTTGTTGCAGATGAAGCCTACATGAAGATGGCTCTGGAGACAGTAGAGGAACTGGACTGGTGCCTGGATCAGCTGGAGACCATACAAACTCACCGCTCGGTCTCCGATATGGCTTCGCTCAAGGTGAGTGCTTGCCCTAGAAAACAATGCATCATTGCTTGGGATTTACTTTATGAAATAACTCTAGAAGGTAATATTGTATTACGAAATCATTAGTTGCGTTGTCTCTCAGCGTATGTAAAACGATCGAAGCAATCTGGCTTATATTCAAGTGCTCACGCTTAAATCCGGTATTCAAACATGGACTTAAGACAGTTTTCGATAATAAATATAGCAAGTAGGTACCTATACGAATTTAGCTATCAAAATACAAAAATAGAATTTTATTTCTACGCGTATATTTTAAAATTTTAGTATGCACTTATCAAAAACAATAGATATAAATCTGCTGATAAACAGTCGACATAAAACTATCGATAAAATAACAAATTATTCTCAGCTTGGTACAACGTAAACATCACGGCTGTATCCCCACGGTTCTACTATAATGCTGAAATTACTCAGAAAAAAAGAAGAAAAAAACTTAATTGTTATGTTTGGTCGTACTGACATTTGAAGCGTTCACTGTGGGTGGTCCTACACACGTTTAGCCAATTCGATATTTTAACTGGTTTTGAATTCTATTTTATAGTGTCTAATTTCCTAACATATTCTTTTAATATTAATGTGTAATTTATAATCATGTTTGGATAAATGTGTACAAACTTAGCATTTGAATCGTAAGTTTCGAAATGATACGCTCAGAAAATAGAATTCAAAATCAGTTAAGATTTCGAAAAGCACGAGCGGGATTTGCGTTATAGGTACGTAGGTTGACGCTAGTCCTATTCATTTGCCAACAATAGTGTATTGTCCTCAGATTTCTATTGTTGACATTGGTGAACCGTTTTACATGTAGGTGCTGCCGTACGCAGTGAAAATGAACGAGATAGTCTTTGCACTAAGATATGTCTCCATTTGAATAGAATATAATAGAAATAATTTATTTTACGACGCAAGCAAGTTCACAAAGTAACATAAAAAGAAACAAGTTCACTCAGCTTTATGCTACAACAGTGCAGTGACCGCAGTAGCGCTGGTTTTTAGCGGCATCGAGAATTTGTCAGCTTTACCATAAATTTTATTATTTGTAAAAAATACCTATTCTAGCAAACAACAATGTAACATAGTCAATAAAGAAAACTATTAGGTAATTAAGTTTATTTAGTTATTTTCGATAGTTCTTCACAATAAACTGCCACAAATAGAAGAACTTCCCCTAAATAACTCTCAAAACATTTTATTCCCCAGTGTTGCGCGAAGCCTTAAAGTTTTAATGATATCGAAAGGAATGCGAGAAAACATCGCTTTTAGGACTTAGAAAGTGTTTCTTTACTTATAAACTGAAGATAGATGGCTGAACTTTCATACATCTTATAAACAATTTATTTACAGTAAGCTTCAAACTCACATGTTAACACGTTTTGAAGTTAAAATAGCGAATTCGCATAGACCAGGTGCGATCTATCTGATCAATATCTTTGACGTCACTGTGATGCATTAAACATTGTTACGAAAGCACTACCTGGTTCTTTAATAGCATTCCTAGTAGGCTTATGTCTCGTATACGATTGAACATTAAAACTACCTACAAATCTGAAATACAAACATTCCGGCCAAGTGCTCTGCTCCGAGTTCATTACACGTGCAATTACCTACTGTTTCTAACGTAGATGGCGCTGGCGCTAGAATTCATAAATACATTTGTTGGTTAAGAAGTTTATCCGGATAAGGGGTCTCTGGGCGAAAATATTTTTCTTAGGTAGTTAAAAAGTTCGCCTACTTTCTGATGAATCCAAAAAGTAAAACTCGTCTAACTATGAATAAAGTGCATTTTCTTGTAGATAGCCTCACTTCATATTAAATCACTCTTCTCTGTTATTTTCAACGTTTTTCTGAGCAAATAATATTTATAATTTAAGTTTTAAACATCAACACGTAAAATCAAATTCCCAATATTTAAATCCCGTATTTCGGTAGAAACTGAACGAACATGTCTTGTTCAACTTATATCCTAGTAGATGACTAAAACTTTGTCTATTTTGTGAGCAACGAGCTTGACAGATACCCAAACTTGAGGATGATAAGCTCCATCAAGCCAACCGTAGGAAGTAGGTAGATACTTTATTGCTACTCTGTAACTACATAGCTACCCTTAGGTGTGTGTGCGTGATGAACCGTCATTAAAACCGAAGGGCGCAACGACCCTGTCGCTTCACCGTGAGCCGAGTGACGCAAATCCTCAGAACAAGAAAAATTGCTTGGCCTCGAATGGAGTATTCTATAGCTTTTTATTATACCTTCGTATAATATTACAGAAATATAGTCATCTCATCACACGGCACCGCTCCGGCTAATTGCTTGTCAATTAACGACTAAAATTGATGAATTATTTTGTCTTAGATAATTGAATACGAGCAGGTATTGATTGATCTGAAAATGTATTACAAAGAGTTCTTAATTTTGTTCTACTATCCTACTCAATGTTATATAAACGGTGAATGTTTGTAAACACGTATGTACGTAACTTCTAAAACCGATTTTGATGAAATTTAGAATGTAAATCTAAACTTTGGACTCTGGAATAATACATAGGCTAATTTAATTTTGAAAATGAACCCCGGCTAAACAGGGTTTAACAGGCAAAGTTCATATGGAAAAATATATTTCTAAGTTCGATTCGCTCAAAACTCAATACAAATAAACTCAAAAAGAGGTGTCAAATTTACAAGACGCGAGCGAAGCCGCGCGGTTAATCTAGTTTCTAATAAAATAAATTATTTCTAAATCATTGAATTGCGAAGATAATCAGAATTTCTGAAAAATGTAAATGTGCTCTTTGGTTTATTTTGGATCTAGCTTTACATTTTCTATTTCAATTATTTTATTTTTAAATATTTTGTCTTGTTATTTCGATCTACTAACGGAGCTCGACCGAAAGCCCACTTTTCATTGACAAGCAATTAGTTACGAAGCGGTGCCATGTAAATGAGTGATGACCCTTAAACGTCTGTCATTATTATTAGAAGCAGATAGAATAAAAAGCTAAGTATAGATAAGACTCGATTCGAGGCCAAGCAATTTTTTTGAAGTTTAGAGGATTTGGGTTATAGACGTCCACGTTTCATTGACAAGCAATTAGGTGTACTACTGTGTCAGTTACCTTTATTATTTATGACCTTTACACTAGTACGTACATTCTAATGTACGATTTTTGTTCAAGAAACTGAAACTTTTTGAACAGAAAGTTTCAAAAAGGCAATTCGAGTCGTTATAACGATAAAAATTACTTAGCACTGTTAAAATATTTTTACATCCATCCATCCATGGTTATTGGAAATGAAAATTGAAAAGAACCTCATCAAAGTATGGTGACCTTTTCACACAAATCCGACAAGAAAATCTGTGTGTATATCTATGTAAACAAATAAAGCTAATCTTTTAGATGTCACGGGAGCCCATGCCATTTTGTTTGAAAAAACTATAGTATGAATTTATAACACCATATCCATCTTAGTAATTTATATCGGAAGTGGCTGCAAGTTTGATATAGGGAAGATATGGGCGTGATAGTATGTATGTATGAACTCATAAATATTTTTAAAGCTACATTATTATCCTCATCTCTGTAGTACATTAGTAATTTTTTTATGGATTATAAAATATAGTAATCCGAATGTATAACGATACATATTGTTAACTAGTGACCTTAGCCTTATGTTAGATGAGATAGTGTTATTACTGTGTGTATGAGTGAAGGTCCACGGTCACTTGGCTTGGTCTTCCCGCCGCCGCTACGCCAGCGCGGTCACGTAGGCAAGGGACGAGCCGCCTCACGCAATCTATCATTATTTCTTCTTGAAACTGAAGTCATCTAAATATTCGGAACTAATCCAATTTGATAATACGGGTTCTCCGAACTGAACAATACTTTGTAGGAACACAAAGAGCTGTTATTGTTGTTCGTTCAATTTCCTATTAGTACGCTATACCTACTTTTTATATTTATACAAACCTCTTAACCTTGTTTACTTTATTTAGATACATAAAGAAAGTCTATTTACCCGGCTACGGCAAAGCCAAAAAGAAGGGTTACGATTTAAGCAGTCTATGTATGTATGTTTGTATTTATGCGTGTTCCACGTGTGATGAAATCAATAGATTCGTAATAATGGTCTGGGTGATATAGGCTATATAAATTTTCCCCAAATTTAATATAATGGACTCTACGCGCAAATTTTTAACCTCGAAAAAGATTAAACTGAGATAAACTTAACGTATCAAAAGAAAGGTCTTGCCAAGCACATAATATTGTTAAAAAGTACGTTCAGTACATAGTAGAGATATGAATTGATTACTTATTTTTAATCTTTTTTCGATATTTATCAAAATAACAGCAACAGGATGATTATTTATTTTTTCTTAAGAAATCCTATCGATGTTATGAATAAAACGTTTTTTCTAATAATATTGGAAAATGAATGGTAAATATAATCATGTTTATTCTCTCGATTTCACAATACTGATATACGTAATGTAGATATTACCTACTAAATTCTCAATAAACGGCATCTCAAATAAATTTCCCAGCTACGATTCCTTGAAAATATCAATTTTCAAACGAGCACGATCATATTGAGTAAACACTTTCTGACGTTATCGAATACCTACGTCGAGCCAGCGAAGGTTACCTGCTAACGAAGTTGGTAATGTATTGGAATCCGCACGATCCGAGAAATGAAAGCGGTAAAACATAAGCTTTTCACACTGTAAATGGAATATGGTAAAATAAAATACTTGTTAGCATTATCTATCTAAGCTTATTACAGCCACTCTTTTTCATTTTTTCAATTCACTGCACGCTTCGTCGCCCTCGTGGCATTACTCTATATTTCAGACTAACGAGTGCGTTTGAGTTGAAATGGAGTTATACAATAGGTGTTCACATAAAGACTTTATCTATCACATGACCCGGTTAGAGCGTGACGTCAGTTTTGACCTCAGAGCGACAGCCACGCGGCCGCCTCCCGGTCTGAGGTTGAAGTTTTCCGATATCGGCGATGCTACGAGTAGAGTATTCGCTTTATATTGCTGTCCCATTGCTTATTTTACAACTAGTGTATAGTCTTTTTACGCAAGGTACACAAAAAATGTCATCGATAGGCTGTTTTAAGCAAGAATAAGATAATTAAGCTTACAGAAAGCACAAATCTTAGTAACTCTGTCTGCAGAAAGAATGAAATGGCTTAAAAAATGTTTAGTTCATCATCTCTTGTGTAAATTATTATATACCTAACGTATTAATAATAATTTACATTTTCACAGCTATTATGTCACGGCTCCGTCTATCACTTTTGTAAATTATATTATTAATGACTTATCTTAATAAAAAAGTATAGGTGGGTATGGCTCATTGTTGTTTATGTTTACACAAATTTTGCAATTATAGGAAGTGTTGAAAGCGCGATACATTATCATAATATCACAATGCCAACCAGTCTCGTGAGGCATGACGTGTTTAAGCGTCATCGCGCCAATTCATGGAGCTATCGACAAGTGAGAACATGAAATGTTACTTAAGACGCACTAATCTAGACTTCTATCTACTAATAATGTAAATATCACTTGAATCCAAAGTTTTTCCATCTATCATTTAACCGGGTAACAACCAATTTACGAAACAAAAGCTGGATTAGTAGTGGGACTATCAATTACGAGTATAAATGTCAAGATAAGAAATTTGGATAAGATTGAATTTTAATAATATTATAAATTAATTAATTCAAAAGTTTTTATGTTTGAGGTTTATTAAACACGCCGTAAATAACGTCTCAACCGTTTTAGCTGCTACTTGAAACAATAGCGGACTACTTTTTATCCGAGTACCACGCGACCGAAGTTGTGAGTAGAGGCTAGTTTGTGTGCCTAATTTAGGCATGTAACATTTGCTTAACATACAGCAATAAATTCAAATAGGTACCTATTGATAAAGTAAGACATAGTTAATCTAATGACTTGCGAAAATATGCATTTTTGCTTCAGTGACAATGAATCGTTGGGACATGATATGAATTACATATTTATAGCAAGGACACGTGACGTCGGTAGGTAAATAATATTAGTCATTGATAATAAGCAAGCATTAAAACAATAAATAATAATGATTAATCTGAATTTCCTTATAATAGAACCGAAATTCTAATTAAGAAGACTACTTAGAAAAAATGTAGTAGGTACATTTGTATGATATTTTTCGTGGTTTTGTTTAAATAAATTGAATGATAGTGAAACTGGTTGACATTTCATAATACATTCTAGGACAGTTGTAACAATTATAAATAAATAAAAAAATGTTGAAAGCTGGTATGTATTATTACTATCCAGGTCATGGTTACTGAATGAAAACAAACATATAGCACAGCTGGTAATTGTGCGTAGTGTTTACGTCTATATGACAAAATGATACTAGTAGTTTGTATCTCGAACTGAGCTGTCCCCCGCGATGTCCTCAATCCGCAAGTTGAGCATTCGCGCCCTGAGGTTTCTTGTACTTAAACACTTTATTTATATATAATTAAGGTGCCTACGTTAGAAAGTCTTTAAGATGTCGACTCTAACTTGTTATAGGAGATGTAGCAAATATAACTACTGCAAATCAAAACGATACCACTATACTATATAAGTATATAGTATGCAAAATTTCAGCTCAATAGGTTGAGGATAACTGCTTTAAAATTCAGTTGCAAGATTTGCCCCAAGCAAACATGAGATATTCGCTCGCTTCGCTTGCTTGATCGATTATCTTATCTCGTCTAATCCTGGCTATTTTATCCTTAATCGGATTATTTAGTTCACCTACCTTAATCGAGGTGTAAGATAGTATATCATATCCTACTTCCTACTAATATTATAAATGCGAATGTTTGTGAGGATGTGACGATATTTGTGTGTTGGAAACTTGGAACATACATAGTATGTGTGCTAGAATAACATATAGGCTACTTTCTATCCTGGTACCACGCGAGCGAAGCTGCGCGCGGAAGCTAGTATTTCATAAACTTAGCGCCTCGTACACAATCTTTGAGTAAAGTGTTGATTAGTTAATTCCTGAGTAGCGTTACTTGGCAGTTAAAGGTTACGAGTAACTTCTGTCAATTTCAACAGTTAATCCAATGATTAGCACTAATATAAAGTCGTGAAATTGACATTGTGAGTTACCGGTTACTTTAACTGGCGAATACTTACTCGGCACTTTACTTAAAGGTGATGTAACAGGCACTTACCCCCGAATACTCAAACGCATGTCAAAGTTGAGCACGTCTCAAATGACTTTTTTTTTTATTGACAGATTTTCATCAGAAACTGTCAAAAAACTGAGTCGCGTTTGAGTATTCGGGGGTTAATGTATCAAATTGCAAATAGGTAATGTTAACAATTTAGTATTTGCATTATTTAAAAATATATATATATATATCAAAATTAATAGAACGATGTAAAAATGAAGTATGCTTCACCTACTACTAAATATAATAAATAATACATTCAATGCTTTCTAGATTCTTCCAATAAATTGACCAATTAAAATTACTTATCTGTCACTTCGTTATGTCTATAACTAATTACCTACTTCGCAACGTCACGAAAACGTCAGACCGGGAAAACTTAATTCATTCGTGGATAATCTTGTGAACAAAGGTTAACATTATAAATAGTTTAAGGAGTGGTAGTCCTACATTAATTTAAATTACAGCCGTGCCTTACTAGGTCTTGCTTCTTCGGTGAAGAAATTCAGTGTTTATTATTGAATGTTTTAATCTGGCTAGGTTTTTTATTTGTACACAGCTTTACAATCTTACTTATATTATAAATGCGAAAGTTTGTGAGTTTGGATGTTTGTGCCTCAATCACGCCTAAACGGCTGAACGGATTTGAATGAAACTTGGAATGTACATAGTATGTGAACTGGATTAACATATGGGCTATTTTTTATCCGAATATCACGCGAGCGAAGCCGCGGGCGGCAGCTAGTTACTTATAAATTATTACGTATTAAGGATGTACCTAAAATGAAGCAAAAATCGTCCATATTAGCTACCAAACACGACTCTGCAAGTGAAGTTTAAGTTTACTCGCAACGAACTTGCACTATTTAAAGAGATTGTGTTTTTTTTTAAATGTTATAATGTATATGATGTGTGTGTACTTAAATAAATAAATAAATAAGGAAATGATTTAATTACAATATACAATTCATAATAACATACTAGAACTGCACATATAAATTAGAATTATCAATAGTTCATAACATACACATCTATTTTAGTAATGATTCTAAGCCAAAATATTTCTATAAAAACTCATACCGTTTACCTACGTACACAATTTTTTATTATAAAATGTAGTTTTAAAGGTCATTAATACGAATATAATAAGCATAGGTCATTATCATTAGTCACTAAAAAGAACCATAAACTACGTCACTAGGCATCATGGTTTAGGTATGATTCATTTTACACATGAACCCAAGTCAAACTTCAATTCACTATTATTGTACCTACTGGGTAAACACGCCCACGTGTGCTACCTCGGCAAAAGGTAAAACCAAATATATACCTATGTAACTATGTACTAGGTATTAGTAAAACCAAAAACTCAAGGAAAGGTTATTCAATATTTATATTTTGTGTTTGTAGTTTATCATTTTTAAAACGTCCTATTTTATCCAAATATGTAAAAATTATGTGCGCTGAGGTGAATGAAAACATTGTGAGGAAATCCGCAGCTTAGTTAGCTCCGCACGTATTGACCATCTCTTTTCCGTAGATAAGGCCGACTAATCTGACAGAATACTACAGGTGCTGGGCAAGCCTACTACGTAGGCTCTAAATTCGTCCTGGGTGCTACAGCGTCCCGTTAGTGTAGGCAAAGTTGCCTCCGGTTGCTTTATAAATCAAATTATAGTATAGATAGATGGTAAAGGCCTTAGTAAGTACGAGTACAACGTTCAATTTATACCTGCTACGACAGCGTAGCACCCAAGCATGATAATGATAACGACTCGAAACTTAATGTTAAAAATACATTAATTTACAGCACTTTTTGCAGTTGATCTAATTAGTTAACATCCCGATTACATTATATTTAGCGGTTGTTACTGGCACGTCCGCGTGAATTGCCATTAGAGGAAAACAGGCCATTTCAATGCGTCTCTACGAAACTTCCAGTGACTGTAAAATTATACGAACTTTTTGGCAGTGACATAGGATAGTTCTGTAAATCTGTTATGCGTAAATAGATGCTTCACGTGGACTTTCTAAGTGACACACTTTCCATTCACTTTTCAGTAGAAATCGAGGACGCGTCTCGTAGAAAACATTAATTATCATGTCTTTCCAAGAACTTCAGTCTATTTAAACATAAGCACATTTTTTCGTAAATAGGTTAGTATAAAGTTAGAAATCAGTAGGTACATTTATTCATTTCTGTTCATAGAATTAGTGGAGTGATACACGTGTCGAGATAGCACCAATAATTTCTAAGAACCACTATTCGTAGTTCTAACACAAAAGCGCTTAGAAGAATCTTATCTACTTAGAGTAAAAGTAATCTGTCTTGATACAGATATGTAAATCTGACAGGCTTCCTTATCATCTACAATTCTACATCTCATCTATCTTTGCTGGAAACATTGAAACACTTCAAAGGTGGTGTTAAAAATATTTCCTTCCTATAACAAACATTCTCAAGTACTAGGTATCAGTTGATACGGTAGCTGTCGTGAGTTTTGCGAGCGTCTCGTCAGCGATAAAGATGATTAACTCTGCAAGGTGATACGAGTCGAGAGAGTTAAGAACATAGCTAAATATAAATGATCATGTTACCCTATGCTCCATCACTTATTACAACTGGGTGTCACAATAAATAATATTTATTGATCTTATTGCATATGAAGACTGTTTACAACGATCTATAGATAGCTCGCCTTTTTCTTTTTTATTTTGGAAATTATATTCGTATTGGTTATAAGTTTCTTTCTCTTAATAAATTTATTTATTAAGAAAAAAAAATTTGCTAAAAATATTTCATTACATTACAAATACATTTGGTTATAATTGCCTACAACTGATTATCAAGCAATATTATTTCGATAATATTCCATTGGTTTTACAGCTAAGCAACAAGATAAAAATATTACTTATTTATTGTGACACCCAGTTGTAATAAGTGCCATCACTAGAGATGGCACTCTAGATTACGCGTAGAGTAACATGATCATTTATATTTAGCTATGTTCTTGACTCGCTAAAAATGTGTATTAGTAGCTATAAAATTACATATTTTTCTAGCGTGAATATGTTTACCTGTATATCATAAGTACCTAACCTAACACATGTGTAAGAAAAAAGTAATCAGTAGAAAAGTAAAACTGCAAGCCGAATCAATTGGATTTCCTACGCGTAGCTAAAGTACACCACCTACAACCATAGTAGTAACCTTAAGTGTTGGTCCACTTTCCCCATTTATTGTATAAAGGAAAACATTGAATGAATTTACATTATATAAAACTGGTAGAGCGGTATTTAGTTGATGTATTCGCTGCCGCGTATCCAATGACGACACGCGCCCGTACCTACTAAGCGCGAGGCACTTTGAGTAGCGACCACTGCGATCCCTCAGTGTAACGATAGCGCTTGCAGATCGCACACGTCCTAATCCGTCGTGCGCACATTGACTTTCAATCGCGATATTTGTGATTTGCTTTTTATTATTTTATTGTTGCCGTAAGAAATGCGCGTGTGCGCTGAGAGACAAAGCGTTCGTACCGCGTCGGCCCGTTGGATGCGGACTCAGGCTGAGACCATGGCGCACTCATTGGAAGTATTGCATTTGCAGTTCAAGAGAATGCTGAACAAGGAACTGAGCCACTTCTCCGAGTCAAGCAAGTCTGGCAACCAGATCTCAGAATACATCTGCTCCACATTTTTAGGTAAGTTCTAATTTAGCAAAATATAATTATTTTAGCAAAAAAAAAAAGAAAATTGCCTATTATATCATTATTATATCAGTCATGTAGTTAAATTTTTCTATCTCGATAAAAACACAAGGTTTTTATATATGGCTGAGATAAATATTCTAGAGAAAATAAAGATAAGTAAAAAAAAACATAATTTAGGAAGGAAATATGGAAACTTCAGATCGTATTGACAGATTCAATTTTCTCATATGTGAATTGACGCAAAGGAAAGCCATCGACTAGCATAGCGTCGTGCCGCGCTACGTCAATAAACTGGGCGACGCATCGTCGGTGCTACGCCGCGCCGCCGCCCGCCCAATCAACCGATGACCTTATTCAACTGGAGTTTTTTTTCAAATCTTTTATTCAATATAATTTGTTAGTTGGTTTAAATCTTTCAATTTCATTTCAATCCAGTTCCCCACAGCCGATTGAGCTTATGACAATGGTGACGGCAACCTGATCTGATGAGCTGTTAAACGGATAGTAATAATAGTAAAAGTCCTTAGTCATAATAGTAAAATATCCATGTTTTTCAAGTTGAAATCAGTAATTGTCTAATAAAAGATAGCTTTATACAATATTTTTTCAACAAAAATCTTATTAGCATTACAAAGTCCATTTAAAGTACCTATAATGATTTAATGAATATAAATATGTTTTTTTACGTTTAGATAAACAACAACAACAAGTCTATAAAATGGAGGCTGATAACAAGTAGATAGTTTAATTATACTAATTGAAAGCATCCTTGAATACAAGGTTTTGATCGGATTATATAACTTGAAGGCTGTTTCAAACGCTTCCAATAAGATCAAAGTGTAGGTAACATATCTCATGGGAATCTTAATTATTACAGTACATTAAATACAGTTCCATGAACGATTTAAGAGAGATTGAAGAGACTGTTTTAAGGATGACTTCATAGACTTAACTGTTGACTGTCTATGAGGACTGATAATTTTGAGATCATTTAAGTCATAAAAACAAAAATGAATTTCATACTCGCTAACAGACGCATAAATACCAGTAAGTCGATGCTTGACATTATTATTGTGCCGTTTATCGAGAGAGATATGCGGCAAGTTGATAACCCTACGATCCGCGGCAATCTCATGCCGGATAGAAGCAGTTTCAATCTTTTTAACAAGCAATTCATACGCCCGTCAATAAAATACCGACGGTCTTCTTCATCTCAATATGATTTTGTTGATGTTCGCAGAAGCTAAGGTTTTATAATATCTTGGCTGAACTTCAAAATATTCATAGTATTATCTTAAACTAAATTAAATTCGTTGGTAATGGATTATACAAGAATTTCATAAATATTTAAAGAGATAATACATTATCTCCTTAAATAGAGTATTGACTCATTGGCAAAAAAACTTTTCGTCCAGAGAAACTTGAGCGTGCTTCAATTTTCATTGTACTGCAGGGTCGCAGTGGAATAGACATTGGCCATCCAAATCATTTTTTATTGGTTAACCGTCAATTGCCAATTATATATTCAGAGCAAGATAACGTGTCTAACATATACATTCTTATCGTTAGTTTATTAATCTTGCATGTTCTCTTTTGCATATTAGAAAATGAACGAAACTAAGACGTAAATAAATCTTTGTTGTTGTGATTTCTTTTCAAAACAATAATGCTCATGTTTCTGCGCATTGTTGTTCGGCTATTTCAGTGCATACGTAAACAATATAAAGCTTTGATACATTCATTCATTATTTGAGATGACTATTATATCAATTTAACACATAATAACTCCTATTTTTATGATTGTAGTATGATGGCTGTACATGAATTAAAAGTTTGTAAACCACAGCTTTTCAGATTAAGGTTCACATGTGTATTACGTGAATTTTATGACAAAACGTAAAGTAAACTGACCCACAAAATACATATGAATCCAATTAATCAGTATAAGTACTTACCTAGATATTTATTTATCTACCTCGTAATAGTATTATGTCGGCTACTTTCTTTTGACATCGATATCGAGGTCAACACCTCATTTCATAAAACTAATAATATATCTAACAAGTTTGAGCTGATTTTGTTGTTGAATTATCTATTGGTTTTATTACGGTATCGGTAATGTGGGCCATATCCAAATCCATAAGTCATAACAAAATAGTGTGTAGGTCGGTATATAAAGCGTGGTTATGAGGCCGTAATTTGTTTTTTTTCTAGGTCATTGGGTTTTATAAACACATTGATGTTTTGGTTACAGATAAACAACAAGAATTGGATATACCATCTTTACAAGTTGAGGAAAATCAATCAGAGCGCATCAAGAAGAAGGAGAAGCCACGCCCTGGTGGACCTGCCACTGCCATGTCTCAAGTGAGTTCCCAAAACTAAGTTATTGTTTAATAGCCTCTTCTATACATATAGCCTAATAGAGGTTTGTTAATTGAATAAGTTCTCAAAAATTCATTATCTTTCCAGATATCCGGCGTGAAGAGAGCACTAACACACACGAACAGCTTCACTGGAGATCGTGTGCCAAGATACGGTGTCGAAACGCCTCACGAGGAAGAGCTCGGTAGGCTTCTCGAGAATCTCGATCGATGGGGTGTGGACATTTTCCGCATCGGCGATCTCTCATGCGGGCGGCCCCTTACCGCAGTGGCGTACTCCGCGTTCACGACCAGAGAGCTGCTATCTACGCTGCAGATCCCGTCGCGCACCTTCCTCGCGTTCGCAGTAACCCTGGAGGAGCACTATGTGCGTGACAACCCATTCCACAACTCGCTCCACGCCGCCGATGTCACGCAGTCCACTAACGTGCTCCTGAACACCCCTGCTCTAGACGCGGTGTTCACTCCGATAGAAGTCTGCGCCGCCCTCTTCGCAGCTTGCGTTCACGATGTGGATCATCCTGGCCTCACCAACCAATTCCTTGTCAACTCCAGCTCTGAATTGGCACTTATGTATAATGATGAGTCAGTCTTAGAAAATCACCATCTCGCAGTGGCATTTAAGCTGCTTCAGAACGATGGCTGTGACATCTTTGTCAACCTTCACAAAAAACAGAGACAGACCTTGCGCAAGATGGTCATAGATATGGTGCTTTCGACTGACATGTCGAAACACATGAGTCTACTCGCAGACCTCAAAACCATGGTTGAAACTAAGAAAGTGGCCGGCAGCGGCGTGTTGTTACTAGACAACTACACGGACAGAATACAAGTGTTGGAGAATCTCGTCCACTGTGCTGATCTAAGCAACCCTACCAAACCTCTGCCTCTCTATAAGAGATGGGTAGCGTTGCTGATGGAAGAGTTCTTCCAACAAGGGGATAGAGAAAGAGAACATGGAATGGAAATAAGTCCTATGTGCGACAGAAACAACTCCACAATAGAGAAATCTCAAGTCGGTTTCATCGACTACATTGTACACCCGCTTTGGGAGACATGGGCAGACTTAGTGCATCCAGACGCTCAGGACATCCTGGACACACTAGAAGAGAACCGAGACTATTATCAGAGCATGATCCCGCCGTCACCGCCTCCTGCGCCCATTTCTGGCTCACACTCTGACGACGACCGCCCAGAACAAATTCGTTTTCAAGTAAGTACTTTTATATAGTTTTTCAAGGCTTCATATCATTTTATTTTATTTTGTCTGTTATTGTATCGATCATTTACGTTGTATTTTAAAATTACTTTTGGTTTGTCAAATTCTAATAAGTTTTATCTTTTGACAGGTAACCCTTGAGGAGGGTGAAGGTTCAGAGGACTGCGAAGGTGAAGGTGATGGAGGGATGTGACGGAAACTACTGGGATTCTGCAAGAAACTCTCAGAGAAAGTGCACGTTTGGTGGAGGCTCTGGCAGTGAGAGTGGGCCGAGTCGCGCCGCGCCGGCGAATGCCGGCCGGCTGGGCCAAGTGCCCGCGAACTCTTGTTGGATAATAAATAATACTTGTTGACGCTTACTATCGAAATGGGACGATCGGCGGGTGCGTCGTTACATTTCGATCTAAATATAAATTAATTTTATGTGATCATTATGCAATGTTGTTTAGATTACCTAACGACTAATTGTCCCTCCAATGACTGTGTAACGTTCGATTGTCTAGTATTTGTACCCGTTGTTTCGTTTTGTCTAACCAAAGATTTATAAAGGCTCTTACGTTTACTGCGACGTTCGGCAAAATCCCATGTAAAGTAGTTAGTGTTCGATTCGTAAATTTAAAGAATCGTAAGTAGATTTTAGTCGTCGATACCGCGTATATCGGTTCGGCTACATAAGGACATTGAAACGCTTATTAATTGGTATGAAAGGGTAATTTATATTGTCATATCATTCACTTTTCTCATATTTAATACGGGTTTGCGATAATGATGTTATTCACCAAAATATATTAACATTTATGGATATCCTAAAACAACTAGTCTAAGGTAAATTTTAAAAATTGCCTTTCGAAGCTGTTGTTGTGTCTTTTTTCTAAATATTTAATGTTCGGCCAGCCTCTTGCTGCGATAGAACTCTTACGATAATTTTGTAAATATGTATGTACTGATAGTCAAAATCTTTGTCAAAGTATGGGTGCGGTTATATCTATCAACGACATCATTTAAATAGACACAGCTCAATAAAAGTTAACAATGTAATATTATGTAGCAGGACATAAACGACCGCACTTCCAGTAAACATCCGTCAGTATATCTTCGGAGGCGCATCTGATTATCTTTGGCCGAAGTTAAAAGACACTTTACATCTTAATCTAAAGCTTTATCTACTTTATTTTGTAAACCTAATTGCACCTCATTTCTTAAGAATGATCGCTGGCGATCCATATTATTATTTAGTTTTCTTTTTAGAATAGTGTTATTGTTTTGTAAACTTGTAACAAATTGTTTTGTTTCTCGTATAAAAATCTTAGCCAATATTGAACTTCGCATATGCAACTAACGGTTTCAAGTGTTTAATGAAATATTAAGTACTAACAAGTGAGTGGTTAACCAGGTTTTCTTTCGAGTGGGTTTTATATTATTACCGAAACGGCATAATGCAGGCCGGGTTTTGCAATACGCGTATCTACATCATCCTCAAATATTACCTGTAACATTCTTCGTATCGCACAATATTCCTGTTTAATTGTAACGTCAATGTAACGTCGATATACTTTAGCTATCTTTAAAGGTTACAGATCTGATCACTGTCAAATTCATTACATTTTTTTTTTCATGTAACTCACTTTCTTGTAAATCATAAATTCGAATCCTACCAAAAGATTATTTATCTAAAGATAGTTTAATTACCAGGAGGGTGTATTACTTAATTAACTGTATTATGTTTGCATTTCATTTTGTTCATTGTTATTTTTATGTTATTTTAGAGCTGGTCTCTATTTTCATGTACTCAGAAAAATATGAATAAACAAATTATGTTCCTCGCACTTCATTTATTTTGTGTATATATTTTTTTATGCCAGAAGTATTACCCGTTTTATAAATATATCTACGAACTGGCCATTATCGTTCATTAGCGTGAGATGGTCCAAATACACGGATAAGTTCTATAAATATTTTATTTATATCTATCGGCGATATATTTAAACTACTTATAATATCTATGAATGACAAGAAAGTCGCTCTTTTCACTGTGTATATTAAAATAAAATCTTTAGAAATTGCATATTAAATCATAATGTATTATAACTACCAACATACTTTGGATACGCTTAAATACTTGTGTGTTAATAATAGAAAAGTTACGCTTAGAGTCATTTTATTTCTAAAAGTAAATAAAATAATTGTATGTAATTGTGTTGAATATGATATTGGTACAGCAGTAGATCTGTGTTTATTGTACGTATCTACCCAATCTTTCGAATTTCACATACTTAATGTAAACAACTTGCGTGTACCTACACCTTTGCCAATGTGGTGACTATAGTATTAATTAATTCATTATAATGTATGCTGTATGTACCCAAATAATTATAGCCCAGCACTCGACATAAGTATATAGGATTATGTACTTGTATGACGTCTTATTTATACGAATCTTTGTACCTATAGATGAGATTCGACGCAATGTAGAAACATACGCCGTGCTCGTATTTAACCTTGTATTTACTTTGCCAGTGGTGAATTACCAAACTTAATATTTCATTTCAAGCTTTTAAAGAAAATTTCTATTAAATATGTATATACCTTCTTAAATTGTTTTTATTACGACCTGTAACGCAGGAATGTATGCTGAAGTTACTAAAAAAATAGAAAAAACTAAACTTGCACGGTGTATAACATAGTATTTGAAATCATTCATAATAATAATCGATCCACGCAGTTTGCTCTTATGCTATCGAAATCTATAATTACTAAATATTACTTATCTAATGTTTACCAAAGAAATACGTTAACTTGATATTAACCTGCTACCTATTTGATACTGATAATTCATGGCATAATAGCAAAGTGCATATCAATACATAGCCCTTGTTAGAATTAATATTGTAAAGAATAAAAAAAAATTGATTTCGTTTTGCCAAAGTTTTTCAGTGTTGTGTACCTCTGTTTTGTCAGTATGGAACTATCGGTAAGATTGGATAATACCTAGTTATAATATTAACAAGTTAAAAGTGTGCAATGCTGGACATTGTATCACTTATTATTTATGTTTAAATAAAATAAAGAATAGCTTGTAATAGTTTAAATTAAATATTTGAGTTGAATTTAAAGAATATTAATGTATTTAGAATAAAAAGATATGGGAGAAAACGCAGTGTATTCTTATTAACCTAATTAAACTACCTACAATTTTTAATAATGATTTTCGCTATACAAACTAAAATCCCTAGGTTTTGGCTACGCGCGTAGCGTCTCGTAGCACAGCTACGAAGCTGTGCTACGCGAAGTCGCGTAGTGGTATACTCCAATATCTACCTACGCAATATTACCTAAATCCTAAATATCTACATAGGTATACTTTTACTTTACTATTATCTAATCATCGCAGTCTTACTTGCGTGGAAAATGAGGTTTTAATAATTTAGACAAATATATTTCGTAAGAAATAAATATAAAGAAATATAAAGAGGGAAAATCCAAAGCAACTCATTGCCGCCGCCGACACCTATGTCGTATTATAATATAACTTTTAACATAATGTAATTTTTGTAGGTAAATAGTTTTCTAAATTAGTTTTGAGATAAATAGTATCCATTGTCTAATATATCCATTGGGAGAAAGCGACAGATTAAATTAATAACGAGGGTAAAGTTTGGCTTCAAACAATACGAGGCGCAGCTGAGGGCCTCAATACACACGAGTACCGATTCCGTGCGGGGAAGTCTTTTTATCAAACTTTGTATCTGGTGGCTAACAAATATTTCGTGGCTCCTCAGAGGAGCCAGGCGCCAGGCAATGTAATGGCGCCCCTAAGGCGTCCATGAATTTAACTTGTTGACTCTGGATTTAAAGAAACACTCTCGCCTTAAAAATACTTTGCCTAGGTATTCTATAAAATACCGAATACGCAGCCGGTAACGTGAGTAAAAGACGAGAGCAGGGTTAGAGGAAACGGGCAGTTAGTAAACGCTGCGACTACTTGCTTGCATTATTTCATTACCGTAGTACCCTAATTGTTAATTTTAATTAAGTTGATTTTGATCAAATATTAGGTCTTACATAAGAAACTGCCGTTTTGTAAGGGTAAAATTTTGTATTGGCAATTTATCGATGCTCTTCTTGAAGAATTTCTTGAAGAACGGGAGGCAACAAATTCTTCAAAAGCATTTTGTAATCTCTCTCGCGTGTTGAATTTTCTTCTTGCCAAGAAGTTTTCCATATTCTAGAAAAGGTAGATAGATGTCTGTGGAAGCATGCAAGGTCTAGTGAGTACGGTGGATGACGGAGAGCTTCCAAAACTGGCTCTTGTAGCTGGGAGACCGTCTGTTGTACAGTGTAGAGTCGTGAAGGAGCAGTGGGGACGAGCTATTGACTAAAGCTGGCTTGGGATTCGAGCTTCTCCATCATTGTGCTAATTATTCACAGTACACATCCGCAGCAACTAAGGCCTTTTACCATCTAGGTATAGTAGATGATTTATACAGCGTCAGAAAGCAACTTTTACCTTCACTAACGAGATGCTATAGTGCCCGGGACGAATTAAGAAGGAGTAGGCTTGCCCAGCACCTATTCTATCCTCTCAACTTAGTCGACCTTGTCCACAGGAAAGACATGGTCAATACGTGCGGAGCTGACTAAGCCGCGGGTTTCCTCACGATGTTTTCCTTCACCGTTTGAGTGTACTGGTATAGCGCACATACATTTTTCGCACAGAAAAATCCATTGGTAGGTACACGACCGGATTTGAATTCATGACCTTAGGATCGGAAGGCTGGGTCACTGCCAACTAGACAACCAGTGCTCTCATTATCGGGGATAAAAATGTACAATAAACTGATGCTACCTAATTTATCTGTAAGTACCTAATAGATATGAAAAGGCCAATGATGATGCTGATTTAGCTGTAACCTCTAGGTACTTCCCTAGTACCCACGATAATAGCTAGCTTTGATATACCTGAAAGATAGCTAGTTAGTACCTATTAATATCTACTTTGTCCGCTAATTTATCTGTGGTAACCTCAGCATCATCTCAAAATAACCCCTCGTCATAATGTGCGTCATGGTGCGTGTAAGGATTAGACTCGTAGAGTGATATCGCTCAAGTGTTGTGACCTGTTGTGACATTACATTACATTACTACTTCCCTGAGGGAGGATTGCTCATACTTATCCGAACATTATCTAGAACATTCTCACATAACGTAAGTATTTTATTTATTTTTATTCAAAGTCAAAAACATTTTATTACGTATATTCACGGGAATCATTTGGACATGTCTTAGATCTACGTTGCATTCACACCGTAACGCGATCAAGCGTGAAAGATACAGGTAAGGTAATAAACTACGCTTGGCAATTTTTTTAGAAAATGATCCCTTTGCAATCATGTTTTTATAAGGTGTTGAAGCACTATTCAGTCCCAAGCATTTTTGTCTTCTATACTTTCTAATCAGATATTTTATAGTAAGCTTTTTAAATAATTTACGTTTTATTACATTTTTTAATTTATTATCTGACAAATTTGTCATCTCGCTTGGGACTTTGTTAAAGAAGCATAGACATTTCCCTATACCTAATGATTTGTTTACTTTATCTAGCCTAATCGTGTATTATTATTAGCCTTATTTTGTATTTATTGTTCCAAGGCTTACCACACCAGACCACACCTTACCTAGTATTTTTGGCATGGTGGATTGGCGTCGTAGACAGTTTAGCGTTCTCCGCTGGTAATGCTTGGTAGTGTTAAATAAATTGTAATGTTCTGTGGTTTGGTTTACGTTACTCTGTGGTTTGGATGGTTTGGATAATTTACTTTCTCTATGGTTTGGATTTTGGTTGTTTGATTGATTGATAGTTAAAGGCGCATGTACAATATTTTTTAGTGATTAGGTATTTGCTGTGTTATAATCCATTTGGTTTTCAAGGCGTCTTATTATAATTCGTAATGGCAGCAGTACGGCAACCGGATGAACAATTAGATGAAGTGATCGAGAATGGAGAGGAAGAAGAATTAGACGTAGATGATGGAGAGAATAAGGATCCTGCTAAAAAGAAGAAAAAGAAAAAGAAGAAGAAGAAGGCGGGTGAGCGCTTCTTCATAGTCTCGTCGAAATTGCTTTCAGATTAAATTTTTATCGTACCTAATTCTAGTTTTTATCGGTAGATATTTCAAGCCAACCTAACCTAACATAACACTGAATATGACTGCTTCATTTATTCAGAAAAACAACTTGTTTATTTTAAGAAATCGAAAGCAACGTGAAAGAGATAATAAATGCCGCTGAAAAGGTAGAAACTCCCGCTGTTGAGGATGCCGCGGAAGGTGATGAGAAAAAGAAGAAAAAAAAGAAAAACAAAAATAAATCTGGCAAAGGGCCTTCTAAAGAGCAGACCAGCCCTCCTACTATACCCATCGCAGAGCTTTATCCTGATGGTGAGTTACCTTAACTAACCATTCATACATTAAAGATTATATTCATACATTAAAGATTATATTCATACATTAAAGATAGGTATTATATCACTAACTGTAACCTTGTATAATGGTAGGGTGATTATAATTTTATTTTCCCTTTTGGAAAGGCTCTATGAGATCTTACCTACTGCCTAGTCTTTTGTTAATTTATTTTATTTTATTGTTATTCTTCTATGCACTTAGGGCACAATAAATAGTAGTAGGGTGTGATTTTTTATTTTTTTCTTGTAACTTGTAGGTGTTGACCTGCCCGAAACCTGCTTACTTTTTTGTTTTATTTTCTGGCCTTGTTTTTAAAACCATTCTCATTTGGAGCTTGATTACTTCACGTCTTGACGGTGGCATGGCGGGCGATTGCTCAGCTGAGACGCAAGGGGCGCGGGTTCAGATTCCTGCTGCAGAAGAAATGCTTGCATGTTCTGTAAATATTTCTTCCGGGTCTGGGTGTTGTGGTATCATGGTACTTGTAGTTTCTGATACCCACGACACAAGGAATCCTAATGTGGGGTCATGACTATGTATGTGACTGTTGGATGTTATTTATTATTTATTTAATTTTATTTGTATTCTTGTTGTAATTTTTATTCTTATTCTCTTGGAAACCAGCTTACTCAATCTCGCCTATTTCGTTTCGTTCGCCTGTTTCGTTCAATGTTCCAAAGTGCCACATTATAGATACTATTACTAAGATACCTAATCAAATATTACCATATAAATGTTTACAAATTCTTATTAGGAAACTTTCCCGAGGGTCAAATTATGGAGCATGGCAAAGCTGAGGGCATTGATGAGAGAACTGCCAAAGATCGCTTCTCAAGCGAAGAAAAGAGGGCCTTGGATAGACTTCAGCAAGACATCTACCAGGAAATCAGACATGCTGCTGAGGCCCATAGACAGGTAATTTATAGTACTATTAAATAAAGAACACTATCATTGTGTATTGAAAAATTCCTCCATATTTCAACATACTTAAAGAAGCAGGTGGAAGCTAGTGACTAGATAAGATTTAATTACTTGTAACTAAGGTAATTTATACTCTGAGACACCTGTCTATGTAATACTATATCAGCACTTGTTATTGAACATCTTGCCAATATAGGTATGTGCAATCAGTTCCAAAATACTGATGGAATATAAAGACTTGTTGTAAACAAATGTTTGGTACAAAACAAATCAATCAGATAAAATCATTCTTAGTTTAAATCAGTCAAGACAACTCTTTGAGAGTACTTATAGTGAGTAAACAAAAGTAAAATAATTGGTTGAGTGAGCCAGATCTCTGGCAACTGGGCGATTTAGCATTGTATGTGTGCATTGAATATGTTTGTTAGAGCTTAACTTTTGTTACCGGTAATCCAATCTGTATGAAACTTAATAGGTATTGACCTAGTGCTATAAAGATTTGCTGGGAAGCATATGAGCTTAATTGATGAAGGGGAAGAAAAGCTATGGAGTTTCCAAGATGGTTTAAAAAAAAATTACAAATGTGTCGAAAGAGCAGAGGAAGTAACAATAAAAAAAGTTTAATTTAGAGAACTGGTTGTATACTGAGCTCCAGCTTGTTAGTTTTGATGTCTTCGTAGTTCAGATTAGACTGGATATAAGTATGGGGAAATCCGAACCAAAAGAGAAGTGGCAGGAAAGTTGCTTGGGGACCATTTGCTCTTTTTTGTGAAATCAATTTTAGCATATTAGTTTTTTTGGCCGAGCGTGAGTTGGCCATGAAAATGGGCGATCTTGCCAAAATATTTTTAGATGCTAGTCAACTTTACTTCTAAAGACCATTTCATTGCATCGGAAAAAAAATTGGTACAACAGATGTAGTTTGGATTATAAAACGGGTTTTTATCGCGTGAAAATACCTCGTATTTATTTATAATAAATAAATACTGTGAAATTTTCAATATAACACATATACATAAATATGTAATAATTTTCAACTCTACTGCTTACCGCTGATAGACGGACAGTGGAAGCTTAGTAATAAGGGTCCCGTTGGCACTCTTCAGGTAGGGAACCCTAAAAAACTGCTTTGTAAGAGACTTTCCTGAAATATAATATAATGGTATAGAATTAGTACCTTCTTATGACATGACAAATATTGGTTATTTACGAATTTTACGATCGAATCTTACCTATACTTCAGCCAAACTGGAGATACATTTATGTAAACAAACCGCCCATACTAGAACTTACTTTTTCATTACATGTTTACGGAACTTTTATTTAAGTAGTACTAAAAGTTAAATTAAGGTGTGTTAGTTAAATACTTTGTTGCGAGGTTTATTTACCTAAAACTACAGTGATTTCATCGTAATAACGAAATTACGCGACAGTATACAACATAAATTGTATCTCCAGGTAAGCTGAAGTATAGTGAGTACCTACTTAAAAGTAAAAATCTCGTCCAAAATGATTTCAGACTCGCAAGCACATGCGTGACTGGATCAAGCCAGGCATGTCAATGATCCAAATATGCGAGGAGCTGGAATCGACTGCGCGTCGTCTGATTGGAGAGGACGGGCTTAAAGCGGGACTGGCTTTCCCCACTGGCTGTAGCCGCAACCATTGTGCTGCCCATTACACACCTAATACAGGTAGTTAAGGATACTGACACCGTTGAGGATACTGGAACTCTACTGCCATCATCTTTGTTGACCCACCAATAGTTAGAATAATAATTAGACTGGTAATTGGAATTTTGAACTTCCTGCCTTTGTGTGGTTGATCTTCAGGAAAACCGGTGTTGACTGTCGCCGCCCCAAAGTCCGTCTATAAACGACGTATTTACCGGTATTAATTTAGTTTATTTATTATGTTTTATCAACGATTGTTACAATATTATATAAAATAAAGACATACTTCTCTGCTGAACTGGGAGTAAAGAAAAAGCATAGAATACGTCCAGCTGCTTCTCTCTGCTATATTTACAGTCTACATTAGTGACTAAACTTTTTACGTTAACAAGTTTCACAAAGAAAATCAAAATTGACATGGACAATGGAAACTAAGCGAAAAAAACGCTCTTTCTAGGCCCAAACTAAGCAAAACACACGTAGTCACAAGATTAAACTCTAATAAAAATTGGTCTCCTTCTAAAAACACATAATATTCGCAGGTGACACAACAGTACTGGAATATGATGACGTTGTGAAGATCGACTTTGGTACTCACATCAACGGCAGGATCATTGACTGTGCATTCACGCTGCACTTCAACCCGCGGTACGAGCCGCTGGTGAAGGGCGTGCAAGAGGCGACGGAAGCCGGCATCAAGGCTTCTGGGGTAGATGTGAGGCTTTGCGACGTCGGGGCTGCTGTCCAAGAGGTGATGGAATTCCATTACAGTTTAGTTCAAACACTGAGCAATTAGTGGTTTAATGTTACTGACCCCGCCTTCCTATCGTAATGTCGTAGGTTCGAAATCGAAATCGACCGATTGAAACTGTGCCAATGAATTTATCCAATGGTGAACGAAATCATTGTGAGGAAAACTACAGGTCGTTTTCGTCACAAAAGTTTAAAAATGTTTAAAGACTTTAGAGACTCTTTAAGGTGAATTTTAATTCTTTTACCACACTGATTCGAAATAACTAGTGACATGAACAGTTGTGAGTCAAAATCCACCAGCCATTAACTGATCGAAAAATATTATGTATAACAATTATTTTTCATATCTCTTACAGGTGATGGAATCACATGAAGTCGAGTTAGACGGCCAAACTTATCAAGTCAAGCCTATTCGCAATCTAAACGGCCATTCTATCGGCCCGTATAGTAAGCACGATTTATTTATTCTATTAAACATTTACAATTTTAGAAAATATTATTCTTCAGAAAACAAATTTCAAAGTTTTCCATAAACAAACCATTTGCAGTTGGATAGGTTGTTCATCATGCAATGGCAATGAAGTATTGCATAATAAAACGTTGACAACCAAGAACTAGTCGACTATATTTAAAAAATAAATAAATAACAGCCAACAGTCACATACATAGTCCTGATCCCAAACTAGGATTCCCTGTGTTGTGGGTATCAGAAACTACGAGTACCACGGTACCTTGGTACCATTGAACATTTTATAAAAACAGTAAATTTTATAACGGTATAACTACGATCCCGATCGCTGCAAGTCTGTAACGCGTTCGGGAAAATGAAAAGGTACGCGATTAGTCCCGTAATATTGTGAGCTATAATAATAATTATTTTAGGGATCCACGCCGGTAAGACGGTGCCGATCGTGAAGGGCGGCGAGACGACGCGCATGGAGGAGAACGAGTTCTACGCGATCGAGACGTTCGGCTCCACCGGCCGCGGACAGGTGCATGACGACATGGACTGCTCACACTACATGAAGAACTTCGACCAGCAGTTTGTTCCGTTGAGGTGATGTACACAACACAATCTTTGATTTCCCTATTCTTAAAATCCTTCTCCCTAATGGGCCTTCATTCACCTCATATAGGGTCAGCATGTTTTCCTCTTTCACGCAATCAATTCATCGACTTCTATGACAAAATCTATTCTAAATTAGCATCAGTCTTACTAACAAGTAGCCAAAGTACCTGGGGATATTTTATATTTGTAGATTTTTGCACCCTACTCAGTGTATTTTGCCCCATAAATCCAATTCAATGCATATAAACCTACGACCTATAAGACCTCTATAAACTGATATTTCTGTCCCCCAGACTGCAATCATCGAAGCAGCTGCTGAATACGATCAACAAGAATTTCGGTACGCTCGCCTTCTGCAAGCGGTGGCTGGAGCGCGCCGGCGCGTCGCGCTACGCCATGGCTCTCAAGGACCTGTGCGACAAGGGCGTGGTGGACGCCTACCCTCCGCTCTGCGACATCAAGGGCTGTTACACGGCGCAGTTCGAACACACCATCCTCCTGCGACCCACTTGCAAGGAAGTTGTCTCGCGCGGCGATGACTACTAGATGTCGATAACTACTAGATCCGGCTTAAAAAGCCCCTATTTTGATGTTTTTTGGTGATTGATTTATCAAACTTTTCTTTGTAAGTTGCTGTTTGATTGTTGTATTTGCATTTTACGCGTTAATATAAGATGTTCCTACACGGATAATATTTTAACACTGTCAACCAGGAGAAAATTTTAATAAAACGGACCGTGTAAGTGCATTATTCAAGGTAACATAAGTCAATTTCTTTTTGTTGTACTTTTTCTATTAATTTCTATAGAAATATAGCGCTTTTATTTTATTAAGTTTTACTTTATATCCGAATGGTTGCAATACATTCTCATATTATGAACTAACGCATTGTTTGTTTACTAATTTCGTGTTATTGAAATGCATAATTTTAAGTATTCAAGCAATAGTGTCAGGACCAGCCTTATTTTTTAAATAAACTTACTAAACCAAATCTAGTTTTATTTCTAATTTTTTATCTGCTCCTGCGACTAGAACGTATGGCTCATCCCAGCTGGGCCACAAAAAAACTGGAAAACCGCTATGATTAGTGGCTCAGCTGTAACAAAGTTGTTACAGCTGAACCACCTGGGACGTTATTCACGATGACCAAACAAAACGAGACGCGGGAAAACGTGTGGAATTACCGTGTTATCGTATTCTGCATGACAATGTCAGATTTCATAAACGACAGGGATCTCTAAAACGAAACGAGGTAGCGAAAATGTGATTACTCGTAGAGGTAATCAGTGGTTTGTTAGTTTTCAACCTTGCGTTGCTGTATGCCGTTGCGAGACTGACAAACTCCCGAGATTATAGCGGCATACTGAAACAGTTAGTTTTTTTGTGTCCCAGCTGGGATCAGCCACTCAACTAGAGCTAGGTATTATAATATTGATGTATAAGGAAAAGGGTTGATATTTCTAAGCACACCTTTAGGATAGTTTTCCCAAAACAAGTATTTATTTAAATAATAAATAAATAACAACCAAGAGTCACAACATAGTCCTGATCCCACACTAGGATTGCCTGTGTCGTGGTTCATCAGAAACTACGAGTACCATGGTACCACCACACCCAGACCCGGAAGAAATAATTACAGAACATGCAAACATTTCTTCCGCAGCGGGAATAAAACCCGCGCCTCTTGCCTCTCTGCCGAGCAATCGCCCGCCACGCCACCGAGGGTGTCGTGAAAAGAGGAAAAGCAGATCAAATACTGTAGATAGTCATTTCAGACAAAGGAAACTTTATATTATTTTAAAATAGCAAAACTGCATCTAAATATTAATAACTAGCTGTGCTCCGCGGTTTCACCCGCGTTTTTCTCACAGGCGGCCAGCAAGCGCGGCCTCCTCGTCTCGCCCGCCGCCGCGCCGCCAGCAGCGTCTCGTCTTGCTTGCATCAAGCGCGCGTGGATTTCCTTAGCAGAGTTATTTTAGAAATGTATTTATTATACTCTTCAAAGATCTTATACTCACAATCATCAACAAATATATTTCAAAAAGATTATTACAGGATTTTGTGTTGATAAAAACTCTATGGCCCATAACTCATTAATAGGTACCAACTCTTAACATCTTACACACGTGATAACTTTTAAACGAAATATCCGATTGAGATGAAACAAAAAGTATTTTACTTCTACATAAATACTCTTGATAACATAATGCTTAATTTCGATAAAGATTAATATTACGATACATATTTAACGTAGTTTTTTTTCTTCAGACGATTTAATAATTATTTTGAACACAAAATCGATTATTGTGATTAAACCATGATAGCTAGATATATGTTCTCGCGGACTTTTTTGTAGGTCTTAATGGGATCTACAAAGCCGTAGTACATCATTTTGTTCTATTGTCAATAGTTTTTGCAGCGCACGCAAAAATAGGTTTTCAATTTTACACCTTGTGTTACAAAATAGCAATTTTATTACGGATCCCTAATTTTGAAAAAAATAAAACATAGCCTATAGCCTTCCTCGATAAATGGACTACCCAACACTGAAAGAATCATTCAAATCGGACCAGTAGTTCCAGAGATTAGCGCGTTCAAACAAACAAACAAACAAACTCTGCAGCTTTATAATATTAGTATAGATATGCTTACCACACCCGGGAATCAAACCAACTAAAATACGATTAATTAACATTCTGTACCTACTTATATGGCACTAATAAATAGGGTCAGTTAATCAAGCCACATACCGTTATTCCAACATTTTTATTTTTAGGAAAACTATTATTACTATCGCAAATATTAACGATTACAATCATAATTAAGTATGTATGTATTACATAATATAGATACAAAATCTTTCGCCAATAACGTGACCATAAAAATGTATAAAACTGCATTGACATTTACTATAATTCTATAAAGTCACTAGCAATTTACATACATAATTTAAGTAATTTTTGTTTTCACTACAAATTCCTATTCACAATGTAACAATTAAAATGAACTACATACTCAAACATCATCAACTATACATTCGACAATCCAGTTTCTATTATAGTCTACTCTACAATATGACCTACATTAAAGGCCTCTTGTTCGATTTTTGTGAATTTACTGTTTGTACATGTTATAATTTAGGAACAAAATAATACACAAATAATTTCAAAGAGAATTCACTAGATAGTTACGAAATATTCTAACTAACAAAAGCAAAAAACTTCTGATTGTAACATCCTGGACTGAAATATTAAGATTTAATAACAAGATGTTATACTTAATTAATTGGCGACTTATGATATAAAATACATACATAAATAATTCCATTATGTTTTCCATACCTACCAAAGCAAACCGATAATTATTATAAGTAACGGTAATTTCACCAGTTTTGTCACTGTCGTCGATTGACTAGACAAAATTTCAATTGATGTAAAGTATTTTAAGTATATTGCCATAGATCGCTCCTAAATAAGTTAGCAAGTAGCACCTAAAACTAGAACACATACAAATAGATATTAAATATACGTACATGTTTTATACTAATATGATGAATTCCAAACTTTCATTCATAATACAAAATAATATCATATAAAGCGCAATTTTTCACAAAATCAAATTAATCCGGCGCACATGCGAAACAAAAAATAATGTACTTTAAAATATTGTTAAACCTGATCACTGACAAAATAACTGATTACAATACGATGTCTTATACCAAACTGGTAAAGTATCACAGAAATTAACCATACCTAGCTAAACTATGACATTTTCACATACAAAGTTTACTAAGAACATGAGGATTTGGTCAAGGTTCACTAAATTATTAGAAGTACTATATTAATCACGATAATAAAATTAAGGAAGATATCAATTGAAAATACTCAGGTAACAAACAAAGCTTACCTATACTATACACACAAGACAATATTTTAGGCCCTTGAATTTGTTCAAGAGTTTAATTACCCATTCCTCCTGTCCTACTATGAAAATGTTGGATGTATTTGAATAGATGTGACATCAATAGTTAAATATCATCCAAACTAAACAACCATTATTACAAATATTGCCATTTAAATAACTAGAACTGGTGATGCTAATCAGAAGGCATCATTTAAAATTCTTAGATGTGTTTACCAGTTACTTCAGTAGTTGAAGGCGTTACAGACTTTAAGATAAGCTATTCTTCTATATAATCTTAGAGTGGAACATTAGTTGATGGCGGCCTCTTGTTCTTCACCGTTGGCGGTGTTGACAGCGGTGTAAGGCCAACTGTAGATGGACTGCAGCGGAACATGCAGTAACTCCACCAAGTATCGATAGTTTGGCTCTGGAACAGAAGACATTCAATTAAATTAAAAGTGTACCTTTGTGGTGAAGCATGAAGCAAACGGAAACAATAAGCAAAATAATTGTATGTATGTTTGTTATACCATCAATTTCACACATCAGATAATTTATCAACTCACCATTTTCGGGATTGATATATCCCCTGCGTACCAAGAAATCAATAAGAACGGGGGCACTGGTGGTCTTGAATTGTGGCGACAGGGCTCTTTGAATGCATTCATCAGCAGTTAGTAACTCAAAACTCTCCACTTCTCCATCTGCATTCTGAGGCACAAAGTCAAGTGGTAGTTCCAAATCGTATACATATTCAGTGTTCGGAAAGAGGCCCCTCTCACTCTCGAAATAGAAGCTGTGAAATAAATTGTCAAATATTATCTGTTGTATTGGATTGATTTTATCTTCTAATAACCTTGAACTTGATCTGTGTGCAAATAGATCATAAATTTTATTAAGTAAACATTGGTAATTGAGTTGGGTCAAACTACTACCAGTTTAAGTCTAAAAAACTGAAGTATGTTTACCTGACACAGCCAGCTGGGACCAGCTTTTTGGCTAGTTCTCCTTGAACGGAAGCCTCTTCAGCTGCTTCCTTAATGCAAGTCTCAAGGATGCCGTAACCAACTGCTAGGCCACCACTCACAAAGCAGTCCCATTTTCCTGAATCAAACAGTTTATTCTTAATCATTCAATATGTAATTGCAATGTGGGATAAACTTTACTAATCTGTTTAATTAACTTCATTGACATCATCAAAAACCCTAAACAAATCCTCTGCTACACATATATACCTTTGCAGTATATTTCCAAGAATGCCATGGCTTTTACAATATTATTTATTTGGATTTATAGTTTATATTAGTTTATATACAACGTGTAACATAATGTCCCTATAAGCCCGAAACGGGGGTGTTCTATACGTCATTGCGAACAACGTTTGTTCAACGACTTTTAAAATTTCAAAGGTTTTCATTCATGAAATGTCTCTTAAACTTTGCTCCAATACGTAACTTGACACAACATGAGGCATCCCTATTTACAGCTGTTTTTTGACCTTTAAGTGTGAACTCTAGATGAAACAGGTAACAGAACAGACACCATTAGTAAAATGCCTACCTACTTACCTAAAAACGAGGTGGCTTAATAAGTAATTTCTATTTTTTTTGAAGGCCTAGTGGTACCTTGGTATTTATTGGTAATTAAAATGTAAGGTCACATCACGACTAAAATCCCTAGGCACCGTAAACATCCTTTCAGATCTCTTTGTTAAGTACCTAGTATAGGAGATAGGTACCTTACCTACTCAATTTTGTATCTACCTACTCGGGCCTTAAAAGCATCTTGAGTAGGTAACAAGAAGTATGAGAAGAGGTCTACCGTGCCTGAGGATAAAGCCGTGACCCTATTCCACTTTAGTTTTTCCAACGATGTATTATTCCAATATTCATTGGAGCATTTTTCAATGCAATTTTGTACCTACCTACTTGGGCACTAAAGTCAAAGGTTGTGACTTATCTGTCTTACTAATCTTCATTTTCATCGTGAACAGCCTATTTGTCATTGGTTGCATTGAAACAATAACAACAACTAGTGGGATGACACCTCGCCCTAATTGGCTGTCGGTGCCTTTGCTAAATTCAAAATCCGCAACCGTCAACCGACACCGCACCGCAAGCGTTTGTTTAATAAAATCAAATTGGTTCCGTAGGTTTATTTGTTTTTACTTTTCTTGATTGAACTACGTAATTGTTGGTAGGTTATTATGTAAGTAGGTAGTAGCAAATGGGGATGGAGCACATGGTAGCATATTGGTATGAACCCCGCCTTCCCATACTTAAGTCGTGAGTTCGAATCTATGGATTTTTCGATTCGAAATTTATGTGTGCAATATCAATGCTCTCAAACGGTGAAGGAAAACCTCGTGAGGAAACCAGGCATGTCATAGACGTGTGTCAAAGTGTACGAAAGGAACCTTCAAGGTGCACTCTAATCCTTCCACCACACTGGTTCAAAAGAGCTAGCGACACGGACACGACGACAGTAGTAGTAGTAGTAGTAGTAGTAGTAGTAGTAGTAGTAGTAGATGTATGGTGAAGTTTTTTTCCTTTTTTTTCCCAATCGGTATTTAGTGGGTTACCCCAGACAAGGAACCCTAAAAATTCGGCTTTCGGCAATAGGTACCTACTTTTGGTCGCAAAACAGATCGGTTTTTATCAGTCGCAATTAGCATTCGTTCCTTGCAACAACTGCAACAAGCAATCTCTCGGTTCGCGTAACTAATTAACGATACGATGTCGGCTTTGTACTCAAACGGTGAGTATTATGATATGGTGTTGTGTGTGTGTGTTGGAGCAGCACCAAATAATTAATAGCTTAGTAGCGGCGCGTCAGCTCTACAGAGAGCGTTATCCAGGGCGGCCATTGCCATCTTACGGGCTATTTTCTGGGATTGGTAAACCGTCTTCTCTCGACGGGATCTTTCCACCGGCGCACCAGTGAGGGAAGACCGGGAATTCGGTGGTGTGTTGTACCTACTTCCCTTTGATGGATACCGAGTACCTACTGTGTGTGTCAACAGTGATAAAATTCAGTGATAGGTAGGTATGATGATAGGTACCTAACCTATCACCCTACCTAGTAGGTACCCCATTAGTACCTAGCTTACTAATAAAAAATGACAAAAATAATTTTGTGATTGTGAATGTGAATGTGTACCAGTAATACCAACCTAGGTACCTACATACCTACCTAATACCTACCATGTCAATTAGCCGTGTTCCGAGCCAACCAAGAAGAAGGGAGAAAAGGTATAACTTAACTTTTCCTGTACCTAGGTCCTTAGGTAACTACCTAGGTAGATGTAGGTAGGTAGTTGTTTTTTTATGTGTGAAAGATATCGTGATTTTAATCTTCGACTTTAATTTCTACGTAGAATTAAAAAAATTGCAAATTCTTACGAAAACTTTGGTGATTACACCTAGGTACTTTTTGAAACTTGCCGCGCGTTCAATTGTCTGCGTATGTGTGGGTCCGACGCGATAGGAGGGTGCGCGTGTGTTTGTTACCTACGCAAATGGTAAACAAACACATAGGGTTGTCACAAATTTCTCATGAAATAATTTGTTTTTAATTGTATTGGAATTTCAAATATGATGTATTGAACTTTTGCACACGTCAATGTATTCAAGTGCTCGGTCTGAATACACCCCTTTCGGGCTTATAGGGACATTATGTTACACGTTGTATATATATTTTTTCTTTGGATGCAGGGCCATCCTGAATTTGCTTCCAGGTTTGTAGCGATTATACCGAATCCTTTACACCCCATGCTTTGCCACTTCAACTTAGTCTATATTGGTTTTAGATTTCTATACACTTACATACTATAAAATTATGGTTTTATTTATTTACCTGGCCAAGTTTGTTTAGTAAAGCTTCTCTGTTGCAACCAGATACAGAGACCTTTAGTTGGATGGTTCAGATACCCAGAAACACTGACCCCATAGCTTCGGATACCAAATAAGCAAATAGCACTTCTTTCCATTTCCAATAAACTCTCATGGTAAAATGGTGCACTTACTTCAAAACACTAAAATATCAAAGAAAAGTTTAGTAAAGAAAACATAATAAATAAGAAACAAACAAAAGTAATGTTAGAAACAACAAAATCAACAACTGAAACTGTCACAAATTAATATATAAATAGATAACATCATAAATAAAATCACCTCATCTCGCCAACCCTTAAGTGCACATATTTCATTTTCTTTTCTCAGTTTTTGGAGAATATCAGCCACTTTTAGTGTTCGCTCTTTATAGTCTCTGAAGGCAGGGTTAAGTTCAACATACTTTCCTGCCGTCCTAAACACCTGGAATTGATGAATTTCAATTAATTGATCAAGTATTTTATATTTGAACAGGCCCTTTATAATGTAACTTTGATGTCCACCCACTATGTAATTTGAACATCAAAACAAACTTTAGTTGCCAAATATCCATACAAAATTCACATAGTGAAGTTCATACTGACATTATTGGATGGACATCAAAAATACATAATATAGGGATAGGTCCAATAATATTGTTCTATATTACATGTTTAGGTTCTGTCATTACCATGATTACTTCATTAAACACTAGCTTTCGCTTGCATGATATCCAGACAAAAAGTAGCCTATTCGTTATTTCAGCACACACACTACGTATATTCCAAGTTTCATTCAAATCTGTTCAGCCGTTACGGCGTGATTAAGGCACAAACATACATCGTCACATCCACACTTCCTTACAAACTTTAGCATTTTTATTATTAGTGGGATATAATAAGAACCTCTATCAATAAGTACTGTTTTAGAATAAATAATAGTGCAAAACAAGGAAACAAAGTTTCGAAATTTTTTTTATTATTGACTTATTTAATAATTGCAGTAATAGCAGTTGAAAAAGGAATGCTTGGCACTATGCTTCTGATAAACTATCAACTCATGAGATAATTTTAGGTATATTACTGTAGGTGTACACGTATTTAAATTTTTACATACATTATGTAAATTTCTACTTCAAGATAAAGTTTTTCGGCTAATTAGTGCAGGAGCTTACCTCAGGAAATCTTTGCAGATGCTTCATGACATCAGGGCGAATCAAACCTACCTGGTGCCCTGCTACTATAAATGGTTTACATGTTCCCTGATGTATGCCTAGAAGTAAAGATAACAAGTAAAACTGACTAATATATTTCCATTAGAAGGAAATTATCAAAATCGTGTTGACATACCTGCTAAATAAAAACAGTTGAATTTTCTAGCTAACTTTAACAGATCCGAAATATTATTCTGCGCCGCCACGTTCATATCTTTCATAATTTTATTCCATGCAAGAAAACACCTTAAACCTGTGATTTACACAAAAATGTACTGAAAATGCGAAATTGAGAATGTTGTTGAATTCGATTTCATCCACAGACTAAAACTGAAAACTCCACTAAGTCTATGACTCATTCATTCCATTCCACCCTTTCCACCTCTCCAAAAAAGAAACCATGGTGTCTCTGCCATCTAGGGACGTTATTCACGATGACCAAACAAAACGAGACGCGGGAAAACGTGTGGAATTACCGTGTTATCGTATTCTGTATGATGTTGATGTGACAATGTCAGATTTCATAAACGAGAGTAGGCGCGAGACGAGGCTCGTTTTGAATTGTCAAAATTACATGCTTCAATATTGCGTGTTTTGCTAAAACGAGGTTGTGTTTTTACTAATTATGTAAATAAATTAGTCTTCTTTAGACTATTTAATAGCAGAATAGATTATTTGTATAATAAATAATATAATCCAGGTACCAGTGAATAATATCCCTAATAAATGATGTGGTAAATAAGTGAAATAACCTAACCCTAGTGTACAGAATATTATTCACCCGGAGCCCTAGTGCACAAAAGGAGCTTTTGAGGCGGACTTTGAATCTTTTCACCACACAGGGTTCGAAAGAACTAGGGGCTAGTAGTAGTTGTAGTAGGTACTAACCTAACTAATAGCTCTTTTATTGTGAATGCAAAAGTTTGTGAAGATGTGACGATGCTTGTGCCTCATAATTTACTTCTAAATGGCTGCACGGATTGAGTGAAACTTGGGATATACATAGTATGTGTGCTGGAATAACATTTAAGCTACTTTTTATCTTGGTAATAGGCGAGCGAAGCCGCAGGCGGCAGGTAGTAATTAATAAGTTAAAGAAAATTGAGTATTGAGTATTTTTGTGTTTTACATGGTTTTAATGCATTTATTTAACATAATAGTCATGAGCTGCCCCTCCTAATGTAGCACATGAGTAGGTATGCCTTTTATTTTTAGGCCACTGTTGCAAATCTGAAACGAAGCAGAAATCATTGTTATTGTTTTTATAAGTACATACTTTCATGTTTTTGGAAATAAAGATTATATTTTACTAATATAATGAAAGTGAAAGTTTTTTCAAAGAATCTAATAAAATTAATTTATTTTAGTTCGCTGATGCTCTCATTGACCTCACAAATACTGTTATGTATATACAACGTGTAACATAATGTCCCTATAAGCCCGAAAGGGGTGTATTCAGACCGAGCACTTGAATACATTGACGTGTGCAAAAGTTCAATACATCATATTTGAAATTCCAATACAATTAAAAACAAATTATTTCATGAGAAATTTGTGACAACCCTATGTGTTTGTTTACCATTTGCGTAGGTAACAAACACACGCGCACCCTCCTATCGCGTCGGACCCACACATACGCAGACAATTGAACGCGCGGCAAGTTTCAAAAAGTACCTAGGTGTAATCACCAAAGTTTTCGTAAGAATTTGCAATTTTTTTAATTCTACGTAGAAATTAAAGTCGAAGATTAAAATCACGATATCTTTCACACATAAAAAAACAACTACCTACCTACATCTACCTAGGTAGTTACCTAAGGACCTAGGTACAGGAAAAGTTAAGTTATACCTTTTCTCCCTTCTTCTTGGTTGGCTCGGAACACGGCTAATTGACATGGTAGGTATTAGGTAGGTATGTAGGTACCTAGGTTGGGATTACTGGTACACATTCACATTCACAATCACAAAATTATTTTTGTCATTTTTTATTAGTAAGCTAGGTACTAATGGGGTACCTACTAGGTAGGGTGATAGGTTAGGTACCTATCATCATACCTACCTATCACTGAATTTTATCACTGTTGACACACACAGTAGGTACTCGGTATCCATCAAAGGGAAGTAGGTACAACACACCACCGAATTCCCGGTCTTCCCTCACTGGTGCGCCGGTGGAAAGATCCCGTCGAGAGAAGACGGTTCACCAATCCCAGAAAATAGCCCGTAAGATGGCAATGGCCGCCCTGGATAACGCTCTCTGTAGAGCTGACGCGCCGCTACTAAGCTATTAATTATTTGGTGCTGCTCCAACACACACACACAACACCATATCATAATACTCACCGTTTGAGTACAAAGCCGACATCGTATCGTTAATTAGTTACGCGAACCGAGAGATTGCTTGTTGCAGTTGTTGCAAGGAACGAATGCTAATTGCGACTGATATAAACCGATCTGTTTTGCGACCAAAAGTAGGTACCTATTGCCGAAAGCCGAATTTTTAGGGTTCCTTGTCTGGGGTAACCCACTAAATACCGATTGGGAAAAAAAAGGAAAAAAACTTCACCATACATCTACTACTACTACTACTACTACTGTCGTCGTGTCCGTGTCGCTAGCTCTTTTGAACCAGTGTGGTGGAAGGATTAGAGTGCACCTTGAAGGTTCCTTTCGTACACTTTGACACACGTCTATGACATGCCTGGTTTCCTCACGAGGTTTTCCTTCACCGTTTGAGAGCATTGATATTGCACACATAAATTTCGAATCGAAAAATCCATAGATTCGAACTCACGACTTAAGGATGGGAAGGCGGGGTTCATACCAATATGCTACCATGTGCTCCATCCCCATTTGCTACTAGGTACCTACCTACTTACATAATAACCTACCAACAATTACGTAGTTCAGTCAAGAAAAGTAAAAAACAAATAAACCTACGGAACCAATTTGATTTTATTAAACAAACGCTTGCGGTGCGGTGTCGGTTGACGGTTGCGGATTTTGAATTTAGCAAAGGCACCGACAGCCAATTAGGGCGAGGTGCCATCCCACTAGTTGTTGTTGTTGTTTCAATGCAACCAATGACAAATAGGCTGTTCACGATGAAAATGAAGATTAGTAAGACAGATAAGTCACAACCTTTGATTTTAGTGCCCAAGTAGGTAGGTACAAAATTGCATTGAAAAATGCTCCAATGAATATTGGAATAATACATCGTTGGAAAAACTAAAGTGGAATAGGGTCACGGCTTTATCCTCAGGCACGGTAGACCTCTTCTCATACTTCTTGTTACCTACTCAAGATGCTTTTAAGGCCCGAGTAGGTAGGTACAAAATTGAGTAGGTATCACGGCTTTATCCTCAGGCACGGTAGACATCCTCTCATACTCCTTGGCACCCACTGAGGATACCTTTAAGGCCCGAGTAGGTAGATACAAAATTGAGTAGGTAAGGTACCTATCTCCTATACTAGGTACTTAACAAAGAGATCTGAAAGGATGTTTACGGTGCCTAGGGATTTTAGTCGTGATGTGACCTTACATTTTAATTACCAATAAATACCAAGGTACCACTAGGCCTTCAAAAAAAAATAGAAAAAGTCTTATTAAGCCACCTCGTTATTAGGTAAGTAGGTAGGCATTTTACTAATGGTGTCTGTTCTGTTACCTGTTTCATCTAGAGTTCACACTTAAAGGTCAAAAAACAGCTGTAAATAGGGATGCCTCATGTTGTGTCAAGTTACGTATTGGAGCAAAGTTTAAGAGACATTTCATGAATGAAAACCTTTGAAATTTTAAAAGTCGTTGAACAAACGTTGTTCGCAATGACGTATAGAACACCCCCGTTTCGGGCTTATAGGGACATTATGTTACACGTTGTATATAATACCTACTAAAATAAATAGTTGATTAAAATATTACCCTTGTTTGATTTAATTCCTCTCTTGTTCGGAGGTAGGAAATTTGATGTAGGTTGGCATCATTCAAGGCATTCACCGCTTACTCTATGCAGAGGCTTACAGGTGCTAACCAAAAGTTTCCCACTGGCTTTTGATAGCTACTGGTGATCAGGAAATTGAGGGTTGTAAGTATCTGGAAAAATACAGTAAATATAGTAGGTTTCAGTCTAACCTAATACCTAACCTAGGTACCATTTTATTATTGTTCAATAAATTAAGTTTATTGACCGCAAGTGGCATTGCGAGCTGAGTGCCTCCGTGCTTCGGAGGGCACGTTACATTGTCGGCCCCGGCTTTTAAGTCGTTAAGCCATGACGGAGGCCTTTAGGCGGCCTAAAAACTCCGTCACTAGAGTTGGCCACTAGCTCATACGAACATACATACCATACATAATAGGTATCTATTTACTTACTTATTCATATCAAGTGCCTATCAAGAAAAAGCAGGCAATTTGTGGTACAGTACGGTCAACGGATCTAGGCACTCGTGAAGTTAGCCGTTTCGAGCAGTAGACAGTATGAAAAAACTTCACTGCGCATGTCAAACTGCTAACTTCACGAGTGTCAAGATCCGTTGACTGTACTGTACTCGCAGTTTCTGATACCCAAGACACATAATCCTAGTGTCCCTCTGTATTGTGGGTCATGTTTGTATGTGAATTTAGAGAGTTCTATATTTAAAAAAATCAACATTTTTTATGACACAATTTTCCCAAATTGAACCATGTAGGCTCAGACCAAATAAAAAGAAAAGACCCCGCGCCGCGAACAACAAAAGTGAAGCCGCCATTTTATCTATGTGTGTGGTTTTGTTCTATATTAAAAAAAATCAACATTTTTTATGACACAATTTTCCCAAATTGAACCATGTAGGCTCAGACCAAATAAAAAGAAAAGACCCCGCGCCGCGAACAACAAAAGTGAAGCCGCCATTTTATCTATGTGTGTGGTTTTAAGGTTTTAAGGTTGTGTGTTCCAAGTAACCTAAATTCACAGTATAATAATTAAGAAACGATGCTATTTGAAGCACTTACAAGTGAAAAGTGATTCCGTGAGACTTTTTATGTGATTTGCTGCTGTTTTTACAAGTTTACACTACACAGGAAGGCATAATTCTATTTTTAAGACTCGTGACGTACTTAGAGCGATGAGCATGGTTTTAGTGTAGGTGTGTGCGTGAGCGTGTATGTTTACTTGCAGGAGTACGGTTTTGTGTGGCTTCACTTTTGTTGTTCGCGGCGCGGCGTCTACTCTTTTTATTTGGTCTGAGCATAAGTAGTAGTAGTAGTAGTAGTAAGTAGTTGTGTTTTATAGTAAACAAAACATACCTGATTAAATCAGCTGGAAGAAGGTGTGGTTGTTCACGAGTTTCCTGAAATAAGATATAATATCTGATGAGTTTCAAATATAATAAAGTAAACAAACTATATCTCAGTCTTATTAATCATAGGTTTGGATTAGTTTGGAATTGTTTGTTTGCTTCTATTCTAAGGACAAGTCAGTCTTTTTTAAATCTTAATTAGTATGATGGATCACTAGAGTCTCTTCCTCGTGAGCTCCTCCTCCTCCTGGCTCATCTGCACAGGCAGCAGCGCGCGGATCTGGCACAATCCCACCTACAACTTCGCACCTCCAACTTAGTCTTACGTATATTCTTGATCTAAATAGGAATGATGGCTCACCAGAGTCTCTTCCTCATGAGCTCCTCCTCCTCCTAGCTCATCTGCACAGGCAGCAGTGCGCGGATCTGGCACAATCCCACCTACAACTTCGCACCTCCAACTTAGTCTTACGTATATTCTTGATCTAAATCGGAATGATGGCTCACTAGAGTCTCTTCCTCATGAGCTCCTCCTCCTCCTGGCTCATCTGCACAGGCAGCAGCGCGCGGATCTGGCTCAGCCCCACCCACATCTCCGCTACATCCAGCTTCGTCTTCGCGTTTATCACATAAGTCTTCTCGAGAGCACGGATCAGTCCGCCAACAGCGTCGTACTGACGGACTAGGAGACTGGAAGGAAGAAATATATTATTATTATCATTAGGAGTCTGTAATATATCTGCCAGTTTCATCATGTTACATGAATTAACATATAAATAGTGTAAAACATAAATGGCAACGAAGATACATTTTTTTTTGTTTGGTACCTGGAACAGAGATGTGAGTAAAATTACCTGAACATTTCTCTGACGAGTTTGGGCGTCTCGATCTGCGACTCCTCGGCCCAACTGACAATAGTGCCGATCAGGACTTTACGGAACTTCTCTTCTGGAGTCTTCTTTGCCGGTTCTTCTATGGCCTGTAGGTACAATAAATAAATAAATAGCACCCAACAGTCACATACATAGTCCTGACCCCACATTAGGATTCCCTGTGTCGTGGGTATCAGAAACTACGAGTACCATGCTACCACAACACCCAGACCCGGAACAAATATTTACAGATCATGCAATTTCTTCCGCAGCGGAAATCGAACCCGCGCCTCTTGCGCCTCTGCCAAGTAATCGCCCGCCACGCCACCGAGGCCGTCAAATTATTATAAGACACTTTTATAATAAAAATTACTGTAGATTCTAGTTTTTTTTTTTTGCACTAGTACTGAACCTTTCGTGTGCGGATCCAACTCGCACTTGACATTTTTTTTTTAATAATACTTTCACTTATTCTAGTTCTCTTTCAACTATAATTAACCTTTCACACCTTCAACTCTTTCTAGTTCTAAAGACTTTCGCTCCATAGATAAATGTTTTCCAAGAAATTCCAAATGTTATTTACGTTATGATTAGTAATAGTTACCTCAGACAGTGGCTCTTGCAGAGCGTTGAGAGACACATGCACCATGAGGCTCTCGTGGATCTCGTTCATCCTGACGATGAGCTCCTCGCCACAAGGACAATTCTCCTTCCAAGATTCTTCTTCCTGGTCCATGTGCTTGAAGCCTGTAAAAACATCACAATTACCTAGTAGATTTCGTAAAAGGCCTAACCTCATACTCAAACGCATCTCAAAATTGAGCACGTCTCAAATGACGATTTTTTGACAGATTATCATCAGAAACTGTCAAAAAACCGTGAGTTGAGACGTGCTCAACTCTGAGTCGCGTTTGAGTATTCGGGGGTAAGACAAGTAGGTATATAGTTGAGCTCGAGGCTTAGGACAAGTATATAGTCAAGTTTACTCCTTTTACTCCATTTACTCTTTTCTAAACTAGTAACACCTACCAGGTAGGTCCTAACTATTACTCAATTAACCTTTTGTTAGGGTTTCTAAAATGTATAGCGAATTATGTATGTTGTTTTACCATTATAATTATATAAAAATCGAAGAACTATTATTTAGTAACTATTATTAGTGTAACAGTTTTATAAAATATATAAAACTGTTACACTCAAAACTTAAGTAGGTATCATGCTTCTTCCTCAGAATGTCCTTCCAAACTCATATCTCGTTACAAGTTTCAAAAAATAGCTCCCCGATTTGGTGGCAAAACGCTTATCCAATCACAGCCCGAGCGGCTCTGTGATTGGCTAGCGTCATTGTTGCAAAACTTCAGACCAATCGTGGGGCTTAACAATAGAAGTGTAAATTAAAAAAATACAATAAAAATGAATTAATCCTACTGATATAAGCTACCCATAATTTAAAATATCAATTATGCCAATCAAATACTTATTATATACATACCTAATATAAAACAACCTTGTCCTCGTGGTGTTAATCACCGGAAATGACATCTTATAAATACAATTGAAAAACTTTCCTACATTAAAATAATAGTTCTTCGATTTTTATATAATTATAATGGTAAAACAACATACATAATTCGCTATACATTTTAGAAACCCTAACACTTTGAATTTATAATAAAAGCGTCCATTTTAATTGCGGGTTCCTATCAGACGGAATAGGAAAAAATAAGACAACGATGTTTTTATGAAACAAAGTATTAATAATCAGTCTTTTATAAATAAACTATATAATATCTACTAAAAAACAGCATAGAAAATCACAATCTTTTAAACAAATTTTTAACCGTATTCTGGTAATAATTTATAGAAACTACTCAAAATAAAATTAGTCTTAAAAAAAAAACAGGAATACAAATATCTACGAATATTTAATTTTATCTACATAATCATTATAGGAACTATCTTATTTTTTTTTTAGTGTAAAGTTCCGTAAATTAATATCCTGATTTTAGATGTTAGTTAAATTAATATAAAAGTCAATTTATGATTTTAATGTAAGTCACTGAACGACTACCGGTACGACATCGCCGCCATCTTGTTGTTTACGAAGGATTTGTATAAAAGCGCTGAGCCTGTCGTATCGGGCGGCATTCCTCCGTTGGCTTTGCGTGTTTCGACATCGTGCTGATAACTTGTGTTTGAGTAAGTACCTATATCGTATTAATACATTAGTGTTCTGTGGGTAGGTACGTACTCTAAACACAAGTTATCAGTACGACGGTAATGTACATTACCTAGGTTAGTTACATTATATTTTAATGTGTTAATTCGATATTGCTATCTTTGCTGCCTATGCGATCTTTGCTGCCTATGCGATCTTTGCTGCCTATGCGATCTTTGCTGCCTATGCGATCTTTGCTGCCTATGCGATCTTTGCTGCCTATGCGATCTTTGCTGCCTATGCGATCTTTGCTGCCTATGCGATCTTTGCTGCCTATGCGATCTTTGCTGCCTATGCGATCTTTGCTGCCTTTGCTACCTTCCTAAACCATCTCTAGAAGTCTCTAGAAGTTAGCGAGCGAAGCGAGCTTCAAACCAATGCCAGCGAAGCGAGCCAAATTTTTTAACTCAATGTAGTTTTAAACCATTTCTAGAAGTCTCTAAAAGTTAGCGAGCGAAGCGAGCTTCAAACCAATGCGAGCGAAGTGAGCCGAAATTTTTAACTTAATGTAGTTTTAAACCTTTTCTGGAAGCCTCTAGAAGTTAGCGAGCGAAGCGAGCCGAAATTTTTAACTTAATGTAGCTTTAAACCATCTGTAGAAGTCTCTAGAAGTTAGCGAGCGAAGCGAGCTTCAAACCAATGCGAGCGAAGCGAGCCAATTTTTTTAACTCAATGTAGTTTTAAACCATTTCTAGAAGTCTCTAAAAGTTAGCGAGCGAAGCGAGCTTCAAACCAATGCGAGCGAAGCGAGCCGAAATTTTTAACTTAATGTAGCTTTAAACCATCTCTAGAAGTTAGCGAGCGAAGCGAGCTTCAAACCAATGCGAGCGAAGCGAGCCGAAATTTTTAACTTAATGTAGCTTTAAACCATCTCTTGAAGTCTTTAGAAGCTAGCGAGCGAAGCGAGCTTCAAACCAATGCGATCGAAGCGAGCCAAATTTTTTAACTCAATGTAGTTTTAAACCATTTCTGGAAGCCTCTAGAAGTTAGCGAGCGAAGCGAGCCGAAATTTTTAACTTAATGTAGCTTTAAACCATCTCTAGAAGTCTCTAGAGGTTAGCGAGCGAAGTGAGCTTCAAACCAATGCGAGCGAAGCGAGCCAAATTTTTTAACTCAATGTAGTTTTAAACCATTTCTAGAAGTCTCTAAAAGTTAGCGAGCGAAGGGAGCTTCAAACCAATGCGAGCGAAGCGAGCCGAAATTTTTAACTCAATGTAGCTTTAAACCATCTCTAGAAGTCTCTAGAAGTTAGCGAGCGAAGCGAGCTTCAAACCAATGCGAGCGAAGCGAGCCGAAATTTTTAACTTAATGTAGCTTTAAACCATCTCTAGAAGTCTCTAGAGGTTAGCGAGCGAAGCGAGCTTCAAACCAATGCGAGCGAAGCGAGCCGAAATTTTTAACTCAATGTAGCTTTAAACCATCTCTAGAAGTCTCTAGAAGTTAGCGAGCGAAGCGAGCTTCAAACCAATGCGAGCGAAGCAAGCCGAAATTTTTAACTTAATGTAGCTTTAAATCATCTCTAGAAGTCTCTAGAAGTTAGCGAGCGAAGCGAGCTTCAAACAAATGCGAGCGAAGCGAGCCAAATTTTTTAACTCAATGTAGTTTTAAACCATTTCTAGAAGTCTCTAAAAGTTAGCGAGCGAAGCGAGCTTCAAACCAATGCGAGCGAAGCGAGCCGAATTTTTTTACTTAATGTAAACATCCAAACATCCAAACTCACAAACTTTCGCATTTATAATATAAGTAAGAAGTAAGATTTTACATCCCTAATACATTTAGTTGAATGTCCAGGGTAATAAAATTTAATGACTTTTATGTTGCAGAAACGGATGAAATTATCGCGCAGTTATTTGTCAGTTGACTCAAATTGCGTCCACTTGTCAGTATGCCTCATAACAAGAGGATTTATACACCACACTAGTTTCGACGATGTAGATTGTGTGCTTATTTACCTACTATAGACTTCGACTTTGAAACAAGACGAGACACTTACCTTAAAACTGAGTTCATCTGTTCTCTGGGCGGACAGCGGAATTCCCTGGTCTTCTTGGCAGCCACGGCGCTCGGCAAATCTGACTGCTTGATTTCTTGGTAACGTCTGAAAGCAAGAAAAATATGCGTACATAATATTTAATCAGTTCAAGCTAGTATTATTGTTTCTGGTGGCCACAAGCATTGATTGATTGGGTTAGATTCCCGCTGCGGGAGTATTCTATTAGCCATCTGGCTCCCTTTGCTTAGTTGGGGGCTAGATGGTGCTGTATGATAATGTCCTCAAATATTTATATTTATACTAGCTGCCTCTCGCGTCTTTGCTCGCGTAGTAGGTACCCAGATGAAAAATAGCCTATATGTTAATCCAGTATATATCCGTTCAGCCGTTTAGGCGTGATTGAGGCACAAACATCCAAACTCACAAACTTTCGCATTTATAATATAAGTCAGATTTATAGAATTTTTTTTTAAAGCAGGGTTATGCCGATGTTACCTCAACTGATCGCTCTGCAGATCGCCTACGAAGTCGTGAGCAAAAGCTATGATGGCTTCCACTCTATGCCTCAGTTGTATGTCGTTCAGATGTTGTTCCTGTGCTCGTCTTTTCCTTCTATAGGACATAATTAGAAACATTTATAGAAACTTCAAAAATTTATTTACAAAGACAATCTCTAATATCATTAAAAACTTTCAGGTAATCGGTGTAATAATAAGTAAGTAAGTTCGTATGAGCTAGTGGCCAACTCTTGTGACGGAGTTTTTAGGCCGCCTGAAGGCCTCTAAGAAAATAGAGTGATAGGTTAGCGTGGGCATGTTATGCGGAGGGAAGAAAGTCGTGTTACAAGGAAAGTGCTGAATATGAATGTGGATGGATACACGGACAGAGGAAGGCCTAAGAAAAGATGGATGGATTGTGTGAAAGAGGACATGCGTATGAAAGGAGTGAGTACTGAGATGACGAATGATAGGAGAAGATGGAAGAGGAAAACATGTTGTGCCGACCCCACCTAGTGGGATAAGGGCAGGAAAATGATGATGATGATGATGATGATGGTGTAATAATATTTAAAATAATAATGTTTAATTTTTTTATAATATTTATTTATATGTATGTGTATATTGTATATATTTTTGTAGTTATATATTATTTGTATATATTTATATTGTGTGTAGTATATCTTATTAGTTTATTATATTTTTATTTTTACACATAACTTCCACTTATGTTAAAGCCTCTCCCTTGCCTCACAGGTTTGCTGGCAGAAAACTCTTTAAGAGTTAAGCTCGCCTTTGTACATGTACTTTTTAATGTTTTGTGTGTATTTGTTTCGTTTCGTGCGTGTACAATAAAGAATTTCAGATAATGGAAACTTGTGGGTAAGGCAGTAAAAATTTGAGTAAGAGTGTACTCACAGGAAGAGTATATTATCAGGAAGAGTACTAACAGGAAGAATGTACTGTCAGGAAATTATACTCGCAGGAAGAGTGTACTTACAGGAAGAAGGTATTCGCAGGAAGAGTGTACTGTCAGTAAGTGTGTACTCACAGAAAGAGTGTACTGACAGGAAGAGTGTACTCACAAGAAGAGGTTCTCATTGGTGCCGCCCACGGGGTCGCGGTTGTGCACTTGGTTGGTTGTAACTGCGTCCGCCAACGCCTGCATCACGAACTCACGGACCACCTCCAGCGGTAAGTAGGGGGAGTAAAAGTTGCTGATCTCCGTTATACTCTCTCTGAAACCAGATGTTTTGCGAGATGAAGATAAATTGGGACTGGAAGATTTTCTATCGAAATAACAACATTCAGTACCTATTTGTAGGAATTCACAGTTAAAATTACATGTGTCAGAACAAAATTAAGTTTAAAATCTTTACAGATATCACGTGAGTTTGCTTGCTTTTTTCATTCTTCATCTGCGGTCGAACACTCTCTGTTTGCAGCGAGCGGAGGCTGTGCCCCATCTCTGGGTCTTCGTACAACGCCTTCAGTTCCGGTCCCAGGGGGATCACGAACTCGTTTTTGCACACCTCCCTGGAAAAAACAAGCAAAAAAAGTAAGAACTTGTCTTTTATATAATTATCTTCTTGATTCTTAGACATTATGGGCATGCATTATTATTATTATTATTAGCCCATATCATCCCACTGCAGGGCAAAGGCCTCCCTATCCCCCTTCCACCTTTCTCTATCCTGTGCTTTGGAGGACCAATCCTTCATGAATGAGTCCAAGTCGTCCCGCCATCTCAGTCTTGGTCTGCCACGATGCCGTTTACCACCATTAGGAGCCCACTCGGTAGTGGTTTTCGCCCATTGGTCATCCGACATACGGCAGACGTGCCCTGCCCAGTTCCACTTCAAAGTGGCTGCTTTCCGAGCAACGTCAGCGATTTTTGTTTTGGAGCGCAGTATGGTGTTGTGTATTCGGTCAGTGAGTTTTACTCCGAGAATACTGCGCTCCATCGCTCGCTGGCAAACCCCGAGTGTGGACCTCTGCTGAGCCATCAAAGACCAAGTCTGCGCGCCGTACGTGAGGATAGGTACGTAGAATGCATACGTCAATGAGCTTGCGCTTAAGGGAGATTGGCAAATAAAATAACGAACGAAACTAAAGTTCACACAATCACTTTAATAAAGTTACGATCTCAATAATTAAATTTGAATACAGATAACTACTTTAAATTACAAAACGGAACGGAACGGAATGACAGAAGTCAAAAACTCGTCACTTGAGATTGAGACGTGCTCAACTGTGATGCATTTGAGTATCCGGGGGTTATACTATATGCTTCTCTCCCCGAGCATGTCGTAAAAGGCGACAAAGGGATCTTCTCCAAAATGATGGACCACCTATATGGGCGATGGGCTGATCACCTGTCACCATGGTTCGCCATATCCATCTTGGAAGTTTGGATCAGAAGTGGTTGCAAGTTTTATTATGTTTACTTGTGGCTCTGCCCACCTCATTAGGGATACGGCGTTATAATATGTATGTATGTATACTATAATATTGGAAAGCTTTAGTTTGCTTGAAATTACCGGCGTAAAGCTCAAAACGCAACGATAGCGCGTACTTTACCTGTGCTGCCACCTAGTATTTCATAATTCTGTTCTTTTCTAGATGCTGTTCAAGCGAAGCTGGTGTACTCACATGGTAGTGGCGTGCGACTCGAGATGCATCGCAATGAGGATGTCGTAGAAGCCCTGGCGCAGTGGACCAGACATGTACTGAGGCTGTATTGCGTACAGCAATTGCTTCTGATCCACGTGTTGGCATAGTGCGTGGGCAGCTCTGAAATATAACAATTTAAATGTAACAATCTAAAACACACGCACACAGTCATGCTTACACATATACACTAAACTTCTTAATATGCACATGTAACTTAAAATAACATAACTTAACATAGCTCTTTTATTGTGAATGCAAAAGTTTGTGAAGATGTGACGATGCTTGTGCCTCATAATTTACTTCTAAATGGCTGCATGGATTGAGTGAAACTTTAGATATGCATAGCATGTGTGCTGTGAGTATTTTTGTGTTTTATGGTTTTAATGCATTTATTATTACTTATTATACCTACGCAACCCCATGTACCCATACTTTAACACTAACACAAACACACACACACACACACACACATCTCATGATTTCTGATTTATTTAACATAATATAACTGTCATGAGCTGCCCCTCCTAATGTAGCACATGAGTAGGTATGCCTTTAAGTCACTGTTGCAAATCTGAAACGAGGCAGAAATCATTGTTATTGTTTTTATAGGTAGGTACATACTTTCATGTTTTTGGAAATAAAGATTATATTCTACTAATATAATGAAAGTGAAAGTTTATTAATTAAAATTTAAATTAATTTATTTTAGTTCGCTGATGCTCTCACAAATACTATTATGTAATACCTACTAAAATAAATAGTTGATTAAAATATTACCCTTGTTTGATTTAATTCCTCTCTTGTTCGGAGGTAGGAAATTTGATGTAGGTTGGCATCATTCAAGGCATTCACCGCTTACTCTATGCAGAGGCTTACAGGTGCTAACCAAAAGTTTCCCACTGGCTTTTGATAGCTGGTGATCAGGAAATTGAGGGTTGTAAGTATCTGGAAAAATACAGTAAATATAGTAGGTTTCAGTCTAACCTAATACCTAACCTAGGTACCATTTTATTATTGTTCAATAAATTAAGTTTAGCTAACACAATACTTTGACTTCTGTTGTAATGCTAGAACATCTCTGAGGCCCAGAATTAACTAGCCTGCCTCCAAGAACGCCGCACAATACCAAAACAACTCTTTGGCCACCTTATAAAATAGCACGAAAAATTTAGGGTCCAGCTCAGCAGAATCCCTTGACAGTCTCCTATTTATGTGTGGGCGTTGCTGGCGCCAGCATATCATACGTTGTCTTCGAAGAACAACGTCCATTTTTATCACTCCGTTAAAATATTATGTAAGTATGTAAACTCAAAACGTAATTTTTAACTGATTTCTTCATTTATTTCGATTTGCAAACTTTTTGAACACTACGACACGGGATGTTCCCAAAATCTTTCTGCCGCCATATTTTTCTTATACCACAGATAATAATAATTTCTTTTATCATTCGATTCCAACCAAAGACAACACACTGGCCGGTAGAATATTTTGATTAACATCAGCAACTGTCAGTGACAGTTACTTGCTCTGTTCAGTTTATTTTCTTTTCTTTTGAAGGCGATTGTGACAAACTCATTTTACCAACGGGATTTAACCCATTTAAACAAACTTAGACATGACATGTATATCCAAGTTTTTTTCAAAACAAACAATGCAATAGGTCAGTCAATATTTTGATTGATAATTCGTTCGGAAACAAGTTGTGGTTGGTTTGATGTAGCTAACCATTTTACGTTATATATATATTTTTTTTGTTCTCTAAACTTTAAAATATAACGAAAGTATTAGTAGAAAGAGTTTAGCAATTTTATAATTCAATATTTATTTACTTGAGATGAAAATTGTAAACAAAAAAATAAAATCAATCTAAAACCGATCGTTTTCCGAAAGACCGGATGCTTGATTTTGAACGAATCACGTAAAACCAAAACACGGTCATAGACAACTAGTCTTATGGCATGCAGAATACAGTTTTTGATTTCACACCATGGCGTGTCTCGTTTGTGTTTAGAGACACGATGACATTTGGCTCGTTACGTGGCTCGTTTTCTTTGGTCATCGTGAATAGGGCCCTAGGATGGTTTTCAGAGTAAAACTACACTTGGCAGAACTATCGCCTGCCTGAAAGAGAATAAGGCCTTGAAAAAATAATGAAGTCGGTCAAGTGCGAGTCAAATTCGCATACGAAGACCCTTTTCGTGCAAAAGTTACTCTATGGTGCAAATCTTACTTCTTACTTATATTATAAATTTGAAAAGTCTTAGTTTGCTTGAAATTACCGGCGTAAAGCTCAAAACGCAACGATAGCGTGTACTAATTTTACCGGTGCTGCCATCTAGTATATTATAAATGCGAAAGTTTGTGAGTTTGGATGTTTGGATGTTTGTGCCTCAATCACGCCTAAACGGCTGGACGGATTTGAATGAAACTTGGAATATACATAGTACATGTACTGGATTAACATATAGGCTATTTTTTGTCCGGGTACCACGCGAGCGAAGCCGCGGGCGGCAGCTAGTGTTCCATATATGGTGCCTGAGATTTTCTCATTTTGCAACTGTTTGCAAGTGTGTTAGAGAAACCTGAAGCCAACATTATGTTCAATGATTTTGTACGCTAAATTCCCAGACGAATTTTCAAGTTAATCGCACAGCCCGTCAAAAAGTTCTCATCTAGACTTTAGAATCCCATGCACCGCCCGGAAAAAAATAGAATAAATAAACAATTATGTGTTGCTAGGTTACGTACCTAGGAGACCTAGGTATTTGAAAGCTTGGTACATACGTAGCTCGGAATAATAAATACATTTACGTATTTATTCTTTCAAGATAAGTAGGTACCTTGGAAGAATAAATCCTAAGGTTTTCACTTGGAAGAATTTCAATTTTATTTCTATGTAATTGTCGGGTACGGAACCCTTAAAAAACTGTCATGTCTGTCAGTGTCAAATCGAACAAAAACAGCGCAAGATTTTGCTTTTTTTGTATATCGTCCAAAACAACAAACCGAGATAGAAAATAACGAAATTAGACGATTACAAAAAAACTTTCGGCTTATATGTTTTTATATCTAAAGTGCTTTTATAGATAATACATTCAGATTCGGACCTTTAGAGCATACACCGATACACCATGACTTCAGGCATTCTAAATGATGTCGCTCCAATATTTCGCCCCTACATTCAAACTGTATTCGAGGACTTACAACTAGGTAAATATAATTTGAACCAAGTACATATATTATCTTTAGTATATTTGGAAATATTTTGGAAATACAGATCCATGATCACCACGATATTTAGCTCACCACCAGTTCGATTTTGCTAGCTATTTTCATGGGTGAAGAGTGGATCATAGAGTAACAACCAATCTATATTACATATTACAGGATTGTGCAAAACAAAAGTTGACTTTGAAAGAATTTCTGGTTCTGGAGATGGAGATGATTATCAGTTCCGCCTAGTTTTGCCCTACTGCTCCAAGAAATTAAAATGGGAAGTATTATTTGACATTTCGGCACCTTGGTTCGCGCCGGATTTCAGATTCGATGATGATAGTTTTCTGAGCAGTATTGATGAGGATTTCATGGATAACATGGTTCCAAGTTTAGGCAAGTGGAATGGAAATAATCCTAAAGCATTGAGTGAAGTTGTAGCAGAATTGGTTGAAGTATACAAAACACACCAGGTTTGTTGAAATTCATTCTTTGCATTCAAAGTTTCATATTGAAACAAAGCTGTAAATCATTTAAATAAGGTCCTACCAAGCTGGAAAGCATCTATTTCTGCCTTTTATTTTGATTTGCTTGATTGAACATTTATCTCATGTACACACCAATTTGTATGCTTTCAGGTTAAAAAATTAAATGAGGATGAGAATTCTAGAGCTTCATTTGAATATGGTGCCTTATTAGGGGATGCATTGACATCAGAGCAAGACATTGAGGTGTGGGTAGGTGCTCATGTTGTGGAATTTCTAATCAGGCTTAATGTGGATACATCAAGGTTGCCAGAACTATACAATGACAGGTAAATGTTACTATAATATAAATCTAAAATTTTCAGTATCTTATAGTTCATTGTTTCTCAAACTTATCTGATGTTATTGAACCTTGAAATAGATAAGTTTATCATCATCTTCATCTTCCTGCCCTCATCCTACTCTATGTGGGCATGATCCTTGGATCATGGTGTAAGAGTTTTGGCTAAAGTGTTTTATGACCGGCCACCTCCTTGGGAATACTTGCTTATTGTATCTCATCATGTTGGAGGATACTATCCCTTAGTCGACTTTTACGACATGCTCGGGGAGAGAAGCAGCTGGACGCATTCTATGTTATTTCTTTACTCCCGGTCCAGCAGAGAAGTTAAATAGATAAGTTTAAAGCAGAGAAGTTAAATACATAAGTTAAAAGTTAAATACATTATATTTTTCTAGGTCACAAAATAGATAAGTTTATGATCTAGAAAAGAGGGTAATGACAAAAAATTAAATGGATCTATTAGAATGCTAGTGGATGAAATTATATGTTTGTTACAGTACACAGGTAAATCCCGGTATTGACACAGCATTATTGCTTGTAAGATACCCAAATTCAACCAATGCTGAATTAATATTATCCCCACTTTTAAGCAAATCATTGGGAAATATTAGTCTGCCTCCGTAAGTATTACATAATCTCTTAACTTTGAAATCAAAAGAATATTTTTATTAAAAAAGGTAAATCACACAAATTATTTAAATATAGCTTCATCTGTCTTCTAAGAATACCATCCACAAAGTAAATCTATATTTTTTTACCTAAAACCTCCTTAAACACCTTATCCATCAAACATAAGTTTATTTCTATCCTAATTCACACCTGTCTGAGTCTACCAAGTATTCCCAGACTACAATCATTAGCAACTACTAAGTAGTGAACCACTGGCTTCTGACCAGGTCTAATTGTTTTCTAATAAATTAGAATTTAATAGCTATAGAGAATAACCAAATATTAATTTTTTAAAGGATGCTTCAATCGGGAGTTCTCATGGATTATGTACCAATGGTTACAGAGTTATTGAACAACAAGGTATGTATTCTTCTATAGTTTATTCACTACACAATATTCAAATTATTATTTTATGAATCAAACTGTACTATTTAAATGCCCAAAAAATACTGTACTGAATCCCAATGAATTTTATTAACTTCTATAAATATTGCTGTATTTTTTTTTCAGATTGAAGATCTATTAAACAATGACAAAGTAAAACGAGACCTATTGGCACAACTGATTGTGAGATATGAAGGAGCTGTTTTAGAACATGATGCAAATAATGCAGCATTTCTGTTTGAAATCAATGATTTTCATTGTATTTTACACATTGATATAGGTAAGTGTGTGCCGTGTGAAAACTGGTAAATACTAACAAACAAGAAATAAAAACTAAAAAATCTTTTAATGTTAACCTACAGGTACAAGGTTCCCTGAAAAACCTCCAACATTGATCCTTAGATCTGTTTACCACAGCATCAAAGGAAAGCCAAGATCCAAAGTGCTTTCTGCATGTCCATACAATAGTTTTGAGTCTTACATTGAACAGCAAGTTGAGATATTCAAAAATGAATGTAAAGGGCTCAGTGGAAACAACCAATTTGTGAGTGTGGACAATTGAGATTAACCTGGGTGAAATAGTATTTTTAAGATAAGGGCAACAATTTTAATCATATTTCTTAATAAAAAACTTAAAATTGTAACAATGATTATTTATTTCTACAATATTTGAGGCTTTGAACATTAGGATAGGGGTTTCCAATAGGTGTAAACATAAAATAAATCATTACCTATTTTGTAAGTAATCAATATGTACTTAATTATGTGATAATTATCATTTTTTCATTGTCATATGGAAACAGGAAACCTTTGACATAAACTTGAATATCTACTATGAGGTAAAATGCATTTATATTTTATTAAACATGATTTTGTTTGAGCCATAATGAATGTCTACATAGGTATTGGAATAATAATTTGATTTTAAGTACATACATTATGTTTACTAACAATTAATGGTTATCAGAATCATAATCACAAAGAGTCTCCACAGTGACAAACTTGCCGACAGAAGAACCCCACTCAATAAATTATGGCCAAAATAAATTAATACCTAGAACATGAAAATTATGACTTATCAGTGCTTGTATACAGCTCACTACAAAGGTAAAATAGAAACACTCATTACAGTTACATCTCCCTAGAATATTCAATTTGCTTCTTTTCAGAGTCTAACTTTATTAGCCTAGGTGTGCCAGAAACAAAAACAAATTAGGTTCAATAAGACAATATGGAAGATGAGACTTAATTAGTTAACTTTGTATTTTCTTTTTGGCCAATCAGCTCATAGCGATACCTCATGTACATGACTTTCATTCTGTCCCATACATTCTCAAGGGAGTCGAAAGCAGGCCTGACATCAAGCATAGCAAACTCATATTTATTGTCCACATCTCCTCCATCATAGTAGTCAATGATATAGCGTACATCCTTGCCACATCTATCAACAATCCAGTCATGACGATCAAAGGGTAGTTCATATCTGCAAAACAATGATAATGATGTCAATAAAATGTAACATGTAATGTAGAGCTTCACCAAATCATCCAAGATTTGAAAAGTACTAGAAACTACATCCTTACCCAAGCCATGAGCGAATGCGAGCTCGAGGACTATAATCTTGAGCTTTTCCTCCAAAGCTCTTGAGCCGTGGATGACCACACTCTTTAGCATGTAGTGCCTCCCATTTCAAAACTTCTTGCCATGCCTTAAATAAAATAAATAATATGTAGTATCATTCATCAATAATATGTAGTATCATTAGAGAACAAGAATTAAAATTCTTTATTTTTTTACCTGTTCATTATTGGCATTGTGTATTTTAATGATATCTTCCATATCTTTTTGCTTGATGTCTTCATCCTTCCAGCGCCAACCTTTGCGGAGCATGGCATTCCAAAACATTTGTTGACTAGGATAAACCCAGAACTCTGTGGAGCCATCAGGCATAGCGCGTGGGATGGTCGACACCTGACGCTGAGTAGGTAGGTTGAATGGCTGATCAGGTGCAGGCTGCTGGTTAGCTGGAGGCATCTGTAATTTGTATAAATTGAAGAGACCTTGAAATTAACTACACTTAATGAATGTAATGTATTCTGTACATTTTCAGGTTCTTTACCATGTTGTAAGGGTTTATATCAGTGCCATGTTGAACTGGGCATTCTGATTGCTTTGGTACGTCAGTTTTCTTCTCAGGTTCAGCTGGTGATGATGCTGTCTTCTGGTGCATAGGACATTCTGGAGGTGGGTTGGCACTGTTCTCTACAGTTTTTCCGTGAAAACCGATATCGGCAGACACTGAATTTCCCATTTTTAAAGTAGTTCGTCTTACGTAAGGTTGGAGGTTACCAAGACACTACACACTTCTGTGAGACAAAACCATTATAATAAGAATTGACAAGTTTTTAAGGTTATTTAGTAATTTAATAAGTAAGTGTTTTTGAATTTTATTACGAAAAAAATATTTCCCACCTAGAATTTCAGATTTATTTAGATCACAGATCTAACTGCGTGCTGCTCAGTGTTGCCAGTCGAGCAAAGAGTAACTTATAATACGGACATAGTCGAGTCGAATTAAAAGTTACATACAAAAAAAAAGATTAAAATGTGACCTTTTAGAGTAAAAAGTAATTTACTTAATATTCTTTTTCTATTAAAGTTGCTTTTTGGAATTATTCCTAAAGTAGGTAGGTATCTAAATTATATCATGCCTTACACAGAATCTCTTTTTATTTGTTCTGTTTCTATGTGAATGATTGGATTTAATTAAATATAAATAAATAAAGTAGGTACCTGCTGACGAATATTTGACAAGCAAATTCTAATGCCATGACATATTATTATAATTTTTTTTTTGTAATTTAATTAAACCGACACTACATTTTAATAATTTAGTAATGTTAACCATAGAGAATAATATTGTATTTTCCTTTATTGAATTTTGCATGCTCTATTATGTTGATCATGCATGGCTGAATCCAGATTATTTTTATCACCAACCACTGAAACCCATGTTTCGCAAATAAACAAATCTGACTAATGAAGGTAATGTAGATAACTAGTATTCACATTATTGCCTTGCCAGTATTGCCAGTTTTTTCTACCCTCTTGGGAACTCAATATCTTTACAACCCCTTTACCATTTTTATTAAGCTCATACATATCTAATGCTTCCCAGCAAATCTATTGACCTAGGTAGGTACCAAGTTTCATACAGATTGGAATAACAGTTCGAAAGTTATGCTCTAACATACAAATCCACAAACATACATACAACTTCAAATCGCCCAAGTTACCACTGGGATCTTCACTCGCTCAATCAATTTTAACAACTCCAAAAATATTCCTTCCCGTATCAAGCAAGGAATAGAATTCCAAAATAGCGCCCTAAGTTAAAAGATTAGGCAGTATGGTCTTTTTCGCCACCACTTTCCCAAAAGAGAAATCATGTATCAAGGACAGCTATAAATTTTTAAATCTTTCACATTAGGCATAGTTTAGAACTGCGGTTTATAAAAAAAAAACATTAGTGTGCAATGCAATAATATGTAGGCTAAAAATGTAGACAGGGTATTTAGGTAGGTAAGGTACATAACTAAAATAAACAATAAGTAGGAACATTAATTTCTTTTTTTAAAGGTACAACCAGATTTGAATGTCTAAATTTCTATTTTGTCTTCTATATTGTTAATTACTTTTTCATATATTTTAAATACTTCTTTGCATTGAAATCATCCTGAATATCATCAATGATTTTGACCTTCTTCTTAGGCTTCCTTTTTTCTAATCTCATTTTCCTTTCTTCTTCAGATAACAGTGATAAGTCCATAGGTAACTGAAACAAACCATTGCATCAATTAATACAAAATGTAGAAAAGAGGAATCCTAATTTATTAGAGCACTGAGGAAAAATTCAGAAGTACTTTTATTCTTTCAGATCAATTGAGATTATAATTTAGACATTTCTTAAATCTACATTTAATTTACATGTGAGAAGCGTGGAAGATATCCATTTCCTGAACAACAAACCTTTTTATCATTACAAATTTTCAGCATCCATAATGTAATATAAAATATGTGTCAAGTGCATGATAGGAGCCTTTGAGGCGCACCTTAATCCTTTCACACAGGTTTGAAAGAGCTAGTGACATGAGTATATTAACTACTATTAAAATTTTAGATAAGAGTCATCATCATCATCATCAAAAAAGTACCTACCCTTATTGGGTTATGGAGCTGACTGAATATAAAATGGGACAAGACCAGAAGCAGTTATATTGAATAGTTAATTTAATAGTTACCTATATCAAAATCAGCTTTTTTAATTTTATTCCTGAAATATTCTTTGCAGGTTCTTTGTAGGTTAGGTACCTCAGTAAGGAGAAAATAAATAGATTTTCGGTCTGATTAGTTCCGAGAGTACTAACCTTTATAATTTTTCTAGGCTCATGGTACCTTATATTTATTGAAGAGCCATCTGAAAGCACTACTGTTGTAGGGTAAGTTCTAGTGTATGTTTCTCTGTGAATTTTGGTCACTGCAGCAACATTATTATTTAGGTTTCGGACAAAGTAACTGTTTATCATAACGGCTCGTAATTTGAATAAAGCACGCATGTTTTTATAGTTTTCTATATAATTTAATTCAGTTAGAAGAAGGTGCTTCAATCAATGTAAAACTGTTCTCCTAACTACGATATAAAACTGAAAAACAGACAGTCCAACCCAGTCCGATCCGACTGACATGAGTATGACTTTGACGAGCTTTGACGTTTAAAAACTATGTCAAAGTCTCGGAATAATTTTGCCACTTTTTGCCACCTAGCCTACCTAACTAGTCGTTATAGAGCTAAAAATGTTACATTCCCCCTCAATAGGTCCTGTGAAAGTTGTTATGATCCTTTTGTCACGTAGAAAATGAGCTAATGATCTTCAAACGCCTAAATAGATCTTGATTAGTAAAAGCTAAGAACTACTCGTTTATCGATCATATCAGCTTTGCTTTCAAACAGAAACCGTATCAAAATATTATTATTATATTCGTTTGGGAGCTACGATGCCATGCCAATGCCACACAGCACGGATACATGCGCTACCTACCTAAACAATCCCCACGACGAATCTACATTTAGCTGAACTAGGAAGGTTAAATGAACCTATATACATAGTTCATGTGCTGGATTAACATTATAATTATAGGCTAGTTTTTTATCCGGGTACTTACCACGCGAGCGAAGCCGCGGGCGGCAGTTAGTATTCCTCATATTTTAGATCTTTTTATTCATTTTCAAGAAAAGTAAGTTTCGCCTACCTCTATTTCATAAATGAGGCGACTACCCATACCGATATCCATAGTAATCTATAAATACGAAGTAGTTTTGTCTGTCTGTTACTCTTTGAAACCCCAACCCTCTACCTACAGATTGCGACATACCTAACCTACCTACTTAATGTCGCTTGGGGAAGCTTGCAATGCAGACAATAACGTCTCAGAGTAACTCCCTTCGTAATGTGCTTGGTGTGTTTATTTGTCCAAGTGTGCTTGTTGTTGTTAACCCTTGTTGACCAAAAAAATACAGAACAGACAAAGACAAAACTTTAGGCAAAGTATTTTTGAGTAAAGAAACTAAACTTGTTTGGTTGTATGTGGTCATTCATTCCTAAATATTTTTTCGTATCCAGATAAGATCCAAATCCACATCGTTCCACGAGTCAGAATGCATGCAGTGGACCTATAATTGAAAGAACACTAGATTTACGTAGCGTAGTAAATGAGTTCAGCAAGTATATCGTCACTGGAAAGGCAAATTTACGTAAGCGCCAAAATGGCGCTAAATGGGCATATTGAGTTATTATCCCAAAATAGCAGTCCATATACAATAATATGAATTGCTGGACATAGAAAATAAAAAAAGAATGAAATCTTACGTTGACGTCATCAAAAATTCGATAATTATGTAAAAAGTTATGATTAAAAAACGAAAAAAATGAACATTAAACGGCTTTTTCTCGATTGGCGCTTACGTAAATTTGCCTTTCCAGTGACGATATGTAACTTTCGTTGATGATCCAAAATAAAATAATGTTTTGTGTAACTCCGAGTGATATCACTTGATAGTATTACTCGAATCACCTACCCACGCTTGGTACCCACGTCATGTCTATTTAGCTTGGCTTGGCTTGGGTTTGCGCTTGCGCTTGGCTGAGTTGGCTGTACGTAAAGGCAGTGTTGCCGTTTTAGCCACTTTATGGCTAGGTCTAGCGGATTTTCAACGGTTTTAGCCAACAAATACTCAATTTTAGCCACCAAAAAAATTTAGCTACTTCTAGTAATAATAATAATTACCTTCTATTAAGAAGGTAATTATTATTATTACACTACCGCAGTCCGCCATCCGCACCGCGTGTTTATATTTTTTCCGTAATTCAGATTCGATCGAATGAAAATGTACGTTAACGCTATTGACATTGAGCCTATTTTTTTAAAGTCAATACTACTCTAGTCGTAATAGACCGAAACAAACGATATCATTGTTTCAAAATATTGTTAGTTAATGGTAGCTTAACACTAGCACTTATCCCTGTATACCTAATAACATTATCAATAGTAATAAAATAATAAAGTAGGCAAAGAATATTATGATATTTAGCCACATTTCATAAGTAAAAGTTTTTTCATAAGTTTTGACGACCTCTGTGGCGAGGCGGGCGAGTGCTCGGTGTAGATGCAAGAGGTACGGGTTCGATTCCCGCTGCGGGAGAAATTTTTGCATGCGCTGCAAATATTTTTTCCGGGTCTGGGTGTTGTATGTAGTATTATGTACTATAAGTATGTATTTACAAAAAAAAGTATATAAGTATTCTATCAGCCATCTGGTTTTTCATAATACAAGCTTTGCTTAGCTTGGGGCTAGTTGGTGCTGGGTGTTAAGTCCTCAAATATTTATTTATATAAAAAGCATTTTTTTTTTACAAAACTGGCCACTTTTCTATTTTATGTAGCCACAAACAAGACTGTCATAGCGGCAACTCTGTGTTTATGTACCGGCTAGGCAAGAGTAGGCAAGCAAGGTAAGGGCACGCATCTTGCTTAATGGTCATAACATAATAGTGGCAGGCAGGCGATTAACCGTCAGAATATTAGTAGGTAGCGTCCTGTGCAGGCAAAGTTAATGTTTTATTTAATAGTTAACTACCTACTTGACAATTAATACGTGTTAATCAGCTTACATTAAATTGTTTGTTTTGTTGTAGGTATGGATAAAACGGTGTGAATTTGGGTGTGAAAGAAAACGGCTATAAAAACACTGAGGACGATAATAATTATACCTAATAACATCCTATTACTGACTTGTTATGTAGGTATGCGGCTGGGTTGTAGTTTCTCAAGATTTAGTTAAAAGAGGAAAAATAAAATGGGCTGCACTCAAAGTGAAATAGCTCCACAAAATGAAACTCCTAAGAAAGGATGCACCGACGTGCTGTGGCTTATTATTTACATAATATTTTGGATTCTTATGGTAAGTTTGCATGTTTTTTTATGTTATTACATAAAAAACTTCAATTATACTTCAGCCAAACCGGGGATACATTTTATGTAAAAAAAACCGCCCATACTTAACTTATAGGTACTTACTAACTTTTTCATTACCTACATGTTTATGGAACTTTTATTATATACCTACTATTGGTTAAATTGAGGTGTAAAAACTTATGTTACGAGGTTTATTTACCGAAAACTAAAGTGATTTCATCATAGGTATTAACAAAAATACGCGACTGTTTACATAAATTGTATCTATATAGTTTGGCTGAAGTATAGGTACTTATAATACCTACACACACCACTTCATTATTATCATGACGACTGGACTCATCGTCATCATCTTCCTGCCCTCATCCCACTCTGTGTGGGGTCGGTATGTGTGGATCATTCTGTAAGAGTTTTGGCTAAGGTGTTTTATGACCGGCCGGCTGCCTGATGTTAACCCTCCTTGGGAATACTTTCTTATTGTATCTCATCATGTTGGAGAGGATATTATCCCTTAGTCGACTTTTACGACATGCTCGGGGAGAGAAGCAGCTGGACGCATTCTATGTTTTTTTTAACTCCCAGTCCAGCAGAGAAGTTTGGACTCGTCATACCTAATTCTAATTCTAATCATTGCTTGGGGAACAAAGATCTGCATTGAAGTCACACTGTGGGGTGTTTTGTGCATTATCTCCTTGGTCCTTGCGCATTATATTATATTATCATACCTGTTTTAAATACTGATACCTAAATGGATTTTTAAATTTTTGTGTTTTAGTTGGTAGTTGCGTCTATATCGTTCGTATATGGGAACCCGCAAAGGCTGATCAATGGATTCGATTCTTTTGGCAATACTTGTGGTGTAAAGAGCAACCAGAAACTGACAAACTTCCCCCTAGCTGGGATAAGCACAATTGACAAGAAATATCTGTTTTTTATGGATGTAAAGGAGTTACAAAGATCTATGAAAATATGTGTGAAGCAATGCCCTAACAAGAAAATGGAAACTTTATCGGATCTACAAAATTTCTACCGAGAAACTGGGACAAACTTATGCCGATATGATATTAACCTGAACAATGTGACTAAAACAAATGATCTGAACAATTTCATTGGCCCATGTCCTACACTGCCTGTGTATGACTCCTTCCCACTTTTGAACAGGTGCTTCCCTAAATCTGCACAAGATATTGCTAAGAAAGTGTTCACTGATTTTTATGATTTGCTCAATAGCTGGGATACTATTGAACAGATGCTCTCAGACCTTTACTCTTCTTGGAAGGAGATGATTATATGTGTGATTATAGCATTTAGTAAGTATATAGGTTCTCGATTAGACCTTATTTTTAAATTAAAATTGATAGAAATGTCTCAGTTCTATTTAAATCTGCTTACTCTTGTGTCAAAGTAATGGCTGTTAGTGTGGGTGAATAATGGACTGACTCACAAAATGATGTCATTCAATGCTTTGTACATCCTACTTTACTTGATTATTAAGACTACTAGGCCAAAGGTTCAATTTTGTGTAAATTTTTAGTTCTGCACAAATTTATTCTATAATTAGAATTAAAATTTCAGTATGTTCTCTCCTCATGGTGTCAATTTTACACCTATTGGCCACACTAGTATCATGGATATTTATGATAATAGTGTCCATAGTAAGTGTAGCTGGCACAGCTCTTTTATGGTACACATACCATGAGCTCAGGACCAAACAGAGGAGCTTCTCAGATGCTGCTTTTCTGGCTGTGAGTATAAAATTAATTCTTCATAATAAGTACAGAATTTCATCTAAGTATTATGATAATTTGGTTTAGATAATTAACAAAATTGTAGGTGTCTCTATTACCATTGTTATACTCGGGACATGGGAACATGGGAATCTATGTGCTATTACCTAATTAATTAAACATTGTTTTCCTTTGGAGTTTTAAAAATACAATAATAATAACATAACAACCTATTTATTAATTAATTTTATTTATTCCAGGAATCATTCAAGAATGAAAAAGCATTTTTATGGTACTCCATTATTGCTACCATAATAACGGTAAGTAACCTTAGCAGAAATAAATTGGGCTTTTATTCAACATCTGTTCTGAGTGATTCTATCTAAAAAATCTATCAGCCAGCAGCCAGCTGGTGCCCATGGTACAAGCTTTGCTTAGTTTGGGGCTAAATGGTGCTGTGTGAAAAGTCCGCAAATATTTATTTATTTCAGGTGATCATATTACTGCTAGTATGGGTGATGCGGTCGCGCGTTTCTTTCCTAGCGGCTCTGTTCAAGGAGACTGCCCACTGCCTCGGATCCATCCCCGCCCTATTTCTGCAGCCGATAATAACATTTTTCTTCCTCATTCTGTTGTTTACGTTTTGGTCTCTCGTCGTGGTAAGTACCTACCTGCCTAATGCTAAGTAATGAATCAATCGACCTATAAATCTAAATTTCAAACTTAAAGCTACTGGTACTCGTAGTTATGGTATGACTCACGCTTATTATGTGCTCAAAGTATTTTTAATAGTTTCCATTAGTAAGAGACTGTTATAATGTAGGTATGTATATCATAAAATGGAGTAACTATGGAACTAGTCAATGGCATTATGTGGACTTGATTTATTTTTGTTTGGTAAAATTAATTCGGTCTGACATGCACGAAACTTTGTAAATTTTTAGGTTTGTTTAGCAACTGCAAACTATCCAGGAATTCCGTACAAGACTAACATAATTCTGAATGGAACACCAGATGATCATATTGATAGAACTTCGATTGAAGCCCAGAGCATTAACAAAAGCGCAAGCCCGAAAAGTAAGTTTTTTTTATGCTTTGTTTGTAATGCCCTGCAAAAACCAGGTACCTACTAAGAATTAATTCAAAGTAATTTCAAAACTCAAATAGGTAGGTCTAGGTAACCTATTTCAAATTCTTGTACCTAACTGTTTAGGTTTATCAAAGAAATGTTTTCTTCAATTTCCGGAATGAATGTAACAATCATTATTAAGCGCTTTTATGCTAAGTGAATGAATATACCGCAATTAATGTAATGTGGGTCGTCATAAAATGGTGCCACCGTGACACAGATCTTTATTCGATTGCGGGCTGATACAACAAATACAAAACAACAAAAATGTGGGTGATGCGTGTCAACCAACCGTCACAAATGAAATTGTACCCCCATCACGTCACGCCTTGCCACGCCTATTTCATGCAGACGCTTCGACCGACCCTATTGTTTGAGTCACGTACCATTATCAAATCAGCCGATCCTTTAAAAAGATTGTCAGTTGGTAATTAATGTGGCTTATTTGGGATCTACCTACGCCTAGGTTCTGGGGATGAGTCTCGGATGATGAAGAAATTGACCACAGTTTGGTCTTCTCGACGAAAACGGATGCTAAATAAAGTTCTCAACAGTTTTTATCTTGCAGTAATCGTGAATATTTTTCTCATCCACGTGGCACTTTTGACTTCTGTCTAAGTACCAAGTTTAAGTGGTCCCTATTCGAGTTAGCATTATGGATATCTCTAGTGTCGAAAATGGTTTTCATCTCTTGCCATTTTATTCAGTCACTTAAAACTATGCCCCGTTAAAATTTACTCTGTCTGTAGCGAAATCGACGCGTTTTATTTAGAAACGGGACGAGGAAGTAACGATATACAAATATGTTTCCAGCATTCACGTTCAACGAGATCGAATTCGACCCCATGTGGGTTAAAAGCATGTGGTGGATGTGTCTGATCTGTCTGATCTGGGGCAGTGAGTTCATTCTCGGCTGTCAGCAGATGACCATAGCAGGCGCTGTCTCACACTGGTACTTCAGGTAACATTATTACAACCCTGCGTCTACATTATTCGGCATGACAAATGTGTAGGTACTTTTGCTATCCCTAAAGAATACGGTCACACATCGCGAATTCGGTGAAGGCTGGTAATGTAGCTGCAGTGTAAAATAGCTGTAAATAGAGTAAATTAGCACATAAGCAAAAGACTACTCTCTGAATAATTTACTGTGGATTTATTTATTGGACTGGTGGTATTTAGCGCCATCAACATAATGGGACACTAGGAACAGTTTATCGATCAATGCAATGCTTACGAAAAGTCAAGCTGTGTCATGGAGATATCCTATTTTTATTAGTGTGACACAGTCTAAAAAGGCTTTGTTACCAGTGCACGAAAGGAGCGTTTGAGGCGCACTATAAATCCTTTCTAGTTGAAATGAACTAGTGACACGATTATTAGTAGCTATTACCAATGATAAACCGTTAAAACTGTCAAATCCTGATATTTTCCTTTAAACTGATTAAAACTCAGTACTTTGTTGAAGGCAGTGTTTCTTATCTATTGTACCAATACGCAATGTTTTATTTCACAGAGGACCCAACGCGAACCCTTCTCCCGTCCTGTACTCCATCGGCAAACTGATAAAGTATCATCTGGGATCCGTGGCGAAGGGATCTTTTCTCATCACGCTGTTCAAGATTCCTCGGCTCATCATGACTTACATTCATGCCAAGTAAGTCAATGACAATAGCTTCTGTTAACACAATATTATCGGTATTCACGTAATGTTCAGCGATTCGTTGCTTGACAGGCGTATTATGATTCGTCACAGGATAGACAGGACGCAGGTGAACTAAGGATAGGCTGAATCCCGATAATATCTCTCTGTATTCGCTGTTCTCTAAACTAAGCCTTACTCACTTCAGAAGCTGAACCATTTTTAAAAGGTTTTGTTATTGCGCTGCGTGACAGGCGTACACAACCATAACTCATCACAGGGTAGACGAAGCCGTTAAAAGTAAACTCGCTCAGTAGTGCTCGAATATCTTGGTAGCAGTATGGCTTTGTAAGACAAATAAGGCAAAACTACCCCGCCTCAAAAAAATTGTGAAGACGTTTTATTACTATTTTATGTAAAATTACAAGTATTAGTTTGTACGCTCGCTGTAAGAAATCAATATTATAAATGTAGTATTTTAAGTTTTCATTATTTAAGTGAATGTTAATTCTTTATGAGAATAAAGTATCTTAAACCGTAAGCATTGGACGAATCCTGATAATGTTTCCCTCGTATTCGCTCTGATCTAAGCTATGCTTTTATTGGGAAGCGGTCACTGTGGTCTGAAACGCGCTTAACTATTTATGTATAGTCTGAAAATCTTATTGCCATTTTTGGGGTAGGTTGGAAATTCTCAAACTTTGATCATAGTTTCAACAACTTGCATTCATTATTTTCAGGCTATCGGCGCGAGCGGATAAAGGATCAGACTGCGCTAAATGCGGTCTCAAATGTGGCATCTGTTGCTTCTACTGCCTCGAGAAATTCATCCGTTATTTGAATCACAATGCGTATACAATCATTACTATTGAACGGTGCCACTTCTGCAAGGCTGCTGGGAGGGTACGTTATCTCGCTATACCTATTATTTTATTGCTACTACTCGTGTCACTTTTGAAATAGTGTGGTGAAAGGGTTAAGTTAATTCTCAAAAGGCTCATTTAGTGAACTTGACTCAATTTTTTACCCGACTGCGAAGGATGAGGGTAATGATGTTTGGGGTGTATGTATAGTGTTTTTTAACCAGGACAGTTTGGGGAAATGCGAGACCAGAAGAGATACAAGAAAAGTGTCTTAGGAAGTTGTGTTTGAGAGTTCTATGATAGTGCAAACACATTTTTCGAACAGTAAATTGCTGTACAACTGGATTCGAAACCACGACCTTGGTTTGGAAGGCGGGGTCACTACACTACCGAACATTAATACTCTCATTACGTCATGGTTTACACATTCACATAGAAATAGTCCTGCCTGGCACATTCTGGATTCCTCATGAGTGGGTCAAAAGTCAAAACTACGAGTAGGTACCAAAAAGAACTGCAAATGAATGTATTTTATCATTTAACATTTGTTTTGCATTGTGTCATGCATGACAGACCATATCTTTTCCTCAGGCATTCAGTACAATAGTGAACAACGCGCTCCAAGTGGCCACTATCAACAGCGTGGGTGATTTCATCCTGTTCCTGGGCAAGTGCATCGTCACCGCTGTGACCGGCATCATCGGGCTGCTGATGCTCAAGAGGAACACTGATCTACATTTCTTCGCGGCTCCGACACTTGTTATTTGCATTTACTCGTTCTTCATCGCGCATTGCATGCTGTCTCTCTATGAGGTAATAAAGAGAAGTTTTTGCAGTGTCCTAGATACTCTCTGGTCCAAAATCTCTATGCAAAAATTAATGTAGATTAGCTTCGTTATTGCGTGAAAAAAAAGACAAAGAAACAACGTACAAACACACTTTTGCATTTATAATATTAGTGGGATAGACCCTTTGGAATACTCGTGCACCTTTATTATCATCAGCTGAAAAAAATCCAATGCAAATAGGCCTCCTCTTGCTATCCGTAAATAAATAAAAACATTTTTTCAGATGGTAGTGGACTCTCTCTTCCTGTGTGTGTGTGAAGATCGCAATATGAATAGCGCGGATGGCAAGTGGAAGAACTCACGACTGGCGGAACTCGGAGGACACAAGCGCGACGAGTCGGATCCCGCGGAATTACAGGACTTACAGGAAAAGTACTGAATTGTACCTATTGTGAGTTGTCGGCATGTGCTTACTAATACAGCATCAGCTAGACTAACCTTATTCATAGACTAGAGTAGATTTGAAGAAGACTATTTAGAAAGTAGAAAGTAGAAGTCTATTTAACATGACGAATACCCGTTTTGTGTAGCCCTTATTTATACTATTACATTATTGTTCTATGGTGGTTTGTGAAAAAGTAGAGTTAACAAGTATTTTTTGAAAGAACAAAAAACCCGACTGCAACTGTCATGATGACGATGGGGATGAATTTGTACCATTTTAGTCTAGGTTTTTAGTTTTGTACCATCCATAAAGCCATATTGGTTTTTCATATAGTGTCAAAAAGTACCCATGACACTTTCTTTATCTAAACAAATTAACAACTCATTTGACAAAATCCGTTCAGCCGTTTCGGCTACAGAGACATCCAAAGGAATGCACATACCATACATGCATACACCTCAAAAACATGGGTAATGTTGTTTGCAGTCGGGTTAAAACAGAGTGCCACCTTCGCAGTACGAATCCATTAGGAACAAAATGTTAAAGAACTTTGTAAGTATCGGTACATGGTTCTGCGGTATCGGTTTTTTAAACATGTTTTTTTGCATGGGCCTTGGATGTGTAAACTTTAGGCTTGCCTTTTTGAGGAGCATAACTGTGAGTAAATTGGCTATTAAATTCATATTACTTTTTACAAATTACTAACATAACAATTCAATGTTACAGATAAAACTGACGGACTGAATCTGGACATGAGTCTCGACTCAAGATTGCTTCTATGTAGGTTTAATTTATTGCCTAGCCTAGTGCGTATATACCTAATTATAATATGCTTAATTTACTTTATAAGAGAGTATTAAGCCACCTTCCATTAATGGCACTTATTTTATTCCACCTATTCACAAATGGTGGTAGATAGTGAATAGACTATATTTATGACTTGATTTTACATTTTATATGTATTTTTTGTATGACGGTGACGTGTTATTCTATAACAAGATAATATCATAGTTTTATAAAATGTTGTACACAATTTGAGAAATGTTTAAAGCACTATTTTTATTACAATACTTTTTTTTAAGCTTATTTGGCTATTTTATTGTTATCATTGAAATAGTGTTTTATGAAATGTAATCGGAATCAGCATGCTTATTAATAATTTTAAATCATTTGATCAATTAAGTTTTAAAATATTATACTCATGACGACGACGACGTAATTTAAATTTAGTTGTATTGTTAAGTAAAATAAGTACATAGAATAGTTTTTATTATAATTAGTAACCCACATAATGAGTTAATATTAGGTTTTTTTTGTAATCAACATTTTATTAACAGAAAGACACTTACAACTTATACAAATATAATTTACAAAATAAAAAAGAAATAGCATACTTATAAGAATAATTTTGTTTACTCAATTCAACATAATTTAAGTGAACTGTTTGCTTGGATTTATTCCATTTAAAAGCACAATAAAATTATTTTTTAGAAATGATGTTAAGTTATGGTCTATTTAATTATATTTTACAAATTGATATCTCATCAATAACTAAGTTTGCATAATAATTAATTACACATTACGTACAAACAAAAATATCGAAACTATGTTGCATTATGTAGTAGCTATGTTAAGCCGTCCATTTTACTTTGAAGGCATCTGAGTACATTAAGAAGGTAACAATAAGCGACTTATGCCCATGTTCGAGCGTTGACCATCAGAATAGATTCACTGTATTTTCTTGGACTCTATTCACGCTTGAGTAATTATTGTATGGGCTTAAGACAGACAGGTGGGAATTTTAGATGTTTTGATCTTTTATGTCACATTTCATAATAATTATTATAATAATCTTTACTTCCGTCCTGACATTATGTACAAACTTATTTTACTCAATTTTTTAATTATACATTTTTTGTGATCTGAGTTTTTACTTTTACTAATAGGTATTTTTGATAAACAATGAAGGCCTACACAGAGTAGCTACATAATATATTCTTGAATTTTATGAAAATGGCAAGTACTTCAGAGTACCTCATGATGGTCTTCCGTTTCTATATTGTAATTGTTATTTTTTAATTAATAAAACATTCTTTGTGTGAAAAATTACTTTTATTTTTGTTTATAAAGCTAAGCTTTTGCTTTTCCTGGTTTCTTCTTTTTGAATTGTTGTTTTCTTTTCTTGATTTGATCGGAAATCTTCTTACTCTGGGCCCTAAGTTGCTTGCGCCTGATGGCCATGTCAGGCCTACTCTTACTCTTCTTTTGCACAAATGTTGGTTTGCTCGCCTCATTATTGCTTTCGTCAGATTCATCTTTTACTTCCTCTGAAAATAAGAACAAATTACTTTCTTGACTCAACCATTATCAACATATACTCTATACACTTGACCAAAACAATATTTTGAGTTTTTTTTTAATTACCTTTTGTAATAGCTTCCTCAGCCTTTACTACTGGGTCACCTTTGAAGAAATCTGCTCCCTCAATATCTGGGTAGCCAGTCTCAGGCTTAGTGGCTTCATACATTGCTTTTTTCTCTATTCTTCTTTCATACTTATTACCAGCTTTCTTAGAGAAGGCTTGCCTCAGTTTGGCTGGGCTGACATATTTAGGATTTTCCCATAATGTTGTGCCACCAAATGATCCTGAGAAGATCTTTACCTGAAATAAAATACAAATCATATTTTATTAGAATAAAGGTTTTCGATTTTTTATATTTCCTTATGACCAAATAATTACTTACAGGATTTAGAACGAATCTAGGTCCAATTTCAGCCAAGGCACCATCTTCGGACAGAATTTGATAGTTTCGGAACCAAATCCTGTTATCCAAAATCATGAAAGTGTAGACATGGTCAAAGAATGGCTGACTCTTTGGGTGATAGTTGGGCACCCCAAATGTTTGTGTAAGCAGTTCCTTTAGAAGGGTGTACTGTGTGTCTTTAGTGAATTGTGGATCAAAGGAGAGTAGTGGCCTTGACCCTCTCAAGCAATTTCCTGTCATCTTTAGTTCTCCCATTGTATAAACTGAAATAAGAAAACATTTTTTAGTAAGTAAGTAAGAACTGTCAGGAGAACTTAGGTGATAATCAAAATGTTAACTTACTATTCTCAACCAGAAATTTAGCGCTAGGGCCATTAGGAACATTGGCCATCCATAAGTACAAGTCCCTCATTTTTCTGCCTTCAAAAAGGAGGCACTTATTGCAATTTTTCATTTCACTGATTTCATTGACCACATACAAGTTTTTGCTTCGTTCCATTTTAGATTCAGTTTTATGATGCGGCATCAGTTTCTTTATATCTTCCATCAAATGTCGGTGTCGGTGGTTTATGCCACGAGCGGCGAACACAAGCACTCTTTGTCTGTTGATCCATTTAACCTAAAATAAACATGATGGCATTAGGATAGATTTGTGTTGTTTAGTTAGTCAGTTATAAAATAGATTTATAGTATATACAAAAAAGCAGGATCGCAGCACCTATACGGTAGCCCTCAGAACTGGAAATCTTCGTCGAATACAATGTAGAATAAAGGTAAACAAAAACCTAACCTAAAATGTTGACAAAAACATAATAAAAAGGTATCGAATTCAGCTGGAGTATTTGGCGTATAGGACATAGAAATATACTGGTGATTATTGAGATCGGGCTATTTTACCTGTCGCGGTGTTGGATCGTCCGACATACGAACTGGTGGTAGTACAACCACATTTTCATCTTCCTTAGTTTTTTCAGGAGCGATCTCTTTCTTTTTCGACTTTTTTACTTTTAGTTTAGCCATTATTGGTTTTACAGCAGTGACCACTTTCTTTTTCGAGTTTTTTAGTTTAGCTAATAGTCAAACTCAAAATAAACCACGTGAAACAAAATGCACACTTTTATGGACGGTCGCTGCCGCTGCTACCAACCAACTGACTTTAATTAACTTCTGTCTGCTTCTGTTCTGTCAAAAGTGGGTCAGTCAAGTAAGCAAGCAGTCAGCCAGCTTGAGTGTTGCCAGTTCCTACAATTTTTCTGGGCCTGGTTTTCAAACCCTTTCGAGGCCCTTTGGCCCTTTCGAGTTTTGGACAACTTTTGGAGTTGCTTTCCTTTAACGTCAGAATTTTGATATGACAGCAACGCATTTGAAAGCATTTGTTATGCATTTGCGTGCGCAAGTTATATTGCCATTTGCCTATCCATCAGTAGAAGTCAGATCGTGTTAGCAACACGAATGTAGGTTCATGGTTACGATACGATCCACACGTACATAGTCTGTGATTGTGAACGATCATCACATAGCGCATAAAGTTAGGTAGAATTAGGTAATGCGTTAATGCGTCAAGTCAAGGTTAATGCTCATAGAGCAGTGAGAATATTAGTAGCTCTCGCTGTGTACCTACGGTACCTACTTAACACAGTGTTTAATAATACTCTATGGTTTATTTAGTTGAGAGAGGTTGAGAGTTAAGGAAATGATAATGTTGAAATCTATTAAGTTTTTAGTGAGAAGTTGTAAATATAATGTAAGAGAGCAAGTTAGAATTGCATCTCAAGGACTACCACAACTGTCTTCGGTAAGATACACAACTTAATAATACCTAGTGTTTTTGTACAATAGTTGTGTCTAAATACGTACTTATGTTGTACATAGGTATATTATTATATACCTACATATTTTTAATAGATTATACTAAGCGCACGAGCGTAGCGAGGCGCCAATATTATAGTTCAAGAGTTCGAGTGCCTACATAGTTCTTTCACCCGAAGTAAACACTGTTTTTCATTTCGAATACAAAGAAAGTAAATAAAAACCTGATGAGTTTAATAAAAATATTTTAGAAGTACAACAATATGTAAATAATAAAATTAGCATTCGACAAAACAACTGAAGATCGAATTGCCGCTTTCCCGCCATTTTTATATTTCCATTTCTGTGCCAAATTACCAGTTAAGTAGTAGATATTTTTTATCATTGATGATGGTAAATATTCAATTCAGCTCAAATCTATGTAATAATCTAGTGAAAAGTAACTAGGTACTTAAAGCTCTCGGAACAATAGGTAATTTCACAGACTACTAGGGATGCTAACGCATGGTAACTTCAAGCGTCCGTCGTACATACTTATAACACCATAATATTACAACACCCAGACCCGGAAGAAATATTTGCAAAACATGCAAACATTCCTTCCGCAGCGGGAATCAAACCTGCGCCTCTTGCGTCTCAGAGGTCGTTAAAATGACTCAGTGTCACTCAACTAAATACAGCAACGCCTATACAGATGTGAGGGTAGGTAGACAGATACCTGTATTTGTACGAGGAACTATTGCTTTGAATGAGTTTATGCGAGTCCTCTGAGAATATATCTAATCATACGGTTGTATCTAGAAAAAACCTTTTTGACATAATTTTTTAAAATTAAAAATAAATAATATATTATATGTTGCCTTGAGAGAAAACTCGCCTTGTATGGCTTAATAATGATATACTCGTACCTTCCTAATCTACATAGCTAACAAACTTTCACATTTATAATTTAAGTAAGATTACATAGATAAAATTATCTTAATGAGTAGGTATCTATCAATTTCAGGAAAAATATAACGTCAAACGCAAAGAATTTGGTGCAGTGCAAACAACTGATGTAAATTACTTCAAATCTCTACTCGGTGCAGATAGAGTGTTGACCGAAGATAGCGATGTCTTGCCCTTTAACATTGACTGGATAAAGAACTGTAGAGGTGAATAAAAACCTAAATAAAACATTAAAAAAAATGTTGCACGATAGGAATACCTACGCTTTCTAACGTTCGTTGTCTAATGTTAGATTGTCGTAAGGTTTATCGTAATGATAATGAAAAATATATTTTTTAAACCTTTATTTATCGTGAAAATTGGGTTTCAGGACAGTCAAAAGTGGTGCTAAAGCCCAAAACCACCCCGGAGGTCTCAGAGATCCTCAAATACTGCAATGACAGACGACTGGCGGTGTGCCCTCAGGGCGGCAACACCGGCTTGGTCGGGGGTTCAGTGCCGGTGTTCGACGAGATTGTACTCAACTTTGGACTCATGAACAAGATCATCAGTTTGGATGAGATATCAGGTCAGTCTAGACTCTAAACTAGACGATCAACGATCTCTATTGAGCTCGTTGTCCTGAATTCTGAAGACTAGGTACATACTGTCCATCTAATCATACATTTATATCTATATTGTGTAGTTTGTATTCGTACACCCACGGCCACCCTTACGTTCTGTTCTCTTTTTCCATGCATGGTTGTCCGGAAGAGATCGCTCTTAAGCGATAAGATCACCAATTGTACTCTTAATTCAACGTATTTAGTTTTACGTATTCATTCATTTCCACATACACAGGAGCGTTAATATGTGAAGCTGGCTGCATCCTAGAGACCCTAGACAATTACGTGCGAGAAAGGAGTCACATAATGCCGCTGGATCTGGGGGCAAAGGGCACCTGCCACATCGGAGGCAACGCCAGCACCAACGCGGGGGGAATCCGCCTGCTGCGCTACGGAAACCTGCATGGTTCTCTACTCGGAATTGAAGCAGTAAGAACTTTATCATCTTAGCCCGTTTGCACCCGCATTTGGTTTTACACTTTCTCTTTATTACGCCATTGCCTCCAACCCATCTAATTATTCCCAACTACGTTTCTCGATGACGATCGACCGGCCGGCGGGCGGCTGATCAACCTCTTGGTCGTTGAACGGAAGAATTTTATTTACTTAGTTAAAAAATATTGAAAATTGCTGCAAAATGGAGACAACGCTCACAACCTACCTATGTATAACTTTGTTGCATTCATCAACTAATCGTTAAGCACGATATCGCGTTCACACTACTAGTTGTAGGTGGCTTACATAATAGCACCTATCGAAGTGGAAAAATCGTAGTGTTGTGGTAAAAGATGGTTTAGGTTGGATTTCTTTCGCAATCTTGATTATTTCTAGGTGAAAGCAGATGGCACAGTCATAGACTGCCTCAGGGCGATGAAAAAAGACAACACAGGCTACCATCTGAAGCATTTGTTCATCGGATCCGAGGGTACTTTGGGGGTGGTCACTAAAGTTGCCATACATTGTCCTGTCCTGCCGAAAGCAGTCACCGTGGGCTTCTTTGGTGTGAAGAGTTTTGAAAATATTCTGGAGTTGTACAAAAGCGCAAAATCAGCATTGGGAGAAATATTGTCTGCATTTGAAATGGCTGACTTTGATTCTATAAATACAACTGTTAAAAATCTTAAATTACCGTAAGTAGCGTTGAGACACTGTCAATTGATAAAGTGACGAGGTACAAAAAAAACATTATTTTTATTCCAGAAATCCAATATCAGAATATCCTTTCTACGTTTTGGTAGAAACTCACGGTAGTGACGAGTCTCACGATGCAGAAAAACTAAACAGATTTCTTACAAAGGAGATGGAAAGTGGGCTCATTCTGGATGGAACGGTCACTTCTGAACCTACTAAAATGCAGGTAAGTAAGCATCTCGTTGTCTCTGAATATTAAATTAAACTATTTAAAAATAAACTTTCGTAAAAAAATACAGTTATTTTCACAACTTACAGACGATATGGAACCTCCGTGAAAGCATAGCGGGCGCGGGTCTAGTAGAAGGCTACGTGTTCAAATACGATGTCTCATTACCCCAGAAAAACTATTACGAGTTAGTTCCGCGATTGAAGGAGAAACTCGGCGACCAAGCTTTGATCGTTTGCGGTTATGGACACGTGGGTAAGTATTGAAACATCAGAAGTGGGATGTGGATTTCTTTCTCTCTAATCTGTGGTTGAGCACTTAGATACTATTAATTTGGATATTATTTGTTGCTAAGCTATATCGCCACTGATTCCTATGTAAATTACTGTTAGAAAAATAAGATGCAAATTAAATCGTATTTGACTTACAATATACCTAATACAAACTTGTTCTTGGCTAACATGAAATTTCCCAAATTGTCGCTATGAATAGAATAGAATAGATACCTAGAAGTTTTTGAACCGGTTATCTCATAATTGATCTCTCATCTTTTAGGTGACGGGAACATTCATATCAACGTGACAGTACCGGAATACACAAAAGAAGTTTGTTCCATGATAGAGCCTTACATATTCGAAGAGGTGCGCAAATTGAAAGGCTCCATTAGCGCTGAACACGGAGTCGGCTTTAGGAAACCTCAATTCATTCACTACAGTCAGAACGAGTCTGCATTACAATTGATGCGTGGACTGAAACAACTGATGGATCCAAATTCAATACTGAACCCCTATAAAGTGCTGCCTGAAATGTAAAAAACTAGAGACTATTTACATTCCAAATAAATAGTTTACTATGTTTATCTTAAGATAATGAGCTGGTTGTCGGAATTACAAGTGCCTACCTATCTGTTAGATAAGCAATGTTTTTATTGAAATAATAATAGTCAGATAAAAATGTTACCTTCACATGTAAATAAATGAAACATGAATTCATTTAAATGACTTTTATTAAAATATCCATTTATTCTTATAACATTCATAATATCACTGCAACAAAAATACAATGGAATATTACAAACATTCTCCTAATTGCATCAAATAAATAGATCGGTTTTTAATAAATGTTTTCGAAAAGATATAATTAGGTATCGAGCATTTTAATTCAATCGTAGGCTGTGGAAATTTGGGTTGCATTGTGATATTGTAGATATGGAAGGATCAAACTAGCAATTACATCATCATGACTAATTATATACTCCCGCGCACGCTACCGTCTTACTTTCAAAAAGACGAATCCACAATCCACGACAATGACAATTAAATCACCGAAATAGGTTTCGCTATTAAAATTTTTCTACACAATTATTTTAAGAACTGACAATAGACACCTATGTAGTTACAATGTATTTGTGCAAACGAGACACTGGCACACGACTATAATTTGCAACAAAATCTGTACTTCACTCTGAAATTATGACCACTGATCGTAGAAAACAAGTAAAAAAACAATGAAAATAGTCATGATATTAATAAAAACAATAAGTCAAATCCATAGAATAAAATAAATAATTACTTAGGTAGTCGTCAGCCTTCTAATTAACAAATTATTATGTAACAGTTCAACATTGCTTTGAATGGAATGAAGGAAAGCCAATTTGATGTTTGTAATTAGTGAATATGGACGCCACTCATTCTGGGTTTATTTCATCAAATCTAGTTATGTTATACAGAAAGGCAAGAGCAGATGCTCTTACATTTTGTATAATTTAACATCACGGAGAAGACGAATAAATGGAGAAATTATGAGATCACTAAATATAACATTTAGACGAAATGTAAACAAGTAAGAACTAATGGCGCTCAAGTATGGCCTACAAATTTAGAGGTGGGAAGTTAACAAATCAAAATACAACAAATTGAGACATAATATTCATTTTACTAATAATCTGGAAGCTTGTTTACACTTAGTCTAATACTTAACCATAACACTGGTGTGTTTACGTACTTACAAAAAACTGACAAAGTCAATGATGACTGTCCATTTCATTAAATTGAAACAATCATATTGCAGAATTTGTATTGCTTATACGTAAACACGTACATCCTCCCGGAAAAACAGACCAATACAGTAATATAAAAAGTAAACAATAAAACAAGTATTTATTTATGCTATTTGGCTCATTACAGTAAAAGCATTAAATGTAAAATTAACAAGCTTTCGGTGTGATATTTAAATGCTTAATCACTAGTAGAGCACCTAAGTTATGAAACGATGCGCTTACGTGACTCGTCCGGAGCCGGCAGATGGCGCGCTGGGCGCCGACCCTCGTCACAACATTGAATACCAAAACTCACGCTTACATCTTAGGGAGATTAAGGTTTGTTCTTTCCTCCTATTTTTTTAAAGTTTTATAGTTTTTATATATTTTTTTCTAATTTCTTAATAAGTAGACACAGGTAGGTCTGTCTCCGCGAGGTAGAGAGCGCGCGCAGCTATCGCTTGATCTGGTTGGACATTTTGAGGAACTCGAGATAGCCGGCCTGCATCTCGGCGTCCATGCCAGTGTCCCACGCGTCGTTCTCTAGCTCTTCGCTGTAACAAACAAATGAACTTACTTTTCACATCCACTACTAGTTTAAGTAGTAATGTACAGGATTAGTTTATTTATAGTTTGTTATTGGGTATGGGTAGCGTGGGTTAGTTGTGACGCGCACGTGTTAGCGGCTGGAGCGGATACTCACAGGATGTCCTCCTCCAGGGCGATGCTTTTGTTCGGCGTGAGGTTGCTTTGCAGGAAGGCGTGTTCCTCCGCCGTGAGCGCGTGTCCATCGGCCAGGTAACCCTCGCCGCCTTCAGACTCGCCATTCACTACACAGACAACCGATTTATACATTCCTTCCATACAACTACTATATTAATGTCACTAGTTCTGTTCTTTCGAACCAGTGTGAAAGGATTGAAGTGGCCCTAAAGGGGCTCCTTCCGTGCACTATTCCATACAGTCGAGAGCACTGGGTCAGTCGCAGTGATTACGCCTTTGGTAACGTCACGAATTCGATTTCGATCGTGCACCATGGAAAAGTTAAATATTGTTTGAAACATCTTTAGGAAAATTGTATGGACTTCCAGCGACACAGCAAGCAATTAAAATTCATGAACAGCATTGGTTTACTGCCGGAAATAAGACAAAGTGCGTGTCGTCCATATACACCAACAATATTATATCTATCAATATTCACATTTGAAACCTCTCTTCAAAGAACCAGTGAGATAGAGGAATTGCCACACAGAGTGTGGCAGTTGATCAAGTTGAGTAATTCAAACTACAAAGTATCACACATCGATAATTTTAAGCTCGTACTTACTGTGATCATAAAGTATAGAAACAAACACTCAGGTTAATCCAATCAGTGGTCAATGACCATTCATTGTTGGTTTAGGAAAACAAGTTCAATTAACTGCTAAGTTAACGAACAAAGCTGAAATCATTCGACCATCACCAATACAAGTATTATTGGCAAACATTTGCTTTCTGCCAGACACATTTTTGATGATGTCAGATATCATGCCATACATTTAAGCGAAGCCCCAAAGAAAGAATAGCGTCTATAACATAAATATATTTAAAATGGCTAGATGAAAAGCTTGGGATAGAATGGAGAGAAAATGTAATAGTTGGTTGATTATGAACATGTCCAAATATTAATAAATTAATAATATTAGTAGGATAGGTATCCTTTATATTACAATAAAACGCAAAACAGTGTTTTGTGGACAAGATAATCTATTTTATAATAAAATCATTATCTTATACGCCCCTGATTACGTACTTAAAAAATAATAATATAATTGTAGAAAAGAAATAAAACACGATGGTAATTACTACACATAATACTGGCTATAGAAATAATAAATCGCCGCCAGAGCAACCATGGTTTTTAGTTATTTTCTGAAAGAAAAATATGCGTTACTATAGTCACACTTAGAGCAAACTATAGTTTTGGTTCAAAATTCGGACTGGACTTGACGGTTATATCTAATGCTTGGTAGTCATAATGACTCGGATCATGATGACATAGGGTGTATTCCTTTCAACTGAAATACCGCGTGCTTTTATCTGATAAAGGCTGGCCCCCCTTCAGGGCAGGCTAAAGTTATAATCAATAGAATCGAAACCACAACCAAGACTAGTAAAGACTAAGTGTAATAGTCCCACCGGATGTTGGTGGCACTGATGTTGCCAGTAACATGTTTTGCAGAAGCAACTTTCCTCAGATTTACATGCATTTCTGTAGAGCTAACTTCAGAGCCATTAATATCAGCGGGCCTACATTAAAATGCTCGGGTCGGATTTTCTCTGCACAAAATTGTAAAATAAAGTTCTGTTAAAAAATTTTCTTTTGTTTTTTCGTGTCGGGATAGTGACGGTCCAGAAAAGGGCAGGATGATGATGAATGATCGTTGTTATCAGATTACTGCGACGTCATATCGCAGTTTTGTTCTTAGACAGAGCAAGCGTGTACTGAATGTATCCCGGCCCACATATAGCGGGGAAAGGGCAGGCTGATGATGAATAGCTGCATACTGACTGACCGAGCAGCCTCACGATGCCGCCGCGCGGGGCAGTGCCCGTCCAGTCACGATGTGGCTCGCTTGCAGTTTGCCTCAGGTTGCTCGGTTAGTTAGTATACAGCTAATGAGCGTTGTTATAAGTGTAGTGTTGATATAGTGTGTACTAACTGTATCTGCGGCGCGGCGCAGGCGGCGGCTGCGGTGCGGCTTCGGCGAGACCCCAGCGCGCGGCGCGCAGGTTCACCACGGCGTGCACACACGGCAGTGCGGCGCGCCGCTTCAGCCGCTCGAACATGGCGTGCATGCCGGCCGGGCAGTCCGCGTCCAGCGCTATCCCCGACAGCTGCAGTAACCAATGTTTTTAACGACCACCAGCGAAAAATTTATCTATCCTGTGTTGACAAGGACGAACGCGAAGCTTCGCAGGATCGTAACAGTCTACAGTTAGCGCCACACGAGAAAAACCACAGAAAAAGTGTGGATACTGTTGCGCACAAAGGATGTTCCTATTATTTTATTCAGTTTCGAAAAATAATAAATGAATACCTAAAACAATAGACAAAAACTTTTGGGAGCTAAAATAGCCACGATTAGACTTTTTCTTACGTGGCGCGAACTATACATCATCGCGATCCTGTGAAGCTCCACGTTTTGCATCCTTGTCTATAGTATTGTCTCAAGCCAAGCCCAAAACAGCTGCCAAAAATGTATGGGATTTACATAAGAGCGATCACTAAGTCACATGGTTGCATTGCAATCACATTATGTCAATCCCATACATTTTTTGCAGTAGCGTCAAGCGACTTTGTTAAATGTAAAGTGGTTGATGCAAGGCTTTGTTAGAAGCAAAAAGATCGCTTAGATACGATGCCTTGCGATTGCAATGTCAATACCAAAATTGTTGCAGTAACACCTTTGTGGCTCGAGATGACACAGACGACTCACTGACCTTCATTATACTTAAATTCTTTGGTTTTGTTATTGTTGTTGCTAGCCTGTATCATCCCACTGCTGAGCAATGGCTCTTTGGTTTTAGTAAAACTTTTCTCTTATTCCTAAAAACTTAGACATTACTTGTTTACGATTCATAGTCAAGACTTCAAATCTACTGGTAAGTCTTTATTAACAAACAATAGTAAACCATGATGTCTTTGATTTATGATTATGAACCATAATAAAGACTTTGACATGTCCACTTTGTTTTTGACATAAACTTATTGCAAAATACAAAATATATATACTACACAAAATTGCATCTATCTGTCTGTGTAATTTAAAGAGACCCCAATACAGGTGTGCTAAATAGGCAAGAAATATGTGCAGAAAAACGTAATTTGCAAATTGAATTTATTCACATCAGCAAATAATATGTTTGAATGTTTAAGTAGGCAGAATACGTAGTGCAGTGTTTGTCAAATAATCACATACTTTTAAAAGCTGGCAAACAGCCTTGATGTTGGCTTCCTTCTCGGTGTCCAAGAGATGGAGCAGCACTTTGCAGAGGCTCTCGCCCAAAGTCCGAATTCTTCCTCCCTAAATAAAAAATATATTATTGTCAATAACAAAACAATAAATTTGTGTCAAATGTTACTGAACTTATGTATGAATGATTCATGCTGTTCCAAATATGTTGTTTTAAAAACAATCTTTTACAAAGCCATTATTTGATGATAATAACAAAAGAACAATTTTCTAATTTTTCGACCTCGGTGGCGTGGCGGTCGAGTGGTCGGCTGAGACGCAAGAGGCGCGGGTTCGATTCCCGCTACGGGAGAAATGTTTGTATGTTCTGCAAATATTTTTTTCCGGGTCGGATGTACATGGTGTAACATGGTGAGTGTACGTACATACATACATTTATTATTTATTTAATTATCATGAATGTATTACAAATGTAAAGTGTTAATAATTTATATTAAAATGTTGTTATTTACTTACAGTGAGACCAACCTGGTTATCCTCAAGCTGTGTGTACAGCTCGGCAAGGAACATCGCGAATCCACGAATGTTCTCATCGGATGACTCAATCCCGGAGATGATCTTGTTCTCCTCCACAGAGCACCTCTCGAGGAGACACGCGCGGAAGGTGGACTCCTCCGGGGGCGCCACAGAGTCGTACATAGAGCACAGACGCGCGCCATTGTAGCGGAAATTCGCCTCGCCAATTGACTATAATTAACAATTTAAAAGTATAATACATGTAAATCAAATATATTGGTATAAAATTGTAGAGGTTAACTTCTATGAATTTTTATGTAACTGACAGATTGGCTAGTAATTTCCTGGATAGTTAGGAAGCTTACCTGATTGACAATGGCTTCAATCAAGGGCCTCGTGTAAGATGCGTCATGCAGAGTAGCAGCAAACGAATCAAGCAGGGGTCCGCAAAGGGTGTCGAACTTGCCAGGGTCGAATGTTATCTCACACATGACAGTTATCAGGTTGGCAATGTTTTCCTGAGGAGCATAACACAATTTGATTTATATAATTTATAACATCTAAATAAAATCCAATAACTTTGTTTCTTTAGAAATCTAAAACCTAGAAATGTGTAAAACTTTAACCACTAATAGACAACATTAACACCAATGTAGGAAGTAATTTTTACCTGAATTATGTAAACATAATCTGAGAGAAAGTGTTTACATTGCTTGAAGCAACAAGTACGCCAATTTTTTTATATAGGTACATATTTTAAAACATTTTAGTACACCTAATAAATTTTAGGAAACCATACCCTCATATCCATGTTCTCAGCTTCTTCCAGAGAGTAAGACATCTCATCCAATCTGTATGGATTCTGATCTTGAGCTTGACGAAGTCGATCTTGGACAGAGAAGCGGTGAGGCCTGTAAGCCGTCTCCTGATTGTAGGTCGGCGCAGGCTGCGGGGTGTAGTTTGGTGGATACCATTCTTTAGCTTCGGCCGACAGATTCGATTTAGGCGGCTCGACTACAACAAACGAAACAAAACCGGTTATACCTATTATGAACAACTTTGACCTCAACTCGAAAACTCAATGTTCCAACTGGTTGACCCAAAAACAATATTGCAAGACGGTCACTTTATATCGCAAACATCTGAGCTTGTCAAACTTCAGCGACGTCATTAAAATTGAAATTATTTACTTTCACCGAACTACAATAAATGGGATGAACGCAAATAGCTAGCGAAGTATGACGACGTCACTGTGGAACAGATTGAATGCGAGAAAGTACGTTTCCAACACATCGTTTACACGTTTATAGTCAAACAGAGTTATTTACCTTTAGACTCCTCCGTGACAACCCTTGGTCGGCGCAGCTCTCGTGGCTGGTTGTCGGGCTGCTGCCAACCACGACCTCTGCCTCTAGGGCCCCCGATTTCTCCGTTATTCATTTCGACAGATTATCGAACAAAACAAAATTTATTTTATTATTCTCGTTATTAAATTCCATAAACGGATAAATCGAAACCTATATCCGTCTGCTACAATCCTTCCATGGATTCGACACGTAAACAAAGAAAATAATTCCTTCCCAACAAATTTCACATCACAGTAAAACCTCCATGTTAACAGAACGAAAGAGACCAAACTACACGTAGAAAAAAGACAACAACAATACGGTATTGCCAACTCCAAAAAATAATATGACCCGTTAACTTGGCTTCTGCACACAATAATGACGAATTACTGAAAACGAACATAGAAACTGACAGTGCAAGCGTTGAAGTCAGCAGGACTGACTAGCGCCATCTTTCGGTAATTATGGAAGTTGCCAAGAAAAAAAAAGGGATGGGATGGCGCTCGGAGCACTAGGATGGTTGGCTCAGGCTGTATTTATTCTTCCAAGGCTCAGACCAAATAAAAAGAATTATTTTTATTTGGTCTGAGGATGGCTAGGTAATTTAATGTCATTTATTTATTCAAAAAAGTAACATTACAGCCGTAACCAAGGCGTTACATCTAGAATTAGGTAGGTACATGGAGAATATTGCACATATATTATTAAAATAAATATAAAAAAATAATTAATGAGAATGACGTCTTGAACCATAGAACATTATTATATTACTCCTATGAGCGAAGCCTGGGAAGTATATACATAAGTTACGCGATAGAAAGAGAGGAATGGTGCCTCGTTCTTTTCGCAATAAATAATAATTACATTAGTTTTTATACAATTAGACCCAGAATAAAATTTAGTCAAGAGACATTTTTTTCTGAGTAGTTTGCTGCCCTGAGCAAATTGGCCACCCCTGCCCTATAGCATGGATATGTAATATTTCTAAGCCTTATAGGGTAGAATTTAGTTACCTACCTTTCATACTACCTGCTAAAATAATTTAAAGACAACTGTTCTATTTTACCTGACTATTTTTATTGTTACTACATTTACAAAAATAAAATAAAATAAGACTTTACATTGAATAAACAATATATTTTTTTGCAGTCAACAAAATAATCTAGTACCTACACATTAACAAAGAACACACAAAGAGAATAAATTATACATAATACAATACAGTTTACAATTTAATTTCATCCACATTCCTATGTGAGCCTCTTTTCCTAATCAGTGATAGATTTGATCCAGACCTTGAAAGAGTTGGAAGCTTTTAAAGCCCTTGTAAACCTACATTATTTATAATAAATAACACAGCAACAAATATAGCTAAAGCCTATTTTTTTATTCCAAGCCTAATATATCTATATGCTGAAAGATTCACCACAACCACATGTGCCTTTTATGTTTGGATTATTGAAAACAAATTCAGCTGAGAGATTATCTTCAACAAAGTCCATTTCAGTTCCTGTAACAAAAAAATAATAATAAAAACATCGTAGCCAAACTCCACATATACAATATTATTATACAGAAGCATCAATCTAACAAAGTACAGAAATGATTATGAAAATTATTTTACTGACAGAAAACTACATAATCCCTGAATTATTTTTTCCTACACAACTGAATTAGTGGCAATGCTACTAGTTATGAATTGAGTAGCAATGTATCTAGATTCTAAAATGTAATATATTTTGTTACTGTAAGTTAGTAGTTTGATTATCACAACATGATCAAAGGATCATGCTGTGCCGACCCCACATAGAGTGGGATATGGGCAGGAAGATGATGATGAAGTGAGTAGTTGATTGAAACATACCTAATAACGTCAACTGTGCTTTCCTGTCTATGATTATAGTCACACCATCTTGTTTTACTTCTTCATCAAGCCTGTCTTTTGCCTTCGCATAGTCCAATGTGTATGATAAACCATTGCAACCCCTCTGGCGAACGCCGACTTTCAGACCTATAAAACCTTTGGCATCCTCTTTCGCCATTATTTCCTTCACTTTTTGCACTGCATTTGGAGTTAGGACAAGTGCTGCCCTTGAGGGAAGCAACCTCTTTTTCACAGCCCTAACTGTTGCACTTGCTATTGTTTTAGCAGACATCTGAAAATGAAAATATGAAAATAGATTTTAGGTACCAACCTTCGGCTTTTACGCAACAGCAAAAATGATTACAGCCAAATTAGACAATGCTTCTTACATGGTAGATTTTCGACCGAAAATAGTGTTGTTATAATATATCATTTATATCTCGTAATAAATAACGTACTTCGACTGTTTTTGGATTTCGAGGCGAATCGTGTTTGTACAGTTGTATTTTTTATCTTTTACTAGAATTTATTTACCTATTTTCTGCAGTGAGGAAACTGACAGTGAGTGACTATGTCAACTACTGTCTGTCTGTGACTCTGATGTCTGTCATGTCCATGAAAGGATGAAATAGAAGCCCCTAGCATGAATAAGAATAGTAAGGAATATTAAGATCGATTTAGAGTAGACTAAATGTGATGTAAAAATACACCATAAAACGTACTTATGTACAGAACATTTTATTGTATTTTTTGTTCCGATGTATGCACATACTTATATCGTATAATTAGTGGTTGTATATCCTAAATTCTAAAAATAAAACTGTGAAATAAATCATTAAAAGAAACACTAAATAAAAACCGGTCAAGTACGGGTCAAACACGAAGTTTTCCGTACCATTTTAAATGTACATTAAAATATGTTTCTTAGAGGGGACTTCCTTTTATTTAATTTTTATTATATCTTGTTATAGCGGCCACACACTCTCTGATCAACTCTCTACTAGTACGGTTCATGAGATATACCTCGCAGACAGACAGACAGCGGAGGCATAGATTAGGGTCCCGTTGGCACCCTTCAGGTACGGAATCCAAAAAACGATCGACCTCAGAATTTTCTGAGCGATCGACATAAAACATGAAAACAAAGTAAAGATAAACCTATTCTTGCTAGGATTCATTTTAGAAGACACATGTAGACAAACTGTCACTGTCAGTCAGACAACTGACGGTCGGCGGACATGACAGATTCACCAACCAAAGCAGTCAGCACAGACACGTCTTCTAAAAAATCTACAAAAAATGTTCTAATTTACTCATGTGCCGTGCGTGGTGGTGGTTTTTCATGTCTAATGAATTAAAAATTAAACAATGGGCGGCCAAAAATTTGAATATGATGAAAGTGGATCCACGTTCTTTTATTTTGTACTATCTTTTCTTGCTTTGATACTGATACCTGCTACTTTTTATTACTGGCCGAGAAAAAGGAAAGAAGGTAAAAGAAATTCATGTTTTTCAGATTGACTGTTTCTGGAGTTGATCAAGTAGTTACAAAAATGAAGAGACTTAGGTATACTGTTTACATCAGATTCAGTCACTTCTAGAGCCTTACTTTTACAAAAAAACATTTACCGTTATATGAACGAGGCGCCACGCCGCGCCGTAGGCACATATGAATGAGTCGGCACAGTACCTATTACCTACGTACCTTTACCTATTCATGTTCTACTATTGCGACAAACAAACATGATTTGTTTTCTTTTATTTAGAGCTACTTAAGTTATTTTGAATATATTTTAATGTTTCAGATCCTGTGAAGATTGCAGAAAGATGTCAGTGTCCAAGTTGTATACAAAAACAGATCATCATAGAACATTCTCAACCATACAAGAGTGTAAAGAATTTCTTCATAAAGCTTGCAATAATATTAGGATGGGTGCTTCTTGGATTCTTAGCCTACAAAGTGTCACAATTTGACTATGAAATGTCGAACTTTGATCCATATGATATCCTAGGCTTACCTCCGGGTGCTACTCAGGCAGAAATAAAGAAGTCTTACCGTAAGCAATCCCTAATTCTTCATCCTGACAAAGAGACTGGTGATGAGAAGGCATTCATGAAGCTCACCAAAGCTTATCAGGTAATTTCAACCTTATGAGTGAGTATTAATAATATACCTACACTTACTATCAATGGATTTTCATTAAGAAAAGAAACTTCAAATTTTTACTTGTTCTAGGCATTAACAGATGATGAGGCTCGTCGTAATTGGGAGAAGTATGGCAACCCTGATGGTCCAGGTGCCATGAGCTTTGGCATAGCCTTACCAAGCTGGATAGTTGAGAAGGAGAATAGTGTTTGGGTGCTTGGACTCTATGCCCTAGTTTTCATGGTGGCCCTGCCTACTGCTGTAAGTAACAAGACAAATAAATAATTAATATCTACCTATACCTATAAAAAAGCTTAATCTGACTGACTGACTGATTCATCATCGCCAAGCTGAAACCGCTGAAGCTAGAAAGTTCAAACTTGAAGATAGCTTCCTTTTACAGCAAAAGCATCCACTAAGGCAGGATTTTTCGAAATTCAACCCCTAAAGTGGTGAAAAGGCGTAAAAAGTTTGTATGGAACTTTTTAGCGCATGTAGCGATTTGCTTGAAACTCAAAGGTTGTATTGGAACTTTTTAATGGGTGGAGAAAATGGCTTGAAACTATGTTTGAAATCTAACGCGTTCGAAGACGCGGGCAACAGCTAGTGCATTATACAGTTAAAGCTATGAATAAAAAAATTCTTGCATCAGATTTTCAGTGTAGTTCATACTTTATCCATGAGAATGTTTGCTGTTGATAATCTTGCTTGTTTAGAAGTTGATAAAATAATACTAATACTACAGTAATTTTACAGGTTGGGACATGGTGGTACCGTTCAATCCGTTTTTCAGGAGAGCAAGTGTTGCTGGACACAACACAAATGTATTTCTATTTCTGTCACAAAACCCCTTCTATGCCTCTAAAGAGAGCCCTTATGATACTGGCTGCATCTTGTGAATTTGATAAAAGGCACAACTCTGAAATTGTTGAAAGGATCACAGACAACGAAGAAGTACCAATGGTGAGTTCAGCTGGTTTAAGAGTATCTTTCTTACACTCAATTCAGCATTTTATTATTATAATGTGTGTTTTGAATTTGTAGTTGATACAAGAAAGCAATCAAAACTAACTTTAGAGGGTTCTATAATAATTTTTACCATTCTACAGCTTCTTCGAGAACTCCCCAATCTGGGTGAGAAGAATAAAGAGCAGCCTTTATGTCGCCCCTACAGTATCAAGGCGCGGGCGTTACTACACGCTCACCTATCTCGCATGCGACTTCCGCCGGACACGTTAGAATGTGACCGTAGATACGTGGTTTCCAGGTGTCCAGATTTGATACTTGAGATGGTGAACTGTGTGAACCAGCTTATCGCATTAGCTTATGCCAGGAGAAGTAAGTACTATCGCATCACTGTCACACTTTGGTGTCCCATTATTTTGTACATAATGTTTTATTTGTTCGTAGTGGCTTTTTGGATGAATTTTGAAGGCGCTAATATATTTTTTTAGAACAGAAAAACAAATTAAAACTGAAACATGTGTAAACAATACTGACAGCAAATGAATAAAACTGTATTGCTGCCAGTATGTAAACCGTACTGACATAGTCGTAGGTTCTAAGCATAAATAATATAAGTTAAAAATGTTTTGAATGTGACAAGAATAATTTTTCTATTTCAGTTCCTCGTCTGCCCACCATAGAAACAATCGAAAATTGCATGAAGCTTTCTCCAATGATAGTTCAAGGTCTTTGGGAGTACAAATCGCCTCTTCTACAACTTCCTTATATCACGGAAGACCACTTGAAATACTTCACAAATAGAAAAAAGCACATCAAGTCTTTGTTACAATTAGCACAGCTGCCTGGTGAAGATAGGAGACAAGTATTGAGGTTCCTGAATGATAAGCAATATGATGATCTGATGAAAGTTTTAGGCAATATGCCATACATACATTTCCAAGTTAATACTGAAGGTAAGTTTTTTCTTTTTATTATGTATCGCATTTTATACAGAACGGTAATTTCTAATGGTATTACGTAATAATAACAAATGTAAAGGTTGTAAGTATAAGTAAGTGTAGTTAATCTAAACACATTAACAGCAAATTGTGTAGCATAAATATAATAGGTAAGTTCGTATGAGCTAGGGGCCAACTCTTGTGACGGAGTTTTTAGTCCGCCTAAAGTCCTCCGTCAAGGCTCAACGACTTAAAGCCGGGACCGATAATTTAACGAGCCCTCCGAAGCACGGAAGCGCTCTGCTCGTAATGTCTTGCGGTCACGATCACCCATCCAATTGCAACCGTGCACAACGTTGCTAAATAATAAATATAATGGGTTTTTGCGGGTATTTGATATTTTAAAATTATTTTGCTTTCCAGTGATTGATGATGAGAACTCAACAGAAGTCACAGCGGGCGCCATAGTCACAGTTACTGTGTTCTTACGAAGAACTAATATGAAGGAGCTATTTGGTGATACTACTATTAAAGAGAAGGAATTGAAGTAAGGTTATAAAAGGGAAAAAAAACAGCATAACAGAAGCTTATCCTAGTCTACAGATAGTATAAATCCCAAAGTTTGCCTTGATGTTTGGATGTTTATGGCTCAATCTCGGCATAGTGGCTGAATATTTTTTTTTTTCCTTTTCTATATATACATATTATTATTACACCCGTATCCCTAATGGGGTGAGCAGAGCCACAAGTAACCATGAGAAAACTTGCAACTACTCCTGATTAAAGTCCCAAGATGGATATGATGAACCATGGTGACAGGTGATCAGCCTATCGCCCATATAGGTTCATCATGTTGAAAAGGATACTATTCCTTAGTCGACTTTTATGACATGCTCGGGGAGAGAAGCTGTTGGACGCATTCTGTGTTTTTCAATTACTCACAGTTCAGCAGAGAAGTAATTTGTCTGTTTTTACCTATTTCATTTAGTCTCATGACCTGGATTGGAATAAATAAGGCTTTAAATAATAAGGCTTTCCATATTGGTACCACGCAAGTGAAACCGCGCGTTGTGGGTAGTTTATCTTCAAAATCATAATTAAAGACTAGGAGCTTCTTTCATGCGCACATTAATCCTATTTATTAAACAAATAGGATGCACGGTTATTGACGACAAAATGTACGAACGTTGCCTGCTTATGCCTTGCTATGCTATACCTTTAGCTCATTCATCAGTAAATCGATAAATTGAACCTCTCAATGTCTTGTTACAGAGAGAACGGTGACGAAGAAAACGCTGAAAACACAGAAAAGGCCGACGGCGATAAAAACGATAAGAAAGAGACCGCCAAACGACCTGTTTGGATGAAGCAACAAACTAAGCGGCACCCTGCTCATAAGAAATCCAAAAAGCCAGTGGCGGCCAAGCAAGCCGCAAAGCCAGCCCCCGTCACCGCCACGCCTCCGCCCGCTGACAAGAAGGAATCTAAGGCTAAGGAGGCTAAAGAACCAAAGAAGAAGGATGAAGAAGGTAAAAACTATTATTACTAGTAGTTCGTCCCGAATTGAGATCTCGCGGGTTTGTTGCCTGCGTGGTATACATAGACAAGTAGGTAGGTGGTGCCTACATATTTATGTCTAATTATCTATAAAAAAGTTACGAGTAGATAATAATGTCTTGATTACTCTTGGAAACCCAACATCTTTAAAACTCTTTCACCGATTAAGTTTATATGCTTCCCAGCAAATCTTCATAGCACAATCCATTGTCCCACCAAGTTTCATACAGATGGGATTAACGGTCCGAAAGTTATGCTCTGACAAACATATCGACAAACATACAAACATAAAACGCCAAATCGCCCGAGTTGCCACTGAAATCTTCGCTCGCTTGATCAATTACTGTAGTAGGAAATGCTGCGATAAAAAAACTGCGAAACTATCAGTGACACGAATATTATAAATAAACTAGATTGCAATTGCAATGGCTTTTCGATTTCAAGCTCCGCGCTCCCTACTAATACCTGTCGCACTTGTTCCGTCATGGTACTAAGTGGATCTGCGAATAAACTTGTTTGTTTCCCCAGGCGAGGAATCCGATGATGGCAGCTCGGACGAGTCCGCGTCCCACAGCTCGGGCTCGGGCGACGAGTCGCGCGACAAGTCGACGGCCGACAACGACGACGACGACGACCAGTGGGACAAGTTCCAGAAGCGCCTGCAGAAGCGTGAGCGACTCGAGGGCCGGTCCAAGAGCTCGCATCCCGTGCACTGTCCCTACTTCCCCTTGGTAAAGACTTAACGTTTTGACCTGTATTTCCCCTTTACAACGACTTTACGTTTTGACCCTTACTTCCCCTTGGTAACGACTTACGTTTTGACTTACCCTTAGTCCTTTGGTAATGACTTTACGTTGTGACTCTTTCTTCCTGTTTATTTAGTAATCTCCATGTTCTAAGCAAAATATGTAAACATAACTTTGATGGGATGGGTAAAAAGTGTCAGTTTTAAAACGCGCTGGCGAAAACTTGCTAACGATGACGTTTTGACCCTTAATTCCTCTTGATAACGTCTTTACGGTTTCACTTGTGAAGAACTATTTTTATCACAATAAAATATAACAGTCATGAATAGTATAGCTACGACACAGGGAATCGTAATGTGGGGTGAGAACTATGTGACACATTGAATTTAATTTTAAATTGTATGTGTACAGGAGAAACAAGAATACTGGTGGTGCTACATCTGTGACCGCAAGTCTCACACTCTGCTCACGGCGCCCGCTCATGTGACGGCGCTCGTGGACACGCACGAGTTGCAACTAAGATTCACCGCGCCGCGCTGGCCCGGCCTCTATACTCTCGCTTGTTGCCTTAGATCAGGTACTTTCAAAATTCAAAAGCACTTTATTCCTTCAAATCACTAGGATCATTTGGACACGTCTTACATCTATGTTGAATTATCGCCTGTTCGTAACGCAACCAAGCGTGCGTTGACGGTCTCGGTGGCGTAGCGGGCTAGTGCTCAGCTGAGACGCAAGAGGGTTCGATTCCCGCTTCGGGAGAAATGTTAGTATGTTCTGCAAATATTTTGTTCGTTGTGGTACCATGATGCCATGTAGTTTCTGATACCTACGACACAGGGAATCATAGTGTGGACCCCCACACTAATGATAGAACTACATAATACGAAGTGTTTTTTTAACTGGGACAGTATGGGGAAATCCCAAACCAGAAGGGATATAAGAAAAGTGTTATAAAATTGTTACAAAATTGTTTTCACATAAAAAAACTGATTCCCAAGCAACTTTCTTGTATTTTCCTGCCACTTCTCTTCTAGTTCGGATTACCCCATACTTATATCCAGCCTAACCTGAACTACGAAGTCATCGAAACTTTAATAAGAGGGATCTCAAATTTCAGCTTTTTTCGCTGAATTTCAAAAACTAATCATCCTAGTATAAAAGTTCATTTCGGAATGTACAAACAAAGCCCCTTCATATGACACCTCACTAGAATTTTTTTTACCCTCTTAGTAACTCAATATCTTTACAACGCCTTCACCGATTAAGCTCATATGCTTCCCAGCAAATTTTCATAGCTCAATCTATTGACCAACCAAGTTTCATACAGATTGGATTAACGGTGCGAAAGTTATGCTCTAACAAACATATCCACAAACACACATGCATACAAACATACAACGTCAAATCGCCACTGAGATCTTCGCTCGCTCGATCAATCATTTGGCTGGATGATCATTGATTAATCACGTCACAATGTTACAAACAGTTTTATGTGAATGACGTTTTCCTCGCAGCCGCCTAGTCTGCGGACGGCGCGCGGCGTCGGCGAGTCTAATAGCATTTTTTTTCGGGAACAGACGTCATCAAGGCTACTGTGCACAAAGCCTATTTTCCTCTGTCAAATAAAAGATGTGGGTTGTTTGTAGGAATCTTCGAATACTTCTACTACTAGTCATGTGACCAGTTCTTGTAGAGCAGTGCTTTCGCGCAACTACTTGCGTAGAGTTTAATTTACTTTTTCTTCGTTTCTTACCATACTATCCATGGGCAGATAAATTTCGGAAACAGCATTATGAAAGAACATTATTATATCTTAAATCTCTAGATCATGTTTGAGAACATTAAATTACTTAACGACTGCATTGTAGACATAACCCATTAATATATTCAAGATCTTTGAAGATATCTCTAAGCATAATTAGAAATAAGTATTTACCTATTTATTTTGTTAATCAATTTTTGTTCTCATCATAAAAGTGGGTCTCCAGTGGATTCTTTCTAATGTCCAGTTGAAAGAAAATTATGATGTGGATTTACTTGCAAAGCAGGCGATAGGAGATGGGGTTTCAGTTACCTCTTTTTTTCAGACTTTGTTAAATATGTTAAAAGCCAATTATACAGATGTTTGGCAGGAGTACTTTGATGAAAGATCATGGGCGAAGGGAATCTGGTACAAAACCATCCAACCTCTTATATCTCATCATGCATGGATTGATACCTCCATGTCTAAAATAAACTATTTAAAATCTGTTCTTTGATTGCGCTCTGGCCATATCCCTTCTAACAAATTCGCTTTACTAATGAAAAAAGTTAGGTATTTCGCCAATTTGTAATAGGTTATGTAAATAGTGTGATAACCGATCCTGCTTGTAAATAAATTGAGTTTTTAGTTAAGTTACTTCAATTTGGTTTATGTAAGTAGTTAAGTTTTATTTAAGGATTAAGTTTTTCTTGGTTTGTTTTTATATGGATGATGTGATCGCAAATCGACAAAACCCTTATATAAATTGAAAAAAAAAAAACGGTTTTCAAGTTCTTGTATTATACGATGCACTAGCTAGAGCAAGTTGATGCATGACTAAATACATTCCTCTTGAACTTATAGCTCAGCTTATCACTTCATCTAGATAAAAAAAGATTAACTGTCATTGGTTTATTATTGAAACTTCTAGAGTAGCGTAGATTTTAGTTATTCAGCTTAGTTCAAGGAGTAAGCATAGTTATAACTCCGTAGATTCGTACATCGGAATGGACCAGCAGCAAGACACGAAGCTGGACGTGAAGGAAGCAGCTGCCATCCCGCAGGAACATCCTCAGTGGGACCTCAGCGACTCTGACACTGACCAAAACGATCAGGTACGTATTGCAAGGGGCCAGCGCAGACCCAGTGGATTATCTTAAGCTGGTCGGGCTTGGTAGAATATTTTATATTTTTCTTGCTCAGTAGATATAATGATAAGCATATTCAACTTCAATGGAAAAAGCTCTAGCGTCTGTGCCGACCTAAAGCCCAAAGTAGACTAGGAATATACCAGACTCGAACACAGTAAAATAAGGTTTGAGCGTTGGACTAATTATTTTCTTTTCTTTCCGACAGGGAGACAACGAAAGTGAGTTCACAACAGACGATGAAGTAGAAGAGGATTAGTAAAAAAAAATCTAAATTATTTTTTTAAAGAGTTTATTACTGAGGTGAATGCGATTGGGTCGTTGGTTGTATAGAATGAGAGCTGAATATAATGTTTTATATTCTAAATCAGAAATTTTATTTATTTTCTTCTTAAGTTTAAGTAGTTAAAAGTAGATTCGAGATCGTTCGCCTAGGTAGGAGCTAGGGTCGGTCGCTATTGTTCGAGCGATGTGGCAGGCGCAGGCCACACAAAGGGATGTTGGTGGTCGAGGGTATCGTCCTCGGAGGCTGCGCGGGCGCTGGTGTCGGGGGGGTGCCGGGAGGTGCGGCGGGGGCGGGGGGAGGCAGGCGCGGCTCGCGGCCGGCCGCCGCGGCACTCGCGCGCCTCACCTCGGCACATACCCACGACCGACCGACCGACGCCGACGCCCGCGCCCGGTGTCGTATTACCGCTCTATAAATATCTTGCGAGCGCGATCGCCAATTTAGAAACGGTCGCGCCGCGTGTTTTGGACCAGTGATTGACAGTGCTAAGTGAAGCAATCCACCCGCTCTACAACCCCTCGCCACGGTGAGTTATCCTGGGTCGGCCCGCCCTGATAATGTTTTCCTCGTTGCCGCATCGGTATTAAAATAAACAGCTGTTCTAGGAATCTATATCACTGGTTACGCGCTAAATTGGGACTCAATATTTTTAGTTAAGAATCTATGAAACATGAGCTGAAAATGGCTGCGATGCGGTAGCGAGCTTTTTACTGTTTGCAATTTTAATATTTATGATGACCGATGACTGACCCAGAATTAGCGCTAGTCTCTATTAGATATGAGAATTTGAATTACAAACATCTTTAGCAATTAGCATCGATATTGTTTTCCTACATTAGGTAATGACAACTTAATGTCCGAAATTAAAGTAGTTTACTAGGTACTTGGTAGGTACTTGCAATATAAACAAGTAGTTACGTTTACGACTGCACCTGAGGTGTTAAATAAATCAGATTCCACAGAAGAGTAAGGCCAACTGAATCCAGACTTGGAAGTCAGTCAATTGCATAAGCGCCAACTACCACAAGGCGAGGGTGTCGCAGTGTCGCGCTCCTGACTCGGTGTCACAGTGCGAGTTCTGCTGTCCGTGAATACCGATAAAAACCAAATAACTAGACACTAACCGACAACACTTGGCAGCTGTTCTGAACCTCTTGGCAATAATACCTACTTGTGGTATAAGTAGACGAAAAGAAAACAAACAGGTGAAATGATAAGCCCTTGGATGTGTGAAATGGTTACAAATATTCTGATTTGGGACGCTGAAGCAATTAAAGAATACCTAGGACCTCTTTTATAGTCGATGGATTCAGCCTTCCAAGGCTAGAAAAGTTTCCAATAAATCAACCAAAGGAATAATCGTTGATGAAAAAGTCCCGTCGTTATTATTTTTATTTCTGATCCATCGGGCTCTTATCGATTTTATAGACGTCTGACATCGATCAAGTAGGTACCTACGTACTTGCTCAAATGTAATTCCAATGATGTTGACTTGTTAGTCAACATCATTGGAATTACAGTCTGGCTAGTGATTAGGTTGTTTTTCTTGCGTGATAAGAATCGAGGAAGCATAGGTTGAGCAATAGATTGACCAAGCTTTGAAGATGGATTTATGAATCATCATCATAACCAAGCGAAGTTGTGTTATTAGAAACAAACATTTAGGCCTTATTCGAAAAGCGTTGCGTGAAAACCTGGCGCGGTGTTGGTTGGTACATTCGTTCGACATAACGTCTTGCACCAGCGCTGAAAATCTAACACGATACAAGACTCGATAAAAAAAGTTTCGCGTTTTAAAGGCACTGTCATGTGAACAGTATTCAGAGATCAATTTGTTTCATTTCATCGCTATTTTTAAAGGATGTTGTATGAAGCCATCCATGCGAATGAAGCCATCACTATCAGGCGTCAAGTTCGCAATAGTTTTGCAATTGGTTGTCAGTTATAAAACGAGTTTATACATCCTAAATAAACTTGATTTTCTATTTTTACCCGACTGCGAAGAAGGAGGGTAATGTGTTTGGGGTGTATGTATGTATCTTGGTATGTGTATATTCCTTTGGCTGAAGCTGGTAGTCCCTCAGGGTAGTCCTACCTAACGGCTAGACAGATTTTGACAAACGAGGTGTCGTTGGATTCATCTGGACGACGAGTGTGTCATAAGCTATATGAAGTGTCAAAAAGTTCAACATGGTGTTTGTAGGAAGCCATTTTCAATTTATTATTTTGGTTGCCATTGTAGCCGAAACGGCCGGACGGATTTTGACAAATTAGGTGTTGTTGGTTTCGTCTTGATAACGATACAAACGTAAAACTGAAAACGTGGTACAAAGTCATCATCATCATGTGTCACAACACAAAATCAAATATGTCAAATATGCTACTAAATTCTACGCAGTGTGGTTTTTTGTTATTTTAAATAATTACTTGTTAATCTGTGTCGTTATATTTCTGAGTTAGTAGTTGCGTCAGTCTCGCCTATGTATTTTTACATTTCGTATGCATTTCGGAAATATTGTACCTACCTTAGTGTACCTACCTAAGAATCATGTGTAGGTGGACTCGGGAAAAACGACCACACTAGATGACATACATCGAGCATTTAACTGAATGCTCGATGATGACATACTACTAAAGAACTCGAGCAATATTTTCGTGAGAGTTTGTTTTCGAGTTCGAGTACAAGTTAGTTCGTTTTTAGGATTGGTTGGTTAGTGGAGGGCTTCGCCTTTGAATATAGCCTGCAGTTACGATTGTTGATAGCCGGTACAGTGGTTTAGCTCGGACGGCGGCTTGCGATGAATCGAAGCACGGACTGATAGCGGGCCGGTTAGACGAGTCCTACGCTTCGAGAGTGCAACGGCCCAAACTAAAGGGAATTTTAAGACGTTCGTACTTGCAAGCCCTTTGATTTTATAATGTTGGCAAAAACTTTGCGCGCAACTTTCTTATGCATCTTCACGGGCGGAGATTTTATTGAGGAATTTTAACTCAAAACTTTAAATATTGGCCTACTCCGCTCATTAAACAACATTGAACAAAGCATGAGGAAAACGAATATGCAAATAGGGATAATATTCTCCTTCAATGTTGTTATTTATTTAAGTACTTCATACCTACCTAACTACTCTTTCGAGGAAATGCTGATAACGTTTCATTACATTTTTTTACTTTCCTAGTTTGAAATGTCTAAACAATGCTTGTTTTAGATGTTATTTTGTATTCCTGGAAAATCCATAATTGTTGGGCAAAAGTATCTATAGGTAGGTACTTTGTATATGTCACCGTAAAATTGTAAATGCCGTTACATTATAATCTATCTCGCGAGATTAAACTGTCGAATGATTATGAACCGTTAAATACTGCTTACAATTTAACTGCTTTAAATTTCTGGTGCTTCGGCACGCTCGCTCTGCTCGCTCGCCTAAAGCGTAGTTTTTCACTAACTAACCTAACCTAACATTTTTTTATCTTTTATCTTTATATACCTGACGAGCGCTGTTTACCCCGGTTCAGCGATGCCCGTCTCCTTCTATACGTTTTCCAGGAATTGTTTGAATAACCGACGACGTGTTAATAGACCTCGCGTCCTTGCCTTATGTTAATTTTCACGATTTTCTTTGTGTCATTAATTCTAATTTATGACTGTGTCTATGACTCATCCATCAGTGTTTACGATTTCAAGAACCAACATGTAATAAGCACCTAGCAAGATTTGTTTGATGGATTGAATGTAACTTGTTTTTCTAATTGTTTAGTTTACGAGTTAGTTAGATCATTCGAGGGAAGACCTTAGCCCAGTTGCCGGCCTTGAGTGGGAAAGTTACATTCAACAAAATCTTTTACATGCATCCTAACATCTCGTAGAGTCGCACACATTTAATGAAATTGTACATAGGTTTATCGGTCAGTTAGTATTGCATTGTTTTCCTCACATTATTGTTAGTACTTAGGTATTACAAACTACCAACCAATCAACATGTTGCTGTAAGATAAAAAAAAGCATTTTGAATGTGCTAACAGATGAGTCACTTTACCCAATTATACTACCTATATCCATTACGCCAGGCGACCGACCGTTTGACCGCAGTTTAATAGGTAGGTACCTAGGTTACTCATCTTGTTTAATTTTATATTCGCTTGTGAACTGTTTGTTTCTTTGAACTCCGTCCCTTTATTCCTTATTTAGATTCATCAGGTTGGTCACCTGGTAAGGCCATTAGCTCATACAAACAATAAAATCTTTAGTAAAATAACAAGAAACACTGCGGAAGGTTCGATATATTTAATCTGCGCTAAAACTCATCGCACTTTTCTCGAAGCGTTTCGTCGCATTTTCGAACCGTCATAGCTTCGGTCCGGATGATGCGAGAAAGCTGAATTTTTCAGAATAAGATTGAAAAGGGGTAAAAACGTTTGTATGAAAAATCGTATTCCTTGAACTTTCAAACATGAAACAGCCTAAATACTCTTCAATACATTTAATAAAAGTCTATGGTAAAATATTTTCAAAACTACTCCCGAAACGGGGCGCAGGGGTTGTTTGTTAAAGCTTGTACGGGATTTTTTAAAAGATGGGTGCGATTTGCTTGTAACTTGATAAACGAATTTAGAGGTTTGCCAAAGAAGTGCAACGGGTGTCAAGGCTGTTCAAACACGAGATGCACCTAAAAGTATCTAGATACTCTAAGCGAGTGAAACCGCGGGCGTCTGCTAGTCTGTACATAAAAAATATGTGCAAAAATTGTCCATAATCCACAAACTTCATTGATAATGATTAAAAATTGTGGAATATAATAATATTACATACGTATTACGTATCAATATTTATGTATAGACGTGCCTCTCACTACCCATTTAATGTTCTAATAAGCGGTGATGGTCTTACAACCTTTTCGTCTGGATCTACAATACTCTACCTACATAGTATGTAGTCTGATCTGAGCCATACTTCTTTACCAAGATTTAGAGTTGTAGAGTCAGGGCTTACAGGTAGAGTTATTTGTTATTTATTGTTATAAGTAAATGTGGTACAGTCAAGAACACTTATAGCTATATACTTTGGACTTGAGACAGGCCCCGTGGGTTATGTGATGCGGCGCAGCACAAATCGGAGCTCAGACAAAGGCTTAGCTCTACTAGTAGTGATCTCATAACTTTTTAACAGTGAAAGCATTATGAACTTGTGAGTCTTGGCACCCATTTTACATGGAATGTTTTTGGTGGGATAAATATATGACATACTATGTGCCGCCCGTGGCTTCGCTCGCATTGTACCCGGATAAAAAGTAGCCTATATGTTATTCCAGCACACGTATTATGTATATTCCAAGTTTCATTCAAATCCGTTCAGCCGTTTGGGCGTGATTGAGACACAACATACATCGTCACATCCACACATCCTCACAAACTTTCGCATTTATAATATTAGTATATTTATGACAAAACAAAACAAGTTTACTTTACGACAATTATACAGAATAACCACTATTGACCACAAGTAACGTGGTTATTCAGAGGTAAGTAAATAAATACATAGCCATATGTAATCAATATCTCTGTTCAATCGAGTGTAGATCATTTTATGTTTCACGCGTAATTTACTCGAACGCCACGTTTGATATGAGTAGGTACAAGTTTCATTTCATTGACTGAAATAGCTTCGATTGTTCAGAAGTCAACCTATTTATTAACCGAAGATTCTGTGATGCATGTCTAAAAGCCTAACCAAATGCACAAACCGTGACCCACATCTTTGATCTAACGTTGTGGACGTAAATTATTTTATTTCACGGTTACATCCACTTCTAATTTCGTTGGATTCTTGGTTAGTGATAGACTGATAATTGTTGGAATATTGCCAAAATTTTCACTAGTCGACTATAACTTCATTTTATGTATAAGCATTTCATACACTTCGCAGTGAAATGCTAGAGATTCTCTCTAGTTTCGTACACGTGGGTAGTCTTCAATGACATTTTAAAATAATTCTGTGGACTCGTCGGCCGTGTGTAAAATATTTTAAGCACAACATTGAACTTGATTTCGCAGTCAATGAAGTTGTTTTTTACTTAATAATATCTATGCAATGTTATGAAGGGTGTTGTAGATACATAACCAACACGACTCTTGATTAGAGAACATCACGCGCGTGTCTTGTCATTTAAATGAATAGGTAGTTAGATCTAAATAAACGTCGTCTAATATTTTCTACATTAATTAACTACGTATCTACGAGTACCTTATGCGATGGTAAGTAATCTTATATTATAAGAATCTTTGTCCTGACTGACTGACTGACTGACTGACAGACAACGCACAGCCTAAACCGCTGGACGTAGAGACTTGAAATTTTCAGTGTAGGTAAACCTTGGTACGTAGGGGTGTACTAAGAAGGGATTTTTCAAAATTCAACCTCTAAAGGGATGAAAAGGGATGAAAACCTGGAATCAATTTTTGGTCTAAAACTGCACATAACCTATATCAAATTAAAGAGCCGATTTTTCTCATTTAGTTGATGTCATAATTACCTGCAAATTCTTTATTTTTGGCATGTTTTTCATGAAAAATAGAATACTTTTATTTTGACATTATGACAGCGATGATACCAAAGATTAGTAATAGATGATACAAAACATATGGAAAAGGAACTGTCAATGTCAAATTACCTGTGAAAGGAAGCATAAATTATTACTGGTCTAATAAGTTTCTAATCTTGATTATTCATAGAGTTCTGACGTAATTCTACGTCTGAAAACTAGATGTCGCTGCTAATTCTGATCAAATTTTGACGCGCTATCCGTTACGTTTTGTAAAGTTTACCTTAACCATGGGCGCCGGCAAGGGGGTGCCAGAGGGTGCACTTGCACCCCTTGGGAATCTCGGGATCAACAGGAATTATTGAAACTGTATTGCGCTTTCTCTGTTAAGTTCATCCATCCCATTTATGCTGGTGCCATCTGGTGTAGAGTAGCGGTACTTTAAAGGGTGCGTTCAGAGAAGTAATGGAAATCGATTAATATCGATTCCGGTACTCCTGGCCCACCAATTTAGAATTTTTAAATTTCGATCGTCGTGAACAAATAGGTGTGAGCCGTGACGACTGGGTACCTATATAATAAATTCATAATGAATAGTCAGAAATTTGTAAATGTCTCAAACATTCAGACTAAAATTTCATCTTTTTATTAACAATCATATACGGCAAAGATTGTAAGAAAACTAAAATCTGCACCACCTGGAAATTATTTCTGCCGGCGCCCATGACCTTAACTCTCAAAATTTTTACTAAATTCACCGAAATTTCTTAATTTTTAGATTTAGGTATGTTTGTTACTCTTTCACGCAAAAACTACGGAATATACTTACATACCATTATTCATATTCGTTCGCTAAAGTTAGCCATTGCTTAAAGTTAGCCCTGTCACTGTTTGTCATTATGAAATGGTAAGAGATGGCAATACTTTAGTCATCGTTTAGCGTACACTATATTATAATGAATAATGAGGATAGTAGGTACCTACCTACGTGTGCTGGAATGGGACATAGGGTACTTTTTATCTGGGTACCGCGTGAGCGAAGCCGCGGGCGGCTGCTAGTATTAGATAAATCAAAGAGGGTCAATAATTAGCATTCTCTTTCGCATCCAAAAACAAAAGAAAGAAACGACAGAACGTAGTGTGTTGTTGTAGTGCATCTCCAAAGAATGGCTTTTTGGCACGTATGTTATTTAATTTAACCCCACTTCGGATATTTTCGTAAAACGTGTTATGAATATAATGTCCAATTTAAGAGCGATGTTTGAGTTCAGTCTTACAGTAGTTATGAACCTAGGTACATATCCTTCCAGAGGTTCAAAGCATAATACAATACCAGATTCTTAGAATACCAAAATTATTACTGTACAGTAACAAACAAAATTATTATTGGATATTCTTCTGGATATTATCAGCTTATAAATATAATAAGTATTCATTCCGGAAGCGGGAATCGAACCCGCGCCTCTCGGCTGAGACTCAAGAGGCGCGGCTTCGATTCCCGCTGCAGAAGAAATGTTTGCATGTTCTGCAAATATTTCTTGTAGTGTATATGTATTATAGGTACCTATGTACTTACAAAAAATGTATAAAACCATCTGGTTCCCATAGTACAAGCTTTGCTTAGGGCTAGTTAGTGCTGTGTGATTACCATTTGGGATACGTGCGTGATAGATAATATACATACAGACTGATATCTGTCCTTTATACTAAAATTCCTTTATAATGTGGCTCTAGCATCATATTTATCAACACAGAACGTCCGCCCGTCGATAGGCCGTCGTCGTCTCTTTGTGGCCGGTCGCCAAATCTTTCGCAACCGCTCTATATTTATCCGCCAAGGTTCCATTATTGCAGTTTGGGGGTTATTGACATTAATCCAGCGTTATACAACGTTACTTTCCAAGTTGGAAAACATAAGCCTGGAGACTGTCAGGACTAGAAGAGCGGATTGTAGAGTGCCAAGTTTACCAGAGCACGCGACAACACGTCAGACTGAAATAACAACAGGTTACATAATTACCTACAAGATATTTTCAGCCATTTACTTTTCTTAATTTGTACCCCACCGCGAAGAAAAAAGGTAATGTGTTTGGGGTGAATGTATGTGTGTATGTGCATTTCTTTTGCTGAAACTGTAGTCCAAAAGGCTGGACGGATTTTGACAAATAAGGTTGTTGGATTTGTTTGGGGGTGATGAGAGTATATTATACCCCATTTATTTCATGTATGTTTTATCATTGTGTGTATATTTAAATACACAGACAGAATTGGCAGAAGGGTCTTGCCATGGTTAGACGGGGTCAAGTCAGACAGGTAGACGCACAATAATCCTATAATTTATGGGTTCAATACTAACGTTCTTTATTTCAAAAGCTGCATTACTTATTACAGTTCGATGCAAAATGACAGAAATACCTACGGCGAAAATAACAATTGTTACATAGAAAGAAGTTAGGGTTAGGTGCCTACAGTATGTTACCTACCTAGGTATTAGTACCCTAGCATAGTAAATTACTTCACAATGTCTAGGTGCAATAAATGCCTAGCTGCATGCTAGCATCATCACAATCAAGCAGAGAAAACAATATTCATAGTAGCTCCTTTTAGGCCTGTTTACTTCAAGATGGGTTAGGCAGGTAGGTACGGTACCTATTAAAAAACGAGCTATGCAATGTGTTGATGAGGTCGAAAGGTCAAGTACCGAAGTATCGAAACCTATAATCCGTTATTGTTCTTTGGCTAAACTAACAAGAGCCGGGATTATGATTCTACAGCGTCGGGCGCCGTGTTGTCGTGTCAGCTGGTTTGAATACTTCAGAACAACAGACGCCAACGCTTGCGACACCTCGCCCCTGCGCTGACCGGACTGCTCTGTCATATAAAACGAACGAATAAAACGTATAGGTAGGTAGGTACTTACCTATACGTTTTATTCGTCTCAAGCGCATTCATACCTACATATACAATGCGAAGTTTCTTCTCAAGGCGCTCGTGCAACGCCACGTCTTAGAATGCTACCTTGTATGTTGCTCTAAGTATTGCCGATAACGTACCTATCGATTTTTCAACCATCGTCGACATTTGTGGAACCAATTGTGGAATTGCGACCTCACAAGGCCGCAGCTGGGTAAACTTCATATGTAAGTAAGTATATTTTGTAATTACAGACAATGACATCACTGTTTCACTTTTGAGATAAAACCTTTTTGTTTCGAAACATTTCCTCACTTAACTTTACATGTGTCATTGAATTTCTTCACGGCAAGGCAATATCCGTAATTTGTCTAGATGTCAAACTTACTAATTGCTGCCTCTAGCTAGTCACTTAAAAACGTCTTTTTGTAATCCCAAATACATCTATTAAAAGTAATTATTATCTCAAATTGAATAAGCACCTATTTCCCAAACTCGGTTTCTTCCTAAAGTCATAATAGCGAGATATCAGCAATAGCATCTAGATTATTCTTGTATCCATCAATCCTCCGTATGTTCCTAACTGTTACTCATTGTCTGCGTCTCCCACGAACCCCTAGTTCCCGCTACGAGCAGTGTGCAGAAGCAGGTGTTCTAATTTGAACAAATAATTTCACATCAAGCCGTCAATTGCTATTTGCTACAGCTAGACTGGGTTTTGCTATTAATTAACTAGTGTAATCTATATATAAAATGTAAGCATTTTTTTGCAGTCAACGCACAGGCCAAACTATTAAAGCTAAAAAGTTGGAATTTGGAAGGTAACTTTCTTTTATAACAAAACCACCCACTAAGGCGGGATTTTTCGAAATTCTTCGTGGTAGCTTAATCAGCAAAAGGTGAATGAGCTACAGCTACCAGAAACGATTACAAATCATGAAAATTCACTAGTACATTATCAGTTACGCATTAGTGGCAATCACATTGGTCGCAGCCCTAGTGTGGATTATAAAAAGCGAAGCTAACGCCCTCTCGGCAGAATCTAGAACTCAAGAGACGTTTGAGCTGCAGATTCAGGGATACACCAACACCTATTTTATTCGTCGGTGATAAAACCTCAGAAACTTGGAAGGTCAACTTCTCTAATGGAACGTCTGCACAAGGACGGGCCACCACGACCGACGCTGACTGCAGGCGAGTGGGCCCTGCCACAGCCTCCGCGGCTTGAAACTCGATTTGAATACTTTAAATAAAAAATAAGTTGACACGTGTTTCAGGGTTTTTCAAAATAACCCTCTAAAACGGGTAATATGGGGTGTTACAATTTTTTACTACGCGAGTGAAATACAATTCTGTCAACAAAAGTATAATTTTACCAGATCATAGGTACACATAATAAATAACGCGTAATTTATCTACGCATCTGTAGGTCAACTTTAAACTACTTACTTAGGGAGGTGTTCGTGTAGGTAAATTCAATAAAAAAATAAATCACATTCTAATCACATTAACAGTTGAAGTTGACGAAAAAACACCAACCGTTAACAGCTTTTAGGTCCAATTAAAACGTCGATAATACTTAACCACCTAACTGTTTCGGAATGGTTCCATTAGTCTTTACTGAGACCAAATCTCGTTTTACTTTGCATTTAAAATTTTATTCACAATCGTTTTACAAATAAAAATAAAACATGAGATCGGGTTATATTGGTGACCCGTCCCACTCTATATAATTTTATTTCACCCAAATACCGAGGTAGGTCCTACCTCTAATAGCTTTTGTGACCGGCAACGGCCCGCGGTCTCTTGCAGTTACTCATGATATGCATGACGTCATCGATTAACGCATGACTAACAAACAATCCAATGAAAAAATATACGAATGACGTACGTTAACTGTGCTCTACGATGTTTCGGGAACTTTCGCAAAGGGCGAGGAAGCCGGTTAAGTTTAATCTCTCCAGTCATTCTTCGAAAAACGATTGGGTTGTCCAACCACTGATTTTTAAACGTGATACGGGGGCATGGCAGAGGGCTTGTCGAGTCATCATTCTTGGTTTTCGCCTTTTTACTTTCGCCAGATTTATGACGAGGTCAGTTTTATTCCAAAACCGGAAAGTTGTAAGTCATTCGTGGCATGGGTCTGGTTCTTCACAACGGTATCACTAGTGATAGGTCACTTATTAAGAATATCAATTAAGAAATAATGAAGTCGTCGGTAATTAATTAACATAATTATTTCAATGTAGCCGTAGCTGTAGGTATTAAAAAATAATAAGCTTGCTAAGTGATATCAAAGAGAAGCTAGATTAAAGAGATGCATAACATGCGTTTTAATAAATTAATGATAAACCTGTCTGACTTTTATACTATAGCAAAGCAAGTATATCTGCAACATAATCATCGCATGGACCTACCTATCTAAGTGCTGTACATTGTATTGTTAGCCATCGTCCGATATTGTCTTGCCAAAAAAGTATGTCCACTCCTACACGCTTGTAAACACAGAATGTAAAAACACATTAGGCGCAATCGTAAAGAAGCTATAACAAATTATCACACATTGCATTCTTGAGATAAGTTGAACCCGTGTAAACTAAACGGTGACTGTTCCATAAACAAAGACATGGATATCACTCTGTGGACACAGCCCCAACAATAGCGATGAGATGAGAGATAAGGAAGGAAATCAATAGAAAATGCTTACAATGCTTTGAATATAAATAAGGCATTACAGAATAATGTTTTTGTTACTTTATGATTAAATCTCAATAACTAAGTAGGTATAACTGTTGGTATTATTATAGGCAGCGAATAAGATTACAAAGGAGATAAAAAAACCGGCACCAAGAAACGGGATGGTTGAAGAAGCGTTAATGAGTAAAATGAATGGCATTAATTAAATGTTTTATGCATAATATGTTTGTTATTTGGGGTGTTTTGGTTGTGAAGTAAATTGATGAAGACGTAAAGTGTTTGGTGAGGAGTGCCGCGACCTCTTGATTGGAGGCAAAGTGTCGAAACAAGCTGGTGAATGTCACCCCAGCCGTCGGACCAAATTAAAAACTAAATGAAATTTGCAATCTTACAGCTTCGCATCTGCAAAGTAGGTATATTGACTATCTTTAGCGTGTGTCTCAAATGTTTACTAGATCTAATTTCATACGGTACCTACGTTGTAGTTTTTAAGATTACTATGTATGATTTATATGTCGATATTGTACTTCTTAGTAACCGTTACAATTAACAAAATGTTTGAGAACGTTAGGTTTCGATTTCACAAATTCTCAATACCGAACGAATTTAGATCTATTCGCGATACTATCGATAAATTCTTTAATCAAATTAAAAAATATCACGAAGAGAAATCTAAAAACAATTCCTAAATGATTTGATTATGGTATATTCCTTGTATAAATAGACGAGTCGTAATCTCAGCCTCCTTTCACTATGTGCTTCGGTTCATGATTGAAGATAAAATCATCGATGTCGAATTTGCTGTGCTCATGCAGCAAAATGATATCGATGTAAAATTGTTTAGATAGGTATTAAATTTTTTACTATTAATTTATTTTTCATTTTGAGTTACCGCTGGACATGTTGTTGAGTCTTGAATTATTTTTATCACCAGCAGATGACCCTATTCAGTCTCTACAACATTTATTCGAGCACTACTAAACTAGCCCGAGTTGTAACTCTTTAAAATTCGTATGGCGGCGGCTGTCTTGTTTTCCACATACATACAAACAAACAGTGCAAGTTAAATAAAAGCTTAAAAAAATATGATGACATGAGAAGACATGAGAAGAAAATAATTAGAATCGTACGTAACTGTAACTGTGCTGTGTTTACCAACAGCTATAATACACGATGCGGTCAATTTATCTGAGAAAATAAATAGGTAACCAATTAGGTCAATCAAATGTCAGCCTTGGTGAGCATATTCTAACCAGTTGCTACGTTAATGCTGAACATAAGGTTAATCTGCCTGCATTATGATTTTACTGCGGCTAAGTAAGTAGGTAATTGTAGCTAGGGACAAGAAAAACAAAAATAATGATAAGTAGATATTGTTAATCTACATAAATAGAGGTGAACAATGGCGAACACCATGTCCATAACCCTTTTGAATTCAAAGAAACAAATAAGTATATTCTGGTCATTCTGGTTCATAAATAATAAAAAAAAATATTATTTAGCACCATTAATCCAATAAATGTCTGCGATTACAGATGGCACAGTTAATAACTGTGCGCCTCAACAAGTCCGACCAACAACCTTTGGGTTTCCGGCTTCAAGGCGGAAAGGACTTTGGCACACCACTCGTCGTTCAAAAGGTAAGCTACTGGAAAAGACTAACCCAACAATACAAATTATGGTTTGAAACGGGAAAGAGTGAAAGTATGAGGGATGTCCAATTTACACGTCAGGGATCTTATCACCATCAAGTACAAGGAAAAACCTGCGTTAGTCACACATGAATGATTTCTTAACCTCTCACCAAGTTTTCGAATTCAGAAGTAGTTTCTCAGCTTGTGATGTAACATGCAGTCACATTCGTCATGCGGATCTTGTATACCAACTAGGTACTTATTACATTCGGGTTATCTGAGGGACCAGTGTTCAAACAAACCGGTATGATTTACTGGTCAATAAACATTTATTATTGGGAATGTATGGTAATTAATTACATACTTACCTACTTCTGCATACAGATAGTTAATACGCAAATAGATAATGACTTTATCTCATTACACCCACGTTAAGCATAATAATTACAAGATATATAGGTAAAATAGGTATATATGCTATTTAGCAAGCCACTGGGTTTATAACACTAGCTTCCGTCTAAGGCTTCGCTCGCTTGGTGCTTGGATATAGACTAAATATTACGCCATTCTAGGACATGCTATGATATTATATTCCAAGTTATATCCAAATTCGACTACTTAGCTGTTTGGGCCTGATCCAAACACAAATATACAAACAAACGTCAATTTGTCACAGTAAACCAGATTTTTACACGACTTTGACAAAATCTTGCCGAGAGAAAATGATGTTACCTAAGTATCTACCTACTTAAGATTCTTCACTTTGATTAAAATCACCTTGGTGTACTTTTATTAGAAGTATTATCCAAGATAGCTGTCCGTGCCATAAAGACAAAGTAGTAAATTTTGTACTTACTAAAAATGATGCGGTTCTGTATCTATGTGGTAGGTACATAACCAAGTCAAGCAGTTAGGAATCAGTTTAGGTGCTTATCCACACTTAGTACAATATTCGAAGCAGTTTTTACTGACTCATTAACGGTTTTATGACCTCGATAAATGACTTTGACATTGGTTACTCTATGCAAACACCCACACAAGATTGACACCCTTATTTGAATAACGCATATAGAATAGCGCCACAACACAAGTCTAAGATAAAGCTTAATTTTGCATTGTACAAGAAAGCATAATTTGCATTGTAACTACCTAAATCTTTCTTGACACTCTATATTTTTTTGCAAACTAGGCGCTAAGAAGTGTCGTCTGCTAACAATGTTTCCAATGCCTTGGTAAGTATAATTATTTATAATATGAAGATTCACAAAGCAGTTGGTATAGCCTTCTACTATAGTAAATACTTACCTGCTTAGAATCCTAACAGTAGGTAAGAAAAAGTGTCAAGGGCGACACGAAAGAATAAAATTATTATTAGAATACACAGCGATACCTACTAAATGAACAATAGAAGATGCGTGAGATAAACACAATGATTCAATAGATTAAAGAAGAGAGATAAAATTAGTCTAACCCAGTCAGTATAATAAAAAAGTTAATGAACTCACAAGTACATTTAAAATACATGTTACATTACAAGAGGTTATGATGAGTGAAATATGTTCGAAGTTTTTTGCAGCTCTCGCAACAAATCGGCCATGAACGTATCGAGTACGACATTTTACAATGTCAATAGCAGATATCAATCCTAATGATAATGGCCTCCCCAATAGAACCAACGGTACTTTGCTTGAATTATTACCGATGGGTTTGTTAGTAGCTTCGAACGATAAAGGTATAAAACGCGGTCGAACCACTATAATATTAGGCTCTTTTAAGTAGGTACCTACCTACATCAGATTTGTCAAAAAGTAAACTTGATGCGATGTTGATCCCGAGTTACTTTTTAAGTGCTATAAAAGGATAAAGTAAATGTAATACTTTAGGTAAGTAATTTACTAAAATGCTACAGAAAGGTGACCATGAGTTTTTCGTGATAATTATCGTATTTTCATACTTGAAAAAGACCTTTTAAACTTCCTAGTAGGTATTTTAGAGTATCTTCCGGGACTAAAGCGCATCGTAAATGCACACGAACTTATTCAAGAATCTTTAGAAATGTTTGCGAATACTTATTAAGTGTAGTACTCACTCAACTATAGTAGATTTTTAAATCCGGATTGGAAATACTTAGACAAACTTTAAGTAATAAAAATATAAGTAAGTAACTATTGATTTTGTTTCCGGAAACAAAATCAATATGTAGTTATATATTTGTTTTGTTGATCTTCGCTCAAAACCAACATACTATACTACTTGAAATATTTAGTCGTTTACGGATCTAGACAAGAGGAAGACAAGTGTTCCTAACCTTAAGGTTAGATAGCTAGTTTATGGATGAGCTTTATAATAAGCAGACATTTTTCGTGGTCACGTCTTTGTTTGCAATAGGGACATTGTAGAAAATGCCGATGATGCTCTAATGGCGAACTGGTTTCGAATCCCAACTGCATTCCTGAAGCACTACGTCACATAACATTCCCCTTTTTATATGGACAGCAATCATTTAGGTAAGTACATAATGGTAGGTACATTACATACGTACTTCTCTACTGGGAGTCACTGAGAGTATAAAAAAAAACAGAATGCGTCCAGTCGTAAAAGTGTACTAAGGTCTCAATATGATTACTTGGCTCTGCGCATCTCATTAAGGATACGAGGAGTACGATTAATATGTAGGTATGTATATATCTAAGGCCTTTGACATCTCTTGACATCATATTAGATTAATTTTACAGCGTCAGGAGGCAACTTTTGTCTACACTAACGGGATGCTGTAGTGCCAGGGACGAATTTAACGAATTTAATTTAATTTAAATGGAGTAGGCTGGCCCTGCAGTATTATGTACCTAAAATGGTACGAATCCTTGGAAAAAGTTTTTAGAAAGTCAAAAGCAAAGCCATTGGTAAAAACTTTGAACTAATTAGGTAAGTATAACGGCCATAGTGAACTGTGCTCGTAGAACTATATTATACCGATAGTGTAGCAGATTTTCTTCTCATGTTTATGTCAGAGCTATTTCTGGATTTCGCTTTTTTGCCGTTGCAATGTTTATGATATCCACAGGCACGTACCAGTTTCACTCACGGCTTGCTGACTAACAACAGACAGACGTGCGCAGGCTTTTCTCGTATCATTACCCCTATCAGAAACAGGCGTGATGGTAAAACATTTTCTTCTAGTCAACCTTAGAATATAGAAATAGTCAACATATATTTTTATGTCGAGCTCGTTTTTGGTACAGCTGTTTCTGATTAATTGAGATAGTTTATTCAAAGCTCTTTCAAAACAACATGGTTATTGGTTAGTTGATTTGAATATAAAAAATTGAGCTAAATATTTGTCTGCAATTTCCTTCATTTGTCCATATCAAAAGCTGTTGTTATGCAACTGTTCGGGTTCTGTCGTTTATGGAACACAATCTGAGTCACGTACCGGCAGGGATTTGTTTTGAAATTAGAACGCAGGGCAGGGACAACAACGCCTTCTGCGGATTATCGCCATTTGTTCATTCTAATTAGGTATTAACTTGCATGCTTGTTGTGTATGGCTAGATAAATGATACGGATAGGTGGATGTGTTTATCAGCCTTACTAGTTATATTCAATTATACTATGTACCTAATAATGTAAGTGGAAATTGCCATAAACCAACCACAACGGTTTGCTATTGCTATACATATATAATATACCTGTCTAAGTAGTAGTGTAGGTACTGTAGTGCACTTAATCAGGCAGATAATCTGCTTTGTCTTTTTAATTAAATAGGTAGGTATAGTAAACTATTAACCGTCCTCTTTACTCGCTGTATTTACGCACTCATATTCGCTTATTTTAAAGCCTTCCCTAGTCTCGAAAGTTTTGCTGATGGAAACGCCTATGTACATTTAGCTAGATTGGTAGTACTTCTAAAGTAATGCTCTCTAATGTAAGTCGGTAGGTACAATAGGTAAAAACAGGATACGCTACGAGAACCTAGCTATGTACCTACTGAAAGAGAGAATTAAGTGTCTTTCAGTACTTAGCTAGGTTCTCGTAGCCCTCTGGTGCTTGTCAAGCCTGATTTCTGAAATGTTTATTTATTATATGACCAATAACCATTTCGAAAGACGGATAGTAAACAAACATTTAAGAAAAATATTCCCCGTGACCTCGCCCTGTCTGGGCAGCATTTAATTTCTCTTTCTTGTATTTCTGCCGTATAAGGCATGCACGTGCGCCGCCAAGCCGGTCTGAGGCCACGCTTGTGTCCTACAACTCGATACCATTTCCGACCCAGCAAAAAGTGGTATTAATCCCAATGTAATTTAAATTGCTGTGTTACAACTGGAATGCAATTTTTCCAGTATGATGCAGATGAGTTCATTTACCCTATAATCCGATTTTATAATCGCCTGTCACCGGCCTGACCATCACTGTCGCAAGATATCAGAAGTGGCCGGATTTAGCAGGTAGATATCCTGCCTACGTAATGTAAAGCCACAATGTGTAAACGACGGCCTCAGTGGCGTGGCGGGCGATTGCTCGGCAGAGACGCAAGAGGCGCGGGTTCGATTCCCGCTGCGGAAGAAATGTTTGCATGTTCTGTAAATATTTCTTCCGGGTCTGGGTGTTGTGGTACCACGGTACTCATAGTTTCTGATACCCACGACAAAGGGAATCCTAGTGTGGGGTCAGGACTATGTATGTGTCTGTTGGGTGTTGTTATTATTGTTATTGTTGTTAATGTAATGTAAATTAATTAAAGGGTAGTTTTACTTTAACTAACATTATGCCTACATTGTGATAAAGAAAAAAGTGGACAAAACAGCATATGGCCAAGCTAAAAATAGCACATTCTGTTCTTATGTGGTACCAAGCTGATAATAAGAGCAGGTGCAGTTTGTGTAATAAACATTCCTGTTACCACACCATTCATTACATTAATAGGACCTCCCGAACAAAAACACGATTAGTGTCTACATAGTTTTAATTTAACAAATAGACCCCGCATTTACTTACCTATCAATTACGCATGATTGCTTCGAGTTTTTAGTGGCTAAAAAACTAGATTTTATCAAAGCAGGTAAACTGTCTAGCCCAGACTAACCACTGAGAGGACGAGCGCTGATCTCATGATGACGTCAGTGCAGCTTCCTTCCGCTCCCCCTAGCCCCCACCTCCCCGACTCGCCATAGGTGCCATTAATATTGATGACTTTAGCCTGCAGTAAAATAGATACAAAGTTTAATTTAGCATTCGCACTCCATAATAAATCATTGCTAAAATATTTTATGGTAGCGGAAGAACTTAATTTTCTTTGACCACGAGAAATAATCCAACTGCTTCAATTTAAATAACCGATAAATGGAACTGGATTGCACCTAAACCTGTTCAGGTTTTTTAACCTAGTATTATTACTAGATTGATTTATTAGTTTAGTAAAGATATAGAACTGATTACATTTTAAAAATTATGATGAACTAGCTGCCGCCCGCGGCTTCGCTCGCGTGGTACCCGGATAAAAAATAGCCTATATGTTAATCCAGTACATGTACTATGTATATTCCAAGTTTCGTTCAGATCCGTTCAGCTGTTTAGGCGTGATTGAGGCACAAACATCCAAACATTCAAACATCGTCACAAACTTTCGTACTAGATGGCAGCACAGGTAAAATTAGTACGCGCTATCGTTGCGTTTTGAGCTTTACGCCGGTAATTTCAAGCAAACTAAGACTTTTCAACTTTATAATATAAAGTAAGAAGTAAGATTAACAACTTTTCAAAGATATGGAACTAAGATAAATAAATAAATATTTGCGGACATTTCACACAGCACCATATAGCTAGCCCATAACTAAGCAAAGCTTGTACTATGGGCACCAGGTTTTCAGAACATAGCTAAAAACATTTCTCCCGTAGCGGGAATGAAAGCCGCGCCTCTTGCGTTTCAGCCGAGCACTCGCCCGCCTCGCCACCGAGGTCGCCAATAGAGATAGGGCCATAAGAGTAGGTACCTACCTAATAATTTATTCCCGTTTTATCGCACAGGTTAATGGAGGCAGCGCAGCGGAGCGCGCGGGCCTCCAGGCGGGAGACGCACTAATCCGAGTGAACACCACGGATGTGTATACTCTGCGTCACCAGGAAGCGCAGGACGCCATCCGCGCGGCTGGAGGTGCACTCGAACTCACCGTACAACGGTACGTATTCATCTATTTTCTCAACAATATATCTTCATTCTAGGTACCCTTTCTTTAGTCATGTGGCATTTTTATGCATGTTCAGACTAATCATTTCAGTACTCACTTTTTCATGTTTCATAGGATTCATCGTAGGTACGTCGATGAATTCATCTGAGTAATTGGCATCTTTGTTGAGTGTGTAGGTAAGTCAACCCATCTCCTGTAGGACCGTCCGTGACGGATGCATTATTCACCCCTCCATTAGTATTTGATCAAAGGTTATAAAGGATAATTTTGCATTGTTGTCGCGACAAGCTGACATCATCTTGCCATATCCATTTGCGTACATTCAATTAAGCTATTATGTATTTCTATATTTTATGTTGTGTTAGTAACCTACCTAAACAAAAGTATTTCAAATGAAATGTTTCTTTGGCAGTGGTGGCGGTACCTGGCGCCCCGCGGTGACTCCAACCGGTAGTCTGCCGAGGCCTGGCTCCAGGCCGCTGGGAACATCTCCTACGCCTGTCACCAACACCTCACTCAAGGCAACACAGCAGCAATCAAGAGCTTTTGGCTCCGGCCACAACAACGTTGCCAAGCCTTTTGGCTACGTAAGTATTTATTACCTTTGGTTCCATAAAAAAATGATGTTTTTCAAATTATGCCCTTCCAGTACGATTTACCACTTTTTTTTTTCTAATAGCTACGTTTTTCCACTGCGTATTCGACTTAGGAATTTCCATCATTCTACTATTATACGTTTTACAGATGAACGGCAATGACTCCGTGAAGAGCATTGTAAACAAGCAGTACAACACGCCAGTGAATATTTACAGCGACAAGACGATTGCCGAAACCTTGTCGGCTCAGACTGAAGTCTTGGCCGGAGGAGTGCTGGGGTTAGTCCATTTCACTGACAGATATTTTTGCCAAAGTATCTGCCTTTGAATTTGCACAGTGTTCTCATCCTGGTAGATTATTTTATTGTCTAACAGACTTAAGAGTAGCAAGTTGCTAAAGCTTCATTATTCTTGTTCATCACAAGTAAACCTTAATATAAATGTTGCGATGTTCATCCATTATTTTGTGATGCATAATAAGGCCTACTGGTTTGAAAATGTCGAAGTAAATTACTAACTTATATTTTATTTATTTCGCAGAGTGAACTTCAAGAAGAACGAAAAGACCTATGACGCTGAGAAGAGTGCAGTGTTCAAAGTACTTCAGGAGGAAGCGAGTGACCCTGAACCGGGTATGTCGTTGATAATCTCATTATTGCTATCTGTAAAAAATACATCGTACGTTATTCCTTCTGGTAAAGTTCAGTTGTGTACATGCCCCACCGGTGCCGTCATTACCCTAATAACTGATCTTGTAGTTATTTTGTTAATTAATGATTTTCCATTTCCAACTCCATAATCATTCAGCCATCAATTAGGTAAACGTCGCCGTAAATAAAAAAAAACAATAATAGCTTTTATTTCTCTGACCTTTCCGGTCAGAGATTCTTAAATGGTCACATTCTGAAATGGTGATTAACAGGCATTAGGTACCAGAATAGATACATCATTTTAATTCAAAATATTCAAATTGGCCTATGTAGTCAACGAGCAAGTGAGCAGTGGAAATCCAGCACCCCCTGCCCTCGCCAGCGGGCTCCGACACGTGCAAGCGCCCATCACGAGGCCCGACGCACCCATCAACAATACCGGCGGCTTGCCCGTCGGACAGAACATTTGCGAGGAGTGCGAACGACTCATCACGTAAGTCGGCCGCCTAGCACAGGCCGACACGGTTTCAAATCGCATCTAGCATTCCTAGGCTCGAGGAGCAGCATAGCACCAGACCGGGGTGGAGCGTTTGTAGATTCTCATCGTAACGTAACCCAGCCCTACATGTTTTCCGTGTTACCCGATTCGTGTCTTTATTCCCCCTCCGAGGCAGCACGCATCTACCTTGCGTGATAATGCGAAGTAATGGTTATATTGCGGGCCGACAGAGCCTTCTCACTTTTACTCGCGAGCGAGCGTGGCGCGGGCGGGCACGCCGTGCAGCCTGCACCGCACGCACCGGTCGCGGTCGCGCACGCCGCGCGTGGCGACCACTCCGACGCCGAGCGTGGCGCGCGCCTGCGCCGGCACGCAGACGCCGACGCCGGAGCAGCTGGCGCCGGAGCCGCCGCACCGGCCCAGCATCCCGGTGGGCTGCCACCAGGTGCTGCCGGACGGCCGCATCGCGTTGGGCGCGCCGGCGCAGCCGCAACCGCACACCTCCAGCCTGCCCGTCGTCAACGACACCCCCTATTGCTCCGAGTGTAACCGCTACATTATGTAAGAGGCGCCTCCCGGAATGTATAGACGTGTTTGCGACCGTGTCGACCTCTGCCTGGTTCTATCTTGTAGTAGATAAAAGTGTGACTCGATGTTGTGTCGGTGGTGGCTCCCCAGTTACGGATTTGTAAATATTGTCACTATCAGGAGCCATGACTGCAGGTGCTCGTATCTTGTGATGTGATTGTCAAATTTATTTTACCGTTTCATATAAAACATCACATGATCAAGATACTTGTGCAAAATCATTACAAATTAGTATCATTATCATCTCATTTATGAATGTTGTAATTTTTCTTCTTCGTACTTAGTAGGACTGTATTTAGTTCATATCTTCATTTTCATTATGTTGCACATCAACAAAATAATGTAATATAAGAAGTACCTACTGCACTCAGCATGTCCTCACTTCGCTGGTAATTAGATGAGCACTATTTTATGCCTGGCAGCAGTGACGAATAAGCACGATTCGGTAAGCATGATGGTAGGTAGACGTTACTGGATTAGTATACTTATTTCCATAATTTTTAATGTCGTCCTTTATTTTATTAAGTAAGTACGACTCGATCATATTTATTTCAATCCAGTAAATTAATATTAAATAATAAATTAAATAACTTATACGATAATAAAACATTTGTAACAGCGGCGTGTTCGTGCGTATCAAGGACAAGAACCTGCACGTGGAATGCTTCAAGTGCTCGACTTGCGGCTCGTCGCTGAAGAACCAGGGCTATTACAACCTGAACGGAAAGCTTTACTGCGACATCCACGCCAAGCTCGTCGCCAGGCAGAACCCGCCCGGGCCCAACCTCGAACCCGTTACTGTGCCTCCGTGAGTGTTTTACATTCATTTTCTTCTAAATAAATACTTGTTTTTTAAAATGATCTCTTTACAATCATGTTTGTAAAACGAGTTAGAGTATTGTTCAGTCCCAAGCTTTTTGTCTTCTAGTTCATTGCTTAAGATTATATTTCTAGTCTCTAGCTTATGATTATGTTATTAATGAAAATGCTGTGTTTATTTAGCGGTGGTCGTGTTCCATCCAACACATATTCGACGCCATTGCCGCCGCTTTCAACAAACAACTACTCAAACGGCTCATCCGCTCTGTTCAGCGTAAGTTTTTGCATTTGCATATTTTCAAATCCTGTGGACTATGTAGGTAGGGTATGTGATTGTTGTTATTTGTTTTATAGCCATCTAGCAACAGTAACTTGTCGGGTCCTAAGCCGTTCGGGTCTTCGATCGGGTCTGCGTACTCGCCGTCGCTGTCGCCGCGCTCGGCGCCGATGTCCCCGGCGCGGCCGGTGAACGCGCCCGCCGCGCCTGCCTACGCGCCTGCACCAGCGCCGACGCCTGCCTACGCGCCCGCGCTGACGCCCGCTTACGCCCCCGCCCCGGCACCCGTGCCCGCGGCGCCTTTCGCTCCAAGTAAGAAAGTCACATTTGCCATCTAATTCATCACTGGTGAAGTTTGAAAATTGCCTCCCATTGTTAAATAATTGTTCACGTGACTCGATCAGGAGGCAATTTACAACTTTGCTTACTCGTCGTAGATAGTTTTATGAATATACTTTTTTACTATATTTTTTTATATGAAGAGGGATTTAAAATAATGAGTTTGCCTTTTACCGGTCAATTGTATAGGTGTAAGCGGGCAGGTACGACGACAGTACTTCCTAGTACGGTAAATTTCAAAATTTCAAAGAAATGGAAAACTTGTGCTTTCCATAATATAAGATATTGGTATTGATGTGTATTTGTTTCCAACAGAGGCCCCAGGTTCCATTTTTAAAGGTAATTTAAATTAGGTGTTACAATTTAGCAGCTCGGCTTACATGCAGCTATTTATTTTCAGAAGAATGTATTAATAATAAACTATTGTTTGTATGCGCTACGCGTCAGCCAATGTCAATTGCTGTAAAAATAACCAAATCCTGGCACCGAATATGTGTCGAATAATGCGTCATAGTAACTGAACAATACACTTCAAAGAACAAAACTATTTAACATTCTTGCTTCATTAATATATTAAATTTTAGATTTACATCAAAGTACACGAAGAATGTATTTTCAAAATGACTAATATTGTTCTTTCATACATTTTCTCTTCCGTCCATTTGTAACCCACTGAATGAAATAACACACTAAAAGGTCAAAGTGTTAAAAGCATTGTGTGGCCCCCACCGAATCCTCTCGAAGATGAACCGCCAAAACGTGAACTTAGCCCACAGCTGACCATAGCTAAGCACCGTCAAGAATCCGTACCAGAAATAGTAAACAGTTTCAATGAGTCTTCACAAATTGCAACCATGCAAAATACTAAAAAACAAATTGCCGCTACCCAAAAAGAATTTTCTTCTAACGTATCCAGTACGACCACTGCTTTATCATCAGCAACCACTTCTTCATCGAAATCAGAGTCTATTATGAAAAGTCACCAAACTCAAATAGTTGAGGCAACAAGTACCTGCACGGTTCAATCGTTTTCCCAAGAATCTTCCTCCGCAACTCAAAGTATGGCAATGTACCAATCAGGATCAAATCCAATTCAGGTTCAACAAACATTTAGCGGTTCTACTGAGAAGGAAAGCGTAAAAGATTATCAGCAATTCGAGTCCGCTACGGAAATCTCAACTCTGAATCAAGCTATTAAAAACAAGTCTGAATTAAATGTGTCTGAGAAAAAAGATATGAATGAAGAGTTGGTTCTGTCTCACAAGGATTTATATGAACAAAATAAAGTTTTACCCCAAAAAGTTGAAAACACAATTGAAGACTGTCAACAAATTCAACAAAGTAATACGGCGGCAGAAAAAAGTTACACTCAAGAGAATGCACAAGCTGCTTTTGAAGACAACAATATAAAAGTTATATCAACAGAATCAGGCTTACAAAATGCGAATAACAAACATCAGTATACTGAATTTTCCATGGTTGATGCATTAACGACAGCATCTGACAGACCATATTCACCTTTACCTGCACCTATGGCACCGACACCCGACTCCTATCTGGGTAATGCAGAAACATTTAAACAAACTGAAATAATAAATCAAATAGAAAACGCCTCCGTGCCTCCCCAACCGATACAATCGCAACCACAAGTACCACAACCGATACAAGCACAGCCACAATCGGTAACAGCGCCGGTAATCTATATGCAACCGAGACGTGGAATCTCACCTATTCCGCCAATTAAAGCTTACAATCCACCTGAAAAGCCTGAAGATCCTGTTCCAATGCCAGAGGAAACCAAACCATACATACCAGCTGACTTTCAAATAATTATAGAGCCAAAAGCACCCCGCGATATGACTAATTCACCAATGGTAGATGCATTAACTACAGCTCCTAACAGGCCATTTACTCCAGTAAATGCTTTTACTGAACCAGTGCAAAGAGGTTCGCTTATAGAAGCACTCACAATAGCGCCAGATCGACCCTTTAGTCCCTTGCCTCTAAATATGACGAGCCAGTCAAATAAACCTAACATCACTTCTTCAATAAGTTCTGGTGCCCAAATTCAATCTACTTCTTCTGAAATTGTTCGACCAATAGTAACTCAGACAACACAGATGTCAACCCAAAGTCATTCGGAATTCACATCAATGCAAAACATGAGGCAGTTACAATCATCATTCGAAACATCAGCATTTAAACCAGTGGCAAAGCAAGTATTTCCCCCTCCACAGCCTGACGAGTTTTGTAAGCTCGCAAATTTCCCGCCTTTGAGTGAAGAGCTAAAATCCACCTTTGCAAAACATACAACAACCAAGCAGGAAACATCAGTTTCAGAATCTTCATCAGCTATTATGCATTCGAATATGTCAACTAGCCATTCAAGCAAACAAGGATACTCTTCAGTAAAAACTGCTCAGAACTTTTTTGAACAATTGGATCAAAAAGAGACTATGTCGTCGACATCTGTAAGATCTTCATCAGGTTTACATAAACCAGACAAAATTCCACCATATCAGAAAAACTTCGAAATGTTGCCATCTCAAAGAGGCATTACACCAGAACTTTGTAATGCTCCAGCTGTATTACAACGCCCAGTAACTCCCACAACAAACCCTCCATGTAAACCAAGAGATAAATCTCAAGAACCACCAAAAGTGTTCAATGCATCTGAAATTCCTTCATACAAAGTTCCTCAAATTAAAACACCAGTCCAACAAATTCAACAAATGCCCATTCAATTTCACAAGGATACCCCTATTTCTATGACTTTCCAACCAGTTACAGACGAAAGCTATTTAAGAGCGTCTCCTAGCCGTAGTAGGCCTTCTACTCCTAGTATGATCAATAAACCTGCTCCAATAATTCCTCATTATCAGATGAATTTAGTTACCGTTGAGCACTTGGCTCCAGAAAGCCATTTATTTGAGCCATCAAGTCCTGAAGTCAGTCGGTCTCCTACTCCAAAATTGAGATCCCGTTCTCCAGCACAAGGTCCTCCACCAAATCCATTGAAAGCACAAGCACCTCGTATTAAAGAAGGTACTCCTCAGAAAAACGTGGCGCATACCTTGCTGAACCAAGCAACGTCGAATTTACGTAAAGAACATGAACAAACAAACGCAAACATTTATAATGTATCTGGTGCGAAAAGTTGGGCTCAAGATCAACCGTCTGTCATTAAGGAACAAAGGTTTTTAAATACCGGGTTCAAGAGTGAAAATTATAACACTGGTGAAATGAAAGTGAAGGAAGATTCCCTTAGCCAACTAAACTATGCTCAAAGGGAAATGCAATCGCGAAATGTCGAAGAATATGACAATACTAAAGTACAAAGAACTACAAAAACATACGAAGAATTTGAAAGGACTCAATCAGCAAAAGTAATAGAAATTAGAAAAAGCGGTTCATTTACACCGAGTGCATATCAAGAGATAGAACATAACATTCGGCCTTCCAATGTTAAAGCTAAACAAACCTTTCCACCTCCTGTCATGAGTTTTTCGTCGTCCCAAAATTCGTCTGTTAACCTTACTAATGAAAATTTTGCAACCGCCAGTAGACCAGTAGAAGATTATAAAACAAAGCCTTCGATTTCTGGTGCTAACCATGGTCCAGTGTGTGATCCTACCCCGTCGACAGGTTCGAGTGTAGGAGCTGCCGCTCGAGGCAAAACTTTCGGTGTATCGTCGGCTCCCAAACGCGGACGAGGAGTTTTGAACAAAGCCGCGGTGCCCGGTTCCCGCGTACCCCTTTGCGGTTCCTGCAATGGGAATATTAGGTGACTAGTGTTTAATGACATTGTGTGTTGTTCATTAGGTGTTGTCGCATGCAAATAATAAAATGTGTGATAGTTCGTGGTTTTATTAAAATGATTGCGTGTTAATAAAGTTTACCTAAACGAAGTTTTGAGTTTCTTTTCTTGATGTTTAATTTATTATGATAAGAATTTCAGGTCTGCTATGCTACTATTTAAAATGAATGCTAATAACATGTGTGTTTATTTGAATGTTTTTGATTTTCTAACAGCCAATGAAACGAGCAGTTTGCACAAACCTGAGTTCAAGAGTCCAGCTGAAGAAAGACTGATTAGAAAAATGGCAAAAATGGCTTTAAATGGTTATGAGATCGGTATTCAAAGAAAAATCAAACCAGGAGATCATATTCAAACAATGGCTGATAAAATACAAGATACTGTTGTAACAAAGCATCCTTTGAACGCCGATAACTCCCCATCTGGTGAAGACAGCCGAGACAGTACTTTAAGACGCCCTATCAATACTAATATAGACAAAATATACAAAGCGCCAGATCCTTCTATTATCAGTATTGGGGATAAGATTAAAGAAACAATTATGGTAAATCACCCAGCCAACACAGTTAATAGTACAGTACAATCATCACCTCCGCCGCCACCTTTACCTTGTTCCCCAATACCAACACTAAATTATCACAGCACCCCTAAAAAACAATGCGACTTGATTCCTAAAAATGTCAACAATTTTGATAAATCATACAACGGAAATGATAATTCCAGCATTGAAGACTTAATGAAAGATAAACCTGAATCTATTTATTCTGATACATTAAGAAAGGGGAAAGGTTTTGAAAAAGCTCCTTTTTTGAACGGCATGAATAATAATAAGAACAGCACCCATGATAATAAACCACCAGAAGCAAAGTTTGAAACCAACTTTTCAAACACATTAAACAAAAGAAAAATTTTCGAAAAAGATACACCAAAGAATCTTAACAACACCTATGATTATAGTAGACCAAAAATTGCCGATAAAAGTAATAACGTACATGATACATGGAACAAAAGTAATTTACTTGAAAAATCAAAAGATGAAATTATTAATACATCATTACACCAAAATGATGACCAATCATCAAAGAAGGAGCTGGCTAACAATTTACACGACAACACTTTGTATACTTATAAACCGCCAATAACTGAAAATAATGGTAAACATAATATTAACACTGACACAATAGACAGTAAGGATACGAAGGAACTTGAAGTGAATGAAAGTCGAAATGATGAAAACACAGATGAAGTAGTTGTGCAACGTAGGCAGAAGAAATGTACAAGGAATGATGATGGAAGACGAGACTCGCATATCATCGCGCGACCACTAAGCACGATGACAGCCGCCGATGTAGCAGATGGTCTATATCCTGTATGCCATAAATGTGATAAAGCCATCAAAAGGTAATGTCTCATTTCACCAAGCTAAATTAGTAAAGTCGACGAGAGTAAATCAACTTCTAAGTAAGTTCAATTAATGCACGTTACCGTAATACTAAAGCACGCCGCGTGCTGTAGTAACATGCTAGCCAGTTTAACAAAACTAACACATTTATTTTAGCTAGCAATATTATATAGGTAACCATTTTTTTATGTTATGCTAAAATAAACTTATTTCATCAGAGGACCATTTATAACGGCCCTGGGACGCATCTGGTGCCCGGAGCATTTCATCTGCGTGAATGCAACATGCAGAAGACCTCTTCAGGACATTGGCTTCGTCGAAGAGAACGGTCAACTCTACTGCGAATACTGTTTCGAACAATATATCGCACCTGCTTGCGACAAATGCCACGCTAAAATTAAGGGCGTAAGTGTTTCTTTACATTCCAATTCCTAAAATTTAAGAATTCTGTAAAGTCAGACAAATAATGTTTTTGTTTTACCTATTTTCAGGACTGCTTGAACGCTATTGGAAAGCACTTCCACCCCGAGTGCTTTAGCTGTGTTTACTGCGGTAAACTGTTCGGTAACAATCCATTCTTCTTAGAAGATGGTCTTCCATATTGTGAAGCAGGTAATAACCATTACTTTTTTAAGGATGTGTACAATACAATGTGCATAACTTAGTACATAAAAAACTTTATTTTTGGAATGTGAAATATTTTCAGATTGGAATGAACTGTTTACAACGAAGTGTTTCGCTTGCGGGTTTCCCGTCGAAGCGGGCGACAGGTGGGTCGAGGCGCTCAACAATAACTACCACAGTCAGTGCTTCAACTGCACGGTGCGTATGATGAGACCTTACTAAAATAATACACAAAACAAATGATCGCGGAATCTGTAGTCTTTACGACTAAAGGATTAGGTAATGAACATAAAATAGTCAAAACAAGCTTTTTGCCAGTTTAATGCCCATCTCGGGTTTCGAACGTTTAAGACAAAATACCTACACCCGCCTGCACGAACAGTGCCATCAATTCATAGCTCATTTGAAGATATTAAGACACATCATTTTTAAAAATAAAGATCGAGGTTTACACAGAGGTGCGAGTTCTGAATTTCCCACATTGGAATGAATTAAACTTTTGTATTGGCGTGCATTTTTGTAAATACAATAATATAAGGTACATTTCAAATACCCGCTACCTACTCTCATTTACCCCAGACGTTTTTGGTTTAATTTAATATTAATACACTTTATCGCTTATTCCTTACAAGAAATATTGGTTTTATTACTGTACCTACCTACACACAGCCATCTGCGAGCACCAAAGGCATACAAAGATGAATGAATACATCAATATTTTGTGGAAAACGTTGGTTAAAATTATCATAATATCTAATTACAACGATGTAGATGAAATGACTCCTATTAGTACGTCGCTCGTCATACGCTGCCACACTGTGTTTCATTTGTTTCCCAAATAACAATTTTGTGTGTGCCTCGAAGTGTGACCCATGTATCGACCATTAACCAGTATTTTATGTACATTTATATTGTTTATACCGTACCCTGTTTATTATTACATTATTAAACTTCCTAAAGTACTGGAAGTATTCCATTGCGTGAGGTAGATTAAACGTAAAAACTGCTTGTAGAAAGAAATGCTATAGTTTAACATTTTCAATTATTCGTAAAACTTTTGAGTAGTTTTGGCTATTTTATGTTTCAATAGATGAATTTAATATTGTTTAGAAAATTATAATTTGTATAGTACTCTACTGAGTAATCCAAGATGTTTGGAATATGAATAATAAATTATTGTTATCACTTATATTGTATCAAGGGTGCTTGTATTGTGTACCCTACCTACTACAGGTTTAAATAATAACAATTTTAAGTGTTTTTGAGTTATGTATGCGCTATCCACCATTGTAAAATGAAAATAAGTAAGTACTCTTAAAATTTTCAGGTGTGCAAAAAGAACCTCGAAGGACAGAGCTTCTTCGCCAAAGGAGGTCGACCATTTTGTAAGACTCACGCCCGCTAGAAGCCCACAAATAATATACAACTCCGACACTGTTTACTCGACCACCACTTTCCGTCCGGTATCTCCTTCCCCAATCACACCTCCAGCTCCTAACACGCCTTCACCACAAAGAACAAGAAAGTTGGAAACACCTCTCCACTTTGATGGAGGATTGTTTTCTGACATAAGAAGTACAGAGGGCAAGTTACTTAGTAAAGTTACTGTTGATCGAGTTCAGAGTTCAACCCAACATGATATTACCGATTCTCCTAGTACAATTAACGTGCAAGACAACAAAAACTATGTCGATGATATTATGAAAACTGAAACGATTACTAACAAAGATGTTATTACCGTTAAATTTACTCCAGTGCCGCCAGAGGTAGAGTCTCCATGGCTCCTGACACCATCACAATTTATGCAGTTGCAATCACAATCGCCCATTGAGTTTTTCAAGGAAAACTACGCTGATAGTCAAGCGAAACTGGAGTCTACAACGAATAAAGACTTTGTTGATGTAAAATTAACTCCAGTTCCCACGGAGTTAGAAACTCCGCGGCTTCTGACACCTTCACAATTTATAAAACTTCAGTCACAGTCGCCTATTGAGTATATAAAAGACGATTACGAAGACTTGCAAAGTTATAAAATAGTCAACTCTTTGTGCAGGGAAAAACTGTTGGAATCTAACTTGGAAAATAGCCTAACTTCAGAACAAAACAATACTGAAAAATACGTTACACTTCTTACCACGAACTGCAACTATGATGAATATGTACAACATGATGATTTAAAAACGACGGAGCGATTGCACGTTTTCGATGAGCCGTATGTACGGGGACATAGTCCACTTGCAAATGTGTTTGTGTCAGAACAGTTAACAAAGCTAGACAATTATTTACAAGAAAGTCTCGATGTGTGTTTGGGCCGCAAAGGTACACCCACAAAAATGCTAAGCGAAATGGAGAGTACTAAAGAGAAAAATATAAACCATCAGTTTGAGGAGAAATCAAAGTTCTTCGAAAACAGCATTCTTGCAGTTAATGAAAATAATACGAAAACGGAAAAAAATAGTTACCATGAAGAAGAACAAATACCTAAAATGCTTGAAAGAGTACAAGCTGAATCTAGGCAATGCGAAGTAACAGACGAGGTTAAATTCAATACAAAAAGATTGTCTAAAATAAACAGTGTCCCTAAACGAAAAACAGGAATTATGAATGCTATTTTTAACATGCCAATACATTATCACGCGGCTATTATTTGCGTAATTTTGATTTTATACAACCTTATATATCAGTATATGAAGCAAAATAGTCAAGGAAACAAAAGATGATAAGTTATGAATTATAAATTGTTTGCAGAAACGCATACCTAGTAAACTAGTCATTCAGTCATATTTCAAGGAATTTAAATTTACCATTATGATGTATTTTGTACTTGGACGAATAAATTCGTCCAAGATTTTGTAACATGATACAGTTTGACAATTGAACATGATGTACATAGTTGATGATAATTGATAACCCTTTCTAATAGCAGTAATATTCTTACAATAATAACATTTTGGTGCTTTTCTACTGCTGGCAATATTGTGATAAATGTTTACTCTTGTTGAAAGAGTAAGGCTTTGTACACAGCTTTCGGAATGTTGCAGTGAACTAACATTAACAGTAGTTACAGAAAACTTAAATAATAACAGAAACTATTATTATTATAAGTCTTTTTATTATTGATTTACTGGTGCACCAACTGTGTCGTTACTATGAGAACTTAGATAAAAAACGATTTTTATGTCGTCATTCATAACTAATTATACTCTAATGATTATGAATGTTTGTTTATATTGATTTTATACCTACTTGCGTTTTTTTACTAAAATTCTACACTATTGTATTACAACAAAGTAGATGATTGAAATATAGATATTATATACTAGTTGTTTACTGTTGATAATAATCTTTATGTTAAGAAATATTTATTTAGACTTACTATATCCCATTTAGCTTAAACACATAAGAATATGTGAGCTTATTAAAGTATTTTATTTTATAAAGGATGTTTTTTTTATAATTTCAGAGGCTTCTTTATGATAATATAAACTTTGTCTGTTTAGTTCTAAGGGTTTCCTTTATTAAGTTTATACCAAGTTGATTTGCTGTTCTAGTATTTAGGGATTTAGGTCAGGAAATTGCTACCGTACCAGAGTTGAATTTGATTTCATACTGTTAGTTTTGAGTTTGTGTGAATGCCAAATGTGCCAAAAATGACTCTTACTTCAAAATTATTGATGAGCGAGCGAAACGAGCAAAGATCTCAGTGGCAACTTGGGTGATTATGCGTTGTATGTTTGTGGATATGTTTGTTAAAGCCTAACTTTCGAACCGTTAATCCAATCTGTATAAAACTTGGTAGGTCAATAGATTGTGCTATGAAGATTTTCTGGGAAGCATATGAGCATAGCAAAACAAAAAATAAAAAGTACAATAAAATTGTATTGAGTGGGGGGTCATATGAAAGGGATTTACTTGTACCTACATTTCATAATGGTCTTTATATAAAAAAAAAATAATAACAACCCAACAGTCACATACATAGTCCTGACCCCCCACTAGGATTCCCTGTGTCGTGGGTATCAGAAACTACGAGTACCATGGTACCACAACACCCAGAACCGAAAGAAATATTTGCAGAACATGCAAACATTTCTTCCGCAGCGGGAATCGAACCCGCGCCTCTTGCGTCTCTGCTGAGCAATCGCCCGCCACGCCACCGAGGCCGTCATGACTGGACGAAGAACATTAGTATAAAGAAAAACCAGAAGAAAAGTGGCAGGAAAGTACAGGAAAAGTGGCTTAGGAACCATAAGCGTGAGTTCGCCATGAAAATAAGCGATGTTGCTTCTAAGGAGAGTTTCGATACATCGAAAAAAATCGGGACAGCAGAAAGTGTGTAAGTACAAGAAACCTCAGGGCCCGAATGCAAATCTTGCGGATTGAGGACATCGCACGCGGGATCTCAGTTCGAGGCGAACTACTAGTTATTAAACAACTAGCTTCTATCTACAGCTTCAATGGCTAGGTACTCAATAGACCTTTATTATGTTTTTCCGAAGTGGAAAATAATACATAAAATTTCCTTTATTTAGTACCTACCTACATATAATCCAAATCCATTCTTCATTTGAGTAAAGTTAAACCACAAACTTTCAGTTCAAATCAAATTAAATTGTTTATTTACTAGAATAAATAAACTTTGGGATACTTAAATAAAAATATACCTAGCAGTAAAATATAATACATAAAAAAAAACTGTTTTGTGAGAGACTGGTCCCTGAAATAGTAGGTAGGTTAACCTATTAAACAGTCTATATAGTTTGGTAGGTATAAAAAAATCAGCAAATTTAGAGCAAATTCCATCAAAATAAATCTGCTGCAATAAAGACCCAAATATGTAATTAAATCATTTATTGACTAATGATCACATAAAGGTACTACTATAAATTAACTACATATTTAAATACTACCTAGCTGACCCTGCAAACTTTGTACGCCTTAGAATTAATAATGCAAATTTTCAAATATTTATTGGGTAGTTGCTATTTGGGGCAGAGACAAATCCAACAAATTAAAAATCATGAAATCAGTCCAGCTAGAGGTGCCTAACTACAGCCCTGCAAGAAGAAGAAAGCTGCTGACGACCCAATTGATATGACATTGCCAATTATCAAAGTTTTATAAATGTCAAATTAACTGTCTTGTCATAAATTAATGTCTAAGAAGTATTAATGCATTATCCTGGTTATCCTATTACAGCCTTTTTCCAGGATAAAAAGTAACCTATGTCCTTCCCCGGGATGGTATTTATCTCCTAGCAAAATCTCATTAAAGTCTGTTTAAAGCCACATTACATTAAAAAGCCAAAAGTGACTATTTATTAGTTATTATATTAGCTTTTTAATTTTATTATTTTATTATATTTTCAATATTATGTTAAGCCTAATGATACTGTCATACGATTAAATAAATAATTAAAATCTGTTTAGCAGTTTATGTGTGAAAAGGTGAAAGACAGAGTAACTTTCACATTTATAATATTAGTATGAATTTGGATTCTTTTTATATAAGTAAAACCTAGTTAACTGCATAATATGCCCACAAAATTACTTATATTTATTTTTCAAATACCCTTGACTTACTTTTACTTGACTATTTTCACAGGACTTCTTCACTATTTTAATTTTCATCCCAATCAGGCTCCAAGTTTTGACTGTTTTCACCTAATATCCATGTTGAGATTCTGTGATAAAGCAAAATATATAATGTATTAGGAGGTATGAAGTTTTATTTGAAAATCCTTTAAGTAGAAGTCGCCAGAAGATGTAATATACCTAAGTTATAAGCTGTAAAGACTAATTTTACCTACTTAGGAAGTACTTACTCGGAATAGTAAGTTGTAATTTTATAATATGATATATGTACCTATGAGCCAATTATAACATTTGAAAGTTCAAAATAATGCTCCTAGCTACCACCCCCTAGTATGTCATCAAAATGATTCAAGAGAACCTGATGACTGTTAGGGTCATGAAAGGTTCTTTTAATTTAAAAGATTTTGGATAGGTACTTACTTGTCCCAGTTCAAGCACATTCCTAAGAAGTTGAAGGTAAGAAATCCATGCCATAGTGTAGTCATCATAGGTATTGGTTGGCGTTTGTGTCCAAAATTTTTAAAAGTTCTACTTGTTATCAAACTCACAATTTTGGGTTTAAGCAGCATATTTAGATATATATTAGAGATGTTGACTCCGTGTCCAATTTTATACACAAATGTTACGTCGTACTAATTTTTTTTGAGATTATTCAAAGGAATTGCAAAGAAAATAAGAAATTCTCACTATTCTCATCTCAATTCTCATCAACCTTATCAACATAACCTCAGTCTGAAAGAATACATTGCTCGCTGTCAAAATAAAACTCTAGAAATAGACTATAGACGTCAAACAAAGAGCATAAACACTGCGTTCTTCTTCTTCTTTTATTTTTGGTGAGATTTTTGGCCTCTGCACTCAGCACAATAAATCATTCTCTGTCTACGCTGTCGTCCTTAGATGGTGTGCGAAGTATTTACAGGTTTACTTTACCTCTTACCTAAATTCATGGTCGCGGTTAATAACAGCGCCTCAGAACAATTGTTCTGAGAACAGCGCCTAGCACCCACCACAGACTAACTAGAATCAAAGAGTATTATTATTATATTAGGTTGGTATTGTGCGTGATTGGAAGCGAAGCCGCGGGCGACAGCTAGTAATCTATACTAAAATAGATGCAAGTTTGTGCCTCAATCACGCATGAACGGATTTTAATGAAACTTGGAAAATACATAGTATGTGTGCTGGAATAACATAATAGGCTACTTTTGTCCTGATACTTACCACGCGAGCGAAGCCGCAGGCGGCAGCTAGTATATATTTTTCACTTTTGTCTTGCATCATTACTTCCATGTCAATCATGCTCTGAAGTCTGAACACTAAATAAACTTCCTTTTACCGTAACTAGGTAGTCAAATTAGGCACCCATTCGGTCCTCATTTCGCCCCAATAAGGATAGTATGTATGTATGTACAAATTTATCATTTCAGCAACATGACGTCCACTGCTAAACATAGGCTTCCCCCTTAGACTTCCAGACTAGTTACTATTTGAACTAATAATAAAATACAGTAGATAATAAAGGATACATCTTTTATTAAAACCAACAAGGGCTTGCTTAAAAAGAAAACATATACTTAAAATCCTTCAATGTTATAATCTAAAATAACTAAGTCTATTTAAATCTTAACATAAGATATTTACACAAGTGAAGAAATGATCACCAACACAATCCAGTCTTTCCATGACAGTTTAGGCTAACCCTGACTGATGTTAAGATAAATGAACCATGGTCACTTTTAAAACAAGATTGGTTAAAGGTAGCTAAGCCATTACAGAATCACTAGTTGAGTATTGACCACACATTATCAAAGGCATAAAGTCGAATACAATACGTAGGTACTGTATTATTATACTACATACCTTATATTTACAAAAGTTATATCCTTCTAAAAATAGGCTCACGAGGCTAACGGTAGTTAATACCCAGAATTCATACTCTTGCACACCAAAGCTAATCAAATCATGAAATTAAAATAGTACTGATAGTAGACATACTAAAAACCTACTACAAAAACTATGTTACGAAATTTCGTTTCCATAAATCTAAATTTGATTGACCATTATTCATTAGTTCAGTGTGCAAGGGGTCAAATTACAAGTATAACAAAGCATTAGGTTATTTATAATAATAATTTAGACAGTTTCGTTTATTCCAATTTCAATCGGCGAAATAATTAGATAATAATGCAAATATTATCTAAGGTTAGGTACAATCATTATATACCTAATATAATGTGACGAACCTTTGAAATTATGTTATGCAAATATGATTATTGGCAATTTTTGAAAATTTTTATATTACATAAAAAATACTGAAAAGGAATGAAACTGAAATGTATCAGAAACTTAAAACTTATTTCCTATGAAATCGGTGTAAATAATTATAGTCAAAATGCAGACAGTCAATCCTAATAATCAATCTTCGAACCGGATGGAATGCACACCGGTGTCTATAGCACCACCTCTGTATGAACCACGTTTCTTTTTCGTTTTCTCATGCTTGAATGACTTTCCGCGCGTGTGTTTTAAATCTTGGTTGGCTCGTTCTCCCCATGAACCTCGGGCTCCATACTGTAAATTAAAAGAAAGTAGTTGATTCTCAATGTAATGGAAATAAGACAATGAACCAATAAAATCGTTTTTGAAAGATGAACCTTCACAGGTAGAGATTTACTTTACCTTAGTCAAATACTATTTTCTTGTTTTGAGAATTGCTATCTCCTCCAAAGCTTTTTCTGTCATTGAAACCTCCTCTGTTGTTGAAACCCCCTCTGTCGCCACCCCACGAGTGTCGGTCACCGCGGCCACCTCTGTCTCCCCCCCGTCCGCCTCTGCGGTCGAAACCGCGGCCTCCCCTGTCGCCGAAGCCTCCCCGGCCCCCCCTGTCGCCGAAGCCTCCCCGGCCCCCGCGCCCGCCCCTGTCGCCAAAGCCACCGCGCCCGCCGCGACCTCCCCTGTCGCCGAACCCGCCCCGGCCGCCCCTGTCACCCCCGCGACCTCTAAACCCGCCTCTACCCCTATCGTTGAACCCTCGGCCGCGGTTGAATCCACCGCGCCCACCACCGTTGCCCCAACTGTTGTTGCCATCTGTTTCATCTACATCTTCGCCGTTTTCGTTTTCACCCTCCTGATGGAGAAGGACTTATTTTAAAAGAACACCAAGACAACCCAATGTATGGACCGCTATATTTAGAAAAGTAAATGCCCGAATTTGTGAGCCTTTGAGAATTGGCTGATGGCATGTGTATTCCACAGAGTGTGATACATGGAGTTGCCTTGGCTTCGCAAGTTTTTGGGCATTTACCTTAGCTTCAAATGAATTATCTTTAAGTCTAGGATCCACTTCTACTATTTCGGTTACGACTCGGCGGAAGGGAACTTTCTTGCTATCTGGCTCTGGTGTTGAAACAACATTTGTTCCCTAAAATGTTGCACAAAAATATTTTGTTATTCAAGGAATAATATATCCATACAGAAATTATCCTAAATATTGCATTTTTAAGTTAATATATATATATTACTAGCATCCGTCCGCGGCTCCGCGCTCCGCTTGCGTAGCCTACCCGGCAAAGTAGACTATTAGGTAGTACTAGGTCATAAACTATTTGTGTTCCATGTTTCAGCCAAATCCATTCAACAATTCAATCCAATCCTACTTTGTTTATAACCATGAGGACCATTAATGGGCTTGTCTGTCACTTAGTATAAGTTATGTTATTTTGTTTTATAATTAGGCTATTGGTCTTCCTTATAAATAAATACATAAATAAACAATTACAGATAAACACATAAATAAAAAAATAAAAATACAATTATAACAACACAAAATTTCGTACCTATTTAATTATTAATGTAATATGTTTCTTACCTTCACAAAGTTGTTGTATGGTTTTTTGGCTGGTCCACTATCACCACCAGAGGCTTTCCTTTTCCTTCCTCCGCCATTTTCATTGTTCTGAAATGAACAAGATAACTTGTTTATAACATGCAATGATACAAATAACTACTTTAGGAGGTGAACGCTTAAAGTCCACTGCCTAGGAAGGGAGAGGCCAAACTGACAAATCACTGCAAAATTTTAAGCAAGGCCCTACAGACTATTCCCGATGCGCTGAATGGGTCAGACAGAATAGCTATGACATAATTATCTAACTAACAAAAGTACGACAAACAGCAGGTACGAACAGATGACCACAAAACCAAAATAATCTCATGTCCGTAACCGTATCGGAAACCGGTATAATATAATTCCTATATCCGTATCCAGATTTTTGTAGTAAGTATTACCTAAACATAATGTGTTAAAAAAATTGCTATGACTTATTTGTTTAATACTATTTACTATTATAGTATCCCAAAAGACTTATAAAATATTTTAGCCAAGAAAGTAAAGATTTCACATATCCATCTCCCATAACCATTTTTTGTGAAAATAATTTTGTTTGACTGTGAATTTGGGGTTTACCTCATTTGCAGATTCACTGTTCTTCTTTGCTACTTTAGCTGGTGGAGCATCCTCATCATCATCACTGGAGTCTTCATCAGATGAATCTTCTTTCTTGGCAGCTGGTTTTGGCTTAGAGGGCTGCACTTTAGGCTTAGGTTTTTCATCTTCACTACTGTCATCGCTGTCTTCAGAGGAAGACTGCTTTGCAGGTGCCTTAGTAGCCGGTTTTACAGGAGTGGCTTGTGGCTTCTGTAAAGCTTTTGGTGGTGCCTTCTCTTCATCACTACTGTCATCGCTGTCAGAAGAATCTTGTTTTTTGGCTGGAGCTTTAGCAGGTGTGGGCTTGGCGGCTGGTTTTGGTTTCTCATCCTCACTGCTATCATCACTGTCAGATGACTCTGGTTTCTTCGCTGCTGCTGGTTTAGGTGCTGGCTTAGTTGAAGTTGGTTTAGGTGCTGGCTTAGCTGGAGTTGCTTTTGGTTTCTCATCCTCATCGCTGCTGTCACTATCAGAAGATTCAGCTTTCTTGACAAGCTGGGGTTTAGTCTGTGGCTTTACAGGTGGCTTTTGTGAAACCTTTTTAGGCTCATCACTGTCACTGTCATCTGAGGAAGATTCCTGCTTCTTGGTGGGAGCAGCCTTTGGAGCTGGCTTAGCGGGAGTACCTGCAACTTTAGCAGCCGGCTTGGGTGCTGGTTTATCATCATCACTATCATCACTACTGTCAGAGGACTCCTGTTTCTTGACAGGAGTTGACTTCGCAGCAGGCTTAGCTGGAGTCACAGGTGCTTTCACTTTAGGCTTTTCATCCTCACTGGAGTCATCACTGGATGAAGCTGCTTTTTTTGCTACTGGTTTAGGAGGAGCAGCTTTTGCGGCTGGTACAGGTTTTGCTGGAGCCTTTTGTGTCTTAGGCTCATCATCACTGCTGTCATCTGATGACAATTCCTGTTTTTTAATGACCTTCGAAGTAGCATTTGCAACTGGCTTCACTGGTAATTTTTTAGATTGACTTGTAGCATTGTCACTACTGTCACTGTCATCTGATGATTCTGGCTTCTTTGCTGCAGCCGCCTTGACTGGTGCAACTTGCACTGTTTTGTTGGCCTACAATGATGTAAAACTAATTAGAGCCAATATTAACCATTAAAAATTAAGTGTAAAATAATTACAGTGTTCAGAGGTAGTGACGAATAAGATTTATAAAATCATAGTTTGTTCATGAGCAATATTAACATCATAACAAAAGATATAAAACATTATTATTTAAATATGTCTGTTGTTGTTCTCTACTGGACTGGAAGTAAAGAAAAACATAGAATGTATCCAGCTGCTTCTCTTACCAAGCATGTAGTAAAAAAGTAAGTTTTCTTATGTTTACTTGTGGCTCTGCCCATCCTATTAGGGATATGGGTGTGATAATAATATTATCACGCCACGTTAATATTATAATAATAATATTAACATAATATGTTGTAAGTATGAACAAAAAATATTATAAATAGAGTGAGTACATTAATGTTCAATGTTCCAGACATAAAACAAAACATGTGAGATTTTAGTTCAGGTGTATTACTAGTAAAAGAAGTATGTCAGGATCGTAGCAAATGGCGATCCATGATCTCTGCCTACCCCTATGGGAAACAGGCGTGATTTTATGTATGTATGTATTACTAGTTATGAAACAAAATATGAAGATTATAGTATTTATTACCTGTGGTTTCTTTTCATCATCTGAGCTTTCATCTGAGGAGTCTTGTTTTTTAGCAACAGGGGCTTTGCCGTTAACTTGTGTGGTCTTTTTGGGAACTTCATCTTCACTGGAACTAAGAGACAAAATTAAAAAATTTACCAAGAAATGAATAGATGTACCTACATTACATGTTTAAAAATTCAGAGGTAGTGACGAATAACATTTGTAAAATCACAGTTAATTCATAGCATGGTTTGCATCATGATTGCGACAGTATTTATTCAAATTGTTGGTAGGGGAACAAAAATCTGCACTGATGTCCCGTGATGGGATGCATTCTGACGACCTTGGTGGCGAGGCAGGCGAGTGCTTGACTGAATAGCAAGAGGCGCAGGTTCAATTCTCGCTACGGGAGAAATGTTTGTATGTTCTGCAAATATTTCTTCCTGGTCTGGGTGTTATACAACGTGTAACATAATGTCCCTATAAGCCCGAAACGGGGGTATTCTATACGTCATTGCGAACAACGTTTGTTCAACGACTTTTAAAATTTCAAAGGTTTTCATTCATGAAATGTCTCTTAAACTTTGCTCCAATACGTAACTTGACACAACATGAGGCATCCCTATTTACAGCTGTTTTTTGACCTTTAAGTGTGAACTCTAGATGAAACAGGTAACAGAACAGACACCATTAGTAAAATGCCTACCTACTTACCTAATAACGAGGTGGCTTAATAAGTAATTTCTATTTTTTTTTGAAGGCCTAGTTGGTACCTTGGTATTTATTGGTAATTAAAATGTAAGGTCACACACATCACGACTAAAATCCCTAGGCACCGTAAACATCCTTTCAGATCTCTTTGTTAAGTACCTAGTATAGGAGATAGGTACCTTACCTACTCAATTTTGTACCTACCTACTCGGGCCTTAAAGGTATCCTCAGTGGGTGCCAAGGAGTATGAGAGGATGTCTACCGTGCCTGAGGATAAAGCCGTGATACCTACTCAATTTTGTACCTACCTACTCGGGCCTTAAAAGCATCTTGAGTAGGTAACAAGAAGTATGAGAAGAGGTCTACCGTGCCTGAGGATAAGCCGTGACCCTATTCCACTTTAGTTTTTCCAACGATGTATTATTCCAATATTCGTTGGAGCATTTTTCAATGCAATTTTGTACCTACCTACTTGGGCACTAAAGTCAAAGGTTGTGACTTATCTGTCTTACTAATCTTCATTTTCATCGTGAACAGCCTATTTGTCATTGGTTGCATTGGAACAACAACAACAATAAGTGGGATGGCACCTCGCCCTAATTGGCTGTCGGTGCCTTTGCTAAATTCAAAATCCGCAACCGTCAACCGACACCGCACCGCAAGCGTTTGTTTAATAAAATCAAATTGGTTCCGTAGGCTTATTTGTTTTTTACTTTTCTTGATTGAACTACGTAATTGTTGGTAGGTTATTATGTAAGTAGGTAGGTACCTAGTAGCAAATGGGGATAGAGCACATGGTAGCATATTGCTATGAACCCCGCCTTCCCATCCTTAAGTCGTGAGTTCGAATCTATGGATTTTTCGATTCGAAATTTATGTGTGCAATATCAATGCTCTCAAACGGTGAAGGAAAACATCGTGAGGAAACCAGGCATGTCATAGACGTGTGTCAAAGTGTACGAAAGGAGCCTTCAAGGTGCACTCTAATCCTTCCACCACACTGGTTCAAAAGTGCTAGCGACACGGACACGACGACAGTAGTAGTAGTAGTAGTAGTAGTAGATGTATGATGAAGTTTTTTGCCTTTTTTTCCCAATCGGTATTTAGTGGGTTACCCCAGACAAGGAACCCTAAAAATTCGGCTTTCGGCAATAGGTACCTACTTTTGGTCGCAAAACAGATCGGTTTTTATCAGTCGCAATTAGCATTCGTTCCTTGCAACAACTGCAACAAGCAATCTCTCGGTTCGCGTAACTAATTAACGTACGATACGATGTCGGCTTTGTACTCAAACGGTGAGTATTATGATTTATGGTGTTGTGTGTGTGTGTTGGAGCAGCACCAAATAATTAATAGCTTAGTAGCGGCGCGTCAGCTCTACAGAGAGCGTTATCCAGGGCGGCCATTGCCATCTTACGGGCTCTTTTCTGGGATTGGTGAACCGTCTTCTCTCGACGGGATCTTTCCACCGGGGCGCACCAGTGAGGGAAGACCGGGAATTCGGTGGTGTGTTGTACCTACTTCCCTTTGATGGATACCGAGTACCTACTGTGTGTGTCAACAGTGATAAAATTCAGTGATAGGTAGGTATGATGATAGGTACCTAACCTATCACCCTACCTAGTAGGTACCCCATTAGTACCTAGCTTACTAATAAAAAATGACAAAAATAATTTTGTGATTGTGAATGTGAATGTGTACCAGTAATACCAACCTAGGTACCTACATACCTACCTAATACCTACCATGTCAATTAGCCGTGTTCCGAGCCAACCAAGAAGAAGGGAGAAAAGGTATAACTTAACTTTTCCTGTACCTAGGTCCTTAGGTAACTACCTAGGTAGATGTAGGTAGGTAGTTGTTTTTTTATGTGTGAAAGATATCGTGATTTTAATCTTCGACTTTAATTTCTACGTAGAATTAAAAAAATTGCAAATTCTTACGAAAACTTTGGTGATTACACCTAGGTACTTTTTGAAACTTGCCGCGCGTTCAATTGTCTGCGTATGTGTGGGTCCGACGCGATAGGAGGGTGCGCGTGTGTTTGTTACCTACGCAAATGGTAAACAAACACATAGGGTTGTCACAAATTTCTCATGAAATAATTTGTTTTTAATTGTATAGGAATTTCAAATATGATGTATTGAACTTTTGCACACGTCAATGTATTCAAGTGCTCGGTCTGAATACACCCCTTTCGGGCTTATAGGGACATTATGTTACACGTTGTATAATGTATTATAAGTATGTCTTTACAAAAAAAAGTATATAAGTATTCTATCAGCCACCTGGTGCCCATAGTAGGAGCTTTACTTAGTTTGGGGCTAGATGGTGCAGTGTGAAAAAGTCCATAAATATTTATTATTCTGCAATATCATGACAGTCATATGTGTGAATAAAAAACATAGAGCTCATAGTTAAGACTGCAATGAACTCATTTTTACAACTCAACAAATTCAGAAAAGACAACTTTTAACTGAAGTGAAATTATGTAAACTTTACAAACATACAAGCAACATGCCCTAGCTTTGATAGGTGAAATGTATTAATAAAGGTATTAATGTTGTCTTATGATGAGTGTCAGAGTGATCCGTTGAGAATGAAGTACACAAGCAGATTATTGATAGGGGAACAAAGTTCTGCACTGACGAGGACAGGCTGATGAGGATACTAGTTTTATTTTATAATATTTAAATATAGATAAACATTACTACTTACCTATCTGAGTCGTTTTGTGCTGGTTTCTGCTTTTTATTAGCTTGGAAAATGTCTACTAGCGACTGGGCATTTTTAGGTAGTGGTTTCTGTAAAAAAAATATTTAAAGATTAGACAAAAGCACCTACCCAATTTCAAGGACACATACCCATTTTAGTAGTACACCCTAAAGGTGTATATTACAGGTTCGCGAAATTTAATGCGCATGTGTCAATTCATTTTGGAAGGAAAAACTGATCTACAACGAATATTTGGTCTAAAATATTGTCAAACCGAGTTAGTTAGATTATTCAGTGGTAAAATATACCACAATACAAACAGTTAAGTACTAAACGTAGAATGAACACGTGTTTGGATGCCGCCACACGTGGTTTTTATACGTAGACACTTACCGCTTTTGTCTTCTGAAGGAATTTTTGAGCAAGTGTTTTATCAACATTTAAAAGATGATGATGTATTAAAGAATTTAATTCGTCTTGTATTCCCGCAGAAACCCCCATTTTATTGGATTTCTAAAAAATTACACACGCACTACGGTCACACACCGCTCTCACAGACGAAGGAAAGAGTTTAAGTTTAAAACTACAGAGGCAAAATACACTACAATGGAGCCCACAGAGAAGAAATAGATCCGCTCAAACCATAGTCTACAAATATGAGTAACATTCTTAGAAAATATTTCTAATGATTTTTTAAGTTTTCATAGTCTTTCTTGATGGCGGTAGGTAATATATTATCAACCATTACCTACCGTTACCTACCCATATCTTTGTGTACCTTGGGTACATACAATTTAACACCATTATTCACTGAAATCAGCAACTTAAAACTTATAACTATCATCAGCCACAGTGTTGCCGGCAGTCAACCTGGATAAGTTACGGTTTAAGATACCCAATTCTCGTATAGAATTTGCATTCTGATGATGATGTGCTGGATTAACATTTAGCCTATTTTTCATCCGGTATCACGCGAGCGAAGCCGCAGGCGGCAGCTAGATAATAGGTATAAAACCCACAACTGCATTTAAGTAAATCGATTTAAAAAAATCGAAAACCGTTTAGAATCGAAGAAAAGGGATCGATTCAGATTGAACATCCCTTGGGAGCTTGGGACTTGGGACATCCCTATCACAGACAGGAGGAGAAGAGTTAAGTCAAGTCAATCAAGACAAAACAAAAATCATTGCACGAACGAAGGCGGATCGACTTATTCGTGATCCCTTTGTGATATAAAGTAAAGTGAAGTGTTTTTAGTTACGATTCTAAACGTAGCGTAACTCACACAAAATTCTTATTTGAAGAAACTGCTGTAGAAGTGGCAGACGTTCGTTACATGTTTTCGTTACTGCTTCATGCTTTGTCGAAATTCGATGCGACTGTGTACGAATTTGTAAATATTAGAAATGTGTCGTATCAACTTTTGAATTAAGTGTTGGTTGTGGGGGAGATCAAAATGCCTGTTCAGCAAATAAGCGTGAAGAATTCTAATGATATCGAAACATGGGAGTGGGGTGGTGGATGTGGCAGAGAGGTGATCCGCACAGGGTCGGGAAGCAGCCGCACGTCTTGCAGCAACTCAAGCGGGGATATATGCCGCATCTGCCACTGCGAGAGCGAACGGCATAATCCTCTCCTAGCGCCGTGTTATTGTTCAGGTATAGTACACCAACAATCATGAAAGCCAAGGTATTAAGTACCACCTTATCATAAGTAAGTTAAACTTTGGCTATATTATAGTCTTTTACATGTTCATATGCATCTGAGACATTTAGAGTTCTAAATCTAAGTAACTCTGTTTATTTCTTGTAGGTGTAAGACATTTTCATCTTATTTAAATTATAAATGCGAAAGTTTGTGAGGATGTTTGGATGTTCGTGCCTCAATAACGCCTAAACGGCTGAACGGATTTAAATTAAACTTATAATATACATAGTACATGTGCTAGATTAACATATAGGCTATTTTTTATCCAGGTACCATGTGAGTGAAGCCGCGGGCGGCAGCTAGTATAAAATAATTGCAAAATCTCTCACTGAATAAAATAAACCAAATTTTGATCAGTATTGGTAATAATATTGATCTTTTTGTATTTCAATAGAAATATTATTCTAATTAATATTCATGAATACTTTTACATTTATTTTTTATTTACTAAAAGTAGTTGATACCAAATCTCTTGTTAATGTTAAACCTATTTAAAAAAAGTGGTGTAGCACTTTATATGAAGTATTACCACAGAATTATCATGACAGCATAATTTAGATGAATACTATGTAGGTAGGTACTTAAATTATATGTAGGTACCATAAAGCAGTTTGTTTTTGTACAGGAAGCTTGAAATATGTTCACCAAAGCTGCTTACAACAATGGCTGACGGCATCAGAAACTAGATCCTGTGAACTATGCAAGTTCAACTTCATCATGCACACCAAAATAAAGCCATTCAATGAGGTTTGATAATCTTTCTGATAATATTTTATGTACCTAATATTTATGCACTGGTGGTCTAGTTGGTAGTGACCCCGCCTTCCGATCCTAAGATCAAATCCAGTCATGAACCAATGGATTTTTCTGTGCAAAAAATTTATGTGCTCTATACCAGTACTCTCAAACGGTAGAGGAAAATATTGTGAGACAACCCGCAGCTTAGTCAGCTCCACACATATTGACTATGTCTTTCCTGTGGACAAGGCCGACTAAGCTGAGAGGATCTACTCCATCTTAATTCGTCCTGGGCACTACAGCTGTGAAGGTAAAAGTTGCCTCCTGACGATGTATAAATCATCTACTACAGAATGTAAAAGGCCTTATTATTATTAATACTTATGCATAGTATGTGATTCGGAATAGCATATTGGCTACATTTTACTATGTAGGAAGAGCTACACAAATTAGCTGTTGGAAAACATGTGAATTATAATTACACCTAAACAGCTTAATGGATCTTAATAGGCTACTTTTTTCGGGCACGAGGCAAGTGATGCTGAGGGTGGCAGCTAGTTATTTATATAATCTTCAGCTATAAACCGAATACGTACATTTCCCATAGGTTTGGTTATGCATTTTGCCATTTGGATTTCAACTTGTGACCAATATCATACAACAGAAATAGCATCAGGTGTAATTATAAAAGTACAAACAAACAAGTAACTATTATCCTTATAATTGTCAGACTCCTAATGTAAATCATTGTTGATGTATTAAACTGCTGGTTTCCCATGCTCACAATGGTTAAACTAATTTACAGCATATGAAACAATGTATGTGAACTAAGTTCTACTTTGAAGCATTTATATCTGTTTTTATGTTCTTTATTTAAATCTATACTTATCTATATTCGGAAAATAATAATATTTAATGAAGTCAATACTTCATAAGGTGCTTAGTTGTTTTACTTCTTCGCTGGATTGGGAGTAAAGAAAAAACACAGAATGCGTCCAGCTGCTTCTCTCCCCGAGCGTGTCGTTGACTAAAGGATAGTATTCTCTCCGACATGATGAGATATAATAAGCAAGTATTCCCAAAGAGGGTTGACGTCAGGCAGGCGGCCAGTCATAAAACACCTTAGCTAAAACTCTTACAGCATGATCAAAGGATCATACTGTGCCGACCCCACATAGAGTGGGATAAGGGCAGAAAGATGATGATGATGATGAAGGTGCTTAGTTGTTTCTCACTGGTATGCTCATGTCATTGAAAAGAGATTGCAATGGTCCATCCATAGAGAATCTTATGAATGTTATGTTTAGGTATGCCTGAGCATCTCTCGCGTGCTAGTATGACTATGTGATTGCTTCTTGGACGATTCGTTCAAGGATTGCTTATAACAAACTAACAAGAATGTATCTTATCTACGTTTAGATCCTTAGATACTCTCTCCCGCTCTGCCGAGTTTGTGGACTTAATGTTAACCTTTTTCTTTATTTTTCTAGTAGGTGATTCTTCAAATAAGTCTATGCTAAAAATTTTGTATTTCTACTCAAACAATGTGTGATAACTTGATAAGTGAGGTTGTGCTCTAAAATAAATATTTCCTCGATTTTAAGGCCTTTGATGGTTAGAATAGAAGTAATGAATAGATAGGTCTCTGATAGCCAGAATTGTGTACTAGATTGGATGTTTATTAAAATTTACTTTCAGTGGCGTCTGCTGGAGATGTCAGGCGTGGAACGAAGGCGTCTCTTCTGTGCGGTGCTTTTCCACTGCGTAGCTGCTCTCTGCGTTATGTGGTCGTTATTCGTGCTCATCGAACGCGCTGTGGAAGAGGTCAATCGTGGACTTATAGGTAAGTTATCCTCTCTTTAATGTGTTATTTTGAATAACGTGGGGCAACTCCGTTGACTTTCTATTAAACAATGCCAATTATATTGACAAAAGGACACTTATGGATTTTGTTACAACATCAGAAGATCTAGTTCATCTGGGACATTATAGTAAAATGAACAATTATATAAGATGCTTAAATAGATAAAGATGTATAGATCTATGCAATTGTTTACATTCTACTTGAATTAGTCATTCAGGAGCTGTGAGTACACAATTTACATAATGCCTACAAACATTACTTAATGTTGACGACTCAGTACCTATAATTATAGGTATTTTTCACGTACCTAAATATAAATGAAGGTCAGCCAAATTTATGTGTTTTTTTTTATATTTTGGTCACGGCGAATCTAGGGCTGCCGGCAAGTAAATATAGTGTATAATGTGCAATAATGTGCACTATGTAAACTAACAAATAGCTTTAAAGAACTTACTAGCTGTCGCCCGCGGCTTCGCTCGCGTGGTATCCGGACAAAAAGTAGCCTATAAGTTATTCCAGCACACATACTATGTATATTCCAAGTTTCATTTAAATCCGTTGAGCCGTTACGGCGTGATTGAGGCACAAACATATAAACTTTCTCATTTATAATGATTAGTAGGATAGGTGCATCAAATTAACCTATTTATTCATTTAGTTACTTAACTATATTGATTGTTTTTCGATTAAAATTGAGGGTCTAAGGCTGAGAGATCTATAGAACGTGCTTTGACTTTACTTAGACTTATTTACCAAGTCGAGGTCGGTATTTACCGTATTATCATTGCTCTAAGTGCGAGCTTACGCTTAAGTGTACCATGACGATGATTTACGAAAAACTTATGACTACCTTAAGCCTAATGATTTACTTAAGCGGAAAATTCGTTGTCTCCGCGAAATGTTAATAAACAAACATCGAAATGACGTAATGCATGATTATGCATATTAGCTGTCTATCGTAAATCAATTCTTTCACGAAATACGTACGTGCTTGCAAGAGTTTTCATATTTATTCTGTACCTACTTTATTAGGGAAATAGCTGATCTTGCAAAAGATAACAATGCTGGTGCAAGCAAAATGTCACTAAGAACGTTCTACCTAAAGAGCAGCTCTAATGGCCGACCAACAGTGTAACAATGACCGAAGGCCATTTGTATTTGTGGGCACAATAGTTAAATTTCACGTCGAAACCAATGGATGATTGTGTGATAAATGAAAGATTTATCATTGTGATATAATACTGTGTTGAAAATGACAAAAAAAATGCAAAATAAATTAGATAAAACAAACGAGCGATAGGCAGCCCTAGAAGACTGGTATAATATAGTTTCGTAGAATAGTTTCGTCTTATGACATTATTTTTAATATCTTTTTTTCTATATATTTATGTTCATTTGATTACTATTCAACAGTAAACAACCAATACGTTCTCTTCACTAGTTTCACTACTTATTATCCTATTTCCCACTTATATTATAAATGCAAAAGTTTGTGAGGATGTTTGTGCCTTTCACGCCTAATTGGCTGAACGGATTTAAATGAAACTTGATATATGATGGAATAACATATACATATTTGTTTATTTGTCGGAGGTAATCTCAAATACTGCCTACCAGTGATACTGAGCGGATATGATTACGAGATATAAATAAGTATTAAGTTTATAAAAATGCAAATTGTATTTTCCTACAATTAATATTCTATTATGCGCGTGTTACAAACCTACGCAAATAGAATGCAAATTGTAGGAAAACTCACAAGTTTATTTGATCATTTGGCCTACACCACAACAAATGCCAGAATCCAGATGTTACAGTTCGAAGCAAACACTTTGATTCGTGGTTTACTGGGAAACGAGCGATGGCGAAATCATCACATACATACTATGATACATCATGACATAGCAGATAGGTGCTACCGTGAAATGTAATACATTATGAGACTTTCGATTTGTTTGTCTCGGGCTGGTCGACGTGCATTGCCTACCTACACCATTCAGATGGCGTTATTACGTTACTTATGCCTACATAATTTAGGCTACATTGGTGGTCTGGTCTGTTTTGGTTCAGCTTTTGAGCATAAGTTAGACAAATTGCATGCTTATTGCATGTAGCACTATAGCTATATTCGTGAATAAAACGAGCAAAATCTACTGACACCAGATCGCTGTAATACAATCTACATTTCTCAGTTTTTCTTTAAAGAAATATCTGTAAGTTAGAATAAGTTCGGTCATTCATTATCAACGAAATAACTCGTGCAGCCTTGAGTTTATGACTCAACTAACTGCTAAATCAGTTTCCGTTTTGAAAATATGAATACCTACTTCATGTGTATCTCAAATTAGGTAACCTATTATTGATCTTAAAATCTATATAAAATTTGTATTACCTATGATAAATAAATAAATAAATATTTGTGGACATTTCACACAGCGCCATCTAGCCCCAAACTAAGCAAAGCTTGTACTATGGGCACCAGATGGCTGATACAATACTTATATACAATTTTTTTTGTAAATACATACTTATAATACATAATACTATAACACCCAGACCCGGAAGAAATATTTGCAGAGCATACAAACATTTCTCCCGTAGCGGGAATCGAACCCGCGCCTCTTGCGTCTCAGCCGAGCACTCGCCCGCCACGCCACCGAGGTCGTCATATGATAGATTAAATGAAAAAAAAAACCGACATCGCTCGAAAAGTGCATCTGTAGTTATATCATTTAGTTTTCTGCTGCTAAGATAAAATTAATGTTTGTTTTGCTTTCAGCATGGCCGTTTTGGACAAAGCTAGTGGTGGTAGCGGTGGGATTCACAGGCGGTGCCGTGTTTATGTACATCCAGTGCCGACAGTACCTGCATCTCTGCAACCGTTGGCGCGCGCATAACAGGTGCTTAGCGAGCAAAACGTCAACATTTACGTTATTGTATTCTGTAAGAATTTGGCTGGTGTTTATCAACACGTGAGTCGGTTTAACGCGGGTGAAAATGACGGCGATTGCGTTAAAATAAAAACTTAAATGACCTTGGTAAAAAAGGCTTCAAATGATATTGGTCTATTCTACACTCTACGTTAACCCTTTGACAAGTTTCCCAGTAAGAGCTACCCACGCCTTCCATTGATGGGTGTATAAAACTTTGTATTAAAATGAAACCAACAAACCGCAATATGTGCCAAACGATTGTGAAGCACTTTACATCCAACCTTTTATTGGATCAATGTGTGGATTAGCGCTAATCCAACAATACAACACTATGTATGTATATATATCCTTTCGCCCTTTGTGGTTATGAGTCTTGTATCTTTTCTTAGAAGCTGTCGGGCTTAGCGGTGAACATAATAGCTTCTCCTACGATACAGAAAATTTACAGAAAAACACTGGTCAAGTGCGAGTCGAATTCGCACACGAAGGGTTCTGTAGGTACCACCGTAAATGAACATAAATGTTTCTTGTATGGGGTCGGATTTTATTTCTTATTTCATTTTTATTAGTTGTTATAGCGGCAATACAAATACAAACTCTATGAAAACTACAACTCTACTTATTACGGTTCATGAGATACAGTCCACTGACAGACGTACGGAAAGCGGAAACTAAGAACACCCTTTGGGTTCGGAACTCTAAAAATGGGTCATAGAGTCTATTTACTGTCCCTCTGAGAGAATACCCTCCAAGTTTCTTACTTCTAAATCTTAGGCTTGTGTACGTTGATTGTCATTTAACTTCAAAAAAGTTTTATAAATATATATTGTCCCTTTTCCTTTTGTATAATGTGTATAGTAGTTTTTTTTCATACATTATTATCACCAATGCAACGTTTGGAACTAAACATTAATAGGAACTGCATAGAACGGTAGACGTTGCAAATCACTAGAATCGCCCGCTAGACCTTGGTAAAACTTTGTAGATTCACTATTATGCAATGCCGACAATATATGCATGGCTTAAACCGGGCTCATAACAGGTTGCACGAAATATCAATATTGTCGTGTTTGTATTCGAATGACGTCAGAGCAAATTGCCGTGCTAACATATTAGAGCGATGAGGATAATCGGCCAGTACTCAGTACAACATAGAATAAAGCTAGCGAATAGAAACAAAACTATTTGTAATCCTCTAGGTCTGTAGTTTTGTCTGAACCGATTTGGAAGATAAACTTACAGCTAATTACATTTTGTACATACTATATCCTACAACATCCTAGGCAAATGGAGTACTCAGCAAAAATGCTGATAAGGGCACTAGTTTACCCGCGCGGCTTCGCTCGGGTTGTATAAATTTTGATACCTAATGAGGTATCAAAATTTACACAACCCGAGCGAAGCTACCCCTGTTAGTAGAATGCTACCCCTTTATGAGAGTTATTTTGTAAAACCCAGAAACACGTGTCCATTTATTTTGACCATCCAAACCGAAATTCGAGACGATCGTACCACCCGTTAAAAAGTTCCCATGCAAACTTTGACACTCTCTTTTGCTCTTTTTTGAGGGCCTATCGATACATAGATAGACCCTCAAAAAAAGAACGGTTCTTTACCACACTGGTTCGAAAGAACCACGGATTTTTCGCTTACAACACGCCTCCTTTTTTGAGGGTTATATTAAAAAACCCTGAAAATCGAACCGTGTTCTATAATTTTTCTGTAGAAACCTTTAAACCCTGTTATACCCTCTTAAAGGTAGATTTTTGAAAATTTTATTAGCCTATTTGTTATTTATTCTAGGACCTATTTACATTCTAAATTTCATCAAAATCAGTTTAGTAGTTATATGGGGATACTTGTATGGGGATTAGTAGGATTATTCTATTTACCTACATATTAACCAGCTGTGTTATAGATGGCTATTCTTGACCGTTTAATCAAACATTAGTTGTAATTAAATTGTTACCAGTAACCACAAATGTCACGTTATTAGTATTGATGCCTTTTTAGTAAAACCTATTTATAAAATACATATATTAACGTGAGAAGCGTGTTTAAATGTGTCATTGAGATAACCTAAAGGAAAATGGTTGTTATTGAACTCGCATGAAGTTGTGAATTGTTACAATCATCATGGTAACCTAGAGAATTCTGTTTTATTTATTTGCTAGTTTCCGCACGCGACTTCGCACTTACGTGTTATTATGTTATTTCAGGTCACATACTACCTAGTCTGTTTTAATTTCCAATTAAATTGTTTCACCCGTTTGTGTGGGATTGGAACTAAAACATCCAAGTGTTTGCATAATATAATGAAGTGCTCGTGGCGTAGCTTACATCTCGATTGATCGTTGAATTTAAGCAACGTTGTGCGCTGTCACAATTTGGATGGGTGACCGCAAGTGGCATTACGAGCTGAACGCTTCCGTGCTTCGGTGGGCACGTTAAATTGTCGGTTTTATGTCGTTAAGCCATGACGGAGGCCTTTAGGCCTAAAAACACCGTCACAAGAGTTGGCCACTAGCTCATAAGAACTTACTTACTATAATAATAATGATATCCAATAATAAAGAATTGCAATTCGTTACTGTATGTTGTATATACAAAAAAATAATAATTAAAGCACATCTTGTTCTTTTTATATATAAAGAAACGTAAGATGTCGTTGATATAAAACTTTCCTTTACCTCAATCGAATTGTCGGAAAACTCCGTACTTATTTGAATTAGGATCAAGGCTGAGCTTTTTAGGCGTGTAGTGTGAACATCTGTTTGTAATTATTGATTCTCGTGCGAAGGACCTTCGTTCGAGTGCGACTGTTTACACTATAATCACCTAGTTTATCTAGTCTCGTTCATTTTTTAACGATAGTCGGGTAGGATAAGTAATTGGTATGTATATAGTTAAGAACACATTTCAGTCATCTGAAAGAATTCATGATGCTGAAAGCTAACAGGTAAAGCTTAAAGCTGCCTGTAAGCGTGTGGCACTGTAAAAAATCCGACTATATACTAGTATGATACTAATATTACAAATGCGAAAGTTTGTGTGTGTGAATGTTTGTTACCACGTAACTCCGTAACTACTCGTTTTTGGTGAATTTAGACGGCTTAACCGTTAATGCAGCTACTAGCGTGATTCTAATATTTTCGTTTCCAGGATACTTCTGATCCAGAATGCTCCCGAGAAGATCCCGATGGGTCACGCGTCGCCACCGCGCGCGCCGCGCCGCGAGCGCGCCACGCGCGGCCAGGTCGTCGCTAACATCGAGCCGCCGCCGCCGCCAGCCGTCTATCACGAGGAGGTAATATGAAAGAAACTCATTCTTTCATACAAACATCATCTTGCCGCTGCGTCCTTCAGGAGGGAAATTTGAGGAATTCAAGTTGCTTCAGTCAGTCGGTCACAAAAGCATTTTATGTATTAAATTTGGGGGTCAACAAAACGTGGTTTTTGTTCCACTCCCCTTCAATCATCTTAGAAATCAATGGCTATTCTTGTTCTTTTTTAAAGTTTGAATTTGTTTGTTATGTAGGATGAAAGCGGCGGGTTTGAGACGTATCGCGGCAATCCTCACCGGCGGTTGTCTGGCGGGCGGGTGCCGGCCGCAGATGAGCGCCGCTACTCCGACACGCGCCTGCCCGCGCCCGCTCCCCTCGAGCCCCCCGCAGCTCCCCCGCAACCCGCCAGCCCCGAGCCCGTACCCACAGAGGTCAATACACTCTAATATTATTGTTGGAACGTGGAGCGAGCGTGACGAACGTACTGCCATCTCGCTCTGAACGAGTGTGTTCGCGCGGACACAAACCTGCTCGCGCGCCGCCCCTATACCCCGCTAGCCCTCAGCCTGCACACACAGAGGTCAATACTACTACTAAAATTGAAACATGACTTTAGGAGCTAGCAGAACGTACCATCTCGCTTTACTTCGACTTTTAAGAGTGAGCATGTCGCTCTGACTTTAGGAGCAAGCATTCGTTATCACTAGACCACCAGTGCTCTCACGGAGGTCACTGACACAAACTGCTTCGTCATCAACCTATAGAAATCAAATGCTGGTCATGTCTTCCCAATATACTGCTAGGAGGAATGATTTTGGCTGCCTCCATCCATGTTTGGTGGTCACCCGCGACCATCAAACTGCTAAAAACAGTAGGCATTGTACCGATTAATTAATGATCCGTTAATTGCTGCCTAGCACATAACCATGCATAATTTACAGTTTATTTTTCCCTCTGTTTACTTTCGCTTTATTGTGTTACACACTTTGTAGCACTTTGTTCATTCTGTTTTTTTTTCTTTTACGTATACCTTTTGTTCATATAAAGTGACAAACATTGTGTCTATGTCTACTCAACTGCACACTTTACTAACAAAGTATGTGTACGGTAAGATATTACTATAGGATATAATATTAATCTTCAGCCAAAACGCTTCATTCATGAAAGTTTCTAAGCTATTTGTGGGAACTATCAATATAAACGAACTAAAGCTCACATTATGATGAGATGAGAGTTCAGCTTCTCAACCCTCATGATGGTCCCGGTCTTCTTCTTGAGGAATTCCACCACCTGCTCGGCCTTCACGTCGAAGTGGACGCGCGACACGTTCAGTTGGGTAGTGGGTCGAACCGACGAAATTTCACTCTGTGCCGTGCCAGAGTGCATTAAAGTTAGGTGATACCGTGTTGTCCAGAGCAGAGCGCTTTAAAGTAGAAACACTATAGATGCTTCGCTTGCTAATTTATCATACCTCGAGATTACCGTTACTCATCAGTCATCTTCCTGCCTATTTACATTCTCCTGTATAATTCAATGATGTCTGTGACGACCTTGCTAAGACGAAGGAGGTGCTAGTTCGATTCCCGCTGCTAGATAAATCTTTGCATGTTCTGCTAATATTTCTTCCGGGTCTGTGTTGTGATACCCACGACATGCGATAGAGTGTGGGGTCAGAACTGGTACATTGAATGTAGTGTTATTTATTTTTACATGTGCAGGCGAGCGGTCCCGGCGTGTACCACATCGCCGTAGACCCGCTGGAGAGCAACATCCGCTCGCTGCTGGCGCTAGAGGCGCGGCGCGCGGCTGGCGCGGGGGCCGGCGGGGGCGCGAGTGCGGCGCGCTCGCTGCCGAACCTGCGCGCCTCCCGCGAGTCCCTGCTCCCCCCGCCGCTACCCCCGCCCGCCTCCTGAGCCGCCGCACCGCTGCTGCTGTTCCCCGACGACACGGTTTACTAACGACCGCTGTACGCCCGCCACGGCCCCGTCGTCTACTATTTCGACGACTACGTCTAGCGGGCGTACGTAAATTTACGAACGAGTTGACGAAATACCGCCATCTCGCTCTGACTTTAGGAGCGGAGGACATTTCGCTCCGATCGGTTGTGTTCGTGGGTGTGAATCGGACAGCGGTGGTTCTGGTGATGGTTCTGCGGTGACTCAGCGACGATGCTCTGAGATCTCGTTTGTACTGTTTTGTGATAATGGAATGTTCGCTGTGGCTCTTTCGTTCTGGGTATATTTTGATGTAAGATCGCCTTAGATCAAGTGTGGATGCCTATAGCGGTTCCATGATTCTATTAGGGACGTATTCGTTTTCACTTTGCTGTTGCTGTCGGTGTTTGTCGTGTTTGAAACGTGTGGACAGCGTGGCCGAGTGATGTTCATTGAATACGATCGCTAGTAATTAGTTCCAGCACGACTCGTCTCGTGCGATGATATTATCCTCGATGTGCTGTATATTATGCGATGAATTTGTATGTAAATATTAATTTCTGTAAATAATGGTAGTTATTATAATATTAATTCATTGACAAGACTTAAGAAATACGTATGTCTCTGATCGTCTTGTAGGAGCATCGGATTAAAAGTACACAAGTAACTTCCAAAAGTGTATCATTTTCATAGTTTTGGTGTTTGATACAAAATTCATTGTTGACCCTTTTGTGCGGCATAGATAGGGCAGCTCAAATCATTTGCCTATCATACTTAAGTATTCTTTATTGAAAGAAACGATTATTTTGTATAATAATTCTATTTCTTAAAAAAATATCATATACTGTTTATTTATAATTTGAAAGAACTTTTTGTATGTAATCTATCATGGTTGTTGTTGTACCTATAAATAACTCATATTTTTCCTTATTATGTTAAAACTTTCGCAAGTAATTAGCAGACAAAAAATGACCAATTTAAATTATTTTTTGCAGTGTAATTTATGTGCTGTTTACTTCTTGGTTTCTATTTGAAGCTCTTTATTGTTTTGTTGTTTTCTGTTGATGAAAAATACATTCAATAAGCAATATACGTTTTTAAGGCTATCACAACATGTTGATAGGCTGCTGCCTTTATTTCTCTGACTCATAGAAACATGTTCTTTAGTGTGTAGACGGCATTATCGATGCATTTGACATTTTATTCTTATTGCAAACCTTTTATGTTGCTTCACTTTTGGACCAGCTTTTATGAAAAATCTACGCTTATTTAAGAAGGTAATGGATTTACAAGTAGGTAGTGGGTAATTGGCATTTATGAAGGATTGATAATTTAGATCAATCTGGCATAATGTTTTAAAAATCATACTCATCAATCAGCGATGATCATCTCACAATTAAAAAATAATGATTTTCTTACATTACGAACAAATCAACATCACAAAGTATTCGAACACTAAAGTAAGTTTAAATTAGAAATTGATTCAATGTTGCGATTATCCCAATTCGTAGATAGATATGCCCTAGAGAATAATCTGCTTTAACTAATAACTGCCAGAAATACCTAGCAATACAAAATTCTTAGATAGATAGTTGTTGAATAGATGTGGAATTTGGTGCTAAATAATTCGAATATCAGTCCAAAACTAGATTATGCATTGGTTTTAGTTTCGGGGCCGATAAAGTCATTGTATAAAACTCATAACTTTAAGGAAAATTGAATAACTGTGATTCTTCACGGTTATTTTCTTTTCAAACTAGCTATTTACTAGTAAGATCATTAAACCTTCATACATCAGGATCAGAATGTACAACCATTAATATTAATATAATAGGCTGTGTATAAGTACACTATGCTTGTGTAATAGACCTTAAACGATGGTTGGTTGGTTGCCAACGCGGCAACGCCAGGCTCTACCAACAGAGAAGAGACCAAAAGATACGACAAAGCGCGCTTATGCCAACCGCCCTCTTCACGCGTTGTTGGCGTTGGCGGTTGGTTGGCAGTGGCTGGGTTAACGTTTAAACCCGTCTCTATTTGACCTTGGGTCTAAAACTGTTGATAAAATAGAAATACTAGTAATTTGCATTATAAAACCAATCAGTCCGCTGATGATTAGCTATCTCCGGAATGTTTGTTTAGCGACTACAGGGTGCTTGGAGATGTTTTAAAGAGTTACACATTAGAATTTAGTGTTGCGTATTTACTTAATTTCTGTGTTTACATATCACATAAAAACCAATGCAATTTTAAAATATAATAATGGCTGTACATAGACTATGCTTTGTAATCGGTGTATTTAATCTAGTGAGCTTGTAACAAATTATGCATCTCCTCGAGTCTCATGTGCTGTGAAATTTTATCTCGATTATAACGAAGTAGAGAGTGCCTTATTTGTTTCTAAACCGCTTAGAAGTCATTCTAATATTATTCATTATATTTCGTTGATCTTATAATTTCATAACGTTCTTAGTCAAACTTGTTGAGTGTAGTGGATGGAATAGGTGTGTTCGATTTTTACGATGAAGTTTGACAAGTATGTAAGCGTTCGTGAGTGTAGTCGGTGGGTGTTTGCGCATTTTGAATACAAGGTTATTCTAATATTAACCTCATAAGTGTCTAGATCTACCTGAAGTTGATATATAATTTTCAGCGCACGAGACGTCACCCATGTCTATATTGTAAATTGTTATATAATTTACTATAATATTCGTTTTTATGTGCTCAAATAATCCTTTCTTTCAATCTGTGTACTTATTGTTCATGAAATTTGTAAGACTGTATTTTATTTTGTTGTGTAAACATCGTTAGTTAACTTCGGGTTATAATATAGTTATTTTCAAATTAACTTGTTTTATTATTTGCTTGGAAATGAAACAACAAAGTAATTAAAATAAATAATTTATTTAGGGCGATCGAATTTGTAATTCGTGGTTATAACCGGAGCTCTGGTCATGACTAGACTGTACACTCAACATTGCTCAATTGTATACATAATAAATAATATAATTTCTGTTGAAACAGAAAACTAACACTTAGTAATAAAAGTTACAATCCTACTTATTATAAACATAAATTATATCACTAATACTCGAGTATTAGAACAATTAAATCCACCGAAAAATAATATTACACACCGCCAGGAGCATTATAATTAATAGCTTCCTAAAATTAATTTTGTTAGTCTTATTCGTTACTAAACCAAGTCAGTTATGCCTTGAACGTGGCGCCATCGCTAACCGCCATAAAACCGATCATCAGTCGTGTGATATGGCATTGTACCATTGTCATCATGAAGCGCACAAATGCTATGCGCTATGCGACAATTCACTTAGATGATACAATAGCCTAGGATGGATACTTTGCCATTCAGGAGTCGCTCTTAAGGTGACCTGTCTCGCGTGCGCGTGGGAACTAAACTAGCCACTAATACTCCCCGAGGACATTGTACATAAGGCGCTTGAACGAATTCGATTGTTGGATGTGCTCCTCCTGTAAGGAATTTACCTGAAACAATCAGGCAAAAGGATGTTAGAACTCATTAATTTTACTGTTAGCGTTACGAACGACCACTGGACTGAGTTGCCTACATAATTATTGAAAAGATTTAAGGACTTCTAGGGTTTCAAACCAAAATATTTCAAAATTAGTCTGAAGAGATACAGGAAACCGGCATGTCAGTGTCTAAGATAGGTAGCTGCAAGGGAATATAAACAGAACAAGTAAATCGAAAATCTGAATGATCGGAACCCTCACTCGATGTCCTAGTCGAATCGTTCTTGACCAGTCTTGTTTTGTAAATAAAATCAGACTTACGAAGGTCGTTTGTTTTCCATTCGGTTTCGCGTCTTGCTGCTTCGTTGGTTTCGGAGTTGGCGCCGGCCTCTGTGAATTTATAGCGACTGAATGATATTTATATTTCTCAACATCAATTGGATTAAAAATTCGTTCATGATCCGTTTGTTCCGAACTTTATACATCCATACAAATTAACATGCCCGTATCCTTAATGGGGTGGGCAGATACACAAGTAATCAAACTTTATATTGAAAAAAATCAGAAATCAAGTATAAATCCTGAACGAACAGTACTTAAGAGTAAGTAATTTTTCTGTTAACAAATGTATCTTTCATAGGTATTTGCTGTGTATGGGTGTTATAATGCTTTTTATGAGCATCGTCATAATATACGAAAACAAAAAAATGCCATGTGGTTTCCATAGTAGTCGCTTGTATTATTTAAAGGTAGGTTTACCTTTACAATTCAAAACTGTGATATCACACAGCACTACAATAAACATTTGCAAAAATTTGGTAGTGGGCACATCTATATTTTTTGAAATTTTGTTCTGTAAACGTTAATTGTTAATGCTGTGACATCATTCCAAAAGTTATGAGGATTACGTTATCTTGTAGTGTAGAGAGTAGAAGCTTTAGTTAGTTGTGAGTAGAGTGCGCTGTGTGGAATGTCCAGCTTGACTCACCTTGTTGGGCGGCGCCGTGAAGACCTTGGGTTGGACCGGAACGGGCACTTCTTGTACTACGTCGCCCAGGCCCTCCTCCTGCAGCGCGCGGAAGGTGTCGCTCTTGGCCGGGTCGTAGAGCAACGTCGGCTTGTGGCTGTCTCATGCCGGACACGCGGACAATCGGTGTTCAGGACGTTAGTTTTTAGTCGGTTAGCGGGCGCAACAAATAATAGAGAGAAACACATTAGAACCAGTACAACGGGGACGTTAGGGGGACGCGGAAGCGATTAGTTAACGATCAATTTAGTTTGTTTTTCAGGAAGGAAAGGTCGATAAAAATACTAACATTAATCATGTAGAATAAGTTCTATACCTTAATTTTAACTTATAGCTAGTTGTGAGTCGCCACAGTGATTCACACAATGTTGTCGCGTGAATGTGGGGCGTAGTCATGAATGTGCGACTGATTGCCGACTTGTCGACGATACCATGCTTGGCTTTGAAGAGCGTGGCGTGAAACAGATATAGTACGCAAGAATTGAAAAATAGCAAAATAAAAATATAAAAAGCATTAATGCGTCGTGAGGATGGGCGTCGACTGTTGTATTGCGGTGTTTCTAGTAAAACACTTGCCTCTTGACAACGTGCGGCCGCCCGTAATGGCCGTTAGCGCTAAGTAACCAGACAAAACTTTATTATTGCACTGTGCGAAACCAATCAATCCAATTACTGCACTCTTCCCATTCGTCATGAGACTCAACTCCATAGTTTGAGTGCGCTGTTAAAGGTCTCATCCATTAAATTTATCATAATGCTTATAATTATTGTTATGCAATGCATATAAGCGAGGGAGTTCCAATGATGCAAATTGTACAGTCTATTTACAAATTATGTTGTGTCAACCATTTTGTTTTTAATAAAATGTTATGTCTGGCATCACGCCATGTTGTCCAAATTCACTGCCAAGATATGCAGGGTCGAAGATGACTGACATTGCTTTTTTTCCATTGGAATTGATTTAGTATAAACGACGGTTCTGTTTATACCCTTCTCAGACCGCTCTTTGAAAAAGCACAGTTTTCATCTAGATGCCTACAGCGCTCAGGCAGTTTTCAGTCCAACCTATCCATTATAGGCAATATTTTTGTATCACTAGGCTATAGGACATTAGGCTCCTGAGTTTATTAAATTATCAGTCAAATTGTTTGTTTATCAGTTATATTGTTCGTTTCCTTAAGGATAATGGTATATCCTGGATAAATTATGACCTATCATTATACTTACGGCAAGGGCGACGCTTGTTGCCTGTAAGAGTTAGCGATGTTCTGGTCCGAGTAAAGACCGATTGGTGAGTTGAATTGCTTGTGCACCATCTGACAAGAAACAGAATCGTAAAGAGAAATTCAAGCTTAATTGGAACACAAAACAGCACCAAAACTTCCCGTGAAACTCGAGATAAGTAAACAATGCATTTTCCAAAAAATACCAGAATGATTCCTTCAAAGCACGAGACACCGAAAACGAAAGCTCAAACAATGACGTATAGACAAATGAAGATGAAGATGAAGATATGAGAGTCAGACAATACATTGCAAAACTTTAAATTGAGCCAATGGCTTACATTAAACCCAAAATTTTCGGTTTGAAAAAGGCCCAGATTTATGAATCAATACAAATAACACGACTCCAGTCAAGAACGCTAATTATTTTTTCAAAGACGTAAGAAAATCTTTAATTCCCGACATTGTTGTCTTTTTTATTTTGTTTCCCCCAGCGGCTACACTATCCGGTTTCGGCGTTGGTTCTTGTTTTGAGTCTTTGTCTTTCCTGTGACGAGCTGATATAATGTAGCCGCTGGGTGAGTTTTGCAATAGACTGTCTTCGAAAAGTCGACCGGCTTCGTACTAGAAGTTTGTCGCGCATGCGTGAAGCTTTGCGCTGAGCGAGCACACAGTAACCAGTTGGTATAGACCTTGTTGCCTTCATCGCCGACCACTCGCTGCAACACCGATTCGGCCACCTGAGTTTCAAATACTAATGTACAGACCAATTCGTGCGTTTACTAAGCTTTTAACAACCGTGAGAAATAGAGATCAAGTTACAGTCATTTAAGACACTGGACAGATTTTTGCAATATTACAATTTTGTTTTAAAAATAACAATTTACTAATTTCTAGAATTTTTGATTAATTTTATGAAAAGAGTGACTGTTGTAGTTTAGTATCTTATTGCTCACGATTGCAAACAGACTACAATAAACATTAATACAATTTCATGTGCCAGCTGGTAAGCTGTGTAAGCTACACTAACGAAAAGTTGGTAATTAAACTGAAACTGTACATGTGTGTGTTAGGAAAGAGATAGTGTGCGTGTGTGTCGCGTGCAATACTAATGCTGGAAGGTTTTTGTTTAGAGAGACAACTAGGACTACATACTGACTATGCTATTATAGAAAAAGTTGACCTGACTGTTTTGGAGCTAATTGCTTAGAGTGAGCTCATTCGCCTAACCTTACCTTCTGCTTCACAACATTATCATTCAACAAAGCATTCTGGTTTCAGAATGCAGAGCAGTAATATTCATTCTATCTTATTGTAGGGTGGCGACTGTAAAATAGAGCTGACTGTTTTGTGTATGATCGGATCACAAATGCACCACTTCTGAACGACGAACAGGCTGTAGATAGAGTACCTATCTCAGTAGGGCTACTACTTAAGCCTACTAAGTAAATTTGTGCTAGACTACTGCTAAACTGTATGGAAATCGCATAAGCGATCGTTTAAGTTACCGCGATATTGCAATCGCTTATGTCAAGCTCATTAATTTTTTGCACGTAGTGTTTAGCGACAACAGTAGACACAAAGTAAAACGAAGCGCTCCAATAACAGGTTGTAGCTACCTGGAGTGATTATATTGTGGCTCGTTTACAATCGGCAGATAGTTTATGGCCAGTTGTAAGACGTACCTTCTGCTTCATAAGCGTGTCGCGATAGTCGTGGTGGGGCGGCGCCCTCATGGCCGGGTTGGGGTGGTGGCGCAGGTAGCTCTCCGTGGGGCCGGGCTCGCGGCGCACCTTGGCGCCCGGCAGAACTAGAGGCGTGGTGCGGTATGGCTGGAATAGACAATACACCCATTGCAATCTAAGGCCTTTTACCATCTATAGTAGATGATTTATACGTCATGAGGCAACTTTTACCTTCATTAACGGGACGCTGATAGTGCCTGGGACAAATTTAGATAGGGTAGGCTTACCCAGCACCTATTCCATCCTCTCAGCTTAGTCGACCATTGCAATCATCCTACTAATATCTACAACTCCTGAATATATATATCACCGTTGTATAGACCGTTAGATTACCTATACATATAATTCAACGCGGACACAGTCGCGCCCCTAGTTACACATACGAAAGTTTGTGAGGATGTTTGAACCTCAATCACATCGTAACGGCTGAACGGATTTTAATGCAACTTGGAATATACATGGTACGTGTACTGGAATAACATATAGGCTACTTTTTCTCTGGGTAGAAATAATAAATGAATCACATCCAACAGTTAAATTAATAGTTTATAGTCACACTAAGATTCTCTATATCAGGGTATCAGAAACCACATGGAACCGCAACACCCAGACCCGAAATAGGAAAATATTGGCAGCCTAGGCAAAATTTTCTCTCTACGGGAATCGAACCCGCACGTCTAGCGTCTCAGCCGGATACTCGCCAGCTCACCGAGCTTAACAAAGGCATCGATTAAAATACCTAAAAGCGTGATTCTATCTTCTGTTTCAATTTTTTACTTTCATCTTGTCCCTTTGATTAGTAGAAATCGCCACAGATCTCTATTCCACGATTCAGACCCCTAACTACTTATCTCGTATTGAACATTGTGGGGTTTGATAGAACTTGTGGAACAAACATAATGAGTAGGTAAGTGATATTACATACCCCTACAAATTGGAAGGCGCCTTGATCTCGAAAAGTTGGCATACATCAAACAATCTAAAAATACAATGTTTGTTGTCCTTAGGCTGTCGTAAAATAAACAGCGACCGTAAGTTATGATATTGTTTGATAAACCGCGGTGTTAAAGAATTGTGAATAATATCCAGATGTTGGTTGGAACGTCCTCGGTATATAACAATTTATGATTCCCTTTTAATAATGGAAGTGTCAGTCAGCGGCATTTCATTATCATTAGACATAACATAATCTAACACACTTATTATATAGACTTTATTATCATTAGCCGCATTCTGAGAAAAGAAAGCTAAACTTCACCAAAATAACGATAATAATAATAATTCACTTCGCTATACATTTTAATATCAAAGATTGAGCGCTCTGTGCTATGTAGCACAGTCTGCAACATTTCTAAATACCTATATCGCGAGTTTGTTTCATGTGGGTTATGATTTCTTACTGGGTTTTATGGTAAGCGGTACACAATGGCGTGTATGGGCCATGCTCCACGATAGGCCACGATTGCCTGAATTGTCTGTACTTGGCCAGGGTGCGAGGCTCATTGTTGCCTTGTGATCCACTCAAGATGGACGTACAAGTTATCACCGCCGCGGCTGTTTTTTTGGTGACTTCACGAATGCCTAAATCCGCAGACAGTATTGTACTTACTTTTCATCAACATACCACGCGGGCGGAAGCTAGTATAAAAATAGTAATAAGTACCTACTAAGTAGGTAATGCAAACATTACCTCGGTATTAAGCATTTTTTGGGTCCTAAGTTACGGGCTTAGATTCATATAATTCAATGAATAAAAAAGATTCGGCATTGCTCCACGATACAGTCATTTTAAATTTTCCGCACCTAAATAATCTATACTAATATTATAAAGCTGCAGTGTTTGTTTGTTTGTTTGTTTGAACGCGCTAATCTCTGGAACTACTGGTCCGATTTGAATGATTCTTTCAGTGTTGGGTAGTCCATTTATCGAGGCAGGCTATAGGCTGTGTTTTTCTTTCAAAATTAGGGATCCGTAATAAAATTGCTATTTTGTAACACAAGATGTAAAATCGAAAACCTATTTTTGCGTGCGCTGCAAAAACTATTGACAATAGAACAAAATGATGTACTACGGGTTTGTAGATCCCATTAAGACCTACAAAAAAGTCCGCGAGAACATACATCTAGCTACCATGGTTTAATCACAATAACTGATTTTGTGTTCAAAATAATTATTAAATCGTCTGAAAAAAAAAAATTACGTTAAATATGTATCGTAATATTAATCTTTATCAAAATTAAGCATTATGTTATCAAGAGTATTTATGTAGAAGTAAAATACTTTTTGTTTCATCTCAATCGGATATTTCGTTTAAAAGTTATCACGTGTGTAAGATGTTAAGAGTTGGTACCTATTAATGAGTTATGGGCCATAGTCCATTTATTGAGGGAGGCTATAATATAGGCAATATTTTATCTCGGTATTTCCACGGAAACGAGAAAAACGCGGGTGAAACCGCGGAGCACAGCTAGTTTACAATAAAAAGTGTACCACCCCGTCAGCAGTTGGGGGCGAACTGAGCAATGGGCCACGCAACGCCACGATTCCTTTGAAGTGTGTCGAACAAACCAACAATTCGCCATTGCTCGCCACGATCCACTAGCCACTGGTAATTGCCCGCTATCTCCCTAGTCCATGATAGCGAATGGTCTGTAGTGGTATGGTCCATATGTACTAGGCCCATAATGGAATGTAGGTCGGACAATAAGTTATAAATCTAAAAGCTTTGCGATCTTCTGGGAGCTCAGTAACAAGCGATCGTCAAATAGAAGAGATATTAGACGTTTCATGAATTCGTAGAATTTTCTACAACTCCTTGAAAACAAACTTTTGTACCTGATCATGAAACTTATAGTTGTTTTAAAACAACTATAAATTTCATGCGCATAGTTTTACACGTTACGTCTAGATTGGACTGCAAACATCCTTACACACTTTGCAATTATAATATTAGTAGGACGTGTAAGTTCGTGGGCACATAATAAACCTACTTTCAAGAAAATACTAAAGTTTATCGAAACAGCAACGGCGCTGGATGAGTCCAGCGTTGTAATTTCGTGTAAATGAGCGCCAAGCCTCGTTTATTTGCGTCCGTGTTTACGGAGCTTTCGCCGCTGACGCAATCATCTATGTTGAGCTTGTTAATGGAAAATTCGTTGTTTGATTTGCATATAGTTTTTCACAGTTATAAACACTCTAGCTAGTAGATGTAAAAAAATATTGCCGAACTATCAATAGTTAATATAGACAAGCTTTATGATTTTAAAGCCAAATTGTTATTGTACAAATTAGCAGATAACATTTACGTTACCGTCTAAGTATATAATTTTGTCATGAGATTTATGTGAGCTATCAAAAGTACTAATCACCTTGCATCAAGGTAATTTATCTCAACGATTAAATCATAACGGATGATGATAGATGCATTGGTCCGATTTTAGCCATGTATTTGTATATCTTGGCATGAAAAGTAATCATTAGTGTGTATCGCGTTAGCGACTCGAACTCATTGAAAGTTCATGTGGGTGTTAAAAAAATCAAGCGACACGACATTGATTCAAAAATAGTCGTAATGGTCAGTGGTTTTATTTATGAGTTGTCACAGAATACATTTTATCGGTTCTTACAGATACAAAACAAAACAATGTGTCATTGGATTAGTCTTAATATTGACAAGTTCAGGCCTCTCCGAAGAACATAATAATACGCTGCGTTAATCGATCAAATTAACAATTTATTTGAAGGCTGCGTTACAAAAAATACTCCCTAACTTTATTTTAATACTAGCTGTTACCCGGACTTCGTACGCGTGTAGTACATTATTTTGTTCTATAATCAATAGTTTTCGCAGCGCACGCCAAAAACTATTTTGGGTTTTCTACCTTTGGTAACAATATTGCAACTTTCTTAAGGATCCCTAATTTTTTTGAAAATATATTGAAAGCATATTCGTTACAAACAAACAAAAAAATCTTTCCTCTTTATAATATTAGTATGAAGTATGAGTAAAAGTTTAAGGACCTACACCAAATGTGTGGCACATTACCAAAATGGATCTAATTCTAGGTATTTCCAAATTATGAACGATTGCCAAACATTGATAATAAGCACGTGATGCTTCATATTGACGTAGCACTTGAATTTATCAAATCAAATAACTAAATAATGACTGAAAATATCTAACTTTATGATAATAGCTATAAAGAAACTACGTCATCTGATACTATGCAGATTCTGTTTACATTACGGTCCACCATTAAAGCATCCTCACGTTCCGATAAGCTTTACTCTAATAAATAAAGTTCTGCATCTGATCTCATCACACTAAAACTTTTCCTACCACAAAATTTACTCACGCATTTTCCGGATAATTAAGTCGGAAAGCCGCCGTTATTACATCACATATTTTGCAACACTACTAAGAGCTCCAAAATTAGATTACGCTTGAACATTCAATTTTGAATGACGAGCTGATGTTACCACCATGACACTACTCTCTTGTGTAAATCGATAATCGATATTCTCGTCATAGTAACAAGTGTTAGGGTGTTAGGATGAGTGCACGCACCCAGTTTGTGACCACTTCCTCTTCTGGGTGCATGGAGTCCTGGTACCCGTTGGGGAAGAAGTTAGGGTTGACTGCCATGGTAGCACTTGTAGCACTTGTATCACGGACGTGTGTCGTTCAACGTGTGGTCGCGGACTGCCGCTCCAGCCGCTCCCTCCCGAGTAAACAACGTGATTCTATTGCATTCTATTTTGGAAATATGGCAGGAAAATAGGCGGAGGCGTAGGCGAATCCCTCGGGCAGAGCCTTGCTACTTTAAATAAGTAAATTTAAATTTTCTCACGAAGTGGTATGTATAGTAAAGATATAAAATTATTTATTACAATCATAATCATCTTCCTGCCCTTATCCATGGGTCGGCACAGCATGATCCTTTGGCTAAGGTGTATTTTTTTATTTATTACAATGTAATAAATAAAGAAAAATAAGAGAAACTACCTTCTAAGAAACAAGCAAACTTCTATGTAGGTGCAATACCATAATTAATTTCTAAACATAAACTGTGAAGCTAAAGGTAGCAACAATCAACGTCCTGATAGGTACTCAAGAAAGCTTTTGTATATGAGACACCATAATATTTTATATACTTAGAAGACATTTGAAATAGGTATTTCATCGCATAGATAAGCTTCTCAGGCATTCGACTATTCATAGATTGTTATATAAAGTTAGGGCACTAACAAATCTCGTCTATTACAGCGTCTCATGATTCACAAAACGGATTTAGATCCATTCTGGAACGTTCTAATACTTCAATGAGTTACTGCTAAATTTCGTTGCCCTCCAGTAGCGGTGCAGGGGTGATACCTCTGCTGTTGTCTCAGCCAGTTTTAATTAATAATAATTTAGCAACATTAACCGTAAGCGCCTTGGCTTTCTTCCAGAATTACGTCACGTATAAGCGCTGCTCAGTTAACCTATTTTGCCGAAACCGTCAAGGACAAAACTAAATTCGATGTTCAACAATTCTACAAAACTATCATCCATGAAAATATATCGCTTCGGATAAATTGCACCAATACTTTTATCTTGATTTAGTAAATTATATTAAACCTTTGTTTTTAAAACATTCTGATTGTTGCTTTTTGTACCACATAATTATTCAAGAATTATGTGGCGCATGATGACTTAATGTGTTTCCTCTCTATTTTCGAAATTCTTTTCAATAGCACTTCTTTCAATATGGTTTAAAATGAAGATCTATTAAACAAAATAGCCTATTTTTCTCGGTATTTTGGCAAACCACCAACATGGGGAATTTGGGACGCATGTAGAATGCCACTGTCAAGTCAAAGATTCCTTTCGTACACATGTCGGAGTTATAAAATAGTACGACCCTCGAGTAAAATTAGTTTCAGTCCATCCTACGCAGTCATACTCAGAATTAGTTTTAGTGTGATTCAGGAGTATAAAATTTTATGAGATAAAACCACGCTCAATAAAAATGAAGTAGGTACCTATCTACCTAACACTGAAAATATCTGATACTATTAATAATAAGTATGTTTTTGGGCGTATTTATTAAAGTTCATCAACACTTTAACTGGTCGTTCAAGGATTGTTTATTTAGGTTTAACTGATTTTAAGACATATTTTCATTAGCTGTCAACTTTACCGTCTTAAACTATTGGCGGAATTTGACCTGTATTTAAATAACAACAACAATGTTGACAATATAACATTGTTGACGGAAGGATCATTCCATAAATAAATTCGGAATTAAATACACCGACATTTTAATTTTCAGCAAGTAAAGCAACGGAAGTTCACGAGGCCGCCTTTTAAATGGTGTCGAGGTAACAGAATTTATCATGTTTGCATTAACTCGATTTTTTTTGTTTAATTAGCTGTTCACAAAATATTTGCGATGAACGTGGTTGATGTATGTTTATGCTTTTAAAAATTGGTTTACGAAAATTATTTGGTTTTGTTATCGTTGCCGTTATAGCTCATAACCCGGAATACATAAATGTACCTTTTTATTTGTAATCATTTAAGAAGTTCATACTACTACTAATCGTGTCACTAGTTCTTTCGAACCAGTGTGGTAAAAGGATTTGAGTGCCCTTCAAAGGCTCCTTTCGTGCATTTGACACATGTTTTCAAACTTTTTACGGTTCTGCGACATGCCGGTTTCCTTACGATGTGAGGTTCCTTAGGATCAGAAGGTGGCTGCTACCACTAGAACACTAGAGCTCTAAGAAAAAGTTCATGATATTAGTAGGATTTAAATGTAAAGAAAGTCTCACCTGGCTGCCAATAGATTCGTCCTGGGTGTCATCGGTGCGCGTGGAAGAGGGAGAGAGTAGCATAGTGCGGTATTCTCCTTCGAACTGCGGGGTGAAGGGTAGCGGGGTGCGCGGCAGAGATTCGGGACCGCGACCGGACCATTGCGTCGGTGGTAGTGGGCTTGGTGTTCTGTTACAGTTTTGAACCATCTTTAGCAAAATACGTTTCAGAATCATTAAAGAGAGAAACAGCAGGAGTTGCGAATGAACGCGTATCGCGGTTTTGCATCCTTGTCTAACCTATGACAAATCATATGGCTGTCACTCTACGTGACAAGTTCGTTAAGCTTGCCGCTTTGTTCTCTTCTCTGGACCAAACGAAACTTGACAGTTTGTGCCGCGCCGCGTCACGTCGTTACACTACGTTTTGTTTGGTCATCGAGAATAAGGACTGATAATGTAGTCGCAGGGTTAGCAAAATAGGTTTCAAGATATACTTCTACAAAGGTAGAAGTAACATAGTTGCGAAGTTTCGCGATTTTCTACCTTGACAAATCAAGTGGATGAAACTATGAGACAAGATCGTTGAAACCTAAATTTTGTTTACGCTCCGGATAAACAAAATCATTTTCAGGTTTCATCATCATGAAGGGGCAGTCAGCAGAGGTATAAAAGATCAGTGAATGCATTTTGCGTACTTTAAACTGAAAGCAAAGCAGGAAGTGGCTCAAGTTGTACCGAGGAAAAGGGTTTGGGGTCAAGGCTACATAAAATAATTTGTAGTTGATTCAATCAGGTGGGACATTTGCCAAAGACAGCTCATACTCGTTCCTACAATAGCTAAAAGACTAGCAATCATATATGATTTATTATAAAAGTTTACGGTATTCCATTATAGTGCTTTCATGTGGTGATAGTGGTTACAATGGAGCCTTTGAATTTGTTAATGGCATTTACTTTTCCCAGCATTATTCCATGATCATTTAGGGGCTAGATGGCGCTGTGTGAGATCATCATCTTCCTACCCTCATCCCACTCTATGTGGGGTCGGCACAGCTCTATGTGCCGACCCCACATAGTTTTGGCTAAGGTGTTTTATGACCAGCAGCTTGCCTGTGTGAGATGCCCACAAATAATTATTTATATATTTATTTAAAGTGGCATCGCCTTCTCTGTTTGACCTCGTCATTTGACATCCAAAAGAACGAGTAATGAATGAGAACAAAATGGTTACCTGAATGGAGGCGCAGCCGCGTTCGGGATGGGAGATCGAGGCGCCATCGGTGTTGAAGTCCTGGCTCCATCGCGGTCGACATCCCTGAACGTGACGGTGATTATGAGATGCAATTATGAACAATAACGTCAACACGATATGGCCTATATTGGGATAACGAAGTTGTTCAGTAGGTACAGAAGGAACAAAAACAGTTTAGAGGACTAAATTGTGCAGTAAGTACATCAGACAGTTTGATTGTAAAAATGAATTTCAGTTTCTTCTATTAAAATTACAGTGCTTAATCAGAAGTAAAACCATATCGTACTGACTACAGAGACACATAACAGGCAAGTTATAACATTCGAATGCAAATACAAATTAGTGAGTACATCATTTTTCTAAACATTTAATACCATCCAACATTTACGAGCATAGTACAAATAACATTTATAACGACAAGATACGTATCTAACTCAGTTCATGCGAATAAAGAGGATGTTTAAAATAAATTAACACCAATGAGTTCTTGTGGATACAGTTGGTATTTTTCAATCATTTGATCGTCTACACACTTAACACCTGTCTTTCCACATTCCCTTTAGACAAGGTTGTATAACATTTTAGATTTTTTATGTTGGAAACAATTTAAATGCATTAAAGCGGGCTCATATGAGTAAAAATAACCAAAGAATTCTAGAAATATATTGGATCCGAAAGCTTGTTACATTTGGACAAGTAGCATATATATTCCAGGTAACGCCGCCTGGAAAAATATGTAGACTATTTTTATTATGGTACTACGCGATCCAAGCCGCGGGCGGAAACTAGTTTCCTGTAAACAGTAGTTCATGTTTAAAACCTGCTCTTTGTCCTGGCTGTTACAGGCGATATATCTAAATAAATAATCCAAGAAAAGTCTTACAATATGAACGGTTTCAGTAACAATCTCACAGTAGGTAAGGTAATGCATACAATATCAATATCAACAGCCCTTTTAACATGCTGAATCGGTTGTTTTTTTTTGTGCATCTCATAAGAGAGAAAATTATGTAAATTTAACCAGAGATAAATGATACTAAATCTTAAAAGGGAATGCTGAAAGAACAGTGACAAATAAGCACAAGAAACTACGTCATAGCCAGAAAATCACGGGCACTCGAAATTACTGTTTTTTTTTATATATAATAAATGGGCTCACTCTTGACCTCAATCTGAGCCGGAAGAGCTAAGATGAGGTCTACGATTACCAAATCAATATGCCGTTAAAGAAAGCTTATGGGTTCTGAAAGCCCAGGATGTTATAAGTGAAACACAATTTGCCATTGAGCCATACCGGATATGACGACGGGCCGTTACTGTTAAAATGTGTTTAAGCAATTTGCCAACAGATTCATTAATCGCTTTCATGTATTCAGTATCATTTATATCCGGCGCCCACTGCTACGCTCTGACAAAGCATTTAAAAACAAATCAAATACTTATAACGAGTCAGCATAGAACAATTACTTTTATAAATGCCTGCTAAACGCACCACATTCTTTCATATTAGCTAAGCTTTATGCTTACAAAGTCCGGCACTGGTAAAAATTTCTGCGGTCACTCGTTTACATTATTTGAAATGTAATCAAATACTCCGTACTATGTCGCACTCAGTTGGGTGTTGGTCAAACAAATTAGCACCTAGGTCAAGGAGTAGGTAAACACCTAAAGCAAGTCTTACTCAGCGTATTCGTGATAGAATGTGGGTGTGGGCACGCGCCCTACAAAGCTGCCTGAAGCTCGGGGAACTGAGTACAGGTGAGCGCTTGATCCGCCTCTGTGGTTTCATTACACTATACTTTTTATTTTTGAACCTTCAATTTATTTCCCTCCATGGGATATAATCTACGGCACTATTCCTATGTAATTTATTCATATTTCATACATGCTTACATTAACAGCTTTATCTTTTGTTTTAGAATAGGATGTCGACATTTTTGTATCTTTGAGAATGAACAAATATTCACAACTCTTGTAAAATTTTGATCATACGTTCTGTTGAATTACGTATAACTTAATATGCACAAAAAAACCTACAATACCCACAGTAAGAACATACGACGGTAGAATAAAAAAAACTAAGATTGTTTACCTCTGTACTACCAGCTTAATCTGGTTAGAGGCATTCTTGAAGAGGTTCTGTGCGTCCTCGTGCCTCAGGTCCCGCGCGTCGTAGTCGTCGATCTTTGCTATGATGTCGCCTCGGACCAGCTCCTTGCCGGCCGGAGTGCTGGGGGTCACCTGGAATGAGGAAGCATGGACCGATTTTAAGACCAGTTCTTTAAATTGAATATCAGCATCTTAACCCGATTGCACCCGCTGTTGTGTATAGAGGATGCCTATTACTTTATTATGCCAATCTCTCCGAACCCTCGCGAGATTCATCCACTTATTGCCGCCTACGTTTACGATGTCGTTCGACCATCAGGCGGGTGGTCTTGGTGGCCTCTTGGTCGTCGAGCGTCTCGGGGCCATTATCGGAAAACATTCACTCATCTATAATATAAAAATGAATCGCAAAATGTGTTGGTAAGCGCATAACTCAACAACGCCTAGACCAATTTGGCCAAATCTTTTTTTAAAATGTTCGTTGAAGTTCAAGGATGGTTTTTACGGCGAGAAAAATTAGAATTATATTTTTCATCCGGGTACCACGTGAGCGAAGCCGCGGGCGGCAGCTAGTTACTCATGAATATGATCTCTTTACTTGACATTTTCCTTCAGGAAATGAAGAACTATATAATGACAACTGAGGATTTAACTAAACAAATTATGTGTAAACCAATCCTATCTTAAGCTTTAGTTTGTAACTGAAACACTACAAGTGTTTTTGTGATTTTGTAGAATTGGGCTCAAACAAAACTTCAAAGAAGCTTTACTAAGAACCCAATATTTTGTTTATGTACATAAAGTGAAAACAGTCAGTAGTAGTCACAGATTATTAGGCAGATACAGTTCTTTAACAATATCTGTTTGGAATGCTTATATTCATTTAGGTATGTATTATAACGTAATAAAGTTTAAATTTACTGCGTGAAAACATCAACTGTCTAGAAGGTTAATAAGACCGTGACCACGCATGACATTCTGTACGGGACAAAGTCGCTTTCAAGGTTTATATTATTTTAGTAATACGTCAATTTTTCGTAAAAATATTATTAAAATATCATAAACCATTCACCGCTAAACAAATGTGTAATTATAATGATTTATGCAAGAATGGCAAACTATCTCTAAAGCAAACGGCATAATTTATCTGACCTTCCTAAAATAGATCTCCAGATGGATATTATACTATATATAGCTGCAAACCCACTCACTCACTGACTGACATCATTGTTCTCCCAGAAGGAGTCGAGATGGGTTAAAATGATGTACGGGGGAAGTGTTCAGGGAGCCAATTCCAATTTGGGAAAAATCCGAAATCTTCGAAAACTGCTCCTCATCAGGGACCTCACCTACTGCCAGACGAAACTAAAAGACCGACACCCGCCCTGCTTGCGGAATGTGGACATGCACCCTGGTCGAATTCGATCTGTCATGAAAAAAATTCAAAATGGCGGAAAACAAGATGGCCGCCATACAAACTTTGACCGACGATATCTCGAAAACTAAAAGCGATAAGTAAGGGGTGCTCGAACAAATGTCATAGAGGATGGCGCGATGCAAATGCCAAATGTGACAGTTTTTTTTTTTTTTTTTTTTTTTCACCAGCAGCGATTACGTCCCTCGCGAGCTGCGTGCAGCTCGCGCCCGCAAGCGAAAATACTAGTATTATATATATATACCTATATATAATCAACATTTTAGGCCTAGTATAAAGGGTAGACAATGCACCGTCTAGGACGACCTTGTAGATAGGTAAGGGGGAACAGCGAGACGTATGCATCGGCTTTGGCCAGCAGCCAGGCTAAAAGTGTTCACAGCGTCGCGCCAACCTGACATTTTTATTGAAAACCAGTGACGGATCGGAGGGAGGCACCGTTACCAGCACACTGCTCGGCCTGCGCATATCCATCACAACTTCCTCGAGTCAATGGCGAGGACATGCGACTATATTTACTCTTATCTATCAACACATTTAAATTCTCAGCGACAAGTCAGCCGACCAACAGCGTTTCTGCTTTTTTCAGACGTTGCTTCTGGCGAGCGTCCATCCGCATTACATTCATAGGCAAGTAACGCGTGACGTCTGCGCCAGTCAAGTACTCAATCTAACCGCACGTCAATTTGAACAAAACTCTGTTGTATTCGATTTATTAGGCTTGCAGCTCAGAAGCTTGCAGTGTATTAGTTATATGTATAGTTTTTAATGTGATTATAGTTTGTCTTTGCAAATAAATAAACTAAAATTTAATAAAGAGGCATTTTAGTGTGTTGAACTAAAACATAGAATGCGCTTTTATAAAACGCATAAGAATAGATTTGCGTATACAGTGATGCGTTCATCATCCTGACTCAGCTGAGACATCTACACAGACAACCATCTCATTAATTTTTTTTTCTGAAACACCTTTCACGGGGCTGCGCATTATTTCAATAACAACACTAAAATATTTAAAACAACGCATGGAAAATAATATAAAACGAATTAGATTCAGATATTAGATCATTATATTAAAAAGGTCAAAGAAGAGATCATTAGACTGTGCCAAAGGTATCCATTACAAGAGTACCTCTAATTTGCGTGATGCGCATGCTATGCTAATATAAAGACAAACAAAACTCGACACTCATCTAAAAGGTGCCGCAGTTGATTGATGATGAATCAGAATTTATAGATCAGATTGACTCATGAAAGCCATGTGGGGAGGAAGAAGTAATAAAAGTATTTTGATCTAGTCATAATTATAAGAAAAATGTTTCAAGGCTGTGGCCTGGTACAGATTACGTAAGCCAACTTTGATAGTACTAAATGCATTCGTTTAGAAGTCTGAAAGGAAACAGATGGACACATCAAAGATAAACCTTTCTTAACAATATATATTTTCAAGGCTGGCGTTGTCTGTCTGGATTCGTACAGATGAATAAGAGAAATGTAATAAATTGAGTTAGTAAAACTTCTGTTGCGAATAATAAGTTTGTTTTCTACATTGACTTCTCGAGCTCGATCTATATAGAGAGAAAAAAATAAGTCTTAAGGTAATCTTCTACCCTGTTTCATAACCGGACCGCAGCGCCAGTTTCGGCACAAAAACGCAAAGCAATCAGAAGCCAGAAGTTTTTCAAGTCCGTCAAAGTGTTGTTCCGGTCTGAATAAGAAGCGGGATAGTCTATTCTAGACATACATAACCGTTTCGTATCTTTATAATATTTACCACAAAGAAGTGGCGGTTTCAGGAATGTCTAGGATTCTTTGTCTAGCAGTGAGATGCTAATTTTATTAAAAATCGTAGAGCCTTTATAAACAGACTCGGTGTGTGTTTTGTGTGTGGTATATAAACTAAACAATAAAATAACTCAACGCTTCCCACACTATTTCTGCTAATATCTTGAGTTAATTATAATTACACGAACCACTGCAAATGCATTTTACTATCGATCATGTACACTATTTGAATATCTTCACGGTACAGCATATCAAATTCTTTGATTTATTCGTGACCTACCCAGGCATGCATAAAGCCAGTTAGTAGTAAAATAAATAGAAAAATTAAATAGTAGAATATATTATTTGTACACTAGCTATACACTTGATGATTAAACTACATTATATCTATGCGGATGACTCATGACAATTTATTATTCTAGTGTTCATGTAAAATTTAATGCTTCAGAAAATATGAACATTCTTAATAAACTTCTTTTCAAAAAATAATTCAGTCATTGACATCATAAATCCACATACATGAGTACCTACTACTCACACATATACTATACACATTCTAAATGTCTTTCTCTTCTGTACTCTTGTGTCTTAGCTTAGCTATAAAGCTAGTAGTAGTACTTAGTAGAGACTTTTAAGTCTATGTAAACACATTTACATGGTTGAATTATTATTCATATGTATTTGTTCTAAGTTTAACCAGGTTAATACAATTTTCCCATTGAAAATCAATCATAGTGCTGATTAATTTTCAATGGCAAAAAAGTTTTGTAATAGAATGTCACTTCAAGGTAGATATATTATTCGAGAAGCGCGTTGCGTGTAGGTAAGGAATCGTGCGTGGAAACACAATCAAGGTATTTGAATTTTCTGATAATTAACAAGTTACTGCACAATATAAGCGTGTGTGCGCACTGTAGAGTGTAGTAGACACTAGTACATTTTAGTGTATTATCTATGGTAGACAGACACTCCTTTAGCGTTTTCTATTATAGTTTAGCAGACGTCGAATGAATATTTAACATCTATAATTTACTAGAAAATCTACTTTTAGAGTAGCAAAGTGGGTATAGAAAGTGTTGCTACATAATTTTATGGCAAAGTCGTCATTCTGATCTCTTGTGGATTAAACAAGATTAATGAGCTCTTCAGAAAACTGTAGGATATTGTGATAATTAGGTCGAGCCGGATCTCCGACGGCAACGGCAGCTGTCGAACGACATGCGACCGATACAAATCCAAGAATACATCGGTTATAAAGAGACATCGCCGACGTTCTAGTTGATTTGAAGCTGTTCTAGATAAATCTCAAGAGAAAAATCTCTCTCATTTTTAAAAACATCGAGATCAGAGAATAAACGACTAGCAGAGTTGGCTTCCACTCTGTTGTATCACAAGAAATTGCAATAAATGTCATTGAAGATATTATATCGTCTGCCAACAGGCCAGCAGCCGTCGGAACGAAGTTCAAAATATCCGTTCGGTTTTATTTTCAATCAAAAGTTCTTCCTAAACGCTCAGTTCGTATCGGTAATGAATCGGTTCATTGTTTACATGCGATTACGCTGAAATACGCAACGACTCCAGTTTGTTTACACCGGTATCGGCACGTCGCGTTGTTGTGGCGTCTAGCGACTCGCGTAGGTCGGTTGGAAGGGTCCGTACCCGGGTGACGATGAGCGGCGTGGCGAGGTCCGCGCCGCCCACGATCCGCAGCCCCCAGTTGACGTCGCGGCTCTCGCGCTGCAGGGTCACCACGAATGTATGCAGCCGCCCCATGGCGAAGGTCAAATGCACTGCGCGAACGCACGCGCTCGATCCGCGGACTTGCGTACACGGCGGCAAAACGCGACGTTGTGCGCACGAAATTAGCCACACCGCAAATATCCCCTCCCCTCTTGAGAACCCTCCACCGCGATCGATGTAACCCTGCCTTCGCAATCGACCTAGTTCGATTTACGGAAACCGCTGAACGAATCGATCGCTACTTACAGAACTCCGGAGACGCCGGTCATGTTTACTTATTCAGATGTCTGAACGAATTACAGTGACCTACATATAATTCTTAGTTATGATAAATTTGCCGTGCACGCCAGCAGTAACTGTAAATCAATCATTTCAAATGATCATTCTAATTTAATTCGTGGGTCGAATTTTAGCGCCAAGTTTTCAATGTTTCAAAGCCATCTTATACCAATTCACAACCGCGTTGAATAAACACATTACTTCACAAACTATTAAGTACTTTTAATAAACAAACATGGCTTTTCGTTTATTTATTCCACGATACAATTACATTTTTTTGTAAATCATTAAATCATATTGTAAACAACAAATAAAACCGGTCAAGTGCGAGTCGAATTAGCACACCGGGTTCCGTACCATCGTACATGTATACAACGTGTAACATAATGTCCCTATAAGCCCGAAACGGGGGTGTTCTATACGTCATTGCGAACAACGTTTGTTCAACGACTTTTAAAATTTCAAAGGTTTTCATTCATGAAATGTCTCTTAAACTTTGCTCCAATACGTAACTTGACACAACATGAGGCATCCCTATTTACAGCTGTTTTTTGACCTTTAAGTGTGAACTCTAGATGAAACAGTTAACAGAACAGACACCATTAGTAAAATGCCTACCTACTTACCTAATAACGAGGTGACCTTGGTATTTATTGGTAAATAAAATGTAAGGTCACATCACGACTAAAATCCCTAGGCACCGTAAACATCCTTTCAGATCTCTTTGTTAAGTACCTAGTATAGGAGATAGGTACCTTACCTACTCAATTTTGTACCTACCTACTCGGGCCTTAAAGGTATCCTCAGTGGGTGCCAAGGAGTATGAGAGGATGTCTACCGTGCCTGAGGATAAAGCCGTGATACCTACTCAATTTTCTACCTACCTACTCGGGCCTTAAAAGCATCTTGAGTAGGTAACAAGAAGTATGAGAAGAGGTCTACCGTGCCTGAGGATAAAGCCGTGACCCTATTCCACTTTAGTTTTTCCAACGATGTATTATTCCAATATTCATTGGAGCATTTTTCAATGCAATTTTGTACCTACCTACTTGGGCACTAAAGTCAAAGGTTGTGACTTATCTGTCTTACTAATCTTCATTTTCATCGTGAACAGCCTATTTGTCATTGGTTGCATTGAAACAACAACAACAATAAGTGGGATGGCACCTTGCCCTAATTGGCTGTAAATTCAAAATCCGCAACCGTCAACCGACACCGCACCGCAAGCGTTTGTTTAATAAAATCAAATTGGTTCCGTAGGTTTATTTGTTTTTTACTTTTCTTGATTGAACTACGTAATTGTTGGTAGGTTATTATGTAAGTAGGTAGGTACCTAGTAGCAAATGGGGATGGAGCACATGGTAGCATATTGGTATGAACCCCGCCTTCCCATCCTTAAGTCGTGAGTTCGAATCTATGGATTTTTCGATTCGAAATTTATGTGTGCAATATCAATGCTCTCAAGAGGTGAAGGAAAACCTCGTGAGGAAACCAGGCATGTCATAGACGTGTGTCAAAGTGTACGAAAGGAACCTTCAAGGTGCACTCTAATCCTTCCACCACACTGGTTCAAAAGAGCTAGCGACACGGACACGACGACAGTAGTAGTAGTAGTAGTAGATGTATGGTGAAGTTTTTTTCCTTTTTTTTCCCAATCGGTATTTAGTGGGTTACCCCAGACAAGGAACCCTAAAAATTCGGCTTTCGGCAATAGGTACCTACTTTTGGTCGCAAAACAGATCGGTTTTTATCAGTCGCAATTAGCATTCGTTCCTTGCAACAACTGCAACAAGCAATCTCTCGGTTCGCGTAACTAATTAACGATACGATGTCGGCTTTGTACTCAAACGGTGAGTATTATGATATGGTGTTGTGTGTGTGTGTGTTAGTAGCTACTTAGTAGCGGCGCGTCAGCTCTACAGAGAGCGTTATCCAGGGCGGCCATTGCCATCTTACGGGCTATTTTCTGGGATTGGTGAACCGTCTTCTCTCGACGGGATCTTTCCACCGGCGCACCAGTGAGGGAAGACCGGGAATTCGGTGGTGTGTTGTACCTACTTCCCTTTGATGGATACCGAGTGCCTACTGTGTGTGTCAACAGTGATAAAATTCAGTGATAGGTAGGTATGATGATAGGTACCTAACCTATCACCCTACCTAGTAGGTACCCCATTAGTACCTAGCTTACTAATAAAAAATGACAAAAATAATTTTGTGATTGTGAATGTGAATGTGTAGGTACCAGTAATACCAACCTAGGTACCTACATACCTACCATGTCAATTAGCCGTGTTCCGAGCCAACCAAGAAGAAGGGAGAAAAGGTATAACTTAACTTTTCCTGTACCTAGGTCCTTAGGTAACTACCTAGGTAGATGTAGGTAGGTAGTTGTTTTTTTATGTGTGAAAGATATCGTGATTTTAATCTTCGACTTTAATTTCTACGTAGAATTAAAAAAATTGCAAATTCTTACGAAAACTTTGGTGATTACACCTAGGTACTTTTTGAAACTTGCCGCGCGTTCAATTGTCTGCGTATGTGTGGGTCCGACGCGATAGGAGGGTGGGCGTGTGTTTGTTACCTACGCAAATGGTAAACAAACACATAGGGTTGTCACAAATTTCTCATGAAATAATTTGTTTTTAATTGTATTGGAATTTCAAATATGATGTATTGAACTTTTGCACACGTCAATGTATTCAAGTGCTCGGTCTGAATACACCCCTTTCGGGCTTATAGGGACATTATGTTACACGTTGTATAAACGTTTCTTGTATGCCACCTATTACAGGTGGCAGCACGTTCTTATCAAGCTAAAATTGCTAAATTAAACACGCGTCTTCTCTAGGGACTTAATTATTAACTAAACCCTTAATTTTTAATTTTATTATTATTTTTGTACAAATTAGTAAATGTTAGATCATTTGAAAAAGACATACACTAAAATACTACTTACTAAAAATGTGCAAAAAGTCACTCGACCTAACCAAATACCTACTGACCGCACCTAGCATTGCTTAATTTTGATGATCGATTGTGAACGTTAAATAAAATATTATTGGGGTCCCCTTTAATTTTTTTATTCTATTTTTACTATATGTTGTTATAGCGGCAATAGAAATACATATCTGTGAAAATTTATACTCTCTACCTATTATGGTTCATGAGATACAGCCCGCTGACAGACGGACGGACCGACGGACGGTGGTGGCTTAGTTATAGGGTCCCGATGGCACTCTTCGTGCACGGAACACTAAAAATCATACCTGTCTCTTGGGTCCGAATCCTCTGGCCGGCACTTCGTCGTCAGGGTCCTGCCGTTGGTGCGGAATTCGCCAAAACGGAGGTCTCTGGTACATTGGCATCGCAAACTCTTCTCACGGCAATTCGATTCACAAGCTAGAATACAAGACATACTTATTATCATTTTCAGCATTCCTTAATTCGATGCATAGTTAATCGCATGCCATAGAAACATCGAGTACAGCGAAACACGTAGGCGTGAAATATTTCACCTGTCTGGACAGGGACGGGTATACAAGCAGGAAAAATATAGACGCCACGTGGAACTGAATGGAGGGGGTTATCAGGGCTCGCGACTCACCAGAAGGCGCGTGGAATGCAACGTGGTCACTTCGACAGCGTCGCTCGTCCAATGGCGTTTTCTATTATCTAGAATTATTCTGAGCAAGATCAAAGTATGTCTATTTTTCGCGTCGGGGAATCGCAGCGGGCGAGACGTTCCGTTCGACGGCTCGCGCCTGGAGTGATTTACATGCAGAGCTGGTCGCGCTGTTTCTGGGTCGATGCGAGAGAACCGCTGCCTGTCTGACACGCAAACACGGTTCATTGCACCCGCTTTTTTGCCAGATTTTCAATTTTATTGTTTAAAGAGAAAACATACATTTACAGTGCATTGAACTACTCATCAGAACATGGTGTGTGATCAATGAAACAAAAATATGTCTTCAAATAGAGTCACAGAAGCCATCTATTTACTATTCTAAAGATGGGATTATAATAAATGTAGTGTAATAGTTACAGTTTAAATGGTTTATTACAAAATATAAATTATATTAGTCAGAAAACATAACACATAATTTTAAGATATTTTGAAACATTGTAACAGGTGACAAGTTGATTTAATTAATGATCTTACATGATAATAAATTATAAAAAAAATTATAGTATGTAAACTAACATTACTTTTGAGTATCTGGAAATCTTTTGACGTGTGAGTATCTACGCATAAAATTGTGTTAATTTCCCAAACAAATATCAGACAAATCAATACAAAGTTCATCACTAAACCATTCTATATTCCATATTATTTTCACATTTAGCTGCATAACCAAGGGTTACAGATACCGTCAGTTTATGCACTGCTGAACAAGCTTTACTTAAACTTAATAGGAAGAGCATAGTTTAAAATAAATTTGAAATTCACAAAGTCAACAAAATAGTTAGCGCTTACAAGAACACAGTCTCTTCTTCAAACAAATCCTTGTTAAAAAAACCTTTAAAAACAATGTCTTCACAATTATTCAATGTTTTTAAATAAAATAAATAAATTTTTTTTTCAAAATTGTACTCTCTTTGACTAGTATATTTAGCTAGACAATATTGAATTAATACTAATACCTATCAAAATCACTAAAGCAAGATAACACAAGAAATTGAATATTAAGTGAAGCAAAGACAACATTCCGTTTCATAGTTAACTTTATCTTATGACTAGCTGACCCCGCGAACTTCGTATCGCCTTAAAATTAATAATTCAAGTGCTTGTAATTTAATATGAACTTTATACCATAGCAATAAAGCTCAAATTGACTACGTTTTAGTTACAAATCATTTGTATGGGAAAAAGAAAAGGGCTATTTTTAGGGTTTTTCCAGCAATAATTCTAATTTTTCTCGCCGTAAAAACCATCCTTGAACTTCAACGAACATTTTAAAAAAAGATTTGGCCAAATTGGTCCAGGCGTTGTTGAGTTATGCGCTTACCAACACATTTTGCGATTCATTTTTATACTATATAGACTTCGCGCACGACCGCTGCGTAGGGAGCCGACCTCGCGACTGAGCCGCGCGGGTACCTTACTCATAGATCTAAACTCCCCTCCCGCACGCGCACCCCCGCCTTGGTGACGCCCACTTCGCAACGGGCCGTGCAGCAGAAATCGTAATATTTTAATTTCGCCATAACTTCAAAACCAAACGTCCAATTTTAATCATTCAAAGACCAAATATTATCTCCATAAACTGTTCTTAGTGATGAAATCATTTATTTTGATAAGGATTAATAGCATGAGTAAAATAAACGCGTTTAAATGTAGTCCAAAAAAAATTCAAGATTTTTAAATAAAAAAATGGTTGCTGTGCCTCACTCGACATAGATGGGTATAGTGTGTCGCGGACTTTTTTGTAGATATTTATAAGATCTACAATTAATTAGAACATTTTATGGTTCTATCTTTTATAGTTTAGGCAGCGTACGCAAAATAAGTAACTTTTCTGGTTGATTTTTTACACCTTGTGTCCGAAAAACCCAAATATCTTACGGAACCCTATTTTTTTCCAAAATAAAATATAGCCTATGTTACTCGTGGATAATGTAGCTTTCGAATGGTGAAAGAATTTTTAAAATCGGTCCAGTAGTTTTTGAGCCTATTCAGTACAAACAAACAAACATACAAACAAAGTTTTCCTCTTTATAATATTAGTGTAGATTATTATAATTAAATTGTTCAAATATATTCAAAGATGGTTTCAATATTTATATTATCAGTCCTTCGCTCGTTAACTTTCATGACCATAATCATGTAAGTTCGAATTCAAAATTATTAGCCTCCCCTCATTCATAATGGCTTTGATACTTACTCTCTCATTCTTGTCCAAACAAAGACAACAAGAAACAATACTATAGGTAAGGTAAGTCCCTCTCAAATAGCATTTTTATTAACTAACTAACAAACATGAAGAACTCTTACGAAATAGCAGTATTTGTATGTTCGGAACGGAATTAAATATTTATAGTGAGTATGAAATATCAGAATATTATGGCTTAGAACTAGACAGCATTTTTACAAATTGCAAGAAGAATGCCGTATTTCATAATAAGGTAAGATATTCAGAGCATAATCAGTGACATCTCATGTATTTTTCATGATCAATACACGGGATGTCACTGAGAAATTCTATTTTTCATGCCCTATTATTTCAAAGATTATTATATTAAGAGAAAAAATTATAAGTATGTTTTGGTAAAATGCCTTAGCTCTACATATAACTTTTATTATATTATTTGAAAGCCGTCTATAGTGATAATAATAAGTTTAGAGTCAATATGCAGTGGCCCAAAATAACTATCAACTGTCAAGTGTGTGTTCAAAGATGCTTAAAAGTCATATAACTATGTGATGTAATAAGTAAGCGTTATTGGCTCTTACGCCATTATTAATACTGTTGTAAGAACAGTTTTTAATATTGAGAGCACATTTCCACGATGTTCAGAGTTCACTTATTAGTCTCACCTACTCGACGACATTGCTCCTACAAATCCAGCCATATTTCACCAAGTGATGTTAAAGCAATCTGACAGGTAGATATCGCCTTCTCGTTCGGTACAAGTCAAAATGAGAGGGAAGACATGATGCCTGGTTGTCACTCCGCTTTATCCACTGAGTGGGAAATGCCTGTGCTTTTTATGCGTTAAAAGTCCAATATGGCCGGTTTAGTGTCCTTAGCGCACTTTATGAGTGAATACATGAGTTTGACAAAACCTGTGTCCTTGGGTTTCTCCAGTCCACGCAGAAGGCGGTTCTTCATCACGGCTACGAACTCTCGGTTGCTAAGCTGTCCATCCACTGTGAAACGAGAATATTCTATATTAGTAAAATTTATATTCTTCCATCACATCTGTCACCATGTCTAAATCTGATTTTACATTTGAAAAGTGTTGCTGTCCTTTTTTTAAAGATCGAAATAATAAAGACCGCAATAGTTTAGAACAAAATCAACGAAGTATATAATAACGATTTTCAGGTCGTAAATTGGAAATTTTGGAAACAGCACAAAAAGATATACGAGTATGTATGAGTGAAATGTCCACAAATTTTAATATTTATTTTATTTTAGATAAGTATAAAAGCCAATTGACCACATTGTTAAAATGTTGCTGTTACGCTATCAATCTAAAAATTTTGTGACCTTTCTTATTTTTTGTAAATCATGATGCTCAAGTAGTAAGACCAAGTACTTACTGTTTTCGTCAAATATAGTAAACACGACGTTTATGACATGTGGGTCCAAATCTACGTGGGCGACGGTGCGAGCCACGTGACGCAACGTGGGCTGGTCTATAGATGCGCCCGCGATGTGATAGAACGTCAGCGCTGTGTCCACATCGTTGATGTTGTTCAGGAGATGGAAGAACATCAGGTAGTCGTCCTTTGTTATTCCTACACCGTGGTCGCGGAAGCTGAAAAGATAATGTTTTGAATTCGAGCCGAAGTTGGTCGGTTTGATGGTGAAACTAGAGAATTTTACTATAAGTAAACTAAACCCTCATTCATTAGTCCCTGTCGATTCATTTTCACTTTGATGACAATGGAAAAAGATGGTTACAGATTTAATCAACAATTCATCAGACGTGTTGAAAACTACTGTTTAAATATTTTTTAATTTTGAAACTGTCGGAATTTGCTAATAATTAATACTAAAAAAAGATAAATTAAATACATTTCGTACACAAAAAGAAATTAAATACTCACGCCTTCTTTACTCGTTTGAGCATCCGTGCCTTCTTCTTTGCAGGATATCCGGCGTACGCCAGCAGCAATTCAGCGAAATCCGCCTCAGTAATTCTGCCATTCTCATCTGAAAGTACAAAACATTATTGCCACATACAAAATTTTCACATTTATTATAATTTAATATGTGTTTGTTCACAGAAAATAAAGGAATTTTAAGTTACATACCAGGTTGTTTTCTTTGGAACTCCAAGGACAATATTTCCTTCTGCAGTTGATGTTGGAAATCCAAGAATTTTTCAATGGTTAGTTTTTCGCTGAGGGTTTTTCCAAAGAAGTATGTTGTCAGCGCAGAATTTATGCCCTGTAAAACAAAATTCAAATAAAAAATATCTACAATCGAAGAGAACGTCTTTCATTCGTAAATCCAAGCAGTAGAATGAAAATACAAAACACAAACAATACACTGCAATCACATAAGAGTTACAATTCGTCCCGGGCACAACAGCGTCCCGTTAGTGAGGGTAAAAGTTGCCTCCTGACGCTGCGCGCTGTATAAATCATCTACTAGATGGTAAAAGGCCTTTATTATGCAGTAGGAATGTGTGAGGTGACTTTAAGAGATAAGGGAAAGAAATAGTGTGATAAGAGAATGATGTGGAGTGGAAGAAGATGTAGTGATGAGGATTAAGAAAGGTATGTTAAGAGGATTAATGAAAGAAGATTAACGAAACAGGTGTATGAGGCGAGTGTAAATTACCATTCACACTCGCCTCATATTCCCGCCTCGATATCCCCTTCCAACGGGGTACCGTTACGGAATATCTAGGCGTATGTACCTGGACCAAATCGGCGACGTATTGGAATAGGGCCAGGTCAAGAGTACCCTAAACCGACGTGCATGCATGAAGAATGGAATGAGAGTGAATGAAACGAAATAAGTATGTCAGGATTGTAGCAGATAGAGATCCACGATCTCTGCGTACCCCTATGGGAAACAGGCGTGATTTTATCTATGTATGTATGTATGCATGCATGTATGTATGTATATTTCAATTTATTTATTTCAGTACATAACCATATATTTTAACGTAACTTCAGTGTTTAAGATCCTCTTTTAAGTATGTATATGTATATGCATATGCATGTATGTGTATATGAAGGTAGGTATTGCTCGTGTTGGCGTGGTTCCTATGCCGCGAGCCGATACTATTGGCTACCTATTATGATCCACCAGTTGCTACCTTTATATAGATCTACCTGTAGAGTCGGCGATCACACTCACTTTGAAAGTATTGCCGGTGTTAGCGTGGTCCCTATGCCGGGAACCGATGCTGCTTTGCTGGCGGATGAGAGCAGCCACCTTCTCGAACTCCTCGCAGTCCACGTCGCCGTCGCCGTTCAGATCGAACATGCGGAACGCTATCTCGAAATGTCGCCGAGATGCTGAAAGGGTTTATAGCTTACTTCAAGATTTTTACGCTTTTTGCTAAGTTTGGCAGTGTTGTGCTATTTAATTCACGATTTATAGACCTAGGTATTTAATTCGTCATCATTCAGTCTGACTTCACCCACAGCTGGGTATATGCCTCTTTTGTTCATACCATCCACCGCTACGTTCGTACGATCTTGTGCTAGCCTTATTATTTACTCATCAGTATACTTCAACATTGTCTTACATTATGTTTTGTTCTGGGGAAATATACCTATATTTTTTACATGAAATTTCATCTACCTAAATATGATAATATTAAAAGTTCAATATTCTTCATTTTGAAAAACAATATTTAGCCTCACTGTACGAAACATTGGAAGCCTCATTCATCCAGAAACTTTAAAAACTTAGTTACAGTCAATTCAGCGGGATGAATCTGGGAATGGCGGGAAGAAAAAATCGTTAAATTCGCTCATGCTCCGTTCGCGACCGCCCCCACCCACCGAGCGGATGCTGCGAAAGCTTTCATTCACAGCGGCTCTATACGCCCTCATGCAGAGCCTTTGTCTAAACCATGTTCGCGTGATATAATGTATTAATATCTAAACAACGAACTCAACCCCCCTTACCATAATTTTAGCGAAAAACCCTTCGATTCTCTCCATACCACATGACGCGAAAATATGATAAGATCAGTGAAACGATTCAAATCGCGCGCAAAAGCACAGTCTTGTTATTATTTGAGATGTGGTGCGAAAACATTAACTTTTTTGTTTTGGGCTACTCTGTACATGGTGGTGTTAAAATTGACGGTCTTCAAAAGCAGCGTGGAACCGCCTCCGAAGGACTGGTCGATAGTACCTGACAATTACACTAAGTGGCTGGTAAAAAAAGTACCTAGGTACTGAAATAGTAAGCCCTCAAACGCACAAGAAATAAAATGTGCATTATTTTAGTTGCAGGGACCAGTCGCGGGAGATGAGCCCGAGCCAGAACCTGAATGGGCTGAGCCAGATAATGAGACGATTGTTGAATTAGAGAGACGGACAGTGAAGGTTCAGGAAGTTTGCCGGGAGCGATCGCTACCTACCCAGCGAATCAACAGCAAGGAGTTTTTTGTTGACCATAATCATAATCTCGTATGGTGTAATATATTTAAAGCCGCCAGCTCTTCGTGGCTCTATAAGTTCAATGTTTTAGGTTTGTACTTCTTAACAAATATCTTTGATAACTGATACTTATTTGCATTTCAATAAATAATTCGTCTAATATTGAACATTTTAGGAGGATACGACAAGAAATTTTTGGCGCGTACAAAGCAGATCCCCTTAATGCTGGCCCGAAAGAAATTCCCACGTCCGGTGGAAGAGGAACTGCGTGACGCAGTGAACACACCTGGAGTGATCTCTTTAATAGTTGTACGTGAACCATTCGTACGATTGCTGTCAGCCTATCGAGACAAACTGGAGAATGTGACTCCCCTTTACTACAGAAAACTTGCTAGAGCGATAGTAGCAGAGCACAGACCAAAGGCGGCAGACAAAAACAAAACAGCGACAAAAACTTTCGGTCCAACTTTCAGTGAATTTGTAGCCTATTTGATTAAAAACCACCGAGCTAATGACAAACCCTTCGATGAACATTGGGCACCATATCATCAGTTTTGTTCACCGTGTGCGGTGAATTTTACTGTAGTCGCTAAAGTAGAAACTTTGTCAAAAGATTCAGCGTTTGTGATACATCAACTGGGACTTGGACACGTGCTGGGCCGCACGGTTGGCGACCGCAGAACTCGGCTACGCACAGTCATGAATAAATCTAAGGATGGGATGAACACAACGGCCTTAATTAAACGTTATTTTGGTCAGCTTAGTGAAATTATGTTAGATAAATTGTTGGAAATATACGGAATAGACTTTGAAATGTTTGGATATGATGCAAACGTTTATAGAAGTTATGTTAGTAAATAAAAAGATTATGAAAGAGTCTAAAATATAATTTTATTTAACTTACTTGACAGAACAGTCAATAGGAAGATGTAATCACTGAATGTGATCAGCCCGGACGATCCAAGCTTGTAAAATATGGAGTCTTCATCCAAATCCAAGTTCAGACGTTGACTGACATTCTGTATAGAGAGGAAAAATTAAGTAACTTGATTTTTTATTGAGGCTAAGCAGCATAATTCATCCAAAATTAAAATAAAGATAACCTAATTTGTGTACTATAGTTGCAAATGCAGTGATCATAATTTAAATTTTTATATTACCTGCATTAGATTAGTAACAGAAATAATGTGAAAATACCTAATTCTATCAAAATAGGATTGTATGCAAATGCAAACTTAAGATTTGGGTTCACTTCTAAATTCTCATGCTCAGAAAAAATAGATTGAATTTCTAAGATTCCTTGTAGAATTATGGGACCAATGCACAAAATAGCTGGAATGATGCAGAGATAGGGTTGTCTACCACAAATGTGTTGAGCAACTACAAGTACCTACTACATAATGTAGTAGATTCTCCTACACAAAGTGATTTTTCTCTAATCTATTGCTTAATCTATGGTTCTAATCTATAAAGGTTTCTGAAGAAAATAGGCCAATGGCGAAAGGCAATAGAGCAAAAAAGGGAGGAAAACTGAACAAAACTGTGCATATTAAAAAAACATGTTACAAGTAGAGAGCAGAGGAGACAAGGAAGAGAAAGACAGTACCTCACCGATGTTCTGAAAAGACAAGAAAATGGCGTGAGTGGTTGAAACGATGGTGCTGGGTGTGCGAGCGAGATAGGTATGGTCAAGGTAGTATGGTAACATCTTAAAAAATGTGCAATCATTGTCAGATAGATGTTGGAAAATACTGGAGAAACAAAGATAAAACGAGTTGCTAGTTTACATACAGATAAATTTAAGGTATCTTGAACATGTTTCCACAGATCACTTATCTAGCAATGATTGTAATAGTTGTGAGATCAATTTATGAATAAACAGCTTCAGGACATTTTATATATATTTTTAATCGTTCTTTTACCAGGGCTATTTCGGACTTTATCTAGGTAAATAGTGTAAGTACTTATATAATTATTTTATTATAAAATTATTGATTGCCTGTACACATAAAGCATTACTTCATGCTGCTTGGCAAATTAAATTTAAACCATAAATAAATGGTAAGTACTTGACAACAATTTTACATGAAGTTGAACAACAAAAACACTTTGAATACATCACATTATCATAATCTTACCTTCGGATCATATCTCCTATATTGATCTAACCCCAAACCTGGTGAAAAAATAAATCATGTATTATTTTTGCTGTAGTAAATATAAATTGGTTTACCTAATACTTATTTATTACACTTTGGCGATTTGTTAGCATTACAAATTTTAAATAAATTGGTTTCTTATAAAATCTCAGATCTTATATGAAACCAATTTCCAATGAAGCCTCTGACAATCAAGCATACCATACCATATTGTACCATAAAATTGTACATTAATTCAGTTTCTCCATGCTTCACTCTGAACTTTTTCAAGAAACTGGTTTTTTCTGGATGTTTTAAAACCACTCATCCAAAAGAACTTAAAAATCAGGACTAACAAAAGAGTCTGTCTTTACCATCGGGTTGCTTGACTCCAGGTGTCATAGAACGTAAGAAGTCATCAGGAGTCATGAAGACCTCATGTTGATCATGATGCTGAGCTTGAAGAGTGGCAAAGTAACGAAATACCTTATCCGGGGTTGAATAATGGCGCATACGGTTCTCATACTCGATGATCTTTCCAGCAGCGTCCAGGAAGGAGGTATACGTTAAATATATTGTTCATTATGTGTAGAAGCAAAAATAAAGATTTTTTCAATCATAAGGCTTTTGCAATATTAGAATACTGATTATTATAATATGGATAGAAAAATAACAATTAATAAAAAGCTCAGCTGTGATCCTCCAATGAATTAATATTCTTGAAATGATTTTCACCAGACTTCTCAATGGTTAATATTTTATCTTATTAAATGTTAATAAAGAGAATAACAAGTTTTTTCATGATTACTTGTGGCTCTGCCCACCCCGTTAGGGATAGGGGCGTGATAATATGGTATATAATAACAAATGTGTACCATCAGGCTGTTTCATGCCCGGTGTGATTGCTCGCAAGAAGTCATCGGGAGTCATGTAAACCTCTGTGGTTTCTCCATATGTTAACTTAACAGTCGCAAAATATCTGAATATTTTATCAGGTGTTGAATAAGATCTCATACGGTTCTCATATTCAATAATCTGAAGCAATCAAAAATAAAAAAAACTAAATATTACAAAACTGATGTTCAGTCACTTGATGAGAATTAAGTATATCTATGTATAGCTTATGAAATTGTGTGGTTACCTTTCTGTCTCGAAAGCCAATCTTTTCTTTTCTATAGCGTTTTTTCTTAGTGTCAACTTCATTCTCTGTCTCTGAATCTGAGATTTCTTCAACTGCAGCAGCTGTTATAGTTGGAAGCATTTGGTAGTTCAACCTGGATGTGAATTGTGAATTGACTGTATTAGTAAATTGGTAGATTTTAATTTTACACTGTACTTAGGTGGTGCAAATAATAAAATTATTGTTGGTGGTCAATTATCATTAAGCTTTGTTTTCATTGAATAGTTACAGCATGTAATTTTACCATAATTTATAGGAAGTATAGGCCGCTGCGCCGCAAAAAAAATAATAGCACAAATATTTGTATTGAGGTATAGATTCATTTTTCTTCGATTCAGTATAGTAATTTCGATGTAAAAGTGTTCCGTTCCCCGAAGCAAATTTCGAAGATACTTCTGTTGATATTGCAGTAAGTTTTCGCAGTGAAACCAACTTTATGGGAATTTTGAGAACTCTGGAGTAATTGTAAAACATGTTCGTACGCTTCTATCTACTGTTGGGTACCTATATACGTTTTGTTTGTTAATTTTACTAAAAACGAATAACACAACAACACAACCAAGAACTGATGGTCAATGGTCAATAGTCAATCTTATGATAAGAAAGAAGGTCCTGGGCACAGAGAAAATAATGTTTTCTGATTCCAAAATTCCAAATACAATTATTTTACATGTCACTGTCATTACTATCATATTGTCATTGTCACGTTACGTAAATATCACTTTGAATTTGATAAAAACGACAGCGGCAGCCTTCGTTTCGAGAACGAGCGAATCACTGAAAAGCATGAATTTCTTTGAATTTGTCCATCAAAATTGACTGTGCTTGCCTTGCCAGAGTATTTCGAAAAGTGTCGAAGGTAAATATTGTACAAGATAAAATAATTACAAGTGCAGAAACCGTTAAATAGTGAATAAGTTACACCATACCCCTACTGACCCAATGCCTTCCTATTCAGTTACGCTAAATCTCCTACTACGCTAGAAAGGAGCGAGTTACATAACCTTGAATCACGGGACTTCAGTATTGATCAGTAGCCTTTTACTACCTATTTACTGAAAAGAATAGCGTCCAGGTATGTTGCAACCATACAATATCTACATAGTCAATCATGTTATAGCATGAGGTTATATGATAGGCTGATAGCTCAATCGATATCCGCAATTGCAGTTTATGGTTATAGGTATTAAGCTTTTATTGGACATATGATTATACCTGGCTCCTGTTCAAAATAAGTATATTGATAATCTTATTGGAGAAGGTACCACCACTGACCTGATTGAGTTGTCAGAAATTGAACAAACATTTTGCCCTTTTCCCTTTCTAAATCTATTATGTACCTTGCCTACTATCTTCATTTAGTACTTGTACAGCATATGTACTGCAATTCCAATTAATTGATCTTTATCTACAGTAGGTACTTATATTTTGAAGGTACTTAACCTATCCAATAACTACATCATAACTTGATAAGAAGATAAATACCTACCTATACATAAACAAAATAAAAGTGCTGATGATTTGCATTATTTGTAAATACTTTATCTTACCTACATAAGAATTAATAATCTTTGAGACAGTTTTAGGCTCACCCATGACCATGAACCACTTGTCTAAGATTAAAATATACTTTCACAGTAGATATAGGTAACAGCATAGAATGTTGACAGGGTGCCAACTTTTTGTGCATAATGTTTATCAAGAGAATGTTCAATCAATAAAATTAAAGCTGGACATAAGCATTTTGTCAGTTTTTAGGGTTCCTAACCAAAGGGTGCCAACAGGGCCCTATTAATAAGCCTCCCCTGTTTGTCCATCTGTCAGAGCTGTAGGTAGAGAGTAAAATTTGACATAATGTGTAGTTCTATTGCTGCTATAACAACAAATAATATTAAAATAAAAATAAAAGAAATAAAAAATAATAGGGGCCCCCATACATAAAACATTTTTTTATGTATGATAGTATGGAATTCTTTTGGTGCAAATTTGACTCGCACTTGATTGGTTTTATTGGTATTTTGTATTTAAGATCTTTTATCCTGTGTGACAAACAGTTATAGAAAGTAGAATATTGCTGTTGACTGTACTTACCTACTTATTTTTCCAATGTTTCTGATGCAATTGCTAACATTTTGTAAATTGTTCTCAGATCAGACACACATTATAAGGTGCTGGGCAAAAGCTGAACGAACATGCACAGAGCAAGATTAGTTTTACAAGCGACCAATAAACTTGGCAACTCCGAGAGGTTTGCATCATGGCTCCTCAACAAACCACAGGTATGTAACCATTACTAACTTCTATAATCTATAAAAATTCTATTCAATTTAAATTTCAAAATGTCTCTATACCTGTTATCAGTAGTAGAATTTGGGCAGCCAACTTTTTTCTCTATTGAAACTGGCATAGAAATTGATCAATAAATCATGCAGTTTTTATAGCCTATATAAGTTCAAGGTTTTCTTGTTGACTATTGACTGTAATAAGAGTGACCTTGCACTGAATTTTATTGTAATGGGTACAAATAGTGTCAAGGACTGTGGTAAGATCACCTGAATCATACTTTTTGGATTTGACCTACTATCAACTCTTGACTTTAGTTCAAAAATTTGGTTCTAAAAAAATTAGTTGTGATTTAAATGGACTATCATTAATTGTCTGAATTAAACAATTTTTATTTTATTTATTATTTATTATTTATTAAATCATGTTATATTGCATTAAGTATGCTTGTGATTACTCAAATAAAATCATTTAGGTAATTATGACGAGAAGAGCCAAGCCCCTTTGTAAACTTGTTTTGATAAAGTCTGCTCCTCTCTTATCTTGCTTTACGTGTTTACATGCCTGTTGTGTAATACTTAGCACAGTTTTTCAACAAAAAAACAGTTACTTATTTGCTAACTAGTAGAAGATTTTCATTTCATGATCAATCTTTTTGATAAAACTTTACACAAGCGATACCTGGTAATACATGAAATTATCTTCAATCAGTATAGAATTCATGCTTCTCCGTGGGAGAAATATTTGCATATTCTACAATAAATATTTCTTCAGAGTCTGACTACAACTTTAGTGCCATGGTACTCGTAGTTTCTGATTCTTACAACACCGCTAAACAAGTGAGGGGTTAGAACTATGAATGTGCCTGTGATATTGATTTATTATTATTATTTATTGTTGTCATGTTTGTTGTTTAACACAGATTGCCGCTGTGACAGTAAACGCCAACAGGCTGAAGAGTTCAACAGCGGCAGAGCCCTTCCTCAATGGCTCGAGTTCGGCATACGTCGAGACCATGTACAACTCATGGCTCACTGACCCCAACTCAGTACATGCGGTAAGTACTTACAATATTCACAATCTTACTTTGTATATGACTTCATTCATATAAGTAGATTATACATATACAGTGTATCTAATCAACTGGAAACTCCCAGGAAAGGCCCGTCTATGACGTCACCTAAAAATTAGTCAGTTGTTATTAATGACCCAAACTTTAGTCTTAAAAATCAAGTAAGTCCGCATACCTACTTGATTTTTACCTGAATGCGGAGGTACGAATACGAATACCTGCATTCTAAATATCTGCTACAAGCTTTAAAAAGAAAGTGCTGGAATACATTATATTAACTACTATACATGAATTATAAATTATAAATCCGAAAGTTTGGATATTTGTATGTTTGTCCCTCAATTGGCGTAACGGCTGAAAGAATTTGATTGAAACTTGGAATACACATAGTTTATGACCTCTATAATTATGATTTACATAAAGGCTACTTCGTATCCGGTTACAACGTGAGCGAATTCGCGGGCAGAGTGACTCATACAATTGAAAATAAGGATACTTAGTAGTCTTATGGTGTCTTAAGTCTTACTGACCTGGCTCTATGACCATGACCATAATGAATAAAACTGGCTAAGCGCTATATGTAAATACAATACTAATGTATTACTTACAAAAAAACAGTGAATTTGCTGGTGGCTAAACGATTGCCGATAAAGCAATTGTATATCAAAGTAAAGGACAAACATGAGAAATTAGCCAAGAACATATTACAAATAAGAGAAGATAGCTACTAGAATATTTAAACAGAAGAGGGAATGAGTCACTTAAAAGATAGTGTGAGTATATGTGTGTGTGAATACCTAAACGTGGGAGGGTTATCCTGTTCCCCCCAGTCTGGTTATCACAGAGCAATCCAAGGTATGTGTGGCGTGTGTGCCATACAGAGAGCAAGATAAGTTACAGTTTTTTAGAGCAAGTGGATAGATAAATGTAAAGGAAAACAATCTAAAACGTTTAGCAAAGGAGGTTTTCATTGCTGGCAAACTGACTTTAACTCGACCACTCGCTGTCAGTGGGCAACAAGGTAAAGGATCTATGGATATGTAGAGCCACCTATGATGACGCACAGGCAGCCGGGTTGACCATCCCACACCTGTGAATACGTATAGACAGTGAACTTGGCGGGCCGGAAACTACAGCTTTGTGAAAGCAAACGTATTTTGTTTTACTTGCATTGATAACAATGACGAGCGATATACTAGAGGGCTTGCGATGACGTCACGCACCGTGCCAAAGCGCCTTGGCATAAAAATAAACGAAATGCCGGCAAACGAAACGCCACGTAACTAGTAGCATTATATGGTCGAAAATACTTACATCATTGCAGTCTCAGTAATAAACTTTTTTTAAGAGTTTATTGCCCCAATTCTTGACACTATCGATTTACAAAGTATACAACAAGGAGGTTGTCCTAAAGGAGCGCGTGCTTGTTTGGAAGATGTACCTAATTCCCCGTTAAGGCTGGCTAGCGTTGATGTATTTTACGTTAATTTATCCTCAAGTGATAGTACCTTAATAGTAGATAGAATGCCTAATGAAGGATGTAATAGAATCCAAATGACACTACTTGATAACGCAGCCAAGCCAATATCTAATTACAAATCAGTCGATTTGATTGGTTGTTGTGTCTAGACATAGTCTAGTAGTAGCTTAGCTACTCAAGACGTTACAACACAAATCAGTTAAATTATCTATGGGGTTAGTTTTGGGGTCACTTAGTTCCTACTTATAATTATTTCTCTTCTATGTCTACATAATTGTATCTGTTTCGTTGTAAACTATGACTATTGAGGTCAAGGATATTTTTGTTTGATAGCATTGGTAAGGAATAGTATTGTACTGCTGCTGGTAAAAATCATTGGATTTTATACTCACTGTCACGACACAACTACAAATTCGTCATTTCGTGTAAAGCTAATTCACGGGTTAGCTCTAACAAGATCTAGTTTCTACTGGATTTAATTTGTTCCGAGGAAGAACTAATCACATGATATTTTCACGGCTACATATCCTTTCTCTAATAAATTTGTACGTTTTCAAATCGTTTGTAGTGCTCATGGAAATCATATGTATGCTAATTATCAGTTTTTTTGTTACAAACCACTGCAGGCTGACGTATAGAATGCATAAACCGTGCATTATTCATATCAAGTAATTTTTATTGAGAAGACAACCGGATAGTCTCACGAGGTGACGACAAATCTCAATTGTTGAGCTCCGATTGTTCGGTCTAAACTGCTATGAATTGGTTTTGCACAGTTTACGAATGGGCAACATTTACATTATGAATTATATAATTTTAATTGAGTATGTCCTTTAGGCGACTTCTGTTTGTTTGATGTCCTTTGTGAGGATATTGAATACTCATAATTTTAAACATTTGCCTACCCAAACCCATCCTATAGGTTTTTTCAATTGCTGCTGGAAATTATCTTATCAATCAAGACTGGTCATTATGAATAAACAATAGTTACTATCTAATCTTCTCTGAATTAAAAATACGCCTTGTTATTTTACATGAACTTACGTGGGCACTGGTTCCACGTAAAAAGTTTCGTGTTTTGATCTTTGAATTGATATTTAAGCACTTTATGATGCAAGCACGTTTTTAATTTACCTTGTTTTGCACTGCGTATGGCGTCAGACTTATAATTATGAATACCTACTATCACTATACTAACTTTATTATCAAGTTCAAAAAAGAAGTATAGCTTATAGAGTAATGATGTTTATTTATGAACATCTGGTGTAAGTGTATTATATTTATTTGACAGCATATGAAAGTGAAACACCATTCTGACGACCTCGGTGGAGTGACGGGCGTGTGCTCGACTGAGACGCAAGAGGCGCGGATTTGATTCCAGCTACGGGAGAAATGTTTGTATATTCTGCAAATATTTCTTCCGGGTCTGGGTGTTGTAGTATTATGAATTATGTGTTTTAAAAAATATGTATAAGTATTCTATCAACCATCTGGTGTCCACAGTACAAGTTTTGCTAAGTTGGGGGCTAGATGGCGCTGTGTATGATCGTATGGATCGGATCAGACGAGTCACTTGGCAACCATTCTCGCAAGTGAAAGATTATTTTTTGTTTGAAATCATTTCGCACTTATGTTTCATTCCGTTTTCTTTGTATTTATTGTTAAAGGCGAAAAACTAAATTCTAAGTTATTTAAAATATAACCGATTTTACCTTTATGTTAATTTTACGCATGACATTATCTTTTCTACATCTATGATGCCATCTAACGTTATCAGCAAGTCTGCAATGCTACTAAATTAATAACAAAGAGATATTATGTTGTCATATTATGATAAAAAGTGTAGTCTACTGAGTCCTTGTTTGCAGTCTTGGGATGCATTCTTCCGCAATGCGACGGCTGGCGCCCAACCAGGGGCGGCATACACGTCACCACCCAACCTAGCGCCGTACAACAAGAATGAAGTACCACTCACATCCCTTGTGCCTGCATCTGCAGGCATGCCATCTATCGCTTCAGGTAACTAATTTGAATCTATTATTGTGATTGTGAGATTGGCACCCAACGTGTGGCTGTCAAAGAGTTGTTCACCGAAACTCTGGGTGTGTTTGTGCAGTGCACACCAACTTACGTTATTGTATTTTTCTGATTTCATGACTTTCATCACTGTAGGTATTACCAATTGTACACTAACAATGTTATTGTTGGCGCCCAACAAAAGGACACTATCTAAAATAAAAATATCTTGCAGGATCTCCTATAAATGAGAAGATTATTGACGACCATCTCGCCGTCCAAGCCATCATCAGGAGTTATCAGGTGAAATATGTTTCATTTAACCAAACACACGTTTAAGTTTATTATTGTTTGCACTTTTTGCCTCCCAACACTTGCCGATGTGTTGCTATTTGTTTTCCCTTTAGGTATAGGACATTGTTTGTTTAGTTTAGAAATTGCATATCATGTAAATATATTTGCATCAGAGATGTAATCTGAAACACGTACCAACCACAAAATTACACAAAGTTACAGCTGCTAGCCGTAAAGAAGACGCTAGTATGTTTTCTGAAGAAGCTATATTATTTAACGCATCTGACGTGATATTCGCTAGCTATGAATAGTGTTTACTTAGTTCAGTCTAGAATAATTATGGTTTTTACATTCTTTCGACCGCGTTATTTAACGATAATTACAATAAAGTGATTGCATTCAATAAAAAACAATTCTGCCGTGCTAACGCGGTTAAACAATAAACTTAAGTTTCAATTGATCGTCGTAACCGCTTGCGAATGAATTGGCAAAGTGGTGCGAAGATTGATTGATTTAAATTGTTTTGGATAACAAACGTCGGCGATGAGATCTTGAACGTGGTGTTTTAAACGCTAACATACTGGTGTAATTCAGGATTTCATTATTAGTATCTTTGATTGCAATTAAATTTATGGTGAATGACGTATCGGGTGCAAATCGTTGGGTCGTGTGTATCACCTAATTTGGACTAAACGATGGTGGCGGGTGCGTGACAGGCTCGCGGTCACCTGGCTGCGGACGTGGACCCACTGGGCATCACGACGGCCAACCTGCCCGCACTGGGCATGCGCGCTCCAAGCTCCGAGCTCATCATGAGGAAATATTTCAATTTTGGTACGCAGGTCTTCCATGCGAAGTGCAATCTAATTGTTGCAAACCGATCACTATCGTATCTTTCAAAGTAATCGCATAACGTGTCACCGATTTCTCTCATGCGGCGGTATTATGACACACATGCATGATCAACGCTACGCCTGCGGGTATCACTGCTTAGAATTTCATGGCTAATGCAACCAGTTCTTAATTGAACTTGTTACTTGTGATCAACTTATTATATTTATTTTATTCTTCCGATTGTCATTTAGTTTGTTCGTCTAAAAATGCACAAGGATTACTAGGGTGTTTGTTTCTGTTTATGAGTATGATTTCTATAATATTCAATTTATGCACGTGTGTGATAATATTGGCCCACTTGCGATACCTTTTAACGAATTTTGTTGCAGTAGCATTTCATCTGATGTTTAGTAGATGTACAGACAGATCTGCTATCGGAATCATTGTTGGAAAATTAATCATGGCATTTTGTTTAATTTAACATTTTAATAACTAACGTGACTTCAAATAACTACCGACGAAAATGGCTAGTCTCAAATCAAAATTTAGTCGATAGATTTATTTCAGCATTCGATTTGAACGATATTATTTTAGTTTATTTCATAGTATTTTGCGCTTACCTATTTTCTTGTTGTTATACTCCGCAGGGCAGTTTATTTAGCGGTCAAACGTTTAACACAATTTTTAACACGATGGTTTTAAATAGGTACATAATAATATATTTTGGAAAATTGTATTAACTTTTCTTGATCGCACCACTAACTAGCCAGCTGATATCAACTGTATGTATTTATTCGTTTCTATTAGCATTGTTTTCTGTCGTTATGCTTTGGGATTGTGGTCAAGGATGAAATACTATTGTTTTGGATTGTTTCCCGACGGATAGTCACGGGGACACCTGGTCGCCCAGCTCGATCCTTTGGGCATCACCGTGGGCGATCCTGTCTCGAGCGGCGATTGGCATGGCGGTATGCGAGCCTTCGCTAACGAGGCCGTCATTAGACAACACGTGCGTTTCGGTATGAACGTTTACATTGATGACAACTTATTGCGATTGACGATTAGCTGGATTACAACTGGTAGTACTTAGTAAAAATAAAAAATATTGGATTTTTTTAAACATGTTTATCAATTAAAGTTGTACATTGTACAGTATAATTTGTGGAGATGCATACTAAACTATGTATTTCAAAGGATCATTAAGTTATTATAAAAAACCCTATGTGGGAAAATAATATATTTAAATTCAAGAGTCGACCTAAGTTTAATAGTGGTATGATACCAGTTCATATCCTTTTAATATTCAATGTTGCAATAATGTGTTTCTTAATCGAAATTGGTTCAGGATTCGCTTAAGACGCACTCGTGAATCAGTCAATCAGCACTTAAGCTATGCAAAACAGAATTTTACCTCGCAGTATTTTTTTAAGGGTAGTTAGATGCTGATTTGCTTAATTTTTGGTGCCTAATATGTAGATTAAAATGTAGTCTTGAAGGTGCTTGGGCAATTGATACTCAGTTATACAAAATGAAGTACTTAGGTACTTAAAAAAACATATTTTTGCAAAATAATGCTGTAAATCTATGTAAAGAAATATAGTCTATGTAATATGTCATCGTGCTATATAAACCAATGATTTATATGGCAACATTATATACTTAGTAAATATTTTGTAACATATTGAGACTAGCTTTTTGAAATACTCGGTCAAATGCTAAAATCCAATTTATTTTCTTTATTCTTTAACATCCGAACTTTAGGAAAAAACTAACAACAAAATGCATATTTTGTAATAATTCATATTCCTTTACTAGACCATTACACCTACGTGATAATAACATAGTCTCCGAATTAATTAAATCTATTCATAACGTTAGAATCCCTGTGTGATAGTAGATTAAGGATGATAAATTATTTCTTATGTATTAATGTTTGAATGACTCATTGCGTTGAGTATGAGGTGAATCCCTTAGAAGAACTATTGTCTGTCTTGCTATAATATACCAGTAATCATTTCGATTTAGTAGATACCTATAAATAATAATAAATATAATAAGTAGATACCTCTTATATACCCGTAATATATAAGAGTCCCGTATATCTCTTAAAACAGATGGTTAAGCATGTTTTACACACCTATAGCTATTTGAACATTCATGAAGGCAAAATCAACGGAGCAGATTGAATGAATATATCGCTTGTCAATGTAATGTGTAATTAATAAGATACATTTCTGTTTTCTGTACTTCTTTCGTGAGCGGCTTAAAATGGACCGCATTACAAAATACAAACATTCCATTATGTGAAAAGATTAGGTTTATCCACTTCTAATGTGCTCTTTATGTTTTGCCGGCATAATGCAGACCCTATCAGTATGTTATCATGCCATCACGTAGTACGTAACATACAGATGTAACATTAATATTGTATGTGGGCCATGGTTGAGTAATAGATATTTGGTTATCTCTTAGCATAAGGATGTAATTATACTATATTTAGGACGTATTTTTCGAAGTAGCTGACGTAGAGTTGGTAGGTGTTGGTTGGTTAATAAAATAGTGATGTAAAAGGCGTAAAAGTAGGTATCTTGTGTACTATTTATAACCGATGTCATAAACCGTATACATTCGATTTGAATGTATAATATTATATAAAATACATTTCACACCAATTTTCAAAATATATAGAGTTGTATAGAGCTGAACAAATACAATTATTTTTATCTATATGGTAACTACTTCACAATCAGGTACATAAGTAAGTATGTTATGTTTGCGCTGGAATAACAAGTGCCTTGCAATTCCTAATTGGCTGCGTGTTTCTAACACTATCACCAAAACCAGTCTCTAATAAAAACTAAACGTCTGTTTATTTTTATGATAATTAATCATTTAACTTGCTAGGTGTTTGTAATTTGAAGAAATTATTAAGCAATTCATAGTAATATAACTTTTAAGTAGGTACCTATATTTTTCTTACCCGCTTTTTATCTAATTTTATTTATGTTTTATGCTAACTAACTAGGATCTGCAGTTGCATTTTCACATGTTAAAACGTTATTGTGAACTAAAAAACAGATCCGAGGACATCATATCGCGAATCTCGACCCTTTGGAAATCGCCAACGCCGATTTGGGCGGTAAAAACCCACGGGAAGTGATACACAACAGCTACAGGTTTGGTAAGGAGGATGAAACCTGACCTAGCACCCTGACATGACGCCCGGTGTATCATCTATACTGTAGTTATGGCGACACGGTACAATGCTATCTTGCCCCCAATTTTACAATAGCAAGCAGAACAAGTCCTATTACCTACCAATTCTTAACCTAGTTTAGGTTTATTAACCCTAGCACATACACTAGAACTAATCCAATAAAGACGATTATCGCTAGCTTGGAACTGCCTGTTCCTTCTACTCGGTAATCCGATTTGTGTAAATTGCCATTGTGAAATAGACTTTATGAACAGAATAACTATGTGCAAGTCAACTGCAGAAGGGTTGATCCAAGCCTGTTTTATTTTGTTTTGCATAATTTGTTCGGATCACAGTTTTGTCTGTTCGTAAATTATACGCCATAACTACGACATGTGCAATGTGATGTACGCACAAGGTCCTCGGCACGCACGCTATTTTGGATGTGGAACCTATTATTATACCTACCTATTATACCTATCTCTCATACATTTTGACATTACGCTATGCACAATCTCCTGATCTTATTGCATGGTATCGATATGAGTAAGCACTTCTACATTATAGCATGATTTATGTAGAGTGGCAGATAAATTTACCCTACATAAATTGCATGAAACACCTCTAACATTATTTTAGTAATTATACATTGTATTGTAGTTGATAAGAATAATTATGTGTACATTTAAAAGTGAACTATTTTATAATTTGACCTTGAGAATGCTGTAGTGTAGAGCGTCATGTATAATGTCTCTGGATCTTAGCCAATGGACTCACTCGCTATATCTATCTATAAAGTACAGTTACCTCGACGATCTTTGAACTAGTAATAAAAACCACACAGTATTTATAATTGGATGTTTTCGGAATTTTTAGGAATAAATCGTACAATGAAACGACAAAAACAACTTATTACTCTCAGCTAAAATTTGATGAAAAAAGCGTATCATACAATCATTAATGGCATACGAGGAGGGTTCATGAACATTTTCTCATTTCAAAAATGAATGCTAGTAAAGGGATATGACATTATCAGTATCGCTTTTATGTGCTTTTTCTCTTTGCCTTTTCTTTCTCTCATTGCATCATCAAGAAATCGATTGTAGCATCTTTTTATTTTGTATTTCACAAATACAACTGAATGAATCTCGATGTTGTTGCACCTTTAAACTTGCTTTAAGGCTATTACACTTTTCTCTTGTAAAGATATGGTTTCGAGATTAATTCAGAATAACTTTTAAATTATATTTCTCTGTATTGTTCTATATTACATTTTTGGTACACTATTATGAACGTTCCTACTCTCATAAACACTTTACCTTTTTAGATGAAGCTGATATGGACAGGGTTTTCAAACTGCCCTCGACCACATTCATTGGTGAAAAAGAAAAAGCTTTGCCGCTAAGGTAATCCACACTTAAATAATTATGATCTATATGATCATATTGTGATAAGATTCTTTTTTGTATCTTTTTTTCATCACACTGTCCTTATTCGGGAAATAAAGTTTTATCGCAAAGGTTTGTGCACACCTACTTGATGCTTATCTGATTTTGACATTCAACTTTTCATGAGGTAACCTGGAATATACATTGATATAAGATGTACAATACCATGCATATGTATCTGCTTTTACAAAATTTAGCAGATCTTCCACTGAATAGGGTGATAAAGAAACCAGGCAAGAAGATTTGTTAATTATTTTGATCATTTCTAGGGAGATTCTAAATCGCCTTGAGCAGGCCTACTGCAACAACATCGGTATCGAGTTTATGTTTATAAACTCGTTGGAACAATGCAACTGGATCAGGCAGCGTATGGAGCCGCCCAATGTCACCCAGATGACCCACGACCAGAAGAGGTTGATCCTCGCTCGTCTCACCAGGTCTACTGGGTAAGCCTCTCTATTTATTGATTGTGAGGGTGGGAAAGGTTTCGTTTAAGAATGGACGATGTATTTACATACTATTTTTTCGACCTGCCCATAAGATATTTGAATGCGTAATACATTGTGAAGAGTTTTGAGCTGAACCTACGAGTGTATTGTTAAATCGGTATGTTAGTCTACAAATACATTATATTGATTGGTTTTTGGCGCTGAATAGCTGAAATGGATGATTGATTGTTTTATATTTGTGTAGTCCCGAATAGAAAAGGTATGCGACGTACAATAGGTACCTACAATACCTATATCTACTAAAACATTGCATTCGAACAATGACTTTGTAGCACTCTTGCACATATTCATGGACTGATTTACTGTAGCCAGATCAGGAGTATCACAGCAACCATTTTACGTATTTATTCAACATTTTAGTTTTGAGAATTTCCTGGCGAAGAAATGGTCTTCGGAGAAGCGCTTCGGTCTCGAGGGTTGCGAGATCCTCATCCCGGCAATGAAGCAGGTCATCGATGTCTCCACCAAACTGGGTGTCGAGTCTATCATAATGGGCATGCCCCATCGGGGTATGTAATCTCACTGGTACTAACTAAAGGAGATTTGTAAATCAGTTGTAATAACCGCTTTAGAGAAGTAATCTTGAGGAATATCCATAGTAAGTCTTTTGGAACCCTTACTAATATTGTAAATGCGAAAGTAACTCTGTTTCTCTGTCTGTTACCTTTCACGCTTAAACTGCCGAACAGATTTTGTTGAAATTTGGCAAGGTGATAGATAGATTTTGTTGCAAAAGTAATCCTGAACGGGGTGAAATAAGGTATGAAAGTTTGTATGGAAAGTGTACTTAAAATTACTTGTGGCTCTGCCCATCCCGTTAGGTATACGAGCGTGATAATATGTATGTATGTACATATGTGTAGGTACAACAAAAAATCTTATAGAAATATTTAATACTAGTTTTCGCCCGCGGCTTCGCTCGCGTGATATCCTGACAAAAAGTAGCCTATATGTTATGCTAGCGCACATACTACATGTATTCCAAATTTCATTCAAATCTGTTTAGCCGTTACAGCGTGATTGATGCACAAACATACATCCTCACATCCTCACAAACCTTCGCATTTATAATATTAGTAGGATAATAATGATCTTTTAAAAGCTGATGTTCAAGTAAATTATGTCAAATGATGCGAATATGTTAATGATTGCATCGTTAACCATGGCTAGTTATTGTCATTATCCTTACCTTGAGAAATAATATCTTATGTTATGTAAATTTGATGACATTTCACGCATTGTTCTTTTATATGGAAATGGTAGCTAATTTGTTAAATAATGGACTTTGTATTTGTAAGAAATAAATCATTGCCCCTGATTCCCAGTAGCCCTTATACCCATTAGTCCCAATTCCTAGTGACCTTAGCGAGTGCATCGGGGAACTTATCTCTTACTCTGGTCAGCCCAGCTCAATTACAAAACAGCTAGTGCACTGTGATATGTGAATTTTCTTTTACAGGGCGTTTGAACGTGCTAGCCAACGTGTGCCGTAAACCACTGCACCAGCTGTTCACTCAGTTTGCCGGTTTGGAGGCTGAGGATGACGTAAGTATCTTTTAAATAAGAATACTTTTATTATAAAACATGTGTTGTGTTGTCATTTCGATGTTCAATTCGCAAATTACAGACAAATAGGACGGCTTTGGTAAATAGCCGTCATAAGTGACGGTTTCAAATTGAAACTGATTGAAAGGTGATCGCCATCAAAGGTACACAATAACCCTCCAATACAGTGATCACATAAAATATTGTTAAATAACTATGCCGCTTTTGACTATAGACAAAAGCAATTTAGTTAGGTTAGGCAAATGCGGTCATAGTTGACGTCATTGCTATTTATTTGTTCGGGGTTCTGAATAAAACAAAATATGTATGAATCAACTTCTATAACAATCTTATCTTGTTGCGATGCATATAGAATTTACGTAGGTCATTGATAAATCTTATTTTGTTTTTCAAGGGCTCTGGTGACGTGAAATACCATTTGGGAACATACATCGAGCGTCTCAATCGCGTTACGAACAAGAACATTCGTCTGGCGGTCTGCGCTAACCCATCTCACTTGGAGGCCGTTGACCCCATCGTGCAAGGCAAGACTAGAGCTGAGCAGTTCTACAGGGGAGACAATGAGGGAAAGAAGGTTGGTCGCTATTTTCTAGTAGTATAACCACAAAGTAGAAACAGGGAATTTTTGTAACCTGAGATGTTCCTGAACCGGAATAGTTCTATAGCCCGAGTAGTTCATTAAATTTTGACCACATTTAAGTGGTTTTTTATTTTTATTTGTGGACATTTTACACATCACCATCTAGCCCCAAACTAAGCAAAGCTTGTATCATGAGAACCAGATGGCTGGCTAATAGAATACTTAGATACTTTTTTTGTAAATACACACTTATAATACATAATATTACAGACCCGGAAGAAATATTAGCAGAGCATGCAAACATTTCTTCCGCAGCGGGAATTGAACCCACGCCTCTTGTTTCTCAGTTGAGCACTCGCCCGCAACAACACAGAGGTCGCCAAATCCGCCGTCTTTGATCCGGGCAGTTACTTGAAGGGATGCTCAAGTCAAACTTTATGTGTCAAAACTACCACAAAATCTGTTTCTTTGAAAATTATACTAATATTAAGAATATTTGATTTAAAAACAGACAGTTATGTAGTATGTTCTAAAAGAAATACAAAATGTAATTGTACTTGGTATATCTGAGGTTTTTCTAATCTAGCTCCTGTTTAAAACCCACTTTTTAGTGCACAGCAAATCCAAACTGAAACATATTCTCTATTAAAGGTTTTTTTTAATTCGCCAGGTAATGTCGATCCTCCTTCACGGCGACGCGGCGTTTGCCGGACAGGGCGTGGTGTTTGAAACCATGCACTTGTCAGACTTACCCGCCTACACCACCCACGGAACTGTCCACATTGTAGCCAATAACCAGATCGGATTCACCACTGACCCTAGGCACTCTAGGTCTTCCGCTTACTGTACTGGTAAGTTACTTTTAGGTTTCCTTATTTTTTTTTAGTCATAAGCTATTAATAGGTCATACTAGGCTAAAATAGCAATGGGCAGGTTTATCGCTGGATGGTCATAAAGAATTATGCCCAGGAAACGGCATTTTTCTGTTGACTAATGAATGCATGGATAAATGGGTATAGCTCTACTATTTTGAAACCAAGGTTAGCGTGACTTAAGCTTATTTTCTTCGAACTGCTTTCAAACATACAATTGGAGGTACTAACATACCATATACAACATGCATTATGAATATGATGAGAGTGAATGAAGGGAAAAATTTGTGTCGGGACCGTAAATCCATGCTCTCTGTCTACTCTTATTTGTATCAGGCATGATCTATATGTATGTAAAAAAAATACTTCATCCAATGGTTGTTTCGACAGACGTGGCCCGTGTGGTGAACGCGCCAATCTTCCACGTGAACAGCGACAACCCTGAGGCGGTGATGCACGTGTGCAACGTGGCGGCAGAATGGCGCTCCACCTTCCACAAGGACGTTGTCATAGACATCGTCAGCTACCGCCGCAACGGGCACAACGAGGTCGATGAGCCAATGTTCACGCAGCCGCTTATGTACCAGAAGATTCGCAAGACCAAACCCGGTTAGTACACACTACTACTACTTGTGTCACTAGTCACTGTAGTCACATCTTCCACAAGGACGTCGTCATCGACATCGTCAGCTACCGTTGCAACACAACGAGGTCGAAGTAAAGTAAACAAGCAAGACTAAGCCCAGTTAGTACTATAAATCCAAATCCAAGTACTAACCAACAAAAACGTTGGGTGTTTGTAAAAGATCAACCGATGTGGCTAAAACTTGGAATAGACAAAATGTAATGTATCTTTGTAGCAATCAGTTTTTGTTTGAAACCATCAAACATTAGACAGTTATGTAAATAAACCGCCATATTTGAGGAATTCAAATAGAAACTAAAGGCAATCAAACTTACATAACCACCCCACTGGAATTGCTCATAGGCTTACTTTTACCCAGGTACCACGGGAGATAGCCTCGCGGTGGAAGAAGCTGGTGCAATTATTTTTTTCAATAGATTAACAGAGTGCTTCACCCAACAGCTTTGGAGAAATACGCCGATCAGCTGATCGCGGAAGGCGTGGTGACCGCTGAGGAAGTGAAGGACGTGAGAGAGAAATACGAGAAGATCTGCGAAGACGCCTACAATCAAGCCAAACAGGAGACTCACATCAAATACAAGGACTGGCTCGACTCGCCCTGGTCCGGATTCTTCGAGGGCAAGGACCCTTTGAAGGTATTATATTCGTTTCTTCAAATATAAAATTCAAAAATATATAATAGAAGCATAAGCAGTTTATCTTGGATAAGCTCTAATTACATACATACATACATAAAATCACGCCTGTTTCCCATAGGGGTAGGCAGAGATCACGGATAGCCATTTGCTACGATCCTGACATATTTCTTTTGCTTCCTTCACTCTCATTACATTCCTCATGCATGCTCGTCCGTTAACGTTAACGTTAACGCCGTGATTAAGGCACAAATATCCTAACCTCCTTACAACCTATCGGATTTATCATATTAGTAGGATTAATTAGAGCTTAATCCTACTAATATGATAAAACGGATTTTATTGAAACTTTTAAACTTGCGCTTTGTAAAAAAGCAAGGTCATGGGTACCCTATACCGACGAGCACTTATGAAAAATGTGACGCCGTAGTCAATAGTGATCTGTGGCAGTTCTAAGGAAGAATTATGTTCAATATCATGTATGATTCTCGTCTACAGATGGCATCTACTGGCGTGGTGGAAGAGACTCTCGTCCACATCGGCCGTCGCTTCTCGAACCCGCCGCCCAACGCCGCTGAATTCGAGATCCACAAGGGTCTGTTGCGTATCCTGAAAGCTCGCCTTGATATGGTAGAGAACAGGACTGTTGACTGGGCCCTGGCTGAAGCTATGGCGTTCGGGTCGCTGCTGAAGGAAGGCATCCACGTTCGCTTGTCAGGCGAGGATGTGGAGAGAGGAACTTTCTCTCACAGGTAAAATACATCACTAATGTCATTCTTACTTGTGTGAAGGCTCGCCTGGGTATGATTGAGAACTGGATTGTAGTCGGCCCTGGCTAAAGCTATTGACCTATGAGTAACTGCTAAAGGAAGGCATCCATATGCGCTTGTCTGGTGAGGACGTGGAGAGATGAATCTTCTCTCACAGGTAAAATACATCACCAATGTCACTCATACTTGTCTGAAATTTTGTTATCAAGGTGTCATTTACAACTGTCTATAAACTTGAGGCTTTTTCCAAATCCCCATGTACATCAAGTAAAACATATTGTACTTATCGCAAATATGTTATAGTGTCACTGATCACATCAATATTATGAATGCAAAAGTTTCAATATAAGCGAGTGAGAGTGTGTGTAATGTGTTTGTTCTCACACATCTTTGTAACGACTGTGCGGTTTTTGGCATAGCCTTTAAAAACTCACAGTTTATGACCTTAACCACTCATATCCTCTTGTGTGGTTCAGGTCTGTAAAACTGTCTGTTCATATTTTTATGTAACAATTAATATAAATTTTCATGTGTTTTTTTGTCAGGCATCACGTGCTCCATCACCAGAAGGTGGACAAGGCTACTTATTGCGCGCTCGCCCACCTCTACCCCGACCAGGCGCCTTACACCGTCTGCAACAGTTCACTCTCTGAATACGGTAACATTTCTTTCACACAGTTTACCTGTTAAATATGGTGAAATCTAATAAAAAAAGTTTATCATAATTCAAAAGTATATTCCTTAACGTTGCTAGGATCATTTGGACGACTTTTGAAGTGGTCAAGTGGTGTGAACACATTAATTCTATAAAAAACTTCCTAAAGTTATCTATTTTGTAACCAACAACAGAGGTGCGGCGCGTGCTGTTCAACATGTTTGGAAAAAGCGCGCGACGTTGCCGGATGAGCGCAGCATACAAAAACAAAATTCACTCTTGTAGCGCACGATCTGGCAACGTTGCGGGCTGTTGTAGCGAAACGCGAAGCAAAATTAATGAACTGGAACACGTGTGGCAAAAGCGTGCGGCGTTGCGAGATTAGCAACATTGGAACTTAAAAACAAAACACTGCCACTTACATCGACAAAGTCGCACGCTTACTGTAACGTCTGAAACACAAAGTTTGTACTAAATAGTCCTATGTTTTTTGACAGGTGTGCTCGGTTTCGAAGTGGGCTACTCAGTGACCAACCCCAACGCTCTCGTCCTCTGGGAGGCTCAGTTCGGAGACTTCAACAACGTGGCTCAATGCATCATCGATCAGTTCATTTCAAGTGGGCAATCCAAGTGGGTGCGCCAGTCGGGAATTGTACTCTTGCAACCACACGGCATGGAAGGAATGGTTAGCGGTTTATTTATCTATTCTCTCGTAGCTTCTAAAATACTGCTCAGATTTTGACAAGAAACATCAAACAGTTCGTACAATAGACCCTGATGTTATATATACTAGAATCACGGATAGCATTTTAAACGAGCGAAAATAAAGAAGTCAAAAATATTGAAGTACTAAGGGGGCGACAAAAGTACTACATTTCTGGCGCTTCGGCGGCCGCTACCGTGGCACGCTCGCTCGCCTTGCGCGTAGTGTTTTCACCTACTGATTTCGATCTAATAAATAAGCGACATCTGCTGAGATCGAAACTAGTAAGTTAGCTACTCGCTCGGTTTAGTATTAAAGTATTCCATTAATAGTCGCCAATAAAATTTGCATTCGTCCGATTAATTATTACTCTAGAATTACCTGATGCGTCTTGGCGGTAAGAGTGACGTCAGTCAACATTTAGTATGGCAGTCAACAATTGCAACTATTGAAACCAGGCATAACGGTACCATGAGAAGTATTTTAAAAACCTGTTCAAATCAGTTCAACCATGACAGCGTGATAGGAACACAAACGACCTAACGTCTCCTCACACTTTCGGATAATTTATAAAAGTCTGGTGTAGTGATGCCCTTTAGCTACAAACGCATTCATACAAGTTATGTAAATGTTCTCAGGGCCCCGAGCACTCATCGGCTCGCCTTGAGAGATTCCTCCAGATGAGCGCCGACGATCCCGACTATATGCCACCAGAGAGCCCCGACTACGAAGGTAATAACACGAGAGAGTGAATAATGCTCCAACTCGTTTTATAAGCATGATTGTAAAGGGATCATTTAAAAAATATATACACAAGTTTAGTTTCTTGCCTGTATCTTCCTCCCGTTACGAACAGGCGTAAATTCAACGTAGATTTAAGACTTTGAGTCCGTATGATCCTAATTTAAAGTATTTTTTAATTACGAAGTTTGAAATGTAAATGCACTTTTCAAAACTGAGGCTAATCTGTCAGTCCTGAAAAATTTGTTGTTCCTTTCTCATTAATATAAGATAACAATGACAGTTTTTTTGATCAGTCAAACTGAGTTCAGTTTCGGAATATGCACAAACAATGGAGTACCTGCATGTTGTATAACTTAAAAAGTTCGAAGACATTGTGTCAACAACAAAATTAGGCTTTTTTAAGAGCACTCTTTCACACTTGATTTGATAACCATTGATTGGTAAAAAATAAGAACGGCTCACAAATCTCAAATCAACTCTTTATGTTTCAGATTCAGAATGTTTTTTATTTTTTTTTCCAGTGCGTCAATTGCACGATTGCAACTGGATTGTTGCCAACTGTTCGACGCCCGCGTCCTACTTCCATATTCTGAGGCGGCAGATCGCGCTGCCATTCCGCAAGCCTCTCATCCTGATGACGCCCAAGTCTCTGCTGCGTCACCCCGAAGCCAAGTCCTCCTTTGACGATATGAATGAGGGCACTAATTTCAGAAGGTAAGGTAATACATAATTACATAATGAAGGCCTAACTAATTTTGGCGTCTCTTATAATAGGCATGATGACAGATTTTGAAATCTTCTTTTATAATGTAGGTACACGTCTACTATTTCCGTAAAAACACTTTGTTTCGGCAATAAATTAAGTTACTTAACGCATATTACTTTATTTTATTATATCTACTTTGAAGTTATGAACGAAAACGCTCTTGAGTGTCATGGCGTCCGCTGTGACGTCACGCCAAGGTACGAAACGCGTAGTCAAAGTTCGCTCGACGGTGATTCATATTTACTTAAGCGTGACGTCATTCGCTGTGATTGGTGTTTCAGTTAAGATGGCAGATTGCAGTATTTTATACTTTTATTTTATCAAAAAGTTTATTAAAACTGGGCATTTTTTAAAATCCTTTATTCTTTGATTCTTCAACTGTCATCATGTCTATTGAACAGGTAAACTGCCATTACATAATACTCCTAAACGCACGTGCACCTAAATAGGTACTTATGTAATATGTATGAATAATCTAGACGTACGTGTGAAATTGAAAAAAAAAATGTAAAATTCATGTAATTTGAACGTAGTCCAACCCCTCCAACCCCTGCGGCTACATTATTGTATTATTGCAAAGCTACGAATTTTGCGTTTTGTACGCGACAAGTTCGCTATATCGCGACAGTGTAGCCGCGGAGTTTGGTTCTAAATGTTATTGTTTTGTTAGGGTAATCCCCGAAGAAGGCCCTGCAGCTGAGAATGCATCGAACGTCCGCAAGCTGGCATTCTGCTCCGGACGCGTCTACTACGACTTGATTAAGGAACGTCGCGAAAGAGGCCTGGAAAAGGACATCGCTATTGCCAGGTAAAGTTAATTTTTTTTGTATTAAAGTTGTTTTTTTAGATTAATTTTAATGATCTCTCGCTTTCCGATCCTTATGGCTCATGAAGTTGTGTGTGACCAAAATAAAATTTAGACAGAAAAGGTAAACATGCAAAATAATATTCTCTCGATACTCTCAGATTGTGAAGGAAAACATTGCGAAAGACAGGTAAAACCTGTCATGTGATGAATGATAATAGACATGACTTGTCGATTTACCTACAAGGATAACACGCTCGCAAGACTAATGAAATAATTTCTAATTTCCAACAGATTGGAGCAGATCTCTCCGTTCCCATACGACCTGATAAAGGCGGAGGTGGCCAAATATCCGAATGCCCAGCTTGTGTGGACCCAGGAGGAACATAAGAACATGGGATCTTGGACCTACGTGGAACCTCGTTTCCGCACTATGCTGCAAAACCAGAAGCATGTCAGGTAAGTTCAATAACCTACAGCAATCTCCGACTACGGTGGATATTTGACGACCTTAATACGAGAGTAACAGGTTCGATTTCCGCTGCGGGAGAAAGGTTTGCATGATCTATGAACATTTCTTTCGGGTCTGGGTGATGTCTTACTTGGGTATTCGAAGTTTTTAATAACAACTATATGGGGGATCCTAGTGAGGGCAGAACTATGCATTGGGTGTTATTTATTAATTTTATTTACAATAAAGCCGCCACTCCACTGTAAAGGATGCGCACGCAGAGGCTACGCACGTTAGCTGCATGTGTCTCTTTCTGTGATTGCGTGTGTCTACGAGTCCATTGCGGCGCACGGATATAAGCCACGCCTAATTTCAGCTACACATGAGGCTATCCCCCTTTACGGCCAACCGTGGGCGACGCGTTTACGTTATGTTGGTGTCGATGACGTCATCAAGCCAGCGTCCATGCTTAGCGTGGCCGTCAGATGCAGTGATTATTCCACGTCGAATACCGTATGAATTCCAAAGTTTCATTCATTCAATTGTTTTTATAGCGTGACATAAATAATAATAAGTAAATAAATATTTGTGGACATTTCACACAGCGCCATCTGGCCCTAAACTAAGCAAAGCTTGTACTATGGGCACCAGATTGCTTATAGAATACATATACTTTTTTTTGTAAATACATACTTATATAATACTACAACACCCAGACCAGGAAGAAATATTTGTAGAACATACAAACATTTCTCCTGTAGCGGGAATTGAACCCGCGCCTCTGGCGTCGCGCATACAAACAAACATCCTTACAAACTTTCTTGTTTATAATATTAGTATTGATTATGATTTGCAGCTTGAATTCCGTCCGTACTGTAAAAAAATAACCAAAATAAAAATAACGTATGATGTGGCGTAATTTAACTCGCGTTTGGTTGCAGGGCTAAGTCCCAATCGAGCTCGGGGGGTAGTTGGTTAGGCCAGCTCTTTGGGAAGGCGGATACGGCGCCTGAGCCGAGCAATGTTGACACGGAAATAGTGCCACGTACTATTAGGTGAGATTTAAATAACCACAAAATCTACAAAACGTCCATAAATTACGTGAGTCATAAGAAGTAAGGGGGTTGGGGGGGTTGAGCTAAAACTTACAACCCCCTCACTTCGAAAGTCATGACCCCTAGTCTTATTTAGCGACCCCCTCAGTCAAATGTCCGTTTCCTTAGTTTTTTTTTGCTAGCCTGTATGCTGTCCCTCTTCTAGGCAAAAGCTCCCTCTCCTTCTTAAATTCATATTAACAATACATGAAGGCATCAACCAGAGACATACACATTACATAAATAACTGGTTAATAGTGATGATGATGATGATGATATACAAATAATACAAGATCGTAATTTATGGACCCTTATCCAAGTTCTCGAGAATAAGCTTGTATGTGCCACTGTTTCTCCTTATTTCTGTTGCTAGCTTGTCTTGCCTGTTAGTAATTGGAACATGTTTATTTGTAATTTCTATAATGAACCTATTACGTTAGCTAAACATACGCTTTGCTTCTTTATAAAATTGTGCGGTGAATTGGTAAATCGTTTATTATTTTGATGTGTTTTTGTTTTGGGAATTCAAGCTGCAACCTTTTTTTTGAAAAACCTGATTTAATAATTACAATAGTTTTATTTTATTTTGTTCACGACCCCTTTTGCGCCAGGCATATCACACACCAATTATTATTTTCAGCCGCATTCTAACATTGATACGCTATTTGTTAATCATTATATTTTTGTGAAATTATCACTCGTTTTGTTGTTCATAAAGCGTTGGTTCCAACAATGATGTTCATAGTACACATACATATATACACATTATCACGCCCGTATAATAATGGGATGGGCAGAGCCACAAGTAAACATAAGAAATCTTGCAGCCACTTCTGATTTAAAGTCCTAAGATGGATATTCATTCATTCATCGTGTCAACGAACTCAAACTCAAATTAAAACTAAATAAGCTTAGCAAAATATGATGCCACCCCTATAGCCCTATCAGAGGCCTCGAGAAGGTCCTGTCGGTTGCAGGTTGTTGGGCACAGAGGGCAGGAAAGCAAGTGTAGCATGTCTTGTATAGGGGCTCCGCACTCACACTGGACTTGGGATGGGTCAATTATGCCCCACTTGGCTAAGTTGCTTTTGCAGCGACCAACTTGCGTACGGAGTCTATTAAGCGACTTCCAAATTGACCACTGCAGTTGGCCACCAGGGGGAAGGCATTCAGCTGGGGTGATATAGTCCAGTGGAGGGGGGTGTTTGCTCTTCCATAGCTCGTATCTTGAGATGGATATGAACCATGGTGACAGGTGATCAGCCCATCGCCCATATAGGTGATGTACATCTGTTATTTTTACACATCGGGCTCTAAAATGGATCAATTGGCTAGTATCGACTTTGTTCGAGCAACGCCTTTCAACGTCAGTATTGAATCCTCCACTCAGTACAGAATTGGTACCTATATACCTGTAGTATACCTGGGCCTATGTATGCTACATAACAACTTTGCCCAAAGTGGACAACATTCTAAACCTGATTTGTTTTCTCAAGTACTGTATTGTTACTATCGTAATGTATGTGTTGTTCAACACACTTGAGAGCACTGTTGGTCTAGTTGGTAGTGACACCGCCTTCCGATCCTAAGGACGTGGGTTCAAATCCAGTCGTGTACTAATGGATTTTTCTGTGAAAAATTTATGTGCGTATACCAGTACTCTCAAACGGTGAAGCAAAACATCGTGAGGAAACCCGCGGCTTAGTCAGCTCCGCACGTATTGACCATGTCTTTCCTGTGGACAAGGCCGACTAAGCTGAGAGGATGGTATAGGTGCTGGGCAAGCCTACTCCATCTTAATTTGTCCCGGGCACTACAGCGTCCCGTTTGTGAAGGTAAAAAGTTGCCTCCTGACGCTGTATAAATCATTTACCTACTACAGATTGTTAAAGGCCTTAATATGTATTGTTCAGATGAGATTTTGTTGCAGCTACGTCGGTCGCGCTACTGCCGCCTCCCCCGCTACCGGCTCCAAGGCCGCCCACAATAAGGAGCTGAAAAATCTCCTTGACGAATTCTGCGTCTTATAAACGAACAGGCTTGTACCACCCTTTCAATAGACAATAGTACACTGGATTACCATTTTAGGATGCGAAATAAATCAACGGAATTTTGATACGTATCATTGCGCTAATAAAGTTTATTTTTATTTGACGCGTAGTCAAAACTAAATGTGATTCTGGCTTGTTTGCTTTTTATCTCGTCTCGCGGAACGTACAGTAGTTTAAATGTTTGAAACATTATGGAACTTAGGACATCGCTCATACACTTTCAAAGTAGATGGAAATACGTTATGCCATATAAAAATATAGGATCTTAAAATTATCTCGAACGAAATTTATCTTTGACTATCTGCTCGTCGAACGATTTTTTAGTAATTATTTGTTCAGTATTTTGTTGTAATTCTCTTCGCGATTAGTTAGATAGGTTAGTTAGATAAATTATTATTTATTTATTTAAATGTAGAATAGAATTTGTGACCGTAGTAGACTCGAAGTTATTTATTTTTATTGTTAAAAGCAATATAGTGTCACGTAGTCTCCGCTTGTTAATAACAAGTTATTCCTTCTTTAATATCATCGTGCACTGGCTGCATCGATGTTGCGTACACATAACTTACATATATTATATTTTTTAATATGATTTTACAATTTTGGTCGCTGACGGGTTTTAGTTAATACGTTATTTTTATTAGTCGATGACGTAAAATATTATTTTTGTTGTTTTCCCAAGTACACGCGGAAGGCTTTATTTCTTTTGTTCATTATCACACAACTTAAATGCTTTAGTGACTCGTGTAACGATATTACGTATGAGATATTAGTAGTAGCGTATAACTAAAACACTTGTTCTGAACTAAACCGCACCTTAGTAGATAATCGTGTAGGTGTGTAAATGTTAGTGTCAGTCATAGGTAGTTATGTTTTGCATCCTACCGCCCCCTAGGTTTAGTTCGCTTCTAGTTACCGTCGTTGTAAACGACTCAATGTAAGGAGTAACACCAACGCCCTTCGCTTTGTATAAAACTACGCGTATTATCTTAAATTTCGAGTATACATCGTTACCACTTAGGATAAATTATGTGTGTCGCTTGCTGACGGCTTCCCCATTTTGTCGACATATAAAACTAAGTTTTATATAATGGGCTCTATATACGGTCAGTCTGTATACTTTATACTTGGTAACTTATCTTTGTATCACTATTCGCATGTATTAGGTGCACTATTCTATTGTTCATTTAAAATTTTGATGTTCACGTATTTTGGAATGTAGCTCAGGCAGGCTGGTGATCGGATGTAGGGATTTGAATGACAGGAATTTGTAAGGTTACCCCTGAGCCAATTTATTGCTATGTTAGTTTGAAATAGTTATAAAATAAATATGATAATTTATATGCTTGTTTCAATTTATACCCATTTATATTCATAAGTTAAATTCTCGTTTGTTAATCTGAACATATCTACGGCATCCATTTGTGAAAAGCGTATGAAGCGTGTCAGACAAGTACGCCACTTCAAGCACATTCAAAATGTTATCAGTCGTAGTCTCATTTGAGCGCACAAAGCGAGCTCGGGCGTCTATTTATAAGCGGCTCGCAGACCACACGAAAGGTGCGAAGATTGAAGATCGTATCTGTTGCCAGTGCGTTCTATAGAATGTGCGATAATCGCTTTCGTGCTATTTAGGGCACTCTAGAAACTTTCATGTTCGTTTTGATAATGGCAGAGGTTGTCTGTACCACCCATCGGAACGATCCAAGAAAAAGGCTTTTAGGAAATGTAATCCGAACCTAGATACCGCCGTGTACATACAATGTATTTCTGAAGAGGAATGAAATAGTAATAATATGAAACGTAAAGTGTATTCTGCGTGAAGCGTTCATTTTCCAACCGTAGTTAGTTATAACGAATTCCCTTTATCCACTGGATTCAAACATCCTTTATTAATTCTGTGACGAGGGGTTGTGACGCGTGCTAATGCCCGCACTGCGTCCATGCTAATACGTGGGGTTTGTATGGAACAACATCCGGATACATCCACTGCTAACATGAATTATTGCTGAAAAATGAATACCCGCTAGGCAATGACACCCATTTCCTTCTATTCTTTTACAAATTGGTCTGTATTTGAACTCCAGAACACATACACGATTCGACGCATTTTTATTTGTTTCATAAATCGATAGTTTATGGATAATAAGGGCACGTAGAAAACCCGCTTGGGGCTAAAAGCATGTCACTGACATTTATTATCCCCATAGTTTAACAACAAAGGAGTCACATTTTGCTGTTATTATGTTGAAACCACGTGACAACAAAGGATTGTTTCATTCAAAGCCGTTATAAATTGAAATGCTTGCCAACTAGCTACCTAGTTGGCAAGTAAGGCTGGTATTCCACTTATCAAATATCTTTGTCCAATGAAAATTTGATCAAAGAAATTGGACGACTTCATCACTTAGACTAGAAATTAGAACTATAATAATATTATAGAAATTTGATCAAATATTGAATATCGAAATTGGACAAAGTTATTTGATAGGGCAGCCTAATATGAGGGCAATGTAATATCAACCCATAGAATAATTAAACACTACGTTAAAACTAGAAATAACTTTTACTCGAATACGGTGAAGCAAAAATAAAGATATTTAATTATGCAAGACCGTCTTGGATAGATTGACCTTTCGTAGTCGTTACTGACTAAATAACGGATCTAATTAGAGAGTATTGGAAAATCACTGACAGAAAAATGATTTAGTACAAAGGTTGTCTTCAAGGGCGATTGTACAAATATACCTATCTAGCTATAATTCAGTTGCTTTTATCTTTCCCTCTCGATCTTGATTTAATGTTCTTTGAGGTCATTACTGAGGCTCACCGGAATGGCTTCGCTTAATGAAGTCGTGAAGGAAAATTGAGTTTAGTTAAAGGGGCGAATTTAATTTGAATTCAAACTTTTTGAACGAACCTAGGTAGGCGGTGCCAAGAACCCCGCAAAATAAGATGGACGCGAAAAATGGAACCCTGTCTTTGTGCCTAATTAAAATAAATTATTCAGTGCTCTCCTAAGTAAATTGCCGGGCGTTTCCATTACAAATCGTTTCAAGTTATTTGTGATTCTCGAGCGGCAGCTAATGGTAAAGATTAGGTAATTTAGAAGATTTGTTCAATTTCTTCTTCGTTATTCTCACTCCTTGTTAATTTGGGGGGTTGAGCTATATCGGCCCTGGGAATAAGACTTGATCTTCACATTGGATTGTTTGTTTGCCTGTGTTAAATACTCTGGTGAGCTGACAAGTTTCCTGTAGGTAAGAAGATTAGCCACCGCCTAACTACGTAAAATTTAAAACTAAGCTCAATGGTATGAACAATTTAAGTCATACAACTGCCGATCTCACGCGAGATTCCGGTTTGAAATAGTTTTGACCTGTTATTTAGCCATGGCTCACGGCTAGGTTCATCGATTTTGTAATGAGTTGAGAGCTAAAAACACCTAACTCTTTCATATAAAACCGAAAGTAGGCTGTAGGTAGATTTTTAATAATAGAATAGCGATCTATACTTAGGCCCACGTGAGTTCTTTGTTATAGGTATTTCACTAGAATTTTAATTCCCCTAAGGATCTCCGCCCACTCGGTCACCCTTTCGGCACAAAAAAACGAAGCAAACTCCTTTCAAAAGGTTGCTTATCGAACGATTTAGTAGGCGGAAATTCTAAAAAAAAAATTATCTCCTTGATAAAAGTCATTTCAATTGTATGCTCTGATACGATGTTTGTCTCTTTAAATATCCTGCGGTGATAAAGATCCCAAAGAGCTTAGAATTAATTTATATTATACTAGCTGCCGCCCGCGGCTTCGCTCGCGTGTCGCCCGAATACAAAATAGCCTATATGTTAATCCAGCACATGTACTATGTATATTCCAAGTTTCATTCAAATCCGTTCAGCCGTTTAGGCGTGATTGAGGCACAAACATCCAAACTCACAAACTTTCGCATTTATAATATAAGCAAGATTGTAAATGCAAATAATTATTATTTCCAATGTGTTAACTAAATAATAACGCGCACCTTGTAATTCTAATAATGTTGTGTAAGTTCCAAAGTGCCTTGCAGGTTGAATATAACGAGTTTAATATAAGCGCTACTTAATTGTGAGCCGGCGCATTAACGTTTCAAAGCTTATTTACTGGTCGGGGCGCAGTTGTTAACGAAACAGGTGGCTCGGCTGGCCCGCTCTCCTTTAGAGCCATAAACAGTGTCCTAGCGTTTCTGGAATGGACACATTTTACTCTCTTTATTGTCCGATAAAGTCTAGTCCTTTGTTCGCCGGTAAACTTGAAAATTTAAAAGCGGTCTTTGCTATGAATTCGAGGTTTACGCAGCCCGCAGATCCGTGAATTATTTATGTGTCCACACACTCGAGATAGGTAACATTTGAATGGGAATCAAAGTTCACATCTCAAACTGTTGTCGATTTAAACTGGCTTTCTCATTGATATGTACAATGGCATAGCTGTGCATTCGAAGAAAATAGTGACATTTTAGGTTCCTCCTATAAAAATCAGCTCATTTAAAACTTAAGTAGGGTACGCAACCAAAGATCGCTCGGACCTACCATCAGAGCAGCTGAGTAATAATAACTTTCACAATATCCTTACCCCATCACCATTACCTTCTCCACGTTATTCACGCATCAAGTACTTTGCTAAGTGACTACCTAGCCTCACCTTGAGTCACGGATCGCGTGCCCTCAAAGGAACGGATGATAAGGTCCGTCCTCTTTCGGTGCTGCCGCATTTCCTTCTGACTGTTTATTTCTTCATTCATTTAACTCTCTGAGGAATCCTTGAGTTCTGAAGAAGAGCTAAAGTTGTAAGACAAAATAAAGTACTAAGCTAAAAGTCAACGTTTTTTAAATATAGTTTTTATAATAATCTAGGCATCTTAACAAAAAATTATGTGATAGATAGGTACTTATCTGAGGCTGGGGACCATACTTGGATTTAATCAGACAATGGTCGTAAAGGAATCTTTATAATATTATTTCTCGGAATAAATGAGTCATTGATAAGTCAAGATTAGCTCCTGACCTTAATTCCATTAAATGTAATAGAGGTCTGGGTACCTACATCGAAAAATTGTTATCTTGAATACGAGTCTTAGGTACTCTACATGTGAAGCGAAGAAGAAAAGAAGTTGATACCCACTGAGGGCATTAGTTAATATAAAGTTACTGAACGATTCATATATTCATCGGTAAAAGATATACTAGTACCTGTACCAGTATTCCATTACTCTCAAACGTGAAGAAAAACGTCTTGAGTTTCGTGAGGAAATCGGCATGTCGTAGAACCTAAGAAGTTCACCAAGACACATGTTTTTAAACTTTTTAGGTGCACGAAAGGAGCCTTTGAGACGCAATTTAATTCCTTTCACCACATGTCGAAAGAATTAGTGGATTAGGTAGTAGTATCGGTAAAGAAAGCACCATTTTTGTGCTAAAATGCACGGTGATGGGGTCTGACGTCTGACCGAAGAGTCACCTGCAGTGCAGTGTACAGTATAATTTATAGATGGGTAGGTATATCGGCCTCAGACAGGAGCAAACGTGATCAGCGTCGCCTCGATCCCTAATAAATAACTGCAGTCAAGTTTAGTACGACCGTGTGTCCAGTTTTTTGTATCGCTCCAACTATTTCTTTCTATAAAACATGCAAAGTTTCGTATTGTTTTTGCATAGAAACTGCAAGAAAATCGTTGAAAAAAGCATTAAAATGATGCACAAAATATCAATATAAGTTACATAATTATTTCATTGAGAGGGGTGAAAGAGTAGATAACCGTGTGAAACATCCACAACCGACTAATTCAATAAAATCTCTCTTCACGAAGGTCGAGGGTCCAGCCCGATGGGAATAACTTAAAAAGTTACGATTTTCTTTTATCGTTGAACCTAGCTAGTTCCCATTGTGTACGATGTTCCGACCAGAGTGGTCTCCAATGACCCAGAGCGAATCGCCGGTAGAGATAACAAAATAATCGTTTCGGGAGTAGTCGGGGTTGCGACAGTAAGTTTAGACACACTTTGAGTGAGACAATTTAATCTTGGTTTCACTCCCGGACGGTGGTAGTTTTAAACGGTCTTTGTCATCTATCTCGAAGTTCTATCCTTTTAAAAAACTTTTAACTACTTGCCAACGGGTAATTAAAGTGTTTTACTACGAAACTATAAATGACGCTTTTATTCTGGGAGAGCTTACTTCATGCACTTTTTAAACAGATGTGAAAGTAAATGAAACTCTTTTAAAATGTAAAATGCTTGCACATTTTTGCCTTTTCAGTGATCATTATGCAACTAAAAAAATATGTACTTAATTAATTTAACAACATTCGATTAGCTTTAACAAATCGATATTAGCTTGGTTACAAGGTCTGTATTTTAAACGATGTGCTAGGGAAGATACCTCAAATAATACAATGAAAATTAAACTGGTTATTTACAATGTACATTTATGACTGACGGATGGGTTGTCGACAAATATTTACCTCTTCACGCTTATTAATTTGGCACAGGTGTAGGGTAAGTTGGATAGAGGTTGAAATTCGTAGAGCTGCTACGCCGTAGCACACACAATTTCATTTTGTATTTTACATATTCATTATTCATTAACTTAACTAAAGTTCGATGTGGTAGGTAATAAAAAATGGAACTCTAAATGGAACAAATATTTTGAATAAAATGAAAATAATCGTAACAATTTACGGAGCCAATTATATAGTGATTTCATCCCTGATGTTTAAATTGGCTCAGTTAATTGAAACTATTAAAGTGCAAATATGCAATTTGCCGGCTCAATGCATGAAAACATGAGCGCTCGAGTTGTGAGGGGCAGAGCAATAGAAGCTAACGTACTGAAGAGCTTGTAAGCGCGTGGTTTTTTCATTTTTCACTTGCAAGGAACAACACCTTTTTGTATAAGTTCATAATATATTCTCAAAAAGTATTTTATCTGCGAACCTAAACGCGATTGGTTTAGTTTCACACGAGAAGCGAGGAAGAAGACAGCAGAATATGGGAGTGTTCTTTATTTTCCTTATTCTACATATTTGTTGGTTATAGATAAACACAAAATTAAGGACGAGCTCAGAAATGAAAGTTTTATAGAAATAATAAATAAATATTTGTGGACATATCACACAGCGCCCTCTAGCCCCAAACTAAGCAAAGCTTGTACTATGGGAATCAGATGGCTGATACAATACTTATATACTTTTTTTGTAAATACATACTTATAATACATTGTATTAAAACACCCAGACCCGGAAGAAAAAATTGCAGAACATGCAAACATTTCTCCCGCAGCGGGAATCGAACCCGCGGCTCTTGCGTCTCAGTTGAGCACTCGCCCGCCAAGCCACCGAGGTTGTCAATAATCTAATCGCCAGTATTTAATATCAACATTTTGATTAGGTATAAGTATTATTCTCTAGTCATTACAGAGTTATCCAAATAGTCATACATGTTTACGGACACAAATCAAATGTTAAAAAAAATAGAAAAAAATATACAAGAATAACTTTAAAAACAATATGTGCAAGAAACAAAAACATTTTTTTTAATAACATTCAACAGTCACATGCATAGTTCTGACCCCACACTAGGATTTCCTGTGTCGTGGGTATCAGAAACTACGAGTAGGTACCATGGTACCACAACACCCAGACCCGGAAGAAATATTTACAGATCATGCAAACATTTCTTCCGTAGCGGGAATCGAACCCGCGCCTCTTGCGTTTTTGCCGAGCAATCGCCCGCCACGCCACCGAGGCCGTCAATTAAAAACAATATTATTATTATTATTATTAGTCAGCCGTTTTCGTCCCACTGCAGGGCAAAGGCCTCCCTTCCCTTTTTTCACTCTTCGCGATTTAACGCAGGAACAGGCCACGTGCCAAGGTGAGTATCGGTATGGGATCTGAGTACAGCAGCCTTTGTGGTAACCGAACAATACCGAAGCGGCACAAAGTTCGCTCTTACCAAAACTTTACTTTGCTAATTTGTAGCAACTTTCCGGTTACAGCTTGCAACTAGATAAGTTAGAGCAATATAGCTTTAGGTTGTTCGATTGCCTGCAATTGTAATTAATTGAGGGATCGGTGAAGTAACTCTTTGGAATAAGTAATCGGATGATAAATTTATTCCATTGAACACAGGACGCAATGAGAATAAAACTAGGTAATTTTAAACGCCGGTCTGTTAAATTTTGATTCCGATGAGGCCTTTATTGTTATTCACGAAGAGTCCATCAAGACAAAATATAAAATTGGAACAATAAAAAATCATCCAATTTAGAAACAAGACATTGATGTCCATAAAAAGTAAGTTCGTTATCGTCAGTGGGGTTCTCACTCAATCCGACTCGTTAGGATACACCAAGTTCATGAATAATGTAATACGAATAATGGAACTCCGCGAAATATCTACCTGCGTGTTTTAATGTCGAGAATTTCTTCTTTTGAAACTTCCTTCAATTGAGATCGATTTGAATATTTTAAAGTTACCGATACCCGCTTTGAAGCGTTTTATTCAGAAGTCTTTGTTTTCTGTTTGTTCGTTGTAAGAAAAAACTGTTGCTACGTAATGAATGCTTACTAGCAAATAAAGCTGGTCAAGTGCTAGTCGAATTTGCATACGAAGGGTTCCGTACCATCGTACATTAAAAATGTTTCTTCTATGGGGCCCCCTTTTATTTTTTTACTTTATTTTATTTGTTGTTATAGCGGCAATAGAAATACATACTCTGCGAAAATTTCGACTCTCACTATTACGGTTCAGGAGACACAGCCCGCTGATGGACGGATGGACAGACAGCGGAGGCTTAGTGATAGGGTCCCGTTCGCACCCTTCGGGTACGGAACTCTCAAAAGCTATGAAGTAATATTTTTTTAGCCTATATCGTCCCACTGCTGGACAAAGGTCTCCCCAAACTCCGCCAACCATCTCGGTCCTTCGAGGTCTCCCAGCATTCTCCCTCGAAGGAGTTGATAATCATGTTTAGGTAATCATATCTTTTAAAACAAATCAGGTTCTGAAACGATCCTATTAGTTATCTGACGTACTAAATTACATACAAACTACATAGTTCGTTACGTACTAACATACAGACCCTTCTACGAATAGGTCGACTACAATATGAGGTTGGGCTTGTTATTGTATTTCATATGCGGTCAAGCCTTGCGATTCACGAGCTCGGGGAGCATCGCAAGTCGTTTATTTCAATAAGACAGGCTTACCTGTCCGAGCCCTCTCCCTTGCGATTCCTATGATGAGGCGGGCTTATTAGCTTTATTTATAAACCACGGGTATGTCGACCCGCTGGGAGCTGATTCCGCCCTTTGATACAAAGGTCGACAGTTCATTTCCGGTGACAGCTATTGTAAAATATGTTTACTTCACAGTTTATAGGCTCGGCTTCGACTAAACGATTGTCTCCTTTACTTATAAACTTTGTTTAACTTGTTTAACACTGTTTAAGATTAGCTTTGTCACTATTTGTCAGTATCTAACCGAACGGGATGCGACTGTTTTAAACATTTACTTTTGACCTCTTTTGATAGATTTTGAGAGAAGATAAGTGAACTTCTAAATTATATTTCTCTTGGAATCTTATTATCTAAAAGTGTCGCTATAAAAAATAGGTGACTTTACTGTGTAATATGAAAATGAAAAACGTGTACATTCCTTGTTTTTCTAGCTTCGATGTATGAATGAAAGCTTCCACAAAGGATATGCGTTGTTTTTTCAGAATTTCCGCTATGAAAGTCACTTCACAAAGGAAAACGTAGACAGAGGGCCTATAATCGATTTAATGAAATAGAAATCGAAGGGTCTCACGGGATTGGTTTACTGAATTTACGACCACTTATAGCACTTAATTGGAGGTTCGTGCCGCAATAAAAGCGGCTTGATGACCTGCAGACTCAAGAAACTCGGAAAATGAAACTGAATACTAAATGGGTTTCAGCTCTAAATCTTACTTTACAAATGACGCTTTCTTCTACTTATATTCGACCAGTGACTAGCTTATTTCAATAAAATCAAAATGAGCCTGAGTATATTTGTAGTGTGACTTATATATGTAGGTATTTATTGTTGCTGGGCTAACCCAGGAAATTATCCCGCAATAATAAATACACTCTTTGTCTTCTTCTACTTATTAGTATATTTATTATCATAGTCAACGTTACCTTATCGAGGTCTAGTTGTGGAACGTTTTTGTTGCAGGAAGTATTGTTCATTAATTTAAAGTGAAAGAATGTTCCGGATACAAGTGAAGCGCTTTGCCGTTTACCGTGTCGCTGCTCCGTGCCCGTGCCTAAGCCGGCTCCTACATAACTTTACTTTTTTACTTCAAAATCGCGCATTCACCACAAAAGACCGGATAATAAAATAAAGGCCTTTCCTTTACCCATAAATCGCTTTAACCAACGAATAGAATAAGGAAAACGGCACAATCTTTAACTTTCTGACAGTTTAATAAGATAATAAAAATATAACCGCGGAATAAAGTTTAAAACGATAAATTCACACCGGGATCCCCGCAGCTGTTGTAGTTATCAAAATGAGTTATGGAATCCTACCTTAGCAAAGATAAACTCGTAGAGATAAAACTGTTTTGAAGTAGCTGAAACTTTGCGAGTTGGGTCTTTTCGCGAAGTTCAAGAAGGGTAAAAACAACCGTTCCATTTTGCTTTCAAGCGGAGTGTGTTGCCGTAGTGAGCTAAAATATCAAACTTGCAAAATCAACATTCTTTAATGATGTTGGACGCCCATTTCATTAATGGTACTAATATAAAATAGTCTAACAAATAACTTACATGAGTATTTTACGAAAAGGCGAGTAACAACTTCATACAGTCATATTATTTCGTATAGATGAAAGTGACGCAGCCAATAAAATTTTAATTCACGCTATGATTGGCGCTCGCAGCTGTAATGAAATTTGCAGGTGGTACCTAGCGTGGTGGGCCACGCAGCAACAATCCCCCGCTAGCGAGGTGCGATAGGTCAGCTAAGTAATTTTTTATTCATGAATTTGTCCAGAGTATTTATTCTGTGAACTACCTCTGCGTGAAGTCAAACATACCAAACGACCATACTCCGCTTTACCCTTAGTACCATATTTTGAAGTTATTAAATAAAAAAACCTGGCAAGTGCGTGTCGGACTCGTGCACTGACGATTCTGTACAAACTTCTAAAAGGAAGAAAGAAAAGAAGGATTCTTTCTTTTCTTCTGGAAGATTTTCCCCCGAAATATGCTACATAAACAGCCGTATTTTAATTTTTTTTTTTACATTATGCGTCATAAATCGAAAACTATACATCGTAAAAATTATTTGAAATCTGTTTTAGCTTGTGCTAAAGAAGCCCTTTCTTCTTCACGTGATATAGTATAAGTAGCCTCACTTTAAAATTTGAAGCACCATTCCTTGTAGGTATGGGACCATATTTTTGTGATGTAATTAAAAAAATACACTTTTCTGATTTTTCACTTTACTTGTGCTATAAGACATTGCTTTTTGCCAAATTTCATAATTGTAGGTCAACGGGAAGTACCCTATAGGTTTTGATTCTTTTGCGAAGGTTAAAGTACCTATGCGGCAATATGTGTCATTACCAGCCGTATCTTTTGATTGCCTTAACTTAGTGGTTTGATTTTCTCAAGGGCTCCAAGGGACTGCAGACTTGAGTATTTGACTATTTGATTTAAATTTCAACTCGATACCTCCACGCGTTCCTATAAATACGGGGTTGACATACGGACAACGAAGTGATCCTATAAGGGTTCCTTTTTTTCTTTTTGAGGTACGGAACCCTAAAAATCACTGGACAAAACAGATAATTTATATATTTATTTAATATCACCTAACAGAAAAAAACACAAACATATTCTCAAACTGAAGTATCAAAGCATACGATCATCAAAATACTTTTCAAAATGTTATTCTAAATGAAGATTTAGTTTAAATTGTTTGAAATCTCCAGAATATCTATCCCACAATTTCCTCATCCATATCGGCATTTTAGCAGGACAGGCCATTCTCGATGTAATACCGCGTAAGCTCCATTCTACAGACTTGATTTTGTGTTCGGCTTACGTATTTGGCATATTCAGTAAGTATCAGGTATTCCACGTTCGTAGGAAATATGGCGTGAGGCAACATGCTTCGGCAGAATTGTGTAGCGTATGTCCAACAGTTACGGCTATTGTAAAATATAGAATGCTTTCCGTGTTTTTACCTTGGACGAATATTATTCGTCCATGGTAAAAACAGTTTGAACACTTTCTTACAAAGTTTTCAACGTCAGGTTTTGATTATGACGGAAACAGTGAATAACTAACTGATTTGATGAATTCTTGTTCTGAGGATGAATTATATATTTTACCTATAGGATCTATAACGATTCTATAAAACAGAAAAAAAAACGCACCATTTCCGTATATCAAAACATTCCGTACCTAAATATGTAGTTCGTTAATTAACCATTTAACCAACTCATTCTGAATTGGTAAAATTAAGGCGCATGCTCTCTTAAATATGTTGAAATTACTATAGCTCCTACAAATTCCTTTGCTAATTTCATCAACTCTCAATTTACAGACAAATTGTTTCTCTTTCATTCTGTCGCAGAGGAAAACGCAGTTAAGACTTGGGCATTGTTATATAATTGAGGTTGTCCCGACCCGGTGCAGCTACGTCGACACTGCTGGTGGACATTGTAAATAATTTAAGGTAGTATAACTTATTCAATTTTCAATAGGTAATTGATATTACGCTTTCATGGTTCTACTTGTTTTATAGTCGACTACCACTACGAATAAAAGCTAAAGCTTGTCGCAGATAGCACAGGCTATATTGGAATATAAAAAGAAGTATACTATATTATATTCCAGAGTACCTAACTATATTTGAAGATCATTCAAGTCTGTTTAGCCATACCTTGATTAAGCTACATACATCCTCGCTTAGGTACTTTAGGATTTTCCTATAATATTGGTAGGGTGCGTCCAACAAATAGTGTATATACAGTAGTACCACAAATATCGTGCGCCTCGGCAATTTTCATCTAGCTTCTGAAATACGAACTAACGCGACGATGATTATGTAATATAGAGATGTTACAATAATAATGTAGATACTTATTTATTTAAAGGGTTGGTTCAGTTATTTTTTTAATTATATATCCGGACAAATTAGGTTTTCATAAAAAACACGAAGTTTGCGAGGCGCACAATATTTATGGTACGATTGTACTAGGTCTATTTCTTATGGAAATTATTCTAGACTTTGCACACCTAGTATTAATTAGGTACATTGTTCGCCGGTTTCTGGGAAAATTTCAATACCCAGACTAATTGAAATATAAATAGTTTGCATTTCAACTTAGCACCTCCGAGCTTCATTTAATTGCTAGGTTGGTAGACTCCTGTTGCCTTCGTGTTGTAATAAAACTAAATGGTTTTTTACTCTATTACTGTAGGTCTAGTAGAAATAGCCTTGTCTTCCAATTATAAGGTGGACCTGAATAATGCAATAATGCATTTTTTGTTCCATAAAATAATGTGACCTAACCAAGTAGGTACTGTCAATTGAGGGCAAATATCGTGATACTAATAATGATACTGGCATGTCGAAGAACCTAAAAAATTCGAAGATATATTGTGGCAAGTGCATAAGAGGCGAGGTCTTTGAGGCGCACATTAATCGTTTCCTCACACTATACAAGTAGTAGTTGTACTTTAATCGCTTCGTCGTGATCTAACGTTTCTTTTAGAGAGAAGTGTGGGGTGAGGCTACATTAGTCGCGACATCGTCCGTCCGACAACCTTCATTAGTACACAAAAGCGTTGTCTATCAGTGAATTCCACCTTACAAATTATCAGAGCCTCGTGTAAGCGACCGGACAATAGTTGATTCCGCTCCCGGAAATATGGGAGCCACTATTTACTTAGCAGAGCCACAGATCAAACAACAGTATCTTGGTACAACTCTATTCAATACTCGCCAACAAAAGGCACTATTTGTTCACTTTTGGGCGGAGAAAGGCATTACATTGTTTGTGTAAGTCGACGTAAATAGCTTTACATTAACCATTCGTACATTACCTAATCTTTGTTGGGGAAACTTTCTATTCGGGTGGGCTTAAAAGAAAACAAAGTGTTTCTGGATTTTCTTTATTGAGACTTGGCATTGACACGTTTCTTGTCGGATGTTATGGCTTATGATACGCATCTTTGAAAAATCATTGCAGTTGTACATTGCGTAGTGTGTGTCGTAGGCATCTGGAAATTTAAAAACTGTTAGAACGTGTTGCTCAGTCTGCTTTTCAGTTAGTTACTTGAGGTTAATGCTGTAACATAAAATACTAGGTCTCTGTAACAAACATGCAAATGATATGCATAGGCATAATACCAGCTAATAATAGACAATGCGTTGGTATTTGATATCGTAAATGCTAATAGTTTGCCGACCACTGGCGCGGTGCTCTTGCCAAATATAGTATGATGCATTAATTATGTTTAACTATTAAATTACATAATTATATTAAAATTATACGCTTTTACGGTCAGCGGCAAACACTAGTCTCCGGATTACAATAAGAATGGTGAAAATCAACTTAAGCATTCAGACCAAATAAAAAGAAAAGACGCCGCGCTGCGAACAACAAAAGTGAAGCCACCTTTTATCTATGTGTGTGTCGAAGGTTTTGAGGTTGTGTGTTCCAAGTAACCTAAAATTCATAGTATAATAATAAGGAAACGATGTTATTTGAAGTACCTACTTACAAGTGAAAAGTGATTCCGTGAGACTTTTATGTGATTTGCTGCTGTTTTTACAAGTTTTCATTCAATTTTAAAGACTCGTGACGTACTAAGAACGATGAGCATGGTTTTAGTGTAGGTGTGTATGTGAGCGTGTATGTTTACTTGCAGGAGCACGGTTTTGTGTGGCTTCACTTTTGTTGTTTGCGGCGCGCCGTCTATTCTTTTTATTTGGTCTGAGCTTAAGCAATGTAAAAATTGTCTGCGACCGACGTAGCGATATGGCTACCGCGTAGCACTTGATTCCGAATCCCAAAGCTACGTTGTGAAACTTGATTCAAACTAGCAACTTTTACTATATCGATAACACATTGTCTTAGTTATTACATTGTTTTAGTAACCATAACTTTATGTAAGTACCCATATTGTTAGAAACCATTCCAATTTGTGACCAGTAAGATAATGTACCTATTTAGTACTAGTAGGTGAAATGAATTAGTATTTAATGAAATGTCATCACATTACGAATCTGCCTAAAGTCGAATGAGAAGTGCTACCATAGTCCATAGCCGCTGCAATAGAAAACCGCATTCAAATATCATGCATAATCTCCCGACTATATTGGTGCAAAGCATCATCATGAATGGTCACTCCAATACCTATGATCTGTACACTCCGTTGAAAAGTATGTTAGAGCCTTCCCTAAGGCAGAACACGAAGGGATGATCAGCTTTGAATGAACGCGTTTCGGATATGAACGCACTCAAATAAGTTATACCAAATTCTGCAAATAATTTAACCTTGTAGTTGATATTTTGCTGAGAATATGAGAGAAGAAAGTGTGATAGGTTTATGGACGTAGGTAGGTGCATCTATTTTGTGAAATGTTTTAAATTTATAATTGTTTAGCGAAAGGGCGGAGTTCTTTAATGTTATACGAACATTGAAGATATTCAAAGTGCCTAATATAGCGTTTTAAGACAATTACTAGGTAAATAGTTGTGGGCTTACGTAGACTCTTACACTTTTTCATTCAGACTATTATGGGTTTTTATAAGTAAGTGTTTTTATTTGAGTAGTTTGTTAACGAGTAATAATTAGTAGGTACAATATGTAGTCAGGGCAAAGATTATTGATATGTACTCTGATAGATGCTAAAACACACGCACACAGAAAAAATTGCGAAAAGATGGCCCAAAGAATTACAAATACACTTTTAGAACACTTATTTTATGTTATGGACATACACCTTAGTTTCAAACGTTTGGGTTCCGTACAACTCCATTGAATAAAGTAGTTTTTCTCTTTACGATTTCAAAATAAAATGGTCTGTCAACTTCAAACGTTATTTTTTTCTCTTCAGAAAATAGAGTTGAGCCTAACATTACCACCATTGCTGAAAAAAATACTCAAACTAGTAAATACGATTAACTTTTTAAGATTTTAAAGTATTCGGTACGTAATAGCAGTAGTTATCTCCAGTATTTGGGTGCTGCAACACCCAAATACTGGGTATACAAGTATTAACCTTCAGAATTAAATATATGACACCTCAGTACGTTGCACCTGTGCATAGCCGCGGTGGGTCGCTAGTTAAATATTTATGCCTGTTTCATAGTTATTAATGAACACTACGCTGAGTTTTTCTGTCCTAAACAGATTACCAAACAAACACTAATGTAAAAAATTAACTCTTGTTCCAAATTGTTTGATATAAATGCATTTTTAATTTCGTTAAAATGCAGAAAATTATGATCTAATTTAATTTAATAACGATACGTAATTAATTATCCCAAAAACTAGCTTAATTTAAAAATTTGTTTACCAATACTTAGCTATTTTCTAATAATTATTTTTTGGGTTTCGCACCCGGGAGCTACGGGAGCCTATTACTAAGCCTCCGCTATCCGTCCGTCCGTCTCTGTGAGCGGGCTGTATCTTATGAACCGTAAAAGGTAGAGTTGAAATTTTCACAGAGCGTAAATTTCTCTATTGCCGCTATAACAACAAATAATAAAATAAAATAAAAAATTAAAGGGGGCCCCCTAGAATAAATATTTATGTACATGTACGATGGTACGGAACCCTTCGTGTGCGAATTCGGCTCGCACTTGACCCGGTTTTTTCGTTATTGTGTGTAAATCTTAGAAAATACATCTTATCAATTATCGTCATATTTTAGCTAATTTACTTTTATCCTTTAATGAATTATACACCTGAACCTTCCTCATGAATCACTCCGTCCATTGATGAAAACCGTATGAAAATCTGTTCGGTGGTTTTTGAGTTTATCGCGTTCAGACAGACGAAAGACAGACGCGGCTGGGGACTTGATTATATGTTATAAAAATTATGATGAATGCCACCTTCATTCGCGCCTGCTTTTAGTTTCTAACCCCCGAATACTCAAACGCATTTCAAAGTTGAGCAGTCGAGCACGGATAAAATTGATTTTCTTTACATTTATCTAGTACATCTTGGTTTTAAACGTTAGGGTTTCGTACAAATCCATTAAATAGATTAATTTTCCTGTTCATAATCACAAAATAAAACGGTCTATCAACTTTAAATGTCATTATCGGTTGAGTTAATGGAGTTAAAGCATGAGCAACACCTGAAAAAAATCAATAAACAAAAATATATTGCTATTTTTACACGCTTTGCTTTTTAGGGTTAAGACAGGTTAGGCTGCCTATATTAATGTAAGTAAGATTACTTACAGAGTATAGGCAGCAAGGTAAGTATAGTTGTATCAATTTGAATGGTGCAAACATAACTAACCAGTTACGTCTGCATCATTAATGGGGCAAATCAATGATGCAAACGTAACCGCGGGAGCCTAACCTCAGGTATACTTTTTATTTTGTAGATATAAACAAGTATTTATTTAAAAAATAAAACTGCGAGAATTGCTGTCATTTTTAGTAGGTACTAGGGCGTTGCTCACTTCAAAAGTACGGGATTGTTTTTATAATTTCTCATCCTAAATTGTATTTAAATATAAAAGTTGTGTATATTCTAAACCTTTAAAAACCCTTCACTGATACTTCGGTTTAGATTTTTTGAAAACTATTTGGCACCAAAAATTGGCAAAAAAAACGTTGTGTAAGTTTAGGTTAGGTGCACGCTCAAAGTTGGTAGGGTGCTTAAGTAGGTAGCGGTTTTGTACGAATATAATGTATATTATTATGTAAGAAATAATTATCTTAATCGTTTTCTTTTAACTATAAATTTTTAAATAACGTTTAAATATAATCATCATCATCATCATTTCAGCCCGTTTCCGCCCACTGCTGGGCATAGGCCTCCTCTTTATTACGCCATTCTCTCCGACCCCTCGCGAATCTCATCCAATGATTCCTGGCTATGTTCACGATGTCATTCGACCATCGGGCGGGTGGTCTGCCTCTTGGCCGTTGAGCGTCTCGTCTTAAATATAATAAAAGCTATTATATTTAAACGTTATTTAAAAATTTAACAAGGGAAAAAGGGAAAAGTTCTCAATTCTCCTTCTTTTTTGTAGGTATGTGTGTCACAATACTCGTTTCTCCGCAATTGTTTTTATTTTCGTACCTATTTGATGATTCTTTCGGCCAGTGCATAGAAAATGGCCCCAAGAAGGTGATCTTATTGGGATTGATACCTACCTTTTCCATAAAACAAACAGAACTTGCTTTCTTGTGTATTATTTTACTTTTGTTATCAATTTGTTGGAAAGTGTAAAGTATAGTTTCAAGTTTTTTCTAGCATTCATCATAAAAGTTTGATATTTTTATATTTTTAAAAGTAATTAGGTATTAAGCCACTTCCTAAAATTATTAAAATTTAACTTCTACTTCATTAAGTTACGCTAAGCGTAAGTTTTTTAGTTATTGGTTTAAATTGAAGGCTTGTTGTATTGTATGTCACTAAAAATGATTGGTTGTGAAGTAGTGTTTGTGAAAATGCCGAGAGATCCGTATTCCGCATGCTAGAATATGTCTGTAAAAATTACCTAAGAAAGATAGTTGCCACTGAAAAGTGTATTAGATTTGTGTTTTAGAGCAAAGTAGAAAGGGTGGTCCGCAACAAAACTTTTGCGGATTACAGGTGGCAGCACTTTCGCCGATCGACTCATGAAAAATGCTGAAAATTACCAAAAAAAAAAATAACTTAAACTAGTAAAGCAGAAGTCAAACACTCTTGAGGTTATTTAGATGACCATGAAATTCTATTTTATTCATATTTTAGTGTATTAACAAATTTGCCATATTATTCACCTTGACATAGGTAGGTATAGTTCGTTTTAGGTTATAAAGGTTCCATTGAAAATGATTTTAGTTCCGCGTTTAAGAGCGAAAATAAACGGGTGATCAGCATAAAACGTTCGTTTTTCATCTGCCTCACCAAATCGCTTAGAAACTTTTGCATCTGAAAGTTATCACACCATCTGCCTAAGCCAAGAATAATGCAATAACTAAGCAACCTGCAACCTGCAATACACCTATAATACATATCAGTAACAGCATTCTACACTTCAAACATGTTCCATTCGAGAATAGGTAGGTAAGTAAAAACAAAATTACCACCACTCAATCTGAAACTAGCAGTTTAAAATTTTTCTTAACTATTTTGAACTTTTGGTATTAATTTTTTTTGTTAACTTGCATTAATAAAACAAAAATATGATTAAAAATATTTTTTATGCACTTAGGTACGTATGTAATTTAAGTAGGTAATCGAAATAATTAGGTGTATCAGATGGATTCACCAAGTCGCACCATAAGGGTTTCATTTGATTTTTTTGGTTCGGAACCCTAAATAGCAACAATAATGTTTCTTTTAAGTGTTAGATACAGGACGGACTTACCATTTGCAGCAGCGGCTTCAGCTCCCTCTTCATTAACTTCAATGAACGCTTTTTGAATAGCGTCAGATATGTATAAGTTTGATTCATTTTCTAACAAGTTATCTAATCTAGCTTCATTTGGTTTGAACATTTTTTTTACGTTCATCTGTAATTTATTACTTCGTTATAATATATTCTACTAATAACTATATAGTGAGAAAATATTCTCTTTACAAGAATTTAACCTGTGTTTATCTTACCTTTTCTAAAATGTTTTTAAGATTTGTTGTAGTTTCGATTTTAAACTTGGGCACCGACACATCAACTTCGTATGAAGACATGTCTGTGATAGCTTTGTTTAAGAGACTAGAATCTCTAAGCTTTTCTAACAAGTTCGTGATACCATCCACTTTATTCGGCAGAACAATCATGAAGGAGAATTCTTTACCTTCATATGGCATTTCCAAAAGCTGAAATTAATCATTAAGTATAGTAATAATTATAATATATGTTAATAAGTATTACTGTTCCGTACCGGAATTGATTTTTTTTCACATTTTTGTTTTATTTATTGTGATGATGATAATGAGTGCATTCTTAAATTGTTGGTGTGGGTAGCAATACATTTCCTGTGCAAGCAGACACAATTTGGAGGGTAGGTCGAGAAATCTTTTTTGACCTATCTGTTTTCTTATTGGCTGGTTGGTTTGACGACGCCTCTCACGCGCTCTCGTGAAGGAATCGGCCAACGAACATTCCTCGCTCCACCGTCATCGGAGACGAACGTTTACGCACCCTGACTGCCGTTTGCCCCGATTTTCCCACGCGCCCGCGCCGATATTCTATCGCGTTGTGTGTGCGTGTCTACGGTCCTTCTTTTCGAACAGACGACACGATCTGTGAGACCCTTTCACCAGTCCTGTGGATTTCTACAAGTGCGGACAATATCGGTGCTATCTTGGAAGGCCCCCGGACTCGAGTCAGCCGTGAACCCAGGTACGTCTTTCCAATACCAGCCACTGAATTTCCCGTACATACTTTTTGATCCGTTCGAGCCGGATATATTTCTTGATTCCTCCAGATTGTGTCATCTTTCATTGGTTTTATTGCTACACTACGTGTACATTTTGTAATTTTCCGTTGGTCGTTTTTGCTCATCTTTGCTACGCAAAATGGCGGACGACGCGGGAATTGAACAAGATATTTTCGAGCGAGATATTATTCTAGAAGACATTAAAAGAACGTTATTATTTGCTACTACTGATCAAGTTCAATTCAAATCAAGATCTACTGATCTAAATGCTCAACAAAGAAAGTTTAGTAAACTTCAATCTAAAATTGAAAAAGCGTTGATGAAGTCGAAGTTGTTTAACAAAGACGAACAGTTAAAAATTCGTAACGATTTTAATGATTGTTATTATGCTATTTTAGTTCATGTAAATAATTTGAAAGAAGCCAGTCAGGAATTTAGGCGCATGAGTCGCACTACCATTAATTCAATGCCTCATGCACATAATCATAGTTTGCATTTACATAAATTGCCAACGTTACCGTTGCCGTCATTTAGCGGTGAATCTACTGATTGGCCCTCATACTTTGATTTATATCAAGCGTTGATTCACAACAATGATGCCTACACGCCAGCGGAGAAGTTTCGTTATCTGTTGTTAACTTTAAAAAACGAACCTCATAATTTGATTAAATCGATTCCCATTACAGATGAAAACTATTTAGTTGCGTTAGATATACTAAAAAATAGGTACGAAAACCGCCGAATTATTGCTTCGAAACATTTGGATCGCATTCTGGACTGTGACACCTGTACCAATGAGTCATATTCCAATCTACGAAATTTGCTAAACGTATACATGGAAAATATTAAGGCTCTTGAAACGATGCGTTTCCCAGTGAATGAATGGAGTTTCATTTTGTTGAACGTTTTGTTGCGAAAAATTCCTAATACCATTCGTAAGCGTTTTGAATTATCTCTTCCAAAGCCGTCCGAAATACCTAACGTAGATGTGCTCATTAGGTTCTTAGAACAGGAAATTTCCACATTTGAAATTATGAACGGTGGTGAATTGAAGGAATCGAAGCGGGTAGATAGCAGTTCTCGTTCCCGCGCAAACAGCGTGGATCCATATCGATCGAATGCGCCCTCCGGGTCGGGTCCGCGTCGCTCGTTTGCAGCTACCGAATCATCCGACGGACAAAGCGAGAAGCAATGCATTTTGTGCGATGCGCAGCACATCCTACCGAGGTGTTCTAAGTTTTTGAATATGTCTCCCGGTGATAGGTATAATTTCATAAAAAACAAAAATGTTTGCTACAATTGTTTGAATGTTGGTCATAGTCTCGTAAACTGTAATTCCAAATATACATGTCGATCGTGCAATAAACGACATCATTCATTATTGCACTTTGAGAATCAGGTAAACAAGCCTATTCATTCAAATCAGGCCGTCTCTTTCCCTCCTTCGGAGAAACATATGGTTGTCGCGTCTGAACCCGGCCCTCCTGCCGTGCTACCTCAAACGACCGCCGTGAACCACGCGATAAGCGCGAACTGCGAGTCGTCCATTGCGCCCTCTACGAGGAAATGGACCGTAATGCTTTCTACCGCGCTCGTCAATATACACGTTGGTACGGTGAAACATCAATTACGTTGCTTAGTTGATTCGGGAAGTCAAGCTAGTTTTATTACGGAGGCTTGTTCTAGACGCATAGGCTTGAGCTCTAGGAATATTAATATTCCGATTTTTGGTATCGGTGAAGAAAAACCGATTTATCCTAAAGGTATAGTTACGTGCGTTATCAGTCCTCGAAATCAGGATATACCAGCTATTTCAGTGGAGGCTTTAATTTTACCAAAACTAGTTTCGACCCTGCCTAGAATACCGGTACCTATAGATGCGTGGCCGCACATCAAAAATTTGTATTTAGCTGATCCTGATTTTAATGCTCACAGCTCTCAACCCATTGAAATGCTTTTAGGTGCAGATATTCTATCTCACATTTTGCTAGGAAACATTGTCAAAGGTCACCCCGATGCACCGATTGCAATGAATAGTATTTTCGGTTATTTGTTGATGGGAAAGGTTTCTTTCGATGTAGCGAACCCGCCGCCACTCCAGGTGTGTCATAGCTCCTTTTTCGAGGACAACGACCTTCAAAAGTTCTGGGAGCTGGAGGCAGTTCCAGAAGAAAAAACCCTTTCTGCTGATGAAAGATTGTGCGAATCTTTTTTCGAAGGATCGCACACACGTGACGAATCCGGTCGCTATGTAGTGGCCCTTCCATTCAAAAGTGCACCTATACTAGGTCAATCCCGTGACATCGCTCTCTCGCGTTTTCGAAAATTAGAATATCGTTTAGAACGTAATTCTGCCCTGAAAAGGGAATACCACTCGTGCTTACAAGAGTATTTAGATTTGAACCAAATGGAACTTTGTGATCCCCCCTCCAAAGATGATACTTCTCATTATTATATTCCGCACCACTGCGTGGTCAAAGAGTCTAGCGAAACTACTAAGGTTCGGGTAGTGTTCGATGCTGGTTGTAAAACCACAAATGGTCACTCATTAAATGATCTTTTGCTTACCGGTCCGAAGCTTCATTCGGACATTGTCGATATTTTGTTAAAATTTCGAATTCATAATGTCGTGTTTACAGCTGATATCAAAGCTATGTACCGTAATATTGCGGTTAGAAATTCAGATTGGGACTATCAACGCATACTTTGGCGATCCTCTCCTGACGCACCCATTCTGGATTATAAAATAAAAGTTGTTGTTTTCGGCGTGAGCTCATCTCCTTATCTCGCTTTAAGTGTGATGCGCCAACTCGCACAGGATGAGGCTGAGAAATTTCCGCTCGCGTCAGCAGTTTTGATGGACTCCGTCTTTGTCGATGATATTATTACAGGAGAGGCCGACGAGGCCAAGGCACTCGCTCTGCAAAAACAGTTAGTTGATTTATGTGCAAGCGCAGGGTTCGAACTTCGAAAATGGCATAGTAACTCGCCGGCGATTCTCGCCGCAGCGCCCTCACCTCACGGTGAGCGGCCGGACAATGTTTCGTTCGCACTAGTGGAGAATGATACTTCAATAAAAGTACTCGGACTCCAATGGAACCCTTGTTCGGATGGCTTCTCATTCAATGTTCAATCTTCTGACTCGACTTGTACTAAAAGATCCATTTTGTCGGAAATCGCAAAAATCTACGATCCCCTAGGTTTATTATCGCCTGTGATTTTGTATGCAAAACATATTATGCAATTACTGTGGATCGCTGGGACCGGGTGGGATGAGTCACCGCCCATTGATATAGTTAACGCGTGGTCAAGTTTCACCAGTGAGCTTCCGCTCTTAGCTGAATGTTTTTTCCCTCGTCACATTTTCGACAAGGCTACATCGATCGAGTTGCATGGCTTTTCAGATGCTAGTGAACGAGCTTATTCTGGATGTGTTTATGTTAGGTGTAAATGCAGCGACAACAAGATTCGTGTTTTTCTTGTGTTGGCAAAGACGCGTGTTGCGCCGTTGAAGCGTTTATCTATCCCGCGACTTGAACTTATGGCAGCCCAACTGTTATCTAAACTAATAAGAAAAGTAATGCTCGCTTACGGCGACCGAATTCATTTCGATCATGTCTACGCATGGTCAGATTCCACGATTGTGTTAGCATGGCTACGCTCATCACCACATGAATGGAAAACTTTCGTGTCCAATCGTACCAGTGACATACTGTCACGAGTACCAGCCGGTTGTTGGCGACATGTGCCATCGTACGACAACCCGGCCGATTCAGCCTCCCGAGGCATGCTGCCCTCGGTGTTTGTCAAACACGTTTTATGGTTCTGTGGCCCTAGTTGGTTAGTTGAAGAACCAAAATTGTGGCCTATGCTCATTCAAGGTCCTGTTACACAGGAAGAAAAACGCAATCCTCCTCTTCTCGCAACACCATCTTCTGTAGGCGAGCTCGAGGTATTTTCAAAATTTTCATCGTTAGGAAAACTGGTTCGTGTCATATCGTACATTTTTCGATTTTATCATAAATGTAGAAAAACTCAAACTTCTTTCCCTGCGCACATTACTGTGCCCGAATATAACTCTAACCTAAAGTTAATAATAGGTAGAATTCAACAGTCCGTTTTCGCGGACGATATAAAAAACATAACACTGGGGAAACAATCCTCAAGTCAATTGAAACGCTTATCTCCGTTTTTAGATAAGGACAACTTATTACGTGTGGGCGGGCGATTGCATAAATCTCTTCTTTCGTTTGAATCTAGACATCAATTGATACTTCCTAAAAAACATCATTTAACTACGTTAATTATTGATGATGCACACGTCACCCATTTACATGCTGGTCCCCAGTCTACGCAATATTTGTTGATGCAAAAATATTGGATTTTATCGGCACGAAACATAATCAGACAGCGTATACATAAATGCATTTCTTGTTTTCGAGCGCGGCCGACTCACACACAGCCACGCATGGCTCCTTTACCTAGCGTACGTATACAATCAGCGCGTCCATTCTTAAAAACAGCTGTTGATTACGCCGGACCATTTTATGTGCGCGCTAATAAGGTTAGGAACGCTAAAATAATAAAATCCTACGTTGCAGTTTTCGTTTGCATGAGTGTAAAAGCGATACATCTCGAATTAGTTTCAGATCTTACTACTGAATCGTTCTTAGCTGCGTTACGACGTTTCACGTCTCGTCGGGGTTTATGTACGGACATCTACTCTGACAACGGCAAAAACTTTGTTGGGTGTAATAACTACTTACAAGAGTTATATGCATTTCTAAATTCAGATTCAGTTCAAAAGGCGTTTCATGAAAAGGTATTAGGTCAAAACCTTACTTTTCATTTTCAACCCGTTACCGGGTCACATTTTTGTGGATTGGTAGAAGCTGGTGTAAAAAGTTTCAAACATCATTTGTATCGTGTTCTTGGTACTCGCACACAAACCTACGATGAAATGCATACTCTTCTTTGTCAGGTTGAGGCAGTGTTGAACTCGCGCCCTCTTTGCGTCTTGAGTACTGATTCCCAAGACCCCTTACCGCTGACTCCAGCACATTTTTTGATAGGCAGTCCTATCACGGCCCTACCGGACGTTTCGTTGACGGACTTTAATCCTGATAGGCTTACTCGATGGCGATGGATCCAACAAAGCGTTCAACACTTTTGGAAACGTTGGAGTTGCGAGTATTTACATGAATTACAACAATCTCAAAAATGGTTTCATAGTCGTGGACCTCCAATCCGTGAAGGCATGATTGTTGTTGTGCGTGATGACAACCTACCCCCTTTACAGTGGAGGTTAGCCAGAGTACACGCTCTGCACCCGGGCAGTGATAACATTACCCGTGCTGTCACTCTTAAAATGGGAAACTCTTTTACGAGGAGACCCGTCGTTAAGATTTGTCCGCTTCCTTTAGATTAATAAATCTACTTTACTAGTTGAGCATTTAGTTAGTACCTAAGCAAATATTATATATTTTTGTTTTTCCTTTTCCTTTCATATTTCTTACTTTTTTTTGTGTATATTTCGTTAAAACAACCACGTTCTTTTAAGGTGAGCGGCTATGTTCCGTACCGGAATTGATTTTTTTTCACATTTTTGTTTTATTTATTGTGATGATGATAATGAGTGCATTCTTAAATTGTTGGTGTGGGTAGCAATACATTTCCTGTGCAAGCAGACACAATTTGGAGGGTAGGTCGAGAAATCTTTTTTGACCTATCTGTTTTCTTATTGGCTGGTTGGTTTGACGACGCCTCTCACGCGCTCTCGTGAAGGAATCGGCCAACGAACATTCCTCGCTCCACCGTCATCGGAGACGAACGTTTACGCACCCTGACTGCCGTTTGCCCCGATTTTCCCACGCGCCCGCGCCGATATTCTATCGCGTTGTGTGTGCGTGTCTACGGTCCTTCTTTTCGAACAGACGACACGATCTGTGAGACCCTTTCACCAGTCCTGTGGATTTCTACAAGTGCGGACAATATCGGTGCTATCTTGGAAGGCCCCCGGACTCGAGTCAGCCGTGAACCCAGGTACGTCTTTCCAATACCAGCCACTGAATTTCCCGTACAATTACAAATTAAGGGACTTCAAAAAAACTTTGCACCAAAGAACATTGCGAGTTTGAGAGCTACGAGAAAGTAGGTGTATGTAGCTATCAAAAACATACCTTAGCATCCAGCTCATTACTTTCACCGTAAAGGAAATGTTCACGAATCTCCATAGTTGGTACTTTGACAGTTTTATCATTTGATACGTGGAAGTCTTTAGGTGAGGTTCTCTTCACATCGAATTTGTTATGCCACGAGCCCTAAAATTAAAAATAATAATAAGTGGAGTTTACTTACTTCATTTATGTTTAACTCCAAAAAGTCGCAAAATGTTTCTTATGATTGCAATACCGATATGATTGGTACATAGATTTCTGAAAATGTTTTTCGGAAAGTCTGAAAGAAACTTCAGAAGCTCCTTTGTTTCTACTAGTAGGTAAATGACGTCGTTATCTAAGTTTGAAATCAGGACTAAGTATAAAGTAAGTACCTAAGTAAATCGAACAAACCTTGAAATAAATCGCATTGACGAGAACTGATCGCGTAGTCGAACTAACCGCAGTCTGATCTAGGAGTTCTTTGATTTTGTGGTTTGTGTGGTCTTCAACCTGTAACACGTATAAGTCATAAAAGTGACTCTATCGTAGCTATTGCCTTCTGCATTGTAGTCATAGATTAGGAAAATATAGGTACTAAAGGTTATAGTGTAGTAAATTTTATAGGGCCTTCTGCTTTGGAGGGTTCGGGATGGTTATTATGAGAAAGTTATGAATTACCTTCGTAAATTATTTAATAATAAGCAATCTTACCCAAGCATTGATTTCGTCAACAGCCTGTTTCGAATTCCCGAAATCGACATTTTTGACGTCAGAGTTGAAGTAGTCTCTTGATACAACAGCGAAATTCTGGTTTAGTGCTGCGTCTTGAGCGACGTAGATTCGATTAGCCATATTCAGTTCCACTCCCTTTGCTGAACGGAGTTGCTGGTTCAAGTTTCGAAACACCTCTTTGGTCTGAAAGGCAAACATTGCGCAAATAAGTGAATCATAGTCCTCTACGAATGAGTGATTTTCTCGATAAGAGTTATTTTCCCAAGTCTGAACAAAAGTGTGGCATTAACTGTACCTATACATTTTCTCCAGGTCCTGATGAGCCATAGCAGATACTAGTAAGCAATTTTTGATGCAATGAGATAGGGAATCCTAGTGTGGGTTCATGTTGTGTATGATCGTTGGGTCTCGTCATTAATATTATTTACTGAGACCATATCTATTATGGTGCTATACATACCACATTATCATTTGGTAAACCAATAGCTCGGAGAAGTTCATCATGGGACTCCCCAACAGACCCGAGTGCCAGCAGACCAAGGGGAGGCAGGACGGAGTACGCTGACAGAATTACACTCTTTCCTTCGTGTTCTGGAGACGTTGCCACTTCCTAAAACAAATAAAAATAATTGAAATAAGTAAAGTAAAATGCGATTCGAGGGTTTCTTTTTTTCAATAGTTTTCATCACATGGGTTAAAAACTATACGATACATATCTGGAAATAGTAAACTGTGATAGAATGGGCAATTCAATCCCTTTCAAATGGTAGGTCCTACTCATCCCATTTGAGAATAGCTCGAGCGACTCCTTCTGTGAATTACGAATTAGCAAGTGACAAAGTTTTTTGTAATATATATTTAAAAAAAAATGATAAACGCATATTTTATTACCATTAGATACCCATGTACTACAGAATTGCTTTATAATAATGACCTTGCACTAGCCCAATAAACCGTTGATAATCAACAGCATTTTCTAATCTAATGTCTATCAGTTGGTTTTCCTGGTTCAACTTGACTTTGAATTGAAATAATCACCATAAATGTTTAGCTTATTCTTCCTATTCCTGAATCATGACTTGATTTGTTCATCATTCCGAGAAACTGATTATTTTTTATAGATGTTGTACAGTATGGTGACCGAGTCGAAGAAAGCCCTTGTTCCTCTTCTTCGAAGTTCCTCTTAGATAGCCGAATTTAGATAACCGATATGCGATTACATTTTTACCCATCAAATTACGTTCAACAAGTATTTATTTAAATGAACAAAAAACCCGACTGCTTGTAATTTAGGTAGCATATTAGATCTGACATATTTGGTTTTGTGACACATACTTTGATGATGATGGTGATGAGTTTGTACCATTGTAGTCTACGCTTTCAGTTATGTACCATCTTAAGTTATTTGGAAATAGCTCCGTAAAGCTGCCATATTGTACATATTTTTTACACTTTAGTGTCAAAAAAGTGTCATAGGCTGTATCTATGATTCGTAGTTCAGGCGAATCCTGAGGGCGAATCCAACGACACCAAAATGATTTTGACAAATGATGCCAAAATCATTTGGTAAACGAACAGAGACGAACAGTCACTGACCACCTACAAAAAAGCTTTTGTATGAGCAAAAACATTTATTACCGTTATATTATTATTTGAAACCGATAGGTACATTATGATAGCTATTTAAACATATAAAAAAGTTGTCACAAACTACTTATGAAAAATGTTTGCTACAAAGATAGGTAAATTAGCTATATATACTGTTTTAAGTCGTTTAAAACTTGAATATGTAGGCAAGTACTTACATAGAACATTTGGGAGGTAAACTTGTCGTTACTAGCCTGGAGTAAATTATCAAGCTCTTCGTTTCCAGCCGCAGCCATGGCTGCTAAGCCGAGAACTGTAAAATAAAATATTACATATTAATTATATTTATTTTTAATTCCTCAAAGCGTTCCAAATAGGTCATTTTTGAATGGGACGTAATGGTGATTGGCTCAAATTGAGATCATACTCTATTTTTAAATCACATGGAATAAACAAACCAATATTACCTACGTGAATAAAAAGTATTACATTAAAAGTATGCCTGATTAAATGGGTAAACAAAATGACTTATGGATATGTCTGAATAAGGATTACCCTAGCTGGGTTATTATATAATGTAGGTAAACTAGGTAGGTTACCCACGACTTACTTTTCAATTAGGGAATTCATAATTCCGAAGTAATAAATACTTAAGTATTTGACTAGGGTTGATGACATAGATTATATCGGAATGTTAGGTAATTACCTTTATGGTTTCAAGATCTTGGTACTTAAATACTAATCTGTGAAATATTAATTTAGTAATCATACATAGGCATCTAGCTGAACAAATTAATTTTCTTCGGAAATTGCAGAGCTATAACAATGATTGTACCTACATGTCTTTATAAACGACCTTGATGGCATTGCGGGCGAGTGCTGAGGGAGACGCGAGAGGTGTGGGTTCTGTTGTGAAAATATTTCTACCGGGTGTTGTGGTACCATAGTACTCGTTTTTTCTAATACCCATGGGATCCTCGTATGGGGTCAGGACTAGTTTGTGACGGTTGGGGTGTTCATTATTTACTTTATTTATTATTCCACAAATGGTTGAGGGTAGTAGTCAGAAGCACGTCCAACATTTGGAAAGGTTCGGAATATGCCTACTATGCAAACCCGCCGCTTTCCGGCGCCAGCGGCCGCTTCGTTTGGGAGTGTCAAAAATATTATGTTTGACACTCCCAAATAAGGGTATCCGGTCACAAAAACATTCCATAACAGGACCGCCATGACATCGGCACCATCCCGGGACAAATAAGCAAAGCAAAGCCTTTCAAACGTTTGCTCGTATTTTTTTTACTTTATTTTTCGTACTGACCTGTGATAGTCGGAGACCCTAAGGAGGTTTTAAAAACCTAATATGTAGCGAACCGGTTACTATATATTTTTTAAAGGCTACCAAATAGATATCCTAGGTTTCATTAATTAAAAAACCGGAGAGCCCTGATGGTCTAGTAGTAGCGGCCCCGCCTTCAGGTTCGAATCCGGTCGTGCGCTAATGGACATCGGATCATCGACCAATGTATTATGTATGTTCGTATGAGCTAGTGGCCAACTCTAGTGACGGAGTATTTAGGCCGCCTAAAAACTCCGTCATGGCTTAACGACTTAAAAGCCGGGACAGACTGTTTAACGTGCCCACCGAAGCACGGAAACGCTCAGCTCGTAATGCCACTTGCGGTTACCCATCCCAATTGTGACCGCGCACATCGTTGCTTAACTTTTATGATCAATCAAGAACGCCTAAGCAAGCTACGCCATGAGCGCTTCGGCCAATGTATGTGCGCAATACAATTACTCTCAAAAGGTGAAGCTAAAAAGTTGGAAAACATGTGTCAAGTGGAGCCTTTCGGGAGCACTTTTAATCCTTTTACCATACTGGTTATAAAGAACTAGTGACACTAGTAGCAGTATTAAGCAGAAAACCGGTTTTGTTGGTTAACGTTATCAACAACAGGGATTCCCAATATCACGGTCAGAGCAAGTTATTTAACTTATGCATTGTTTGCCTTCAATACATTACGTCATAAATTGTATTTAGTACCACACAAGGCTAAGTTGCCCTTGACAAGCGATGACACTGTATCCTTATTCATATTTCATTGTATGATAGTCTTGGTTTTCTTGTCAAAGATCAAAGTTATTTGAAATGTGGTAAACACAATAATGTAGATTTGATGTGTAGAGTCTAGAATAGTACCTGGAGTAAAATTTTAAATAATGCTTTTAAATTAGTTTTTTTTTAATTGTTATTGTGCATGACCGTTATGAGACGCACTTTAATCGTTTTACTGGTTGGTTGGGACCAGTGCCACGAGCAGTAGTAGTAATAATCATTCCTTAAAAGTACTATGCTAGCATTTTAGAGATCAAGTCTCTTAAGAGTGTTTTAAGATTTTCTATAATATAGCTGATCGATATTACAGAAACTGGCCAATCATAGGAAGAAATTGATTAATAAACGTAAACATTCGCAACAATGGCGATAATGTAATAACAATATTTCATTATTTTGTTTACTTCAGCGATATTGGTAGAATAGATATTAATTTATCTCTAGGAATTCGAACTGTTGTAATGCTATTGTAGGTACTAAGTTATTATATAATTTTGCCGAAAGGGAATAAGGATGAGAAGTAACTTACTGCAAATAATAAGTTTCATGTTTATGCCGCCGGATCTCAGCACTGCTGCACTAACACTGACCGGTTTGGCCACAAAACCATGTTCTTATACTACATCTGTATGCTTGCAAACATACTATATCTACGTGCATGTATTTACCTATGAACTTTAGTTTTATTAGTCTTTTTCCAGCCATTATGTCATTAAGGCATTTTACCATCTTATATGTAGTAGATGATTTATACAGCGTCAGGAGGCAACTTTTACCTTCACAGACGGGACGCTCTAGTGCCTGGGACGAATTAAGATGGAGTAGACTTGCCCAGCACCTATTCCATCCTCTCAGTTTAGTCGGCCTTTTCCACAGGAAAGCATACGTGCGGAACTGACTAAGCCGCGGGTTTCCTCATGATGTTTTCCTTCACCGTTGTGAGAGTACTGGTATAGCGCACATCAATTTTTCCCACAGAAAAATCCATTGGTATCTACACGACCGGATTTGAACCCACGGCCTTAAGATCGGGAGGCGGGGTCACTACCAACTAGACCACCAGTGCTCTCCATTAGGTCAACTTCGATTACAAAACAAAATACCTCGTATCTTGTTTAATATGAGGGTGATGATTACAGCGAATAACATTTTAATTATAATATGTTTATGAATCGACTTTATCAAATACAAGTTGCAACCCGCGATGTTGTCCGCGTCTTAAAAACTTAAGTGTTAAATGTGTTGAGTAAGTCGCGACAAAAAACCAGTTCATTGAAATTGGACACAGATTGATACACAGTCAGTACGTCGTGCAGTAAGTACCTACGTAATGTTCTGATTTTCATGATTTTCAATAAAGCTTACAATATCTATTGGTTCAAAAACACAAAAAGGTTAAAGTGAGAAATGCGTTTTTGTTAATTTATTCGCTACGAAAATGTAGCAACCAATTCATTTGACATAACATTGTATAGTCAGTAGGTACAAAAAAATATTTTTAGGATTTTCCATACAGCTAACATTATCTATACTGCCGTCACAAGAAAAAAGGACGTTTCTACATAAAATTTCGAAATGGAGGAAAAAATACTGGTAGATGCGTCTTTTTTTACTGATTTCGATGATGTATATAACTCAATTATGAAAAAAAATGTCAGATACGTCTTTTTTCCTTATGACGGCAGTATAGGTTAAAAGCACTTTAGCACCTTAGCCATACCTATGCCAAATCTCTAGGCTTGCTCAATTTATTGTGAAGGTTTATAAGGGAACTAGAATCTCTCAGACGTCAGATGCACTTAAGTCCAAACATTACGTTAGGCACAAGCTCACATTTTCCTAAGATCCTACCTACCGAGTCGGCATCGGAAGCACGCTATAACTGTTTTTTTCACGCTGTTTTTATTCACCGTTCTGAGTACGTGTTTAGGTCAGGTGAGGTTTAGGTAATCTTGACGGCCTCGACATACATAATTTAATTTTCACTCTTCTCTAAAAATGGAACGTGAACAAATAATTGCAATGTTGGATTTTGTACCGAAAATACTGCCGCCAGAAAAGGAAGTCAAAAAATTATAGGGTTCATCCGATTAACATGAAAAGAGAACAGTGTGGAGCATTCTACACCTTATTTCCAGACCTACTAAAAGATGAAGACAGGTTTTTCACGTGCGTGCTCTCTCTGTTGAGAGCACTGGTGGTCTTGTTGGCAGTGACCCTGCCTTCCAATCCTAGGGTCGTGGGTTCAAGCCCGGTCGTGTACCAATGGATTTTTCTGTTTGAAAAGTTTATGTGCGCTATGCCAGTACTCTCACAACGGTGAAGGAAAACATCGTGAGGAAACCCGCGGCTTAGTCAGCTCCGCACGTATTGACCATGTCTTTCCTGTGAACAAGGCCGTCTAAGCTGAGAGGATGGAATAGGTGCTGGGCAAGCCTACTCCATCTTAATTCGTCCCGGGTACTACAGCGTCTCGTTAGTGAAGGTAAAAGTTGCCTCCTGACGCTGTATAAATCATCTACTATAGATGGTAAAAGGCCTTAGCTCTCTCTGTGATTGTACCTGGGCGACTGGCCGCCGCGCCGGTGCGTATGAAAGCATGTTGCGTCGTCCATACAGCACTATGCTTCCGGCCGCCGGCTAACCGGTAGGCGCCAACCGGACGTACAGTGGTGGATCCGTTGTGCACCCGGCGACCGCTTGCCGGGCAAATTACACCGGTACGTGTAAAACTAAAGTACATGGCCATATACTTCGCCGCCGTGTACCCGGCGCCGGCTACCCGGTAACCGGTACGTGCGAAAAGGCACTTACAGTTTTATTATAGAAAGAAAATAGAATAGATTAAGTTAGCTTAAACTCCATTATAAAATAGGTATTTAGTGGGTCCAGTTGGCATCCAATAACTATGTTTTTTTCTGTAGTCGTCAATTGGACCCTGTCGTGCCCTTTGTGGGTCCAGATGAAGACGGAGATAAAAAATTCTCTAAGTATGTACTTATCAATTATAAGAAATATTAGGTATATAGGTTTAATTTAGTGCAATTTAATAACTCTGAATTCATGGAAAAGGTCATCAAGTAGTGAAGGGAGAAAAAGAGAAAGAGATACAGTTTTATGTGATAGTACTGCAAACGGAATCTATGTAAGGAAATATCTGGCGGAACTTGGACTAGGGTGGCAAAATCGAGGCAAAGCGAAGACCCTTAATTAGTTGCAAGCGGTCTCATAAAAACTTACAAGTAGACGACATTAATATGTTAATTACGGTTTATATAATCAAGACATATTTTCTACTCTAAGTTATTACGAAACGAGTTCTTTTTCTTTACCGTCGATACTTTGACCTTCTTGCTGCATCCCAAAAACTAGAGGGTTAAAACAAATGTGAGCGGAATATAACCCAATTAGCTACTACACTATGGCGGTGCGCAGTGGTTGGGGTAATTATGCTAATCGCCCCGTTGTTCAACAGGAAAGTCTGCCCAGTGGGTCATTACCCTATTCTATGGCTTAACGAGGCAACAGCTCTATTCGAAAGAAATCTGAATAATTTGAAGACTGAGAAAGAGTTGTAAAATGCATATTACTATCGTCGTTAGTTGTCTCATTACCTCACTTATGCTTTAGAAATCGCAATTTTTACGAACAATTTTATCAGTCACTAGTGGGACGACCCGCGAGTCATTGTACAAACTTCATCAATATATCTTCCATGTTTTATGCTTCCAGGACTTATGGTTTACTGTGATGTGTAGTCACTCAGTAAAGTTGGAGTTTTATAGGTAGGTATATTAAGATTTCAACTAATCTGCCTTTTACACGATAACAGTTGACCCCGCTTCATAGATCATTTATTATAGTATCGCGGAAAAACCGTCGAAGACGTAATAAAGTAAACATTCTCAGGAATCCCTGACTAGGAAGTACCTACCTAAACAGTATTTATAATAATGTTTTCCTTAAACGATTTCTTCAGAAGCATTATCTTTTGATAAGTGAGGAAAAGCGCCGGGCACATAAAAAACAACAGAAATAAAAAAGGTAAAGTGAAATATTATTTTCATTCCTTTATTTACATAATCCTAATAAAACCGTCCAGTCTGTTCATGTGAATTGGGGAGCAATTTTAATTTTTGAGATGATCTTATCTCTTTTATTTAAGACTACTGGAACGCCCCGTGACTTTGTCCGAATGTTTTTTTTTTCAGTCTTGTCTATTCTAATTTAATGCTTCCTCCCATTTTTCCATAACATGCATTATTTTGTATTTTGATAGGTGTATAGAGAGAGGTAAGTACATTATATAAGTTTAAATGTGAATTTGTTTGACTATGAACTACGATAAATTAAGCAGCATCATTTTCCTTTCCTATTATTTAGATATTTGCCCACTTTGGACCCTCTTACTTTATATTAGTAGTACCTAGTGGCACAGTTAACTAAAGTTTTCCTGAAACAAAGGCAGTTTCTGATCCTGTTTCTTTTCTTCATCAGAAACTGCAGATTTAAATCTGTAGTCCACTGGAAACGTAGGCTACTCGTACCTACATGAAAATCAACTGTTCAATGGCCAAAGTTTAACGTAGGTACTTACTCAACTTTGAAATGCATGGAGTGATTAATTAGGGGATAACATTGAAACTTCTAATGTTAACTTACACAGTCGTTCATCATTTGTGTATAGTAGCGCATATAGGTATACAAAAAAGAACTTACTTAAAAGGAACCAATTATCTAAGTAGGTAGTTACCTAGGTACTTATTCTCTTTTTGCTTTTCCAATAGGTATACTATGTAGGTATACATAGTAAATACATACCTATAAAATTGAATCACTGGTATATGTACCACCTATTCAGCGTTTGTTTAAAATGTTGGTACCTATCAAGTATCTACTTAAGTAATAATATCGTCACAAAGAAAATCAGAAAATTCAAAACATTTAGATAAAAATTTTTAGGAATTAGAATTTTATGATAACCATCAATTTTGGTGAACGTTTGAAACAGAAGGAGAAGGGCGTTGATCATGCTCCGGAAATTGTAAACTCGGCGCGTTGGCGGCGCCGACGTGTGTTGTGTGGGCTTATTATCCTTCCTCGGTAGGATAGCACCCAACTCTGTCTACGAGTTATCGTAGCTAGGAAACATATTGTCACTGGAAAGGGACTAACGCACGGATAAATTTATTTACGAATAAAGTTTGAAGTTTGACTAATTTTTGCGAAAAATAAATAATTTTAGCGCTCTAGCGTCTTTCCTTTTTCAGTGTCGGTATTTTCACTTTTAGTGATTTTTTAAGTATCAGATACATAAATCGAAAGTGTCTGCGGGATGCTTGTTAATGAAGTCACCGTCATTCTGTAGGTAATGGTTAAGATAAGGAAGGAATGCTATTCAAACTATTACTTTTTGAGCGAGCGAGCGAAGCAAGCGAAAATCTTAGTATAAAGCAGTGAGCACAAATACAACTTGCCTATTTTTTATTTTTAGACACGATTATGATCGATAATGTTCACATTCATAAAATGGTGCATGTGTGTGACACTGTTATTTAGCGGAGTCATGAAACGAAGTTTACGGTTCACAGATCTATAAATTCCGTATGTTATACAAGGCAAGTGTCTGTTTGCAGCGATAAATATTGTGCAAGGTTAGTAACAACACACTAAATTCTTATATTCGGTGTTACATGCGAATTGTATTTTCTGACTTTATGACTTCAACATGATTTAAATAAATAAATAGAGGCCAAAAGTCACATGTATAGTTATTACCCCACAGAAGGATTCCCTGTGTCAAAAACTACGAGTACCTACCTATTATAAATATTGCGAAATATGTATTTGCAGAAGATGAAAAAAAAAATCTCCAGCAACGGGAATGAAACTCTAAAAAAGCTCTCGCGATCAGAATTCATAATTTGGATTATAAAACGGGTTTTATTAAAGTGTTTTAATTTGTTAGAACAAGCTATTTTCACGCAACAAAATCCTGTTTTATAATCCAAATCCAGAAAAAGCTGCCAAATCGCTGTCAAAAAGTAGTAAACCTGATGAGAAAATTACTAGCAGACAAATTCATTCAATACGAAAAGGCATGTTGCAATGTTTGCGAATGTTTCTAATACAGACATTTTCCAAACAGTTTATGAAGTCCATCATTCAACTAAATAGATTTGTTGCAGTTGACATGAGTGAGGAGGGGCGGTCGGAACGGGTGGACATTAGCGTTTCCTGAATGTAAAGTATTAGCACACACAGTGGTGGGTCAGATGACGGATTGAATACATTACTAGGTACGTTACTGTTTTTGTTAGCTTTTTACCTGGCTTTAGAAGGCGTACGACATGCCGAAATAATTTATCCGTATTTTTTACTTATTTTACATAAATAAAAACAAGAAGTATGATGTTAGGAAGACAAGAAGTAGTTGTTATACTGAAACAGTGAAGGAAAACATCGTGAGGAAATCCGGCTTAGTCAGTTCTGCACGTTATGACCATGTCTTTCCTGTGACTAAGGCAGACTAAGCTGAGAAGGTGATTTAGGTGCTGCGCAACCCTATTCCGCTGTCACGTTAGTGTAGGCAAAATGTTACCTCCTGACACTGTGAAATATTCTGGTGGAAATGGTAAAGACCTTTGTACTAAAGAGGTAATAATTATAATTTTAAAATAAAGTAGGGCTCTGAGAAAGACTGCGGCTAGCAGCTGCGGTTGCAGGCTGGAATTGGGGGGGGGGGTCTGCAGGGGGCCTGCACAATGCCTCAATTACTCCCGTACCTTCTCGCGAGACAGAATGTCGGACAATGCTACCGATAGTTTACTAATGTGTCTTTTGTTTCTGTTGTGTTGTAATTTCTCTTCTTCATCGTCCGAAAAGTCAATTTTTTTTGGTATTATATACATCATCATCATCATCATCATCATCTTCCTGCCCCTATCCCACTCTATGTGGAGTCGGCACAGTGTAAGAGTTTTGGCTAAGGTGTTTTATGACCAGCCGCCTGCCTGACGTCAACCCTCCTTGGGAATACTTGCTTATTGTACATCTCATCATGTTGGAGGATACTAACCCTTAGTCGACTTTTACGACATGCTCGGGGAGAGCTCATTCTATGTTTTTTCTTTATTGCCAGTCCAGCAGAGAAGTTAATATACGTGTGAATATAATACAAAAATCCACTCCACCGGGCCCTTAACATAGACTTCGTAGAGATAGTAAGAAAAGTGCTATTATTGGACACATTCTTAGATATAATTTAGGTACTTCATAAAACTAGGTCAAAGTCAAATTACTAATTGGCCTACTTGGCTAGATTGTAATACCTAGTATTAGAGTACTATAATTAATAATTTTAGTACATTAATTAGAAAAAAAATATACGTGTGAACTCTCTGCGGTTCGCGACACCTATTGGCGCTGTGGTTTACGATCGCTGTGCGTCGTGTCGCGGCTTCAGGGCGTCGTGTTGCCGCGCTCGGAATCAATTTCATAGAGATTCATAGAAATCAGTAGTGTCGCTTGCAGTTTGTACTTTAAAACAGTGTCAATGGGAGCCTTTATTCCCTGATACGAGGCAGACCACTAATCATTGTTGCTTTGTATTCGAGCCGCGCGCCACGTACACGTAGAACCAACGCAACGCGCTCGCAAGCCAAGGAATGGAAATATGCAACGATTTGCACTACACACTCGTGCAAACTGAAATATTTATGGCCTTTGCCATCCCGATTTCACAAAGACTTTATTCTTTTACTGTCAAAGGATTTAAGTTCGTTCAATATTTAGGAACGGCACAGTTTTTGATATTTGAGCTCCAATTTGAAAACAAATAGTTTCTAATTTACTGACAATACCTATGTGTTTGCTTATATTGTACAAGCAGCCGCCCGCGGCTTCGCTCACGCGGTACCCAGATAAAAAGTACCCTATGTCCCATTCCAGCACACGTAGGTACCTACTATCCTCATTATTCATTATAATATAGTGTACGCTAAACGATGACTAAAGTATTGCCATCTCTTACCATTTCATAATGACAAACAGTGACAGGGCTAACTTTAAGCAATGGCTAACTTTAGCGAACGAATATGAATAATGGGTATGTAAGTATATTCCATAGTTTTTGCGTGAAAGAGTAACAAACATACCTAAATTAAAAAAATTAAGAAATTTCGGTGAATTTAGTAAAAATTTTGAGAGTTAAGGTAAACTTTTCAAAACGCAACGACAGCGCGTTCTAGGATTTGATCAGAATTAGGAGCGACATCTAGTTATCAGACGTAGAATTACGTCAGAACTCCATGAATAATCAAGATTGGAAACTTATTAGACCAGTAATAATTTATGCTTCCTTTCACAGGTAATTTGACATTGACAGTTCCTTTTCCGTATGTTTTGTATAATCTATTACTAATCTGTGTGTATCATCGCTGTCATAATGTCAAAATAAAAGTATTCTATTTTTCATGAAAAACATACCAAAAATAAAGAATTTACAGGTAATTATGACATCAACTAAATGAGAAAAATCGGCTCTTTAATTTGATATCGGTTATGTGCAGTTTTAGACCAAAAATTGATTCCAGGTTTTCATCCCTTTTCACCCCTTTAGAGGTTGAATTTCGAAAAATCCCTTCTTAGTACACCCCTACGTACCAAGGTTTACCTACACTGAAAATTTCAAGTCTCTACGTCCAGCGGTTTAGGCTGTGCGTTGTCTGTCAGTCAGTCAGTCAGTCAGTCAGTCAGGACAAAGATTCTTATAATATAAGATTTATAAAAGAGACTACTTTACAAAAACAATCGATACCTACCCACCTACAACATTTTGTGAAATAGTTTAAATGTACTTTTTAGGGTTCCGTACCCGAAGGGTGCCAACGGAACCTTATTACTAAGCTTCCGCTGTCCTTCCGACTGTCCGTCCGTCCCCCGACCGTCTGTCAGCGGGGTGTATTCATAAACCGTAATAGGTAGAGAGTTAAAATTTTCACAGAGTTTGTATTTCTATTGCCGGCATAACAACAAATAATAAAAATGAAATAAATAAAAGCAGCCTCTACTGATGATTATAGCGAAAACCATGATCAAAGACAACATGAATATAAAAGTTCTAAATCAAAACACCCAATAAGTCATCTTACTACAAAGAGAAGTAGGCACATAATCGGAATTGCAAAAAGAATAAGCAATGTTTCAAGGAAGAGCGTTTTATGCCAAGCAAAACGCACTCAATTCAGATACGATCTTCAATCTTCGCACCTTTCGTGCGGTCTGCGAGCCGCTTATAAATAGGCGCCCGAGCTCGCTTTGTGCGCTCAAATGAGACTACGACTGATACCAATCTTGAAAGTGCCGGAGTGGAGCGCCTAAGCTCGCAGTGATCAATTGTGCTTTTTAGGGTTCCGTTCCCGAATGGTGCCAACGTCTTAGTAATAGGGTCCGTCCGTCTGTCAGCAAGCTGTATCTCATGAACCATAATAGATAGAGGGTTTAAATTTTTAAAGTGTGTTGTGTATTTCTATTGCCGCTATAACAGCAAATGCTAAAAATAAAATAAAATAACAGGGGGCCCCATACAAGAAACATTTATGTAGTACATGTGGATACGATGGTACGGAACCCTTTCTTTGCGAATTCGAATCGGACTTGACCGGTTATATTATTATTAAACATAGCTTGTTTTTTCTGCGGGTTTGTAAAAGATTGGGAATGTAAGAAATACATACGGCAATTTTTCTATTATATTCTCACGGGGCGAAGTGAGCGCTTGCTACAATTTCGTAGTAACAATTTAGATACACGAACTAAACGATTTAGATAGTACAAGGGTATGGATTATGAGAATTTCTATAGATCATAACGAAAAAACATTGAAATTGAAATCGGACATGCGGAAAGCCATGCGGCTTTTTGGACATGAAAATCACAATCGAAAAAGATTGTAGGTATTATTATCGTTTTTGCTATGATTACCTATCTACCTATGCATTGCGCTTTATCTACGATATCAATAAAATAAATAAGAAAATCGCTGATATAAGATGAAATTATATTTTAGTCTCGTACCTATTGTGATCGTAAAACGCTAGCAGAGAATAAACTGAAATTTTATAGATTTCAGGAAGAAATAATCAATAATGGGTATTTTCAGAAAGCATGCTTAGAGGTAAGCTGATCTTTGTTGAAGTTAAAAGTCAATTCAGAATACTCTTAGAGAGATCAAACGGGAATACTTTATATACTTAACCTAGGCCTACGTTCAGTAGTGGTCTTATAGGTTTTTTTGGCAATTTTTTATTTATTATTTGAAGTTTCATTTAAATCCGTTGAGCTGTAACGCCGCCATTGAAACACAAACATCGTCACAAACTTTCTCATTTATTATGTTAGTAGGATAATCTGGCCGTTTGGGCTACGGCTTCTATCAAAGAAATGAACATACGTACACACATACGTACATACATCCCAAAAACATCATCTTTCTGCCCTTAACTCACTCTATGTGGGGTCATTATCCTCCTTCTTCGCAATCGGCTAAAGAGCTTGATCGAATAATGCTCCAACTCGTTTCTTAACATTGTGAAGTGATAATTTTCTTTAAAATATCTAGGCGTGGTTTTTTGCTCAGACAAGAAAACACGATAGTGGATCTTCCCCGCTTGGCATGGTATTAAGAACCGGCATAAATTCAGCCTAGATGAATCTCCTAATCCTAGAAGCATAAAACTTCGAGCGTGAACATACGCTCCAAGTTTTATGCTCTCATGGTATAGGGGTGTACTAAGAAAGAAATTTCGTGAGTTCAACTCCTAGGTTTATCTATAAGAAACAAAAATACAACTCAGATAAAGTCGCGGGACGTTCCTCTAGTATTAGGTATAGCTCTTTAAATAAAATCACCTCTGACTACTGAAACTATAAATGTTCCTTTGAACTTCGAAGCTCTTAAAAGGAGTGGTAACCGCTTAGTGGCAGTTACAACGGAGCGTTTCCGTTTTTAAGAGGTCACGTTAAGACGTCCGTCCTGGCTTTAAGCAGTCGTTAGTAAAGACGGGAGACTACGTGCGGCCTAAAAACAGCGTCAAATTCCTCGTAGAAATTGATAATATCGCTGCGACGGATATAGATGTTTCCTGCCAAAGTCAACGCTAACGTCCTCTATGTGAAAGCTTTGCATACAAATGTATGTAAATATTGGACGCAGCCATTCCACTATAGAGTCGTTTTCGGTGTCTCGTAGACTATTGAGATGAAAGGAAATTCATTTGAATTTGACTGCATAGATTTTTTGCTTGAAGTCGTGCGAAAGGAGAGTCCTCATTCGTGGAATGATTCTTTTTGGCAAGCTAATAGCACAGCTTGGTCAATACCCATTTATTCATTTAATCTTCCATCTCTAAAAAACCGCATTATATTGCAAGAATCATTTCATAAAGCTTAAAAGAAATAAATAAATTTGACGGCCTCGGTGGCGTGGCGGGCGATTGCTCGGCAGAGACGCAAGAGGCGCGGGTTCGATTCCCGCTGCGGAAGAAATGTTTGCATGATCTGTAAATATTTCTTCCGGGTCTGGGTGTTGTGGTACCATGGTACTCGTAGTTTCTGATACCCACGACACAAGGATTCCTACTGTGGGGTCAGGACTATGTGTGTGACTGTTGGCTGTTATTTATTTATTTATTTAAATAAAACGTTTTCAACACTGCTCGAAGTGGACGTAGAAGCGTGACCTAAGTGGTGTCCTTGCGCTAGTTGCCACAAATACCTTTTTACTTGATGTCGCGCCCTCTGCGCTCACCAAAGCCCGGTAACTCTGCCAGTGGTCATCTGCGACCCACAGCATAGCATTATACATTATCCGCCCGAAAAAAATAATAATGCAGAAAAAAGATTAGGGAAACAGATTAGGGTGGTATGGTAGTAGTGGTGTAGGTATCATCATGAGAAGAAATTAATGACTGAATGATAAAACGCAGAAACAAATGCATCAAAAAGTTCCCTCCGAGCAGGAGTTTCATTGACTTAACTCCATCAGAATCATGTTGTTGTTTTGTTTGCGTAGGTATTGGAGGAACTTAAAATAATTTCGTTATAAGATTTAATAGTATCACAGTAAAAAGCCATGAAGTGGTCATGCAGTGTGAGTGAATGTATTTTCCATTCATTTGATTCCCAGTCGTGTCGTGTCTCTTCCTCGTGTCGTGAACTGTAAAAACGCTCTTACTCCACATAGAAAAAATAATTATAACGAAGTCATGTTAAGCTTCTTCTAAAAGGACTCTCCCATTAGCCTGCATAAAAGTTCTAAAGTTTTTCCAACATCAGAAGTTTGTGTGAACAAAGTTTTGCCATTTATCTCTACCAGACATTTTAAATACTTACCAACTTGGATATGTGAAAGTTATTCAGTTACTTACGTTAGAATGGTAAGTCAACTTTTGTAAAATATTGCTTCCCTATTTTATGCTGCACATCTGTTGACTTGGTAGCTTTCATGGTCATGTTGAACTTTTGCTTTAGGTAAAGCCGAGTACCCAACAAACGTAAGCGAGCGAGGGCTTGCGAGTGGGAATCGCCGATAGGCACCTATTCTTCTCCGAAGTTACTTAAAAAGAAGGGCTGATTGCGTTCACTTTCGTCAAATTTCCACACCGATTCGTTCGCTTAGCAGTCTTCACTCACTTTTGCGTAGGTACTCGGTTCAATGAGCTAATAGTGCACATATAAAAACATGACCAATTACTGCCCCGTCGAGGCATTAAACCATATTTACACTAAACTTTGAAACAATTTATGTCATAAAATCACAACATTAAAAAATAATATTATGTTAGGCTTTTCCGCTTGGCGAATATTCCGCAATCATAACATTTAAAAACTGTTTGTCTTCCAATCTAGTTTGAGTTAAATTCTGAATAACGACAAAAAATACATAAATATGTTTCCTGATAGCTGAACAAATCTAGGCGAAGAATAGTATTGTGATATATTCAGGCGTTTATAAAGGTAATTTTGTGTTAATGTCATGCAGATAAATGGGTAAAACATTGTGTTCAATTTTGATTACGGAAATGTGGCTAGCGGTCGTTTGGTGGTTTGTTCAAAACTAACCACTATTTCAAAATTGCTTATTATAAGAACGTTTTTTTCTATCCAATTTATTATCCATTGAAAACAGAATAGAATACACGGGTTGAGAATTTTCAAATCTTTTCTTGAAAGGTAAACAAATCACTCGCTTATTTCTTTACGTAAAAAAAAACAAATTAGCCGGAGCTGGTACGTACTTAGAACTTACCGCTAATATTTTTAATTCTTTAAGCCATTTGATTACCATAACAAAACAAAATAAAACCACCATTAAACAGCGTTCGTGAGGTAATTTATACGATGCAAGTAGGTGGTTGATTTAAAAAGCGCGTGCTTTGATCAGATATGAACGAATCAAGGGGCGGCAGCAAGCTGGCATCCATTAGCGTTACAACTACAACATTATTGCCTTCAAGTGTTTATAGTACATCACTTCTTTTACTCAGAATAAGTGCCTTGTAATTTACCTCTATGGTACGATTACACCAAATCCGTAGTCGACCGAACTCAACAGATCGAATCAAACGTATGCCAAAAGAAGGTAGTGCGTTTGAGTGCCACGTTTTTTCGGTTAATTTGATGTGTCATAGGTTACTTGATAAACATTGCGAGTGTATTAAGCTAAACTTTCAGCGCTGTACTTTCAGCAAACGTATCGCGACACTAAAACTAAGTTAGCAGTCGAAAAGCGCCATATTTTTTTGTTAAAAAAACTACTTTGCTTATTGGTAAATCTTGCCTATTAGTAGAATATAGAAACCGGGCATAAGAAAATGAGGATCATCAGACAACTATAAGAAAATTATGATGTACAAACCTACTTATAAGTAAAGTGTGTCATATCTAAAGCACTAATAATAAGGTTTGATTTCTTCCGGGTCTGTGTTTTGTAGTACCGTGGTACTCGTAGTTTATAAGTGATACGATACAGGGAATCCTAGTGTGGGGTTAGGACTATGTATCTGACTGTTGGATGTTATTTATTTGTTTGTTCTCTTCTCTTAATAATTCTTAATAACCTCAGTGATCAAACGAAAGCTCGAACAAGAACTTAAGAAGTCCAATTAAAATGTTTCATTTATACAATTTGAGAAATCTGTAAAAATCCACCGAAACTCCGAACAACAAGTTAATTGACATCGTTGCCAATCTCCCTGACTTGAGGAATGAGAAAAAGTAAAAGTTTGAAGAGCACCTAAACCTTTATTACAAAAGTTGGGCCGCTTAGCTAGGAGATTCACGAAAACATCTACGAAAGAATGTATGCAACTATAGAACAGGTGTATACCTTTTATTTATTGACTTACAGGTACATACTATATTCTCGAAATCACTAGTGGTTTAGTGGTAGCGCCTCCGCCTTCTGACCCCAAGGTCGTGGGTTCAAATTCGGTCATGTGAACGAAAACATTCTGAGGAAACCGGCAAGTCGTAAGTACATTAAATCCTTTCATCACACTGGTTCGAAAGAACTAGTAGTGACACGACTAGTAGTACTACTATAATTTAAGGGTATTTAGTCCAAAGCTTCTTTACGAAACAACCAATTTAAGATTTTGCTTGTAAATAGCAAAGCCAAAATATTGGTCAAAATTGTAGGTATCACTTTTCAATGTGCGTAACGATTATATTCAAATGATCTCTTCAAAGACACAAGAGAAAAAAAGTCACTCAAACTTAGGTAACATTTTTATTAGTAACTTAATTAATTCTTATTTGTTTAGACGATCACTTATCTTAGTAACTAGTGTTAATTAAGTCCAGGCTTTAGAAACTATAATTGAATTAACGCTATGTTAAGATCAAAGACATGTTTTCTTTGAGACTCAACATATTAATTTTAAGGCAGAAATTACTTTTTAATTTAGATGTAAAAATCTTTTTAAGTACATAGGTACTCATTATAGAATGTACATATTTTATTTACATAGCTACAGCAATTTCTTCAGCCATTAGGATGATGTTAATACATTAGGTGAGCGTGGAAAGATATTATTAAGATCAGGTTTTTAATGTTGATGTTTGTTGGAGACGTTGTAAGAGGATTGCGAATTGTAACGTGACATGGGTCCTACTTATGAAAGTGATGTCACTAGCAAAGTCGCAAGTTAAACATTGTAGTAACAAATAACCTGCAAAAACGTTGAAATAAACAGGATTTGCGTTTGTAGGTTAAAACTGCTAAACAAGCCCTTCCCTTTTTCAATTCCCCAACAGTGAGATCCAGCAGGCTTGTTATATTAGATTAGGTAAAACAACGTTTGAATATTTTTGTGTTAAAAAAGCTATCAACGAGGTGTATAAAGCTGCGTATCCATTAGGGCTCTTTGGCAAACCATTCCCAAGTATTCCGAGCACTGGTGGTCTAGTGGTATCGGCCCTGCCTTCCGGTTCAAACCCGGTCATGCATCAATGGATTTTATATACGAGAAATGTATATACGCTATACCAGAGGGACTCTTAAACGGTGAAGAAAAACATTGTGAGGAAATCGGCATGTCGTAGAACCTAAAAGTTTAAAAAACTTGTATCAACTTGTGCACGAAAGAGGCTTTGAGGCGCATTTTAAATTCTTTCACCACACACTGGTGGTAGTACGAAACTTAGGTTGATGCTATGTTTGAATATTATTTGTATTAAAAAAGCTATCAAAGAGGTGTATAAAACTGCGTATCCATTGGCTCTTTAGCATACCGTGAAGTATTCCTACATTTAAAATGTTCGCTAGGCCTTATAAGATGTACACATCTAATGGAGACGTGTCTTAAGGTATATTTGATTAGCTCAACATAAGTACCCGTCGCAATGATTATTAATTAGTTCGTTATGTACCGCAAATGTTCATGTTTCATTAAATTGACACTTGTACGTATTCACTGTGATAGAAACCGCTAAACGATTAACTGGTTTTCAATTATAAAGTTAGGTATGAAATAGTTCTATTGAATAGCAATTTGTAACGTTGCGCGTTGGGACAAAATTTAGTTTTGTTTTCGCGTAATTCAAGGCACAGCACATGACACATTAGCGCCTTTTTTGTGCAGCCTCAGTCGCCTTTCGCGGTCTACAGATATAACAGTTAAAACATTCATAAGTATTTTATGCTCAATACTGGCCCAAACTCATTATAATAATGAGCTCCAGTTCGACTTTTATGGGACAATAAATGCTTATTATGCTCTCTGCAAATTATGAACCTGAATTTATTGTCCACTCTCTAAAAGAACGATTTATACGCAATACCACAGCGGAGTTATTGAAATATATGTCCCCAAAGACAATACTGCGAAGCGGATATTTATAGCGACAAGGGAGATTAAGCTTTATAAAATAGCGAAACGGCTTAGATTTGTATGGATGATCCGATACACAATGGGAACAAAAACGGCTAGGTATTATAGTATTATTCAAACAAAACTCAAACAAACAAAATAGAAATGAGTCAAGCGCATCCAGACATAAATTCAACAAATTATAGCGTTTTTCATGCAGAAGCAGAAATAGGATACTTATATTCACAGTGAGCCACGGGGGAATACGAAAAAACAGCGGTGGATACAATGACGGAAAATATTATACTAAGCTATAAAACGTATGTAGGTATAAAAAGAAAAAATCTAGACTTTTCTGAGGAACAACTCTCATTTATGTTGGTAATTTAAAAGTTACCTATCAGTCAGATATAATAAAAATTGACAATCCAATAACGCTGAGACTAAACATGTAATTTCGGTCGCATATTTTCATTTGTAATTGGGTTTCATGAAAGTCTGGTACACACACACACACACACACACACACACACCGAAAATCCATTGATAATACAAAATTACGCCTATTTGATTGGGTTTTAAGAGCTATAATGGTATATTATAGTTTTGTAACTAGAAAATCCAATATCTAATACCTATTACCTGCGAAAATCATTTTACTCGTAATGGCCGTTCCAAACCAATCTCGTCAAAAGCAGCGAGGGCAATGAAAATGAGTGATGCCTGTATTTAGGTCGGCCACAGAGTATTGGCCAAAGGTGCTGAATTGCCTCCAGGAACATCTATGATGCAATTTTTCATTCCAGAAAGTAATATCCAACAAAAAAAATCAATGTAAAAATGCTGCCAAGTCTGGTTACTCTAATAATCGCACAAAATATTCTGAAGTCTCTTGCGGTACCAAGTCGAAAATATCTTAAATCAAGTATACCACTAAGAACGTTTTTACTATCGCACCATTTTGATATATTTAATACTACAACAGCTTCCGTATTGTCTATCTTCTTTGAAATATTCTTCAACGTGTATCATAAATCCAAAACGGAGTTATAGGACCTGAAAAGTGGCTCGAGTTGCTTCGAGAAAAGGTACCCATGGCTTCGAGTTCATTGTTTGCAATGTCAGAAAATCTAACAATCCTAGCATTAGCATTCGTGCAGCAATGCATACCATGCACATAGCTATGCAAAGCTACTACAACTATGCACAGAGGCTTTGAACTATCTACTTAGTTCTGAGCTTCCAAGCTTAGTTTTGGAGTTGCCTCCAATGACGACCGTTATTTAGGCAACGTGATATTCAACTCATACTTAGTGTATGGCAAATATTGCGGAGTTGCAGCGCGTCAATTATTTCCATCCACGAGATAATTTCGGTACTTATGCCAACTGTACAAAGCTTTGGGCTTCCTAACCTTGCATCAAGTTAAATTACATCTTATGTGTGAAAACATCTGACAAATGCACGAAAGGAGCGATTGAGGCGCACGTTAAATCCTTTCACCACACTGTTTCGAAATAACTAGTGACAAAACTAGTAGTAGTAGTTACAACTTGACTGCTTTATCTTAGACCCGGCACAACAACCAAAATAGTTTTTAGGGTTTCGTACCTGAAGGGTTCCAATGGGACCCTATTACTAATCCTCCGCTGTCCGTCTGTCCGTCTGTCACCAGGCTGTTTCTCATGAACCGTAATAGGGAGATAGTTAAAATTTTCCCAGAGTATGAAAAAATAAAAAAAATATAAAAAGAGGGCGTCCCCATACAAGAAACATTTATATACATGTACGATGGTACGGAACCCTTCGTGTGCGAATTCGACTCGCACTTGACCGATTTTTATTCAAATACATTTCACTTTAGATCATAAGGTTCAAAGGTATGCCATCAATATTTTAAACTACCTGCTGCCCGCGGCTTCGCTAGCGTGGTACCCGGATAAAAAATAGCCTATATGTTAATCCAGTACATGTACTATATATATTCCAAGTTTCATTCAAGTCCGATCAGCTGTTTAGGCGTGAAAGAGTAACAAACATCCATACATACAAACTACAGTAGAGAGAGTTAGATAGTATTATTGACATACCTACACGTAGTTTAAAATAATACTTTTAAATGTAAAGAGAGTGTTAAATGTAAAGTTCAAGTGGCTGTACCGACTATGTCTGTAGCTGGTAAATTCGCTGGAATAAATTTGCATGCCTCACGCTGAATACGGTATTCAAGAGGAACAAAATAACGCGTTTACACTACGCGTGTGAACTAGAAGCATGTTTGGAGAATACATTTCTCTCATAGTGAAGATTGTACCTACTAAGAAAGGAAATGCCAAAACTCAACTCCTAGAGGTCGCTGTGGAAACATGCTACCTACTACTAGTTGTGTCACTAGTTCTTTCGAAACAGTGTGGTGAAAGGATTTAAAGTGCTCCTTAAATGTATACTTTTATTATCGTTGTTACAATGTTAAAACATGTAGTAACTAGTAGGAGTAAAAATATTTTTTACACTGACTCACTTAGGACCTGTGCACACCGCGTTTTTAATGCGCTGACGACGCGTGTTATCAACGTAGTATGCAGATTACATGCGTTTGTGTCCTTAGCAAATCAACTTCTATGTTTGTATCGATTCTTCCCCCAATATACAGGATCTCATCACTCTATTTTAACGAGTTAACCCTGGGCTTACAATAGATATAAGTTCTTGGAATGTTGAATATTACATCCGGTAACAATTTGAGAACTCTTTACCATGATTAACTAACTTTTCAAATTTTATTTTGTAATATCGTTATCTGTATCGATATATCTGCACGTTTGTAGCGATACAAACGTTTGTATTCTTGACCTTGCGTTTGCTGAACGTTCTGATTACGTCATACGCGCGTCGTCAGCGCGTTCAAAAAACGTCGTTTGCAAAGGCTCTATGGCTCCAATATTTTACTAACACTCATTACCATAGTTGTTTTTCTGTAAAAAAATGTATGGCGCTTTTCGAGAGATAACAATGATGCTATGTTAATGAACGATCCTTGAATATTGAAACCGAGCATTACTTGACCGTGGAAGAAAAGAAGGATCATCAAAAACCTCATACATGAAAAAATACTTCATTACTGTACCTACACAAAAGGGTAGACCCATATTACGAAGCAGACCGACTCACCAGTTTAGTAGAAGCTTAAATTATCTCCTTTCCCATTCACAGGATATCCTGCGACTTTACATGGCACGCACGTTGGCATGCTGCTCATAAAGATAAATAAGTTACACAGGCTAATATTTCACTCGCAACCAATATCGTAAGAGGCTTACGGAAGCGTTTAAAACTTTTCCCGCTATCGTTATTTGCAATGCCTACTTGAATATTTACTTTTCAGAGTCAGAAGAACTATTCGGAGACTGTTTGTTGATCACTTGAGTAGAGTTGAGATTTAGTACCTGACTGTTTAGAATATGAACTCGGGTTGGAGGGAGGATGCGTGGATTGAAACTGATCCTTGCTTGAAACTGATTACACAAGCCTAATGAACGGAATATACGTGTTATAATATCCACTTATAACTAAATGCAGATGAAAAAGTTATTGTTTTGTAAAAGCACTTAAATTCTAGTACTTAACAATACTCATTCTATTAATTCACATCAAGAAAATCCTTAACAACTGAAGAATTAAGACAAATCCCTGTAATTTAAACTCCAAAGTCATCTTGGGAGAGAGCTTAGCACGAAATTCAAATGCCTTTATCATTTTAAGCTGGTTCATTCGCGAAACTGACTTTTCGACATAATACCTGTTAAATCTTTAGCAGAAAGTTATTTCGGGAACGTTTATAATTTGTTTCATGTTTTATGTTAGGTACAAGACTAAATTGTACTGCATAGTCTTCGAGAGTCGTCGAGACCACTGGTGGTCTAGTGGTAGTGACCTCGCCTTTCGATCCTAAGGTCGTGAGATCAAATCCGCAGTCGTGCACCAATGGATTTTTCTGTTCGAAAAAATTATGTGCGCTATATCAGTACCTAGTACGGTGAAGGACAACATTGTGAGGAAACCGGCATGTCATAGAACCTAAAAAGTTCGGAAATATGACTGTGTCAAGTACACGAAAGAAACCTTTCAGGAGCACTTTAAATCCTTTCACCACACTGGTTCCAAAGAACTAGTGACACGACTAAATAGATATACTGCATACTGACCTAGATGGTCTAATAGGCAAACCCGAAGCAGCCAGCTGAAATGAACACTTTTTAATTAAGAGTTTTGTGTAACATAGGTATGGACCCGTTTCAAAGAAGAATTCATATTAAAGGTCCGTATGAATTCTTAAAAAAAATATAGTTTTATGTGTCCTGGGTCCTATCAGTATGAATTCCTTTAATCAGTCTCTTTTACCTAGTCAGGATTGTGCACCAACAAATTTCATACAAACAGAAGTCTGACCAAAAACCAATTCATTATAACAAAGTCATGTTGATTTAAAACAACTTGTTAAGATTTTCAGATGAAAAATGTCAAACTAAAAACTCTCGTGGTATTGCCAGTATCTCCAAGTTTGGGATATAAATCTGTCGGCGGAATCCGCAGGGACAGCGCACGTTATTGAGTTAAAACACCAGCCAGTTACAAGCGCAAAATAACGGCATGGCCTCTACGAGGTGGAAAATAAATTTTACATGAGGTATAGCTCAGGGCATGAGATAGATATATTTGATACAGATTATTCAGTTTAGTTTTTTACTAAGTCGCAAATAGTTTGAAAATACGACTGTGTCAAGTGCATGACCTCTTTGAAGCGCACTTAATAGTTTATCGTTATGATTTATATCGTTATACAAGGGGCTAAAATGACCCATTATTTATAAGGTAGTTTTACTCCTGAGCTTTAGTGGAGAGTAAATAGAAACCGAGTTATAATGGGTTTTTAGCGCCGTGTGTTACACTCTACTTTTTACTACGATTGCGAGAAAATAAAATAATCCAAAACAATATTAAATACGGTCACAAATTTAATTTGTAATTAGAGAAAAATTCTAAAGATTTCGCGCCAATGTTTTTTTTATTTCTTCTGTAGCTGCAATGCAATACACGCATTCTACCGAAGAGATCGCCGCTTTTAGTTCCATGTTCAATAATATAATGTTCTTCTTTTTTTATAAAACAGTAATAAGTCGAATCTTTATTCATGATTATTCCACTTATGGATAAAGACTATTTCGTTTTTGTAGGCTCGTTGGTAACAGACAAAAAGTAAGAAAAAAACTTTTTCCCTTAGAGGTATATAAGCTATTTTATCCTCGCTCTGGTCCGTTGCACTGGTTCGAAAAAATTACTGACACGAAAAGAAGAAGACTAGGTCATAGATATACCCAAAGGCTGTTTATTATTTGAAAACTTAGAGTATAAAAATTATAATAATATTATGATTTTATTATAGACTATATTATAGTGAATGTTACAATCTTCCTGCAATAGTGAATTTAATGTAACAGTGAAGTTCTGTCTGCTTTTAAAAGTAAAACTTTGAGTATTATCTATGTTTCGTATCAAGTCTTTGTTGAAGAATAGACAAAAGTATGTCATTCCATTCTTTAATCAGAAAATAATAGATTATTTCTTTGAATTTGTTATGTAACTTACCCCCGAATACTCAAACGCGCCTCAGAGTTGAGCAGATCTCAAGTCACGGTTTTTTGACAGTTTTTGATGAAAATCTGTTAAAAACTCGTCACTTGAGACGTGCTCAACTCTGAGATGCGTTTGAGTATTCGTGGTGTTAGAATATTGTATGTAAACCTATTTGCAAGTTCAGTGGAATGCTTTATTTTAGCCCACATATAAGTAGGTACATGTTCTACAAACCTTTCGTTGAGCAGGCCCGAGCAATCACTTTGGTGCCAAATAGCGCCCGCACCACTAGCAGAATCGCTTTGTGAATTCCTTTAACAACGTGAATCAGGTATCAGTCCGTTTACTCTGTTTGGTTTTCTTTCTTGATACAGCTTTGAGCACTGTAAAGCTGCTTTGGCATTCCCTAGTTGCATTTGAGACAGGACAGAGGGTGCATTCTTGAACGTACCTGCTTTTAACATTATTGCGCTGGTCGAAATCGGTGCGGTCTTCGAATATTCTTGAGGCTCTTTCAGACATACATGTTTACAAAAGGTTTAACAAATAACAATCGGGGTCTTTTTATATGATTAAAAAAAATATATATGATAAAATAGTCACACAAATGGACATCAAAAATAACATAGAGTTATCATCATCGACTGATTCCTCGCAAGTCTCAACGACTGATGGCGAATATTCGTTTACCGTGTCGTTCTACCATCGGGCGGGTGATCTGCTGAAGTGACTACGTATTACATTCGTTAAAATGTCTGACCGTTTACTGAAATCTATCAATCTATATACATAAATCAATAAACATTTTTTTTTGTAATCAACGCAAAGAACAAACTACTGAAACTAAAAAGATGAATAGAATAGAATAGAATAGAATAGAATATCTTTATTATCATAGAATGAGACACATTAACAAAATAACTAAATAAGTAGGTACTTATATTAAGTGCACAAGCTATGACTCGTCATAGAACACAGGAAAAAAAGAAACAGGAATTATTAGAAATAGGTAGGACTTTAAATTGAATAAATATTTTTAATATGAAAAGGTACTAAGTACTAAGGTAAATGATGGATTAATTGGCATGTGCAGAACTAGATAAATGGCTATAATCTGAGCATAAAAATTCTTTGACACTGTATAGGGATTTGCTTAAAAGGAGTTTCTTTACCTCGTTGATGAATCTGACGTCGTTTTCTATGGATTTTAAGTTTAGGGGGATTTTATTATATAGCTTTTGTCCCATTAACTTAGGAAGTTTTTCAGTGATGTTCAGTCGGTGGTGTATGGATCCTAAAACTAATTTGTTACGCATGCTACGGGTACTATTGGTGCCTATTACAGTGTACTCGCTTAAATGTAACCTGACATACTTTATAACCTCGAGTATATAGACTGACACTGATGTTAATATTTTTAATTGCTTAAAGAGATCGCGACATGAATCCCTGTACTTGACCCCCGCTAACACTCTAATGGCGCGCTTCTGCAATTTTAAGACACGCTCGTAGTCGGATGAGGATCCCCATAGAATAATACCGTAGGACATAATAGAGTGAATGTATGCGTAATATACTTCTTTTAATGATTTTTCCGATGAGATTGGTCTTAGTTGTTTGAGTGCATATATTCCTCTCCCCATTTTCTTGCATGTTGTGTCAATGTGTTGCTTCCAAGAGAGAACAGGGTCAATTTGAAAACCCAATAGTTTTACTGAGTTGGAAGTTACAATAATGTTTCCATCCATCAAATCTACTGGAAAAGGTTTTTGATTGGGGGATGTAGTGTTGAAAAAAATAATGTTGGTTTTCTCGCGATTCAATTTTAAACCATTTAACTCAAACCATGTTATCACTGTGGCTATTGTGTCCCTGATTCTTGCCTGCAACTCTTCGTTGGTTTCTGCTGACAAAACTATAGTAGTATCATCGGCGTATTGTATTATCTCCCCCTCGATATTTATGTAAGCGATATCATTTAAAAACACTAAAAATAGTGTGTTTCCTAGTGATGATCCCTGTGGAACCCCTATTTCGGAAAATCGTGGCGTTGATCTGAACCGCTTACCTTCAATTTTAACTTCTACGGTCTGTTCCCTATCTTTGAGAAAGGATTGCACAAGTTCTAAGCTGTTATGGTTCAATCCGTATATTTTAAGTTTCTCCAACAAAAGGTTATGATTAACAGAATCGAAAGCTTTGGATAGGTCTAACAATACCGCCGCTACTTTTTTCTTAGATTCCAAATGACTCACCACTACATCGATAAATCGGTGGGTAGCTGATATGGTGGATCTACCTGCTCTATATGCATGTTGACATTCAGAAAGAAGTTTATTATCAGTTAAGTGTTTTAAAATTTCGTCTGCTATAACAGATTCAATAATTTTAGATATAGTGGGTACAATTGCAATAGGTCTGTAATTCTGAACTTTGTCAGTATTTCCTTTGCCTTTGTATAATGGTGTTAATTTGACTTTCTTTAAAACATTTGGATAATAGCTAGATGTTAAAACATTATTAAACAAAAAGAGAAAATGATCACCCAGAGAGATGATCATCTGATATACAAGATTCCCTGAGAGATCGTATAAATCTTTAGTGTCGGAATTGTTAATTTTCTTTTTTGCTAGTAAAAGTAGTTTATCATGTGATATACACTCAAAACGAAGCTCACTCTGATTAGTGACATGGTTACGTAAGAAATTTAGTGCTTGCTGAATGTTAGGGTGATTAGATTTCTGAAGTTCATGAGCAATTGACACAAAATAATCATTAATATAGTCTGCGATGCGTTCACTTTCAATTTGTTTGCCGGACGACTCTTCAACTAATTTCCAATTCCAATCACTTGAGACCTGATTAGTATCCTCTTTTATTATATTCCAGACTTCCTTTTTAGGATTTTTTGCATTTTTAATGCGGTTTTCTACGTAACCTATTTTTACCTGTTTAATTAAGTCATTTCTATATTTAGTTTTTCTATTAATAATACCACTTTGTAATATAATTTCCGGGTATTGTCGTTTCATGACGTATAAATCATTAATGTCTTTCTGTACTTTTATAATTTCGTCATTTATCCATGGACATTTTGGTCTGTTAATTATTCGTTTGGACTTCATAGGACAAAATATATTGTGATTCCATGTAATCTTATCCAGAAACATACATAAAGTGTCATTATTGTACTGAGAAAAAAGTCTGTCCCATTCATAAGAAAGCATTGCGTCGATAAATTCTGTAATTCTATGACTGGTATATGATCGCGTTTCAATGAACTTATATTTCTTTGGATATTGGTTAGAAAGCCTGATTTTTGCTATTTGGGCATCATGGTCCGATAAAGCTGTTAAAAAGGGTACTACATTAATGTCCTTAGTCTCAATGTTACTTACGACGCAATCGATAGAAGTAGCTGAACCATCTTGAATTCTAGTCGGAAAATTAACTAAATTTCTGTAGCCGTTAGGTAGCATCAGATCAATCAAAGTACTCCTATGCAATGAATTTACAGAAAAATCAATGTTCCAATCTCCCAAGAGAATAACTTTTCTCTTTGGAACACTACACAGGAATTCAAAAAGCTTCTTTAGTACTCCTACCATTATCATAAAATTTGCCAATCCTGTTCTGTACATACCAATTATCCATATCGATTCTAATGGTGTATTAACTTCCACCGAAGCTAATTCACATTCGTAATCAATAGTTAGCCTATCAATGTCAGGGATTATTTTACATTTCAAATGACTTTTTACAAATATAGATACACCGCCGTGTATTCGATTTTTTCGTACATAGTAATTAATGTGGGCATATCCATGGATAACAAGGGTATTAACATTGTCAGACGTAAGCCATGTTTCACTCAATATAATAACTTGTGGCGTGCAAGTTTCAACTACTGCCTGAAGGGCCATTACTTTATTTACAATACTTCTACAGTTTTGATGCAGAACTTTAAAGCCTAGTGTTTCTATGTTATCGACACTGACGTCAGTGCCTTGTCTAAAAAAGCACCATGACTTGAGGTGCAGTCTGATTTATATACATTGTCGATGTTAGATAATTGAATTACGTTTTGATAAGTGTGCGTAAATTGGAATAATGAATTGTGTAATATTAATTGACCTAAGTATTTTATTATATTGATTGATTTTTTTCCCTTGTATATCTTATAGTTAATATTTATTTCAATTACTGTCATGCCATTGGAATGGCTTGCTAGCTTGAAAAGGGCAGTATTTATTTTAAATATAGTTTCATTAATCAATTCTTCTCTGCCGTTATGAACTTTTAGGTACGGCACGGTTGAAATTTGAAATTTTATTTTTTTGTAAAAGCAATAGTCCCTAACATATTTAACAGTGTCTAGGTTAAATTTATTATAATCCGAAGCAATAACAATAATGTCATCTCCCTGAGTCAAATTCTTTGTGAGTAGCGGTAGATTATTAACTACTTCTCTAATAGGAGCTCCCGGTTTACATTGAGAGAGGACGGAGTCATGTGTTTTGGTGTTTGCATGTATATATTCAGCAAGTCCTTTTCCACGTGCGTCACACAATATTAACATTTTTTTCTTGTGGTTTTCTTTTCTAGGCTGTGCTGTGTGTTTAACTTTTGCGCTGTAACCATTTATTTCGTTGTTTTCGATTCCAAAGACTGGTACAAGATTGTGTCCATTGTCCTTGTTGAATTTAGTGTTTTTCTCGATCGCTAACTCACTCGTAGATGTGGATCCATTCGTTATCTGAACTTCTATATTGCTGTTCACCTTTTTTTTAGATTCAGTATTGACTTTTTTGGTGAGTTTTTTATTGATGTTCTTGATCTGCGTCCCATACTCGTCTTGTTTTGCATCTTTGCTAATAGTTTTACATGTTTTCGTTTTGGTTTTATTATTTCTAAGTTCAATATTTTCTTGTTGTAGTTCTATGATTTTCTTTTTCAGTTCCTCCATGTCGCTGTTCATACATTTTATTAATATTTCATGTTCTGACTGGGTCGATTTCTGAAGTTGTTCGAACAATAATGAGTTTTTTTCGTGCATTTGAATGGAAAAGGAAGGTAGCTTCCTTTTACAGTAAAACCACCTCCCACTAAGGCGGGATTTTTCGAAATTTAACCTCTTAACGGGATGAAAAAGGTTCGTTTGTATGGAACTTTTCAAAGCGTGGCGCGATTTGCTTGAAACTCGATCCGAATACTATAAATGCAAAATAAATGAACACGTGTTCCAGCATATTTCAAAACAACCCTTAAAAAGGGGAAAAGGGGGTGCTAGTGTTTGTATGGGAACTTTTTAACGGGTGGTGCGATTGGCTTAAAACTCAGTTTGGATACTTGAAATAAATAGTAAATGGACACGTGTTTCATGAGGGTGAAATGGGGTGTCAACATTTACAACACGCGAGCAAAGCCGCGCGAGTAAGTTAGTCCTGTACTATAACATCAGAAGATAATAATATATCAGTAGCTGATTTTAGTAGAAATTACGACCGCTAAGATCCGCACTGCGGTATTTGGCAAAGGGAATAATCTCCGTGACATCGCATCCGTTCTTATTATGAGGTTATTGCGTACCGCAGCACATTCAACCAGAAGGGAATTACATCAGCAAAACGGCGATGCTACTACAACTCGTGTGGGAGTGCGCCTCAAAGGCTTCTTGCACTTGACAAATATTTTCAAACTTTTTAGGTTCTACAATTTGACGGTTACCTCTAGATATTTTCCTTCACTGTTTGAGAGTAAAGTAAAGTACAGCTCACATTAATTTTTCGAACAGAAAAATCCATTATTGTACGACCTAATGATTGGAAGGTTACTACTAGACTCAAAGTGCTCGTAAAATGGCGATAGAAAATAAATTGTAACTGGTTCTTCCATAGGCATACCACTGAGATCCCTACTATTTTGCGGGAAGCGGTAGCAATTTTGCAAGCCTCATATTCTGAACAAAATTATTCCTACGGGAATCTGTAAACATGACTGGTCTGACTTAAATTGTATAGATACCTGTAATCATTGAAACCTTGCGTTTATTTTGACTGAAGGTTTAGTCCCATTTAGCCCTTTTAAGGACTTTGATTGTTAACAGAACTAGACTTTCAAGCAGATTATCATTTTTACTTTGGATCATAATTATGTATTTTTATACTTATAGCGATATCTAAAATGTCATCTTTAATTATTTATTTATATTGTTGGCCTTTTCTGTGCTTTTCTCTTTTATACTTTTATGTAGACTGTACATTATGTAGTTAGTGGGTTCAAATCCGATCGTGGATGGACAAATGGATTTTTCTGTTAGAAAAAATTATGTGCGCTATATCAGTACTCTGAAACGATGAGGGAAAACATCGTGAGGAAACCGGTATGTTGTAGAACCTTAAAAGTTGAAAAACATGGGAAGTGCATGAAAAGGGCCTTTGAGGAGCATTTTAAATCCTTTTACCACACTGGTTCAAAAGAACTAGCGACACGACTGGGAGTAGTAGTTAGCAGTAAACGATTCCTATACTGAGTTCTCCATTGACGTGGTTGCGATTGAGGCCGCTCACAGAGAAGAGCAATGAAATGTAATATCGACCTAGCAAACAGTAATTTACTGCGCGAATGTTAAAGTCTTCATATAAAGTACTTTACGCTGTGGGTTGTGCGGTTACCTAATGCGCGGTTTCTATATTCTACGGACGTTGGATCAACGGATCCAATTTTCGGTCAAATTGCTATGCTCCTATGTCAAAAAATGTATTGCGCTTTTCGAAAGATAACAACGTTGATATGGTAATAAACGATCTGTTGTCTGTTAGTAGAATATAGGGCCCGGGCATAGGAGCATAGCAATTTGATAGAAAGTTGGATTTAGATGTAGCAATTTTTTTAATACAGTCACATACATAGTCCTGACCCTACGCTAGGATTCCCTGTATCGTGGGTATCAGAAACTATGAGTACCATGGTACCACAACACCCAGATCCGGTAGAAATATTTGCAGAACATGCAAACATGTCTTCCGCAGCGGGAAGCGAGCCCGCGCCTCTTGCGTCTCTGTCGAGCAATCGCCCGCCACGCCGCTGAGGCTGTCAAAAAAAGGAAATGATAAAGAAAACCGCCTCTTATTATGCTTTGTAATTATTCAAGACAAATAATTTCGTTGCGCTAGTAATTTTTCTACACCTAGAAACTTCAAATCAACGCCACCAAATGTTATGTCTGATCAGGCTTCCGATTCTACTTTCCAAGATTCGTCAAATAATGTGCTCTTTGTGTAAACCTACTCAAATCGCAATCAGATTCGCATTATGTTGATATCTGAGGTCTTTTATAGCCAGTTGTGATGAAAGATGAAAAATACAAAAGACAAAAAAAAATACAAAACAAATTTATTCTCAGCAAACACAATTTAATTGTATTAATACAGAGACATTAGAACAAATCTGAAATCTGATAGGTATTTTTTGTGGTTAAGAGTTTACAACGGAGCTCACACTAGGCCAGGCCTGTATCGTGAGGACCACGATACATGAAAATCATGTAAATTAATAATCAATAATCATGAAAATAAACAAAGTTGGTAGGTAATATCTTATTATAAAGTCTGCCGAATCGTGTGGTATTTAATGAGGGGATGGGCTGCTATTCGCAGCGTCATTGGAAAATGTTCAGCTGAATTATCGGCACCTCGCTACCAATCAGACTCATTTCAAAGCGTCTGCATTTTACTTCAAATACGATCCAGTCATTTCATTAGCATCGACGCCCTTTACGTTTCTGCCGATCAATCTTCAGATGAAAGATGCTTTGATTGCATGTAAATTAAGGCTTTAGATCTTTAGCAGAATCGTAATTTTAGCAGTCTTTTTAGCAATCAACGCATGCTCTATGTTGGACGTCTTTAGGTGATCACTGAATGATAAAATTATTTCTCAATGAACGTCATATCACAGAGTACAAAGCCATAAAATTATCACCTACTTCAAGCAGTGAACAAACCCTAGAGAAAATGGAACAACATGTTACGCATACCAAACCTACCAAGCAATTTCAGAGGGTTTACTTTCACCCGCATGAAAACATAGTGATAGTGTTCATCGAATGAATATTCTACCGGCTCATCACACCCAACTCTTTTGTAAAAATCGTACGATATTGCAGATTTCTTGATTCCATATCATTTATTCACATTTATTAAACCGATCACGGAGGCTCGTCTCAAGCCTCGCTGGAAGCCTCAAAATATGCAAATAAAATACACGCAGACACTATTCTGAGGCATACTCAACTCGAATAACAACTACTTCACCCACACGTCTTATTTAAGGTGAGGGTTGTCGAGACAACTGTACTTCCTATTCGTAGCAGAGTTTTATTTTTTAAACTCAAATGTTTAAAAATGTTATTGTTAGAAATTGTGTAGATTCTATAAGGAGTTCACGTTATGTCGAGCGGACGAGCGGAGTTGTAGTAGGCCTCTCGAGCGGTCAATTTATTTCATCAAAACTAACTACAAATACAAAATAAAAATCAAATTATTTACATAATAGGTATGTTAAAAATAAATGAATCCTTAGGCTCCTGAACTAGTAAAAACTGTGTTTCAGGAGCCAATGGCTTCTCCTTCATTTTGATACTTCGAGGCAGTGGTTCATTTTGAAAACTACTATTATTCAATAAAGTGCGCTAAGTAAGTTCGTATGAGCTAGTGGCCAACTCTTGTGACGGAGTTTTTAGGCCGTCTAAAGGTCTTCGTCGTGGCTTAAGCGCGCTAAGAGTTTGTAAGGATGCTTGTGCCGCTGCGGCTGAACAGATTTGAATCAAACTTGGAACTTAGAGGTTCAGCGAACCACGTATGTTTCAAGTTTACCTGGAATGACAGTGAAGCCGTGGGCTAAAGCTAGTTCTATACAATTTATAGAAATCAGGAGTACCTGGGTAGTCTTTTCACTGGCGAAAGGATTGGTGCGCGAAGGAGGCTTTTTTCGTGCACCTAACGTATCTTTACGAACTTTTTACGTTCTATATATACATATATTAATATCACATCCGTATCCAGAATGGGGTGGGCAGTGCCACAAGTAGACACAAGTAAACTTGCAGCCACTTCTGATTTAGTTTAGTTTTACGTTCTATGATATGCCGGTTTACTGTTATTGTGCACATTCAATTTTGATTAGACCTTACATCGGAAGGAGTGGTCATTAACAGATAACTATTGCTCTCAACCTCATAAGTCAATACTTATACAATGAGAGTTAAAGTTGCTTTGAGCTGTCTGGCCATTTATATAAAACATAAGAAGAAGCTACCCATCTAAATTCGTCCCGGGCACTACGGCATCCCGTTAGTTTAAGGAAAAGTTGCCACCTGACGCTGTAATCATCTAGCATAGAGGGTATAAGGCCTTAGTTTCTGTGGTAAGAAGAAGAAAGTTAATTAGGAATCTTCTGGTAAAGTTTGCTACATCGTAGATCCTTGCGTGGGAAAAAACTGACTCGCTGGGTTCGAGGTAAAAGTTTATCATTTTTTTAATAAAAAATAGCAGGCAACAGACATACGTCCAAAGAAGTATTTTTTTATTTCGGGATTCGTACTGCACCGTTAGGTAGGTATCATTGTTCTCAGTGAGACGAGAAGTTTCCCTTTTAGCCTCTTATTGCTCCATTTACGGAGCCCCTAGTCCGTATTTACGGTAGACTACGGTTAATTGAAGAAAAACATTGCATATTTTACGTGCAAAGGGTGCTTGGTCTTGGGTACACAAGACCATTGTCCTATCTCGTAGTATTGCACGCATCAAAGGCTTCTTTAGTGCACTTAACACACTGCTTTCAAACTTTTTAGATTCTAAGAGTTCTTCACGATTTCGTGCCGGTTTCCTCACAATGTATTTCTTCTCTGTTTAAGAATACTGGTATTTTAATATCATTTTTTTACTCGTATATCGTATATAATTTTTTCTAACAGAAAAATCGTTAAAGACCTTTTAAACCCAGGACCTTGGATTGGAAGGCGGTACCGCTACCACTAGACCACCAGTGCTCACCTTTCCTAACGAACTCTACATTCTCCTTGTACGATTTATAGTTTCTAAGTTATTACCTCCGAGTAAAGAAACAATAAAATTGACGGACTCGTCAATACGAGGTTGATTCCATTTCCGTAACTCATACGTCTGACTATAACAATGGTTTTATTTCATGAGGAAATTGCTCATATACGTTGAGTTTATTGTCTCTTATGCAGTGGCACTGAATGATGGCTCATAATAATACTACTTGTAGATACAACTTAAAATAATAAACTGGGACATAGCTGAGTAGGTAGGTACTAAAAAAACATATTTTTGAGTACCTACTCGTAGCCATCTAGTATATGTTAGAAGAATTATATAGCGTCAGGAGGCAACACTTGCCGTTTGCCTACACTAACGGGACGCTGTAGTGTCTGGGACTCCTTCCTTTACCTATCTATCCAGCCGGTGACATTCACAAGATCTCTTCTCTATATCTCTACTCCTGGCGGTCTTCAGCCAACCGGATCCACTCATATTGCCCTCACAATCGTTTGACCATCGGACAGGTTGTCTGCCTCGACCAAAATATCTATCAATATTATAAATGCGAAAGTTTGTATGTGTGAATGTTTGTTACCACATATCTCCGTAACTACTAAGCCAATTTTTATGAAATTTAGAATGTAGATGTAGGTTCTGGAATAACATATTATGCTAATATAAGTTTTGGAAATCAGCCCGGGTTGAGTTTGAGTTTGACAAAGAAAATCTTTTGGCCATCATTTAGTAACTGCTTTACCCCCGAATACTCAAACGCGACTCAGATTTGAGCACGTCTCAAGTCACGGTATTTTGACAGTTTTTGATGAAAATCTGTCAAAAACTCGTCGCTTGAGACGTGCTCAACTCTGAGATGCGTTTGAGTATTCGGGGGTAAGTCTATCGGTTGTCGTCTCGTCTAGCCAAGTGTTCCGCCCATCTCCATTTAAGCATCGCAATACGTCTAAAAAAGTAATGTCGACACTTTGAATGTTATTAAAATATAAAAGTTCTAAAATAAAGTATGCATTCTCTTTATTTTTGGCCTATTTACTAAATGGTTCGCATGCACTCTGGTGAAGCTATTAAAGTTTAACGCAACGTAAAAATACTATTGCCGTCCTCATATGCGAGTTCTGTATTGAGGTATTTTACTAGTTTTGAACTCTATTAGACCCGTTCGCTACTGACTGACTGAATTATTGGCTGACAATTAGCACACAGCCTCAACCATAAGTCCTCAAATAGAAACATGAAACTCGGAGAGTGAATCTCTCTTATGGTGTTTCTATTATGGTGTTCAGCTTGTATGAAAAAAAAATGCGGGCAAAGTCTCAGGGCGTTCCACTGGTTAATTTATAGAAATATTCTTACAGTTTCTTTTTAATATACTTCGGTCTCCATTGCGTTTGAGCGAGCACTTTATATTTAGTTCATTAAATTCTCGCTCCTAGCAATTTTATACACGGAATAACTGCCCCCACGTCGTTTCATCAGCCTGTTTTTTTTTAAATAACTTAATACGTCGTCGTACTATAAGCCCCTTCCAGTACATATGGTTCCTAGGAAAACTGAGGTAGACTACAGGTAATAAAAAATGTGGCCATGTTCCTTCGAGGTGGACTGAGCAGGTAGACTACAACCGAACCTCGTAAATTACCAAAATTTGATATACGAGTAGAAGATATCTTGTTAAAAAAACAATGAAACATACCTCTCAGAATAAACACCACTTCTCACCACGAGAACCAATAACTTTACACTGCAGTAAATCCGAAAGTTTTATTAAAGTTCGTGTCGCATTAAAAGTGCTCATTTGGTTTTATTATATGCAATGGCAGTACAATTTGCATGTGGCCAGTGGTCACGCACGACTCCCTTTATAGCGGTTCATCGCCTAAACCGCTACTTGAAAGGAGCTTGATTTGCTACAGCTACTAAAATCACACAAGCAGGTTTATTTAGCGAAAATTGTAAAACGGCGTGTTTTATGGACCCTTTAGCTAGACTTCATCAAAATAATCTCGAGAGCCTGGCGGTTTGAGAGGATCTCTACCGTATTTGGTAGGTAGGTAATTGATTTTGGTACTGTGATGTTTGGTGTGTGAATACAGACCACTGTATGGGATCCTGAGTCTAGTCGAATCCGATTGAGCACCAAAGAATTTTCTGCTCGAAAAATTTATGTCTCGTTACCTGTACCTACTCTCAGACGATGAATGAAAACATTTTGAGGAAACCGGAATTCGAAATCGTGTTCCAAGTCTCAAAAAGCCTCTTTGAGCACTTTAATCATATCATCACACAGGTTAGAATAGACTAGTGACATGGTAGTAGTGAGTTTGAATGGACCCTTTAGCTGGACTTTATCAGAATAACTTCGAGAGCCTGGTGATTTGAGAGAATGTCTAATGTGTACTGTTTTTGGTACTCTGTTTTGGTATCGTGATGTGAATACAGTCGTGAATCCACGAGAGTATTTTCCCCTGGCGCTTCTTAATTTAATGAAACCACATCATTTATTGAAGCCGGTTAAAAAGAGGTTTCCTCGTAATGAACTGAGGGTAAAATCCTTGTTTTCGTTTATACTTTCATTATTATTTCAGTGAAAAAATGTGTGAAGTATTTTAATTATAACCGTTTACTTACAATTAATTTGAATAACATTGTTCATCAATATTCCAAAATATTAATAATACAATCCTTTCATAATTGATGATAAATTATGGAATAGAAACTGACTACATCATCATCAGCAGCCTATAGAAGTCCACTGTTGGATATAGGCTTACCCAATATACTTCCTAGACGTACAATTTAGTTCTTCCTCCATCCACCGACCTACGGCCCTCACAATGTCATCGATCCATCGAGGGGCCGTCCTACACTTCGTTTTCTGGTGACTGACAACAAAACTATGTATAGTTTGTCAACATTTTTTTTAATCTATATCGTCCCATTACTTGCAAGACCATCTCCATCTTGGTCCTTTAAGGCTTCACTGTATATAGCAAAAAATCTATATATCAACAAAAAATCTGTTTTATTTCAAAGAGCGTGGAGTGTGTGGTGTTTACACGCCGCTTGACACTCATGAGAAGTAACGCCCGTGAAACGCGTCAGGGCACCTCGGGGAGTATTATTTCAGCGAACATACTTGTGAACCCCTAACGACCACGATAATGAATTCAGGATACAGTCAACCCAGAAAGTCTCCCTTGACACTTACTTGATTTGAACTTTGTCCCCTACCCACAAGGTTCATTAGCAGAAGGAGAAGTACTGATGACGTTTGGTGCTTGCTGTACCCACTCTACAATGCTCTAGGTACATAATTTTAACATAGTGTTAGATTCTGCAGGAAAATGACTCTTATATGAAAACATTATCTACATTGATGTGTTTCAGCTGTCTTAAAAAAATGTAAATATTTTAATGAAAAATAATAATAATATAAGTAAAAATAATAAAATAACATTAGGTATTCGGTTGATAAAACATGTAAGTATGTTATTTTGTGGACCTCTCTAGTGTCCCATTCTTATTCATCTATCGGACAATGGATGGTAGGTTGTTGTAGATAGCTACGTTGTTTTTATGCCCAAAAATGATAGCGCTTTTCGACAGATAAAACCGTTGCTATGGTAACCTCTTCTTTCGACAGTAAAATATAGGAACCGGTCGTAAACGCCTATACGTAATTCAAGGTCAACTTTCAATCGCAACTGAATAAAATATTTAGAAGTGCCATTTATTATTGCCAGCCTACGACATGTTTTCGTGAATGTTAACGACAACCCGCAGCTAAAATATTTGCATAAAATATTTCCCAACTTTATAGCTTGGCTCACGGCATCTGTAATGGCGAAGGTGCTACGACGCCTTCGACACTCTAATTACAGCCGAGGAAATAAAAATGGCATAAAAGCCTTTCAAATTCAGTCAAGTACTTGCCTTCGAGTTTTTGCCAGAGAAAAAAAGCAATTTAGTGCGGAAGTAGATTCGAATCGTTTAGTGGCTCTAAGAAAACCATGCTGTAAACCATTATATTAATCTAGACCAGAAACTTTAAAAAAATTATTTTTAAAGAAAAAAGTAATATATAAAGATAGTTAATTGATTCTTGACTTGACTTTGCGGAAGTCAATGATTGATCTTTAGGATAGCTAAAATATATTTAAGCGGATTAGTACAAGAGAACACACCATTTAGTATCTTAATATCTAAAGGCTCTACTGCTTCTATGCCTGACTGGAAGTAAAGAAAAAACATAGAATGCGTCCAGCTGCTTCTCTTCCCGAGCATGTCGTAAAAGTCGACTTATGAATAGTATCCTCTCCAAAATGAACCTGCTGATGACCTGTCACCATGGTTCACCATATCCATCTTAAGACTTTAAATTTTTTAAATTCCGATTTTTTTTATGATTCATTTACTAATCCTGGAATATAAAATATAAAAACATTTACCTACCTATGAAATTTACAAGTTAACAGAAAGTTTAGGTATTGGTTTGAAACTATTCGTTGTAACGCTGCAGGTTATCGTAGAATAGCATCAGTAAATATCAATAAACAGAACCAATATCGAATAACCCGACTACTCTTTGTTACAACACTATTCAATAATAGTGTAATCATTGCGGTATTCGATAGGTACTATTCGGGAATCGAATAGTTTCTGGCTGATTTTCCGAATAAGTATTTGAGTTTTAGAATAATTTGATAATAGGTTTCGCACACGTGGTACCTGGATAAAAGTAGCCTACGTCACTCCAGCCCCTGAACTACATGATGTCAATGCGAAATAAAACCGGTCAAGTCCGAGTCGAATTCGCACACGAAGGGTTCCTTACCATCGTACATGTACATAATATGTTTCTTGTACGCTACCTTTTATAGATGGCAGCACGTTACCTATTTAAAATTAAGCACTTCGTCAACAAAGAAGTTTGTGTTCTATGTTCGTTTTACCATATAGGTCCAACTACTAGAACTTCTTATTTGTACTGACATGGCACTGACAGCTAAGAAGGGTAAGAAAACTAGGTACCTCTATGTACCTTGCCAATGAAGTGGTAATTATTTGAATCCGAATCCTAAACAAACAAACCGGGGCATATAATTGCTTCGTTATAATGTTTAATTGGAGTCGGGGATCGAAACCGCGGAATGTGGCTTCGGTGATAGGCATTCGTGATGGGGAACAACCGATTCCGATTTCAATAAAATGTTTCGGTTAAAATCTTTCTGCAAGCCTACAGTGTATTGATAACGTAAATAAAGGATCTATCTATACCTTCAAGTTGAGGATAATAAAAATATCTCAAAGTAGCCGAAAATTTCTAGAGCCGAAATATTTAAGAAACATTCTCAGAAGAATAAATACTTTAAAGGTATTTTAGACGGCTACAATATTATTGGAAATGGTGCTGTAAAATAATAATATGAGTAAAATATTTATCTACTTATTTTAAGGTAGAAGAAAATGCTGAACATCACAGAAGTGGACAATAAAAAATGTAAATTACCGTCTTAAATGCTCCTCCATAACTGGTTTGGTATCAAGAAACTATAACGACTGGACAAAGCGATTACAACCCTAAATAATTAATCAATCATAATCGTGAAAAGCGTCTACGTGGGGCATGAAAAACAAATTGAAGCATTGAACTCGGAAGGACAAGAGCGCACTTCTTCAAATAGTTAAAACTTGTTCAGTTGTCAGCGTGGACCAGCCGCGGCCGGACGTGCGGTACCTTGCGCGCATAAAAATACTACGAACAGACTTATGAATGGAGTGTATGAGTCAAAGTGATAAAACAGTGTGCGGTGACACGAAATGGGATTTGTTTGAGAACTTTTGAGGATGTATGTGTTATTGGTTATTCTCAGTTTGCTGATAAAAGGTAACTTGTATTGGATACAATATTTTATCAATAATATATGTTGAACATAAGTAATAAAGTAATATTTTATAAAGGGGAGTTAAACCGATTCACTAGCTTCTGTCTTCGACTTCGCTCGCCTGGTATTTGAATTAAGGTAGCTCATGCTACCCAGGGCTACAATGCTATTCCAGGTCTCAAATTATGTACTTACCTAATTTTTTAAGCATTATCCAAATCTATTTAGTCGTTATGTGTTATTAAACCACAAATATCTAAACTCGCAAACATTCAGATGTTAATATTAGTAGGATAACTCAACAAAAGACATTAACAAAAGTTTAAAATAATTATCAGATTAACCAAATACCTACACAGAATTAATTTGGCTACCAACGAATCATGAATCTTTAGTATAATTTTTTTCTCTCAATGAAATAGGATTGCATTAGATAAATGGATTAGTAAAGTGTTTTGAAAAGTAATAAAACTATAATAAATTTTAGGTAGGTACTCGGTATGATAATAAGAAATAAAAAGTTTGGGTTAGTTTTTGATTTCAAATAAAAAAACGTATGGGTACATGATAAAAAACTACCCTACATGCCCTAAGACATACCTAAATACCATAATTTCTACCCGCGGACGAAAACTCGCTCTATAGATAATAATTTGACGGCCGTTCAGCACCGTTCGTTTAGGTATCCGCAACTCTGTTTTTGTCAGGTTCCTTGAGGAAAGTATTCGGGTTCTTCGACACGTGAAATAATGGTCTTCTTTATTTTCATTTATTTTCTTGTCAGTGAAGACGGGAATATGATAAAAAGCTCAGTTTTAGTCTTATTTTGTTTTTGTTGCAATTTTATGAGTTAAAATATGTACATGAAAAATTACAGCATAATAAAACGTGGAAGTGCCTTCGCTTGTACGTGGTGTTAAATGTAGCAAATTATTATGCTACTAGCTTTCGTCCGTGGCTTCTCTCGCGTGGTATCCGTACAAAAAGTACCCTATATGTTATAGTCAGCTACGTACAGCACACATTCTATGTATATTTCAAGTTCCATTCAAATCCGTTCAGCAGTTACGGCGTGATTGAGGCACAAACATACATCTCTCGGGTTGATTCCCGCTACGGGAGAAATGATTGTATGTTCTGCAAATATTTCTTCCGGGTCTGGGTGTTGTTGTATTATAAGTATGTATGTATTTACAAAAAACAAACTTTCGCATAATATTGGTAGGATTATGCTGCAGCTTTTAGCAGTGGAGAGCACTGCTGGTCTAGTTGGTAGTAACCCCGCCTTTTGGTCGTGGGTTAAAACCTAGTCGAGTACCAATGGATTTTTCTGCACGAAAAATGTATGTGCGCTATACGCTATGTTATAGTCAGCTACGTACGTATTGACCATGTCGGCCTTAGTCGGCCTTGTCCACAGGAAATGGACAAGGCCGATTAAGCTGAGAGGATGGAATAGGTGCTGGGCAAGCCTACTCCATCTTAATTCGTCCCGGGCACTACAGCGTCCCGTCTGTGAAGGTAAAAGTTGCCTTCTGACGCTGTATAGATGGTGCCATCTACAATAGATGGTAAAAGGCCTTAGCAGTGGATAGGCCTCATTTTAACCAAAACAACGAGTAGTTGTTTCGTTGGTACCTACTTTCGTTGGCAGACTTATTGTGACTCTTAGAAACAGTAGCCGATCCATGACTTAAGCTTGACTCCGCTGGAGTTAAGATAAAGATCAAGCTAAATACTATAGGTACCACACAAAGAAGCTTTTTGGGATTGAGCTCCTTAGCCCCGAAATTCCTAAAGCGGGTTCCGCGGAACTTAGGGTTCCGTAGAATACTCATCTAGGTTCCGCCAAAATTATTTATTATTAATAAAACAGTGAAAAAGTTTCATTCTTCACATTAAAACTTTAAGTTAAGATTAATGTGTTTCAGTTATATTACATATTTCTTAACATAAATTGTTTTTATATAAATATCAGTGTTGATCATTTAATATGGGGTTCCATAAAATAAAATGTATTTAGCTGGTGTTCCGTTATCTTTAAAGTTTAGGAAGCCCTGCCTTAGTCCATCCTGCTTCCACTACTGCATGGAAGGAAACTGAAGATCTTGTTACAGAGTCATTACCACTATCGATGTTGCAAGTCGTGGTGCCTGCGTACCGGGTGCGAGGCCAGTCGGCGCAACTCGAATGCGAGTTCTCGCTCGGCACAGATAAGCTCTACTCTGTGAAGTGGTACCGTGATAACGAAGAGTTCTACCGATACATGCCGAAGTACGATCCGCCTAAGCACGCGTACAAACTCGAAGGGGTTAAAGTTGATGTGAGTATTATGTTAGGTATAAAAGTTAATTGTTCAAACACCTATTCAAAGGTGTCGTTTTTATTTAGGTGTGATTATTTTTGAGCTTAGCTTGCGTTGAAGTACTAAGAGTAGAATGCAAGTGACGATGATGAGATGTCCCGAAATGATTGCACATATTTTGTCACCTATCAAGTTCATTTACCTTCATAACAGCTTTCTTCGCAAAAATAGCTTTGCGTCAAATCGTTCTAAAGTATGAACAGGCAAGATATGTTTGTTAATTATTTATACTAATTTTAAATATTTAAAGCAGCTTCAAGCTTCCGTTTTAATAACAAAGAGGAAACAAGAAGTGGTGTGCTATGGTGGAGTAGCTGCACAAAACTTCATGAATATCTAATGTGAAGTATTTTCGCTGTATCTCCTCGTTTCAGGTTCTATTATGTACCTAGTTTTATATGAAACATTCTGGAGAAAGAAGGTATTTCCTGAACTAAATAGCTTCATTACTATGATAGTATGAGAATTTGAAAGTTTCATGCGCTTATTTATTTCCATAAACAGGAGCTTCTTCTATCCTCTCCAAAATGATAGACCACCTATATGGGCGATGAGCTTATCATCTTAGGACTTTAAATTAGAAGTTTTCTTATATTCACTTGTGACTCTGCCCACCTCATTAGGGATCACGCCCGATAATATGTATTTATAAGCTTCTTGTTAAGGCTAACACAAAGCTGCTTAGAGAATTGTCAAAATTTTGTACAAATTAAGCTAGATGATTTGCATTTGTTTTTGAACAACATTGTATGTAATGTGCTACGAGTACCTATAAGTAAGACGTTTCAAACAAATCTTGTGCTTTATGATTAGAGCAGTTTTTGATTTATTTATACAGTTACAAAAGTCTGACGCGCGGCGCGTGTCCCTGCACCAGGTGACGCTGAAGTCGAGCGGCGTGTACCGCTGTGAAGTGTCCGCGGAGGCGCCCAGCTTCGCTTCAGCGGCCGGCGAGGGACGGATGGAAGTTATTTGTATGTAACTACTTAAGTTATCTTCAATAATGACCATTTTAGAAGGATTGCCATGTCTAACAATTAACAACGGACTTTCTTGAAGTTCCAATCAATATGAATGTATCAAAAGAGTATACCGAATTGATAAAATAATTTGGGTTCCTTACAAAAAATACAGAGCCGAGGAATAGATAAAATCCTTATCTTTTTGCCTTTTAAACCCTATTTATTTTAAAGTTGATAGAAACTTTATGCTTTATAGATTTACCAAGAGAAGGACCAAGGATAACTGGTAACGAACAAGAAAGTAGAAGAGGAGACTCGTTATTCTTAAATTGCACATCGGGGCGGTCGTATCCTGCGGCTATTCTTAGCTGGGACATCGACGGGGAAAAGGTTAGTATGCAACCACGTATAAATAAACTGCCGTTCAGTGATCTATATAAGATATTGACAAATTTTGACCAAAAAACTCCGTCGACGAAAACACGAAAACGAAAACTTATCTTTTCTTAATTAAACTTATTTAATTATTTTTGGAACGGTAATCATAGAACAGATAAGTCTCTATTAATGGCAAGAACATAGTAGGTAGTAGACATAACAGATGAAATGTTTCAAGGAGTATCATTAAGAGTCAAAATGTTTCTAGCTAAGACGTAACCAAATCCCCAGGTAACAGATCCGTCGCAGCTAGTAGAGTATCCAGTGACCCAGTACACGCACGGGTTGCTGTCTTCAGCGCTGGGGCTCCGAGTGCAGGTGCCAGTGGGCGTGAGCATGCAAGTGCGGTGCACCGCCAGGGTCGCACCGGCATGGCGGGAAGGCAGCGAGGCGGTGGTGGGCAGCAACGTTGCCGATAGCAAGGAGGCTATGCTGCTAGGTGAGTGTTGTCAAGTTACAAATCCAAATCAGCTGGTGAAGTATCCAGTGACGCTCCAGCTGATGTCTTCAGCGCGGATCTCCGAGTGCATGTGCCAGTGGGCGTGAGCATGCAAGTACGGGGTACCGGCAGGGTTGCATGGGCATGGAGGGAAGGCAGCGAGGCGGCGGTGGGCAGCAACGTTGCTGATAGCGAGGAGGCTTTGCTGCTGGTTTCTTCATCCAGGTTATTCAACTGATATGAGATTATGAAAAAAATATGGAGCAAGTAAGGAAAATATTGCACGCATGCAAGTATCTGCAAGAGTGGTGCAAATCCTACATTTGGAGGATTCGTATTTTTCAAAGGACGTTTCAGTAAAAATATCTTTGTCGAGTAGTTATCACAGAACTGCGAATCATAACATTCAAACATAGTTACATTTTATTATGGTCTTCGTCCTATTTTGATTTCTATCTTAGCAGTCAAGTGTAAAAAGCGAATGAATAACGACAACATAACTCACACCAACCTCGCATTTATAAGGCCTGGTTCAAGCTGTGCATAGAATATAGCACAAACATATTGAAACCGGAAGTTAGGGTGCACTATCTCCAATCGGCTACCTCAGAATAATTTAACATGCCAACCTCTACTCGCTTTCATAACATGCTATAAACAGAACTACGCTATTATTGGCTGTGATAACATCTCAGATTATTTTGAAAGCATCAAATCGATGGACAGCGAACCTGTTTATGGGGGGATTTATCGCTCCTTCACACCTTGTATGGTTATAAATTGTAGCTATTACTGAACCGCTACTAGTTTTGTAAATTTATTTATCGTAGAGTAGGTATAATTTGATGATATTATGCTCTTCTTATAGCTTCCTCTCTAAAACTAGCTAAATGTTATCAGTGGCTCTATCATGCTTGATTGAGCATCTGAAGGTTATCGTTGTTGAAAAATATAATAAACTAGCGACCCGCCCCAGCTTCGCACGGGTGCAATGCTGATACTAAAGAATGTCTTTATAATAACGTTCAGTACATTATTTTGATCTATATCGTAGGGTCCAACCAGCGTTTGCAATGTAAGCGCAAAATTTATTTACAACATCACATTAGAAACTTCTAAAGTTATCAGTGTCTCTCTACTATATTATGCATGTATTATACATATAAACCTTCCTCTTGAATCACTCTATCTATTAAAAAAAACAGCATCAAAATCCGTTGCGTACTTTTAAAGATCTAAGCATACATAGGGACAGAGAGAGGGAAGCGACTCAATGTAGAGATAAGTAAACATAACTAGTGCTATGTATGGTCTTGAAAAATTGGGAGTAGGTAAGTATTATGATACTCGAAACTGATATGATGCGCAGTAGGTAGGTTCATCATGTTTACTATCGTAATGCGCCAAGATCTGCCAAGATAGGTCATGCATACAGAATATACGAGAGAATATTGTATTACATCAATACCGAAACATTTGGGCCATTTCCTGTATACCTACATATTGATTAGTCTTGTATTACAAGATCGTTAAACATTACTATTAACTATAACTTGGCAGATCATACTGTATTAATAGTGCTCATTATTATGAACAGATAGTTAATAAATTGTTTATCAAGTTATCTGCCCTTATTATATATAAATATATATATTATCACGTCCGTATCCCCAACGGGGTGGGCAGAGCCACAATTGGCATTATTGATCTACATTGTATTGCCTATGTCTGTGTACGTTTACGATTCCTACATTTAAAAATATTTCCTAAGCTAAGTTCTACGAAAACCGCAATGTTAAGTTTGGAATTCAATTCGACTTACCTTTCGGATTCGATTTCGTTAGACAAATGTTGGGTGCCTACCAGAGATACACATCAGTATTTTACAGTTTGTACGGAATCTTCAGGGCGCAAGTCTTATTCGCGCTTGTCCGGATCTTCACTTATTTCCTTTTTCAAAATAATAGAACATATTTATTTCAGTACGGAGGACTTTTTTGTTTTTCACTAATTTCCGTTCTAGCCATTTCAAAGCTTATTTTCGCCCGCGGTTTAGTTTTTTTTATGCCTGTATATAAAGTAACATATACCCGTGTTATTCCTGGCCACGAACTATTAATATATCAAATTTCGTTCAAATCTCATATTCTCACAAACTTCCACATTTATAATAAATTCCCGCTGATTGACCAAGTTCTTTTTGACGTTCTTGTAGAAGTTTATCTCTGGTCTTTGCTGCTGAGGTCAGGATACCTGACAATTCCATATTTAACTTTGGAACATCTAACAGCTTGCAATTGCCAGGAACTTATTAGTGGGATTTTACAATAACAAAGTTAATTTGTTTCAGTGCGGAGTTCGGCGGCGGCGGCAGCGCTAAATGTAGCGCTATTAGCCCTCACCATCGCTTTCCTCGGGCTACAGCAATCTGAAACGTGATACATAAATCCTTTACATTTATTACTCGGACGTGAAACCTGCTACATCATCCTTTTGTTTCGTAATTTCATAGAAAAACAATTAAAGTGAAAAATAAAGACATATTGGGGGTACCTTCTTTAAAGATAGGTAAGTATATCCTCGTTTAAGTGGTAAAATTATTTGATTAAATGCGTGCTACGTACTAACGAGTTTTCCTAATAAACAAGTTTTCACATTTACATCCACTAGTTCGATATTGCTTCTTATATTGATAATGAGAGAAGATTTTTCTTTTAGTTCTGCAGATATTATAATTAGGTAGTTACTATTGTTATCTACAGCATTTTAGAATAAGCCTTAGGTACCTGTAATTTTTTAATGAATTCTCAATGTTCAGATTTAGGTGAGGCAAAATAAAATTCATTAAATTCGACCATTAAGTATCTAAAGCTACAAATTACACTTTACGTTAAATATTTTGATGTAATATATAGTTATTAAATGTTAGGTAGCATTTTGAGGATTATATTCAGGAACAAAGCTCAAGCATAAATCGATATTCAAGCATACTTTGTGATGCAAAAATTACATATCATATCTACTTGGGACGTTTCGTCTAGAATATGGACCTGAAAACATCAAACTATCCATCTATTATACATAATAAACAAATTTTGTATAGTTGTAAGCTAGATAGTATTAGTTAGAAGGTAGGTATGCTGTTATTTATTTCGTAACTTTTCGGCTACAGAATATGTAACAAAAGGTACTTTAAATGTTACATAGGTTTTATGTATGGTTGTAGCTACGCTTAAATCGAAATTATTGCTGTATATTTTACATCACATCACTCTGAAAACAATTAATATAGTAACAACACTGTTGAATGATAGTATATAAATATATGCGAATGTATGTTTGCCAGTTCAACCATATTTCATGCAGTAACAGTGCAACGGATCGACATGATTTTTGCACAGATATAATTTATGTATTTGGGAGTAGCATAAATTATAAGTAGGTATATGTTAGCCGGCAAGACGCGGGCGGAAGCTCATTGTAAATAAAAATCCATCTTCCGTTAAATCTATTTAAGTACCTATTGGAAATGTTTACGTTTTTTAGTTAACTCTAAAATTATTTTTATAAAAAAGGACTGATTATATAATAATTTAGATCTTCCTTTTCACAATTTGTAACTAAATCGATCCTGTACCTAATAAACTTGTACTGTTGTAGAAAATGCATTTTTATTTGCCTAACCCATAATTCTTGGTCTATTATCGATTATCTGTTATTTACTTCTCTGTTGGAATGGAAGTAAAGAAAAAGCATAGAATGCGTCCAGCTGCTTCTCTCCCCGAGCATGTCGTAAAAGTCGACTAAGGGATAGACCTCTCAAAAATAATGGACCATCTATATGGGCGATGGGCTGATCACCTGTCACCATGGTTCACCATTACATATCCATCTTAGGACTTCATCAGAAGTCGCTGCAAGTTTTCTTATGTTTACTTGTGGCTCTGTCCCCATTAGGGATACGTACGTTATAATTATGTATGTAAGTATGTTATCGAATGTTAAAAGCTGAGTACGGATGAAATTAACAAAAGTAATCTGAAGCTAGCAATTGGGAATCGATGGGCACCTATTTTTGATCGCCTTCTCTGATTGCCACATGTCTAACCCACACACAGGCCACATGTAAACATCACGGCAGGCGCCGAACGTCGCCGTTTCTTGTTCTCTTTCGTTAAAATGTTCACAATGATTCGTTTGCGTTCCCTCTCCTTTGTTCATTTTTCTCAGAACAGGAAATCAACTTTGTTCAGTTGATGTAAAAGTACTATGCTTAAAACTAGTAGGTAGGTATAGTATTTTTTGTACTATCAATCATGATCTTTAATACAGAAATAACGATTGAGAAATGGGAAGTTAGCGTGAGCTCACCATTGTTTCCGTTTCCAAAACTGTTTATTTTCCATCATAATGCTCACCAAAATCGATGTAGAACTCTGGGAAATGAAACATTTTAACATTTTTTCTTTGGTTCCTCAAAGTGAAAACACGATAATATATTATGAGAAAAAAATACTATTCACAAATCTTGAAAAAAAAAAACATATTTTTAATTTATTTTGATCTAGATCTAGATCTAGATCTCGGGACCCACTCTACCATATTTTCAGATGAGTTTTCTTTGACAAGTAAGTAATAACTATTTCTTTATACATAAAATAATGTTTATTTGAATATTTTTTGTTTCTTATTCTCTACTTCTGTTTGCACGGTTTTGAAGTAATATTATGCCAGCTGAATTATTATTTTCTTGAACAAAAAACTTAAACCGTAGATAGGTTGGAGGTAGGTAAACCTAAGTAAGTCTAAGTTATTAAGAAAATCCTCTCAGTTTAGGTGTCTGCCTAAGCTATTGTCTTTAATCAAAGGAATTTAATGAGTGACTGGCAATTTCATTTCAAAGAACCCTTTTCATCCTTTCAGCAATAAATGGTATTTAATACAACAATGGGTTGTGTATTCTCGTAAGCCAAATAGAAAACAACAGTTCAAAAACGGTGTACGTTGCAGAACTTCAATACTACTACTACTCGTGTCCCTAGCACTATCGAACCAGTGTAGTGAAAGTATTTTGAGAGCGCCTCAAAGAAGCTTCTTTAGTGAATTTGACACATGAAAGAACATCAATGAAAGTAGAGCACGTATGTATTTTTAAACTTGGATAGAGATTTATCACTAAACCAATTCGATATAAATAATATACGTTGTCATACCTGTTAGGAAGATGGTGGCCGCGAAAAACATTATAATTAAAGGTATAATACAGATGCAATAACATTTATTAAAAAAATATATTTGACCCTCATTTGAATTACATGCATAAATCCAATAATAAATGCAATAATCCCTACTAGAATAAAAATAATTTCGAGGAAAAATATGCCATTCTGCAAACACATTTCTGAATAAAGAATTTTGAACATTTGAACATTTTGCTCGAGCACCAGACACAATAAGTGGGACGACCGTTGTGTCCGCAGTGAAAGTAATTTCCCCCAGATGGCGCTCTGAAAGAAGTGAATAACTATCGAGGAGCACCGACCCGATTGCCAGAGATATTACGTTTTTTCTGATAAAGTCCTCGACCAATCGTCCCCAGATAAATATTTTTGACATATTGATGATTTTTCCACAAAATTGGAATCGAAAGGATATGTATACATAGGGTATGTTTTAAACTACCTATCGTGGTTAATAATAACCTCTATACACCTACAATAGTAAGTATTTTTTTGTACAAAAATAGCAGAGGTCTTGGTCAAAAGTCGCAAGAAAATCAACTAAAAGTTGTTTTGTTCCCCAAAAACACAGAAACATGGCAAGTGTTTTGTCCAAAGTGTTATGGCGTCGTCGTCCTGATTAGGTATCGACCTGTATACTACAAACAATACCATCTGTTATAGTTACTTAGAAAATCGAGTTATTCACTTTACCTCGGTTATGCGCATTGGCCGGGTTTCTCTGACTTAAGTGATGTAATAATACTCTCCGATTTACTAATACTCCCAATACACCTGTTATTGAGTAATTATTAAATTTTTCATATGTTTTCTTTCATGCTTTTGTATCATGTTAAAATTCTTCGAGCTTTTTGAGAGTGATCGATGGTCACGGGTCACGCGGGACCATCACGCGACATCATTCATTGATTCATTCATTTCATTTTTCATTATCTACTAAAATACCAACGGTTGTTTTTAGTGAGGTATAGGTATAAAGTATTAGTTAGATATTTGGCATTGGAAGATAAAGCATTGGTAGTCCAACCCAGTTTGTTCATTCTATATTTTTCCGTATGCTGTTTGACGAGCAGTTTCCTCACTTTTGTGAATTGCTATCCTGCGTACGTTTGACAAACGTAGTTTAAACTAACTGAAATGCAAACTCTACCGTATCGGTTGGCGAGTCAATTATCGAGCAGTCCCGAATAGCCGCGCTATACCGTACGATGTTCACTTCATGGCTTCCCACAAGTAGTTTTGTTTCCAGCTTGCATACTCCAAGCAACGAATAGTTACACTCGCGAGCATTTATGAGGAAAGTTTCTTCGCAAACTTCCTTGAAACACACCACCAAACGTAATTACATCTAATGCACCTAACGTTTTGCGGTTTGTTGCTTTGGGATTTGGCTGCGTCGCTTGGAGGGGGGCTTTGAAGAGTATTTAATTACAGCCTCATTTATTTCAAGCAGTATGCATGCCCATCAAGACTGCACAATGGGACATCTATGGTTATACTAGCTTACGCCCGCGACTTCGCTCGTGTGTATCTGGACGAAAAGTAGCCTATAATGTTATTCCAGCTTACATTCTATGTACATTCCAAGTTTCATTCAAAATCGTTCAGCTGTTACCGCGGGATTGAGGCACAAACATCCTTCGTCACATCCACACATCTACACATCCTCACAAACTTTCGCATTTATAATATTAGTAGGATAGGATAAATTTCAGGTGATAAGGTTTTTAAAATATGGGAAAAAGTTATTCACTATGACTGACGGCTTTGGGTGGTGTGGCGGGTGATTGCTCGACTGAGACGCAAAAGGCGCGGGTTCGACACGCGCTGCGTAAGAAATGGTTGCATGTTCTGCAAATATTTTTTTCGGGTCTGGGTGTTGCAGTACCATGGTAGTTTTTCATACCCACGGCACACAGAATCCTAGTGTGGGGTCGGAATTATGTATGTGACCGTTGGGTGTTATTTATTTATTTACTGTAAAAGTTGTCGAGTTCAGGCTGTGGACAATAATAACATGTTAAAAAGACCAAGTAAAAAAAGTCGAATTAACTTAAAGATATAAAGGACAGATGCTTGAAAATAATTGGTAAAATTAGTACTTTTCTAGAGCATGGTATGATTAAACCATCAAAATCCAGCAACCAAAAACAATGCCAGGTACAGAATGAAAACAATGCCAGGTAACAAAGAAACAGCTCTTGGTAAGGTGATTACTATCTAATGACGTCACATGACACTGCGCGTACATTTCACCTTAGCATTTCACCGCCAACATTGTTGACGCTTTTAATGAGAACACGAAATGCTATTCACGCAGATGTCTAACTAGATAATACAGACGGGGTTCTCCGGGTAGGTACAAATGTATAAAATTATCTTAAAAATAATCAATATTGCTGCTGGACATCGCATTCTAGAGCCAAACTAAGCAAACCTTGTGCTATAGGAACCAGATTGCTGACTGATATACTTTTATTTGTAAATACATATTTATATATTATCTTAGTAGCATTGCGTGACAGACCGATCAGTTATTTTATTAGTTACTGCTGGTACTTGATAAAGTTGAGCTGGCTTCGGTCATTACTCGGTCTATGAGGGTCATATCTTTTATTATCGAGCAACATAAATGTAAAAGTATTTACTTTTATAACTTAGTAAACACAACACTATAGAGGCAAGTAGGAATTTGTGGTTAAAGATATTTATTTTTTCAAAGAACAAAGTCCACTTACAGAGAATATAGTTATTGTAAGTATGTACATAGTATACTGGTTGCAGCCAGTAAAGTAACAGTAGACAAATGACAGGATATAAGGATTGTCTTGAAAAATCCTGAAACAGGGTCCATTTATTTTGCATTTATAGTATTCAGACCGTTTCAGGTCTCGAGCTAATCGCACTACGCTTTAAAAGTTCCATACAAACGTTTTCGTCTCTTTTCACCCTTTTAGGGCTATAATTTCGAAAAATCCCGCCTTGGTTTTGCTATAAAAGGAAGCTACATTCCAAAATTAGATTGCAAAAAAAAATGCTTATTGTTTTATATTATATAGATTTAAGACGTAGTTCTGGTTTGATTTTGATGCTTCGAAAATCTTCACTTTACTTAGATGATGAGCTAAATATTTGGACAAGCATTTATTACCCAGAATTGTACATGACCGTATTGACCGTTCTCCAGAACGACCCATAGTTTAAGAGAGCTATTGCCTCCGAAGCAAACAGAGATGCAATAAAGCCGACCACGACTCCTCGTACTATCCTAATAGCGCTTTTATCCGTCGGTCAGGGTTACACATGTCGCTTCTTGCAATAAACTTTACTGGGGCTAAAAGGGCCTAGCTTTTTAGTATATAAAGGTACGGTATTTTCCGAGTACAAAACTTTGAGAATTTATTTTGGAACTAACTTATTTACAAACACAAACTACAATAACATTAATTAAATAAATTTAAAAACTTTAAGGTAATCGGTATAATAAATAAGAAATGAAAATGAGCTCAGTTTTCTATCTAATTTCGCCTACAAATAGAAAACAGAGCTCAGATCACCGACCGCAGGTAACGTCCCCAAAAGGCTGGCGACGTTACCTCGTTGGATATTTTGGAACTGAATAATCCACAATTTGTGGTATTTATATGGTGACAAGTGTCATACATGACTAACAGGGGTGTTGAGTTTCGGCCACTTCCCCAACGGAGCTAACCCAACTTTCTTTTTAGTCGACTTCGCCATATAAAACATTTAGGTGATCGAAGATAGTATAACCTACTTACTTTAGTTCAGATCAATATCGGAGAAATATGGCATTTTAAAAACAAACTGGAAAACCTTTAGCAAACGAAAATAGTAGGTACTTTTTTTACTCATCATTATCGCTACAGCGTGCCTGGGCCGGAAGCAGATTTATCTTTCTTCGAACTCGATTCCTATTTGCTTTGAAACTGTTTCTGGTATCGAACAGTTTTAATTTACACGGAACTCTCCTGTGTATTTAAGCCTCGTTTTCCCAGGCGGACTGAATTGTCTATAATGGTAGAAAAAACTATCCGATATATTACATCCATGCTGACACTGTCTAAGAAATAAAAGTTTTTATATTGTAACTGCCTCAAAGGATAGTGAATTTTTTACAATGTTTATCTATCATACATAAGTCATAACTTAGAACGAGTTGGTCTCATAATCCACCTTAAAATCTCTCTCTCGGATAGGGAAATTCCACAAAACAGTTTGTACTGAAACGTCCGAAATGAAAAACCCTTACTATGTCGAAATGGAATTTTCCTAACCCTAAAATAGAAGAATGGAGCACAGGTACCTATTTAAAAATAAAGAGCAAAAAATACGACAGAAATTACGCTCGTATAGCCGGCCGGGGGCATCTATAAGTGGGAGTCGAATTCGCACACGAATGGTTCCGTACCATAATCGTACATGTTTCTTATACGGGGCCCCCTTTTATATTATTTTATTATTTGTTGTTATAGCGGCAATAGAAATACACATTCTGTGAAAATTTCAACTCTCTACCTATTACGGTTCATGACAAATGGACGAACTGACGGACAGTGGAGGCTAAGTAATAGGGTCCCGTTGGCACCCTTCGTTTGGGTACGGAACCCTAAAAATGATCGTCTCCTAATTTGAATAGACATCATGATCGTGTTTTTGATAAACTCAGTATATTTTGGTAATTTGATTAAATTATAATAGGCCATCGTGAGCCTGAGTAATGAGTTTCGAAGGTAGATACTTTTCGATCTGATGTTTTAGTTTTTTTATGATGACAGAAGTACCTAACTCCGAGCTCGCGGCTTTGCTGTTATACTTTATTCGGTCTTCTGTCCGGAGGGTAACTTATAAATGTTTTTTAATTCACAAACTGGTCACTGCTCTTTTCAAAACCTTTTTTCAAAGTTTAATCTTGACGGCGTGATTGAACTACAAACATAATAAACTTTAGTATTGATAATACCTACCAGCACTCGCCTGCGACTCTGCTTACATGATATCCGTAATAAAAGTAGCCTTTATGTTATTCCAGCTTATAAACGTGTTTTCCAAGTTTTAAATTAATTAATATTAATCGAGAATCAATAGGTTTCTTCTAGGTAAGCGTGCTTCATCTTAGATCACACTGTTACTTAACATCAGGTTGAGTGTGGTAAAATGCAAACAAAAAAAAAATTAAGTTCAGCCGTTACGGATATGAGTGGGAAACCATCTGCCCTCCTAGTGAAGAACACAGTAACTAGCATTTTTATCAAAAATTAGTTGGATAAATATTCGGAATCGCCTAACAAAATACAACATTCTCTCAACTTACGTATGAAAACATGTTTGACATAGTTACTGCGTTCTCCAGGAGGGCAGAAATATACACAATACACTTTCGCAATTTAAAATATTAGTCCTCTCCAATAAGATGGACCGTCAATATGAGCGATGGGCTGATCACCTGTTACCATGGTTGGTTATACCCACCCTGGTACTTTGAATCAGGAGCAAGTTTTCTTATGATTACTTGTGGCTTTGTCCACCGCATTAGGAAGACATACGAAGCGTGATTAATATGTTTGTATATATACTCGTATTGTGTGGGAGGGAGATAGGCAGTAATAGAAGCTAATAGGTACATTGAAGCGTACACTGTGCTTTATGCCCCAGACTAAAAGCCGGTGTATCGGCAAGCAAGAGCTAATTTAGCAAATTAGTAGACCAATAGGATGATTTAGGTACCTACAATATATTGTACAGATATGCTAGTTGCACGAACAAAGCTTATATTATGAAATGAATAGTGTAACATATTAAGTAAGTAAGTTCGTATGAATGGCCTCTACTGAGATCGACCATTTAACGTGCCCTCCGAAGCACGGAAGCGCTCAGCTCGTAATGCCACTTGCGGTCACCCATCCAAATTGCGACTGCTCACAACGTTGTTTAACTTCAGCGATCAATCAAGAACGTCTAAGCAAGCTACGCCACGAGCGCTCCAGTGTAACACAACCAATAGTCACATAGTTCTATCCGACTCTAAAATTACCTTTAGAAAGAGAAAGAAAATAATTTATTGGCAACCTAGGTAGGTACATATAAAAAATACAGAAATGAAAAAATTAAAAGACAGAGTAATAGGGCTTAATTAGGGCTAGTATTAGGCCTTTGTCGTGGGTATCAGAAGGAGTACCATGGCATCAAAATACACAGATCCGGAAGTAATATTCGCAACAGGAATCGAATCAAAACTCTCGCGTTTCAGCCAACTCACCTGAGGTCGTCATTAAACAAACAGTTAATTCAAAATTAGATGAACGGGTAATGTGTTTGGGGTGTATGTATGTGGGTATGTTTATTCATTTGGCTAAAGCTCTAGTCCAAATGGCTGGACGGATTTTGACAAGTAAAGTGTCGTTAGATTCGTCTAAATGAAGAGAGTTTATAAGAAATATCATAAAATCCAATATGGAGGTTGTAAGAAGCCATTTTTAATTTATTCCTTTGGCTGCCTCTAGCCGAATCGGCTGGACCGATTTTGACAAATGAGGTGTCGTTTGATTTGTCTAGATAACGAGAGTGCCTATGCTACTTTTTGACACTAAAAAAAATCTGATAAGGCGGCTTTAAGGAGTATTTTCAAATGAACTAAGACTTAAACTAAAATTGTACAAAATCGTTCTCACCATCATGTATTCAAAAATATTATATGGCAGATGTACTAAATTTAAAAATTCTTAAAGTCAATAAGGAACGGAACGGAAGTAGAGAACACGTTATTTTAGAATACTTACTTGAAAAGCACTTCCATAACGCCTTTCCCCAAAATGAAAAGTAAACCCGTATGAGCTAGCTTTTATATTAAAAGTGAGACACAAAAATTGAGCACTTATTATGGTCGCGTGTGTCGTGAAACTTTGGAGCACCACTCCTTATGACAAGTGACATACCTGAGTACCATTTTGTTGGGTTTAAAAGGATTTGGCGTGTTTTTACATTATTTTCACGATATTTTGCTCAAGGAAAATGATGACATGATTAGCAGGATAGGGTTTATGTAACTTTATCGTTACCATAAGTAAATAGAAAACAATAGCAACGTTTTTATTTTTTAACTGAGAAAAGTATCATACTTTGTGATGTATATATTTAAAAACTGCATGTTGAGTCAGGGGTTGTTATGGATATGGAATTTCTGATCTGGATACGGAATTATACCGTATCCGTATACGGATATAGGAATAATAATTATACCGGTTTTCGATACGGTTACGGATATGAAATAATTTAGTATTATCCGTTAGTTTCGGTTAGTTTCGGTTACGGATATTAGATTTTTATTAGGTTTGGTCACACTACAAGGGCCGTGAGCGGCCAGTGTGTCGCCTCGGCCGGGTGAAAACAAAAACCTGTCATAACCATGTCTCATTTAGACTCCGCCCTTATCCGAAATTATTCGAAATTTAAAATCGGATTCGGTTACGGTTACAGATACATGTTTATTTCGGATATCCGATAGTTTCGGTTTCGGTTACGGTTACGGAGATCCATAACATCCCTGGTTGAGATTAAATAATCGAACCGACGCCCCTGTGGACGTGCCTATCACAAGCAGTGTCGGACTTGTGAGCAGTCTGCCCTACTTGCAATCATGGCACCGGATATAAATGACGGCAATACCTACGTCTACAGATCGAGCACATTAGATCTTTCTATAAATATCTGCTTCATAGTTGTCGAGTGTGAAATCATTACAAAATAAGTAAAATATATTGCTGGACATTTTACACAGAACTATTTAGTTCCAAACTAAGCTTTGTATGTGAAGTAATAATGTTTGGCCAAGCAATAACGTTCCTCACACATGGATTTCAAGGTATTTATCAAGGATAGCTTTCACAATCAAGTTAGCAATGTTAGCAATTAGCCTGCTCAAGGGTACAGGTATACGTTCGTAGTAGAGCAGGAATGCTAGTGCAAAGCGGAATTTAACGGTAATCATTTTAGAGGATTATTAGTGGTTTATGTTTATTGCAAGCATCTGTATACATTATCCGGATGAAGCAATTCAAGCAGAATTAACATAGGTGGTGCTCGAAGTTTGTTGAGGCTTTAAACAAACATTCTGAAATTTGATATGTATTATGTCTGTTATTTTGGGATTAAAAGACCAGTCAAGTGCGAGTCGAATTTGCACACGGAAGGTTCCGCACAACAAGATATAAGTCCGTTTATCTACATGTACATAAACGTATCTTGTATGGGCCCTTTATTGTTATTATTTGTTGTTGTAGCGGCAATAAAATAATAAAATACACACTCCCAAACATATACATATTGTGGTTCATGCCCGCTGACATACCGATGGACGGACGGACGGACGGACAGCGGAGACCCAGTAACAGGATCCCATCGTGGACACCCTTCGGGTACGGAACCCTAGAAACCATTTAGATTATAATTGGGTTGATTATAGGATACTTACAGGTATAAGTACTTAAGACTACTTAAGATAATAAAGAATACTGAATAGAAGTCAAGACGGTAAAATCGCATGGGTACCCAACGACGACGTTAGGGGCAAGGCAGGTAATTTTATGTCAGTCCAATAAAAAACGAACATCGTTTGTTTGTACACTTCCCGAATAAATCATCGGAACAAGGGCCAAATTTCAAAGTTTATGATTTATCATAATCCGGATTTCCATTTGGCGAGCGTGTGGTCCATTATTCTATGTCAAAGGCACGGCAAGGGTGCGTGTTTACTCAAAAAAGGCATAACGTGAAGGGTAATCTATAAAAATGAATGATTAGTTAGCGATCGACATAAACCGATTTATTGGGCAGTCAGCCCTTTATTTACAAATGAGCTCGGAATATCGAACGTTTTTACAACCCTTTGGGTATGCAAATGGAGAATTATTACTGAAACAACTCGGAGCGAACTCATTGGAATGAAAAAACTTTGTAAAAGCCACTAAGCACGTGATATACGGATAAAGACTTTCTACAATAGTCTTCAGTATTTTCGATAATATGAAGTAAACGGAGAGTGATGAATACTAACCAAAATTGAAATAAATTGAAATTTGAGTTTATGTGAAGTGAATAAAAGATTATACCGGGCTAGTTACCTAAAATTAATATTTAGTTGATAATGTTGATTTCAGACGATAAAATAGTTTGTTTATTTTTGTTAGGAGATAGTAATAGTGAACACACAGATGTCGTAATAAAATAGCAAGCTACTTAAATAACAAAGCGTATAAAGTATGCGTCACCTCCGGGAAATCTTCTCAGTCGGGTGTAGTCGCCTCGTAAAGCCATCTAACGAAGGTCCGTGGAGAGCTCACTCCGTTTTACTCTCGTCAAATCTGCATACAAAGTTAAGTTACATATTGCGCTCGATAAAAAAGGATAGAACATTTTCCCGATGCTAAGGACTTCTTGATGAAAATACTTCTTCGGAATTTAGTATTGTGCATCGCTCCAATGGAGTTGGTATTAAATATTGTGAGGCGCAATGATGATCAGTAGAAGGAAATTATGAAATGGTGGCCAAGAATGTGGGTGATGATGATGTGAATCACACATACACTAGATATTAAATTGCCATTATTGAGGTAAACCCATAGGTAATAAAGTATTTCATCTTCTTGAACACCCCGATTTCACAGTTCATTCGACAGTTGACGGACAGACAATATTGAAATACAGTTATGTTAAGGTCTATTTTAGTTTTATTACAAGACAACATTTATTTATTGTAACAAAAGGTTAAAGGTTGTGGAAAATCCTTTAGATTTGTAACAATTTCTGATCCCTAAACTAGTTAGATATTTATTTCAAATACTTCTGTAGAAAAGTTACAAAACTTCCCTTCTATAATTACGAGAATATTTAATTTGTTGGGTTATAATTATCTGACAATCTCATTACACAAAATAAAAATAAAAGTTTAGAGTTCCTCAAATTGTATCTTATCACGATAATCTCCCTTCAGACAAGCGATTTGGGAACTCTTCAAACAGCTGGCGCCTCGAACTTTTGTCGGGACAAAGCCCTTGCTAATCTAAGTTTACTTTAGACAACTTTGGGTTTCTATTAGCATGAATCAATCGCTTTTATACTTTATATTTTAAATTATTTTGTAAAATAGCTAGGGCTGATTAATAATGGTCAAGTGCGTGTCGGACCTCACACAAAACTAGAAGTCAATACGGCGCAAACGGTTTAGAACATATATTAACTCGGTTACATTAACTTTAAATAAAACAAGAATAAATTGAGAAACAGAACTTATATATATATACGTTATACGATTCTTTTCCTTTTTCATATAGTTTCATACTGCCTTCCTTTTTCATACTGCGAATGCATAATATTTTAATAAAAGGGATTTCCAGTAGATATTAACAGCTTCAATATTCAATTAACGGTTTGTAACGAGCATAACAGACAAAAGAGAATTGATTGAATAAATAATTTAATTTTATCACATTATGAACACAATTGGTTGGAAACTAAACTATGCATTGTAAAACAGAAACCATAGTAAAATGGTTCATTTAGCTAGTTAACCGATGATCAAATGTCAGTTTTTAAAAACTTAATTTTAGAAAAGAAATATTATTAAACACACTGAAGGTGTTTTACCCTAAAGGTGTTGCAAAGAGTAGTGTTACATGTTTGGGAGTATATTATGCGGGACACATTAGTAATTATAATCTTAGTAAAATGTTTCACCTGCCTACAACTGAAACCTTGAAGCGCAATACCGACATGTTAAAACATATTTCGCTTAAAATTACCTTTCATTTGTATCTGTTGTTTCTACAACATTAAAGGAAAAGCCCGCGATTTTGTCCGTGATGAGTTTTTATACAAACTTCAAATTCTCGCTGCCTCCGAGTTTAATTTGGGTAACTCCTATATTCCTGTGCACTATGGTGCACCCTTACACTATAAGAGGAATATACCCTCCAAGTTTTATACTTCTAGGACTTATGGCTCAGGCGTGCGTTGATTATCAATCAGTCAGTAACGTAAGAGTTTTTGTATTTGTATAATTCGACAACCTCGGTGGCGTGGCGAGCGAGTGCTCGGCTGAGACGTAAGAGGCGCGGGTTCGATTCCCGCTACGGGAGAAATGTTTGTATGCAAATATTTCTTCCGGGTCTGGGTGTTGTAGTAATTTGTATTATAAGTATGTACATATTTACAAAAAAAAAGTATATAAGTATTCTATCAGCCATCTGGTGCCCATAGTACAAGCTTTGCTTAGTTCGGGGCTAGATGGCGATGTGTGAAATGTCCACAAATATTTATTATTATTAATTTTCCTAGGAATCACACATTACTTGTACCTTGAGACGCGAGGGAATGTACTTATATAGCGGGACATGTTACACCACTTAGCAAGAAAAACAGTCTCGGTTGAACCATGAAGGATTGCGTCAAGACATTGTCGATTCGGATGAGATTACTACAATCACAGCTCTGTTACCTACTCGTATTTGTGATAAATTATTAAACGACACAGAACTGTCATTCGCTTATATCTGTGTTTATTTTTGAACATGATTGATAAACCTCGACAAGTCAACCTCGATACAGGCTTGACTAATGTGAAGACAGCTGGAATAATTAGCTTACTTTTTTATGGAATAAATATTTTTAAATTTTTCTTCATTTTCTTTTTTATTGATCCTGAAGCGGTTTTCTGTTACAATTTTGACAATAATTGAAAAAGATACTATCTCCGAAACTATGAGTTGGGATTGTAAATGCTTTGGAAGTTTTTAAACGATGGGCGAATGGTTTCAGATGTAGTCATTCGGTTTATTCGCAGCAGACTTCATAAAAAATATTTTATGGATGAAAAATACTAATGTTACAGTTATTTCAGTATATCTTAAAATTAAAGACTATTATGTTTTAAGAGTTCCATGAATAAAAATGACTAAATATTTATTCAGTTTCACAAGATATGCAAAACGAGAACAAGGTTGTGGGGAAAAGATGCTAATTTTATTCATATAGAGAGGCAGGCAGGTTGGACCCGACCTTACCATATTTGCTAATGAATTTTATAGTGAAAGATTTCGCTACAATTGACTTGAATACTAATTATACATTTTCGGAAAGGTTTCAGAACTTACCTCATCGTAAAACGAGCTTACTGTGTTTAATTTTTAAAGATTGTTTTCAAAGAAACGAACACAATACAGGGTAAATATTATGTAGTTTAATAAATTTTTTTAAATTTTGAATGGAGTTTATAGGTAGCCTTAGTTATACCTTAGTTGCCTTAGTTATAAATATATTATACTCTTAGATACCGTGCCTTTAAACGTCGCGCATAGTACCTGTAGCAATGTCTCAAACTTTAAAAACTGGGAAAGCTTTTGGAGAGAAGTTTTCCCATTTCAAGTTTCAGAGATTATACATTATTTGGGTTGATTTAAAAAGAACTTATGTTTTTTTAAATAAATGTTAAGTATAAACCTTGGATTTGGTATTAAAATTCACAACCACAGCTTGGGGAATTGTGAGATAATTTGCATTCAGCAAACGGATCACACGGCTATTCGACATCCCTTCCATTTCCTGTCGTATACTAAGCCCCGTATAAAAACGTGGACAACCTCGATAAATGTAGGACAACCTCAGCCTCGGGGCATGGTAGGCAATTGCTGAGAGATGAGAGGTGCAGGTTCGATTCCCGTTAAGGAAAAAATTGCATGTAACCAATTGTCCATTATACCGTGGACAATACAGCCTCGGTGATTTTTCTTACAACTTCAGCATAATTATAATGATTTTATTTATCTTATTCTGAAACCCCAAAAATAAATAACTTGTACAATATAATAAACACAGACAAATTGTTTTTCATCACTCTCGCTTTTTAGTCAAATGTCGAATTTATTTTATTCGGATAGAATCGTCACATTTTTCATGTGTCACTATTTCGCAAAATTCAATTTGTATCAGAATTACCACAAGACAAAAAATAGATGTTATTTAGCACGCTGAAATAGAGTTATGCTTGTTAATATTTGCTTCCGTCCTCAACCTCGCGTAGCTTAAGATAAAAAGCCGTATCACGCTCTTATCTCTAACGGGGTGGGCAGAACCACAAGTAATCATAAGAAATATCTATCTTATCACCCATATAGGTCCATCAAGTTGGAGAGAGTGCTAGGCACTTCATCAATATTGAGTGTAAATCCCAATAAATGTTTTACAAAAGTTTTCAGTTCTCACAAAACTTAATTTATGTCCATTATTATTGTTTCGGCCTGCTGCATAATTTTCGTGGGCTCGAAGGGCTTTCCTTGTGATAAATTAAATTAAGTGTGAAAGTTGTCAGTAGCAGATGTCAAACGTAGTATAAACTTCAAGTTTGGCATTGTAAATATTTATTATGACCACAGACATTTAAATATATAAAACTCTAACATTACTAACTGTCTGACTTACTGATTGTTGTCAGCATGCAAAAGCATGAAACTTTTATTATTGTTTATAGACAGGCAGCTTTTAGTATACATGTATATAACTCAGTGCACATATTTTTTATCCAGTCTATTACTAACGCGGGCAAACGCAGGCACGTTTGTAGAATCACCGTGTTATCGTATTCTATAGGACCATTTTGTATTGCAAAAACGCGACGCGGCGCGTTACAAACAAGTTACGAGCTATCGTTTCGTTTGGTCATAGAGAATAAGGGGCCAGTATTTTGCTAGTTACAACATAGTGGATGAAATTGTATCGTCCTGTAAAACCGTACGTCAGTTGTGTGAAACGAAAATGATTGGAGAGCAAATGACGCAGGCATGGTACGGACAGCCTTCAGAGGCCTAAACAAAATGCATTCGCTTTGAAGCGATTCTATTTCTACAATCCTCGACTCCATATGTCTAACGTAAAATGCTATGCTGCAGCCACACGCTTGTCAAACAATGCCAGTGGATTCAAATCTACCCAGTTTGAATTGGTTTCTTTAATGTAGACTTTCGAAGCAGGCATCAGGAAGTAGTGCAGTTACAATGACGCAGCGAACGACGTTCTTAGCAGGGGGGGATAATATATAATACACCGCGGGACGTCAGTGCAGATCTTTGTTCACCTAATAATAATTAGAATTAATATTAGACGTTCCATGAACTTGCGTATTTGCTCTGTCGTTTTGCGTCACTAACGCAACACCACTGACACTTGCTGCTAAATTCTACCTTTATGGTGCGATTACACCAAGGCATCAGCCAACTCAGCCGATCGAATCAAATGTAGGTATGCTAAAAAAGCGTACAGTCGATTACGTCCATTCGATTCCATAGATATTCGGCCAAGTTAGGTCGACGACGTCCGACCATGCTTGGGCCGATGACGCCCGCGGCTTCGCTAGCGTGGTATCCGGATAAAAAATTGCCTATAATGTTAATCCAGTACATGTAGGCAATTTTTTATTGTATATTCAAAGTTTCATTCAAATTCGTTCAGCCTTGAAAGAGTAACAAACATCCATATATACAAACTTTATAATATTAGTAGGATATGTTTTCAAGTACGAAACTGTGAGGGTATAGCTATTCTTCTTATGGTGAAGGGCTGAACTAACTCCTAGAGGGAAGTGGGAAGATGAAGTTCTTATGAAAAATGTCAACGCTGACATAAGTGTCGGGGTGTTCCATTAGCAACTAGACTTTTTACTAGCGACATCGCTAATTAAATGTTACTTTGTCTAGATCCCACGGCTGAGTGACCGAACGCGCTAATTTGCATCGCAAGCCCGGCACTCATCACTCCGGAGGCTGCTTTCGACAGCTTCGCGGTTAAAAACACCGCCTATTTATTTTGAAAACTTTGTTGACTTACGTGGATTTTATTACATATTATAAATAAATACATAACACCCAACAGTCACATACATAGTCCTGACCCCACACTAGGATTCCCTGTGTCGTGGGTATCAGAAACTACGAGTACCATGGTACCACAACACCCAGGCCCGGAAGAAATATTTACAGATCATGCAAACATTTCTTCCGCAGCGGGAATCGTCCCCGCGCCTCTTGCGTCTCTGCCGAGCAATCGCCCGCTACGCCACCGAGGCCGTCGCCATATTTATTCAGGAGTTTGTTGTAATAATAGCAGAGGTTTAGATAATTTATTTCATTGTGAAAGTTAAGTAATACAGGACCTATGCTAATAATATATGAATAAAGAAAGAAGTAAACAATTAAAATCAGGCGAGTGGCTTGAATGTTGTTTACTTTTTTCTTAGATGTTTACAGAAACGCGGGGTAGGCAGGCTAAATTTGTCCCCATCGCTCTCGTCCCGAGCCTTGTAAACGCGTAAAGAGACGTTTGAATTCACCTATTAGATAAATGGATATTATATTAATCGGTACTATGCCGTCCCGTTCTGAAGCTATAATGTGGGAGTAGGATGGACATTATCCCATCAAAGGTTACATAAAATTTTGTCGATGGCTGGCTTTAGATACTGCGGTTAGATTTTGGCGTGTATCCCATCCGATTATCACCGTTCAGGACGTTTTTTCATTGGACGACACCGATAAGGATATTGGTGACATTTCCATATATTTTGTTTGTATGGACGTAGCTATATGTGGGCGGAATGAATAGTAATGTAGATACTGGTGAAATAACGACCTTTTTCTGTGCGAAAAATGTATGTACGCTATACCAGTACTCTTTAACGGTTAAGGAGAACATCGTGAGGAAAACCCGCGGCTTAGTCAGCTCCGCATGTATTAACCATGTCTTTCCTGTGGACAAGGCCGACTAAGCTGAGAGGATGGAATAGTTGCTGGGCAAGCCTACTTCATCTTAATTCGCCCCGGGCACTACAGCGTCCCGTTTGTGAAGGTAAAACGTTGCCTCCTGACGCTGTATAAATCATCTACTATAGATGGTAAAAGGATTTTTTTTGGTATTGCTCATACGGATATTTTGATCGGATTTGGACGAAACCATGACATCCCATTTGTGTGGATACGATCGCCACCAGCTGAATGATTGATTGATATTGGAATTGGTTACCCTGTACAGTTTCATAAAACATACTGTTATTTGTTGTTATTGAAAAGAAACCAATGCGCTTGTAAAAGATGTATGAAGAATTTGTAGAAAACCTTACAATACATCCTATGGGCGCTACGAATACTTATTTACTTTTTTTTGTAAATACATACTTACAATACATAATACTACAACACCCAGACCCGGAAGAAATATTTGCAGAACATACAAACATTTCACCCGTAGCAGGAATCGAATCCGCGTCTCTCTTGCGTCTCAGCCGAGCACTCGCTCGCCACGCCATCGAGGTCGTCGACAATAAATAAAAAAAACTCTACCTATAAGCTCTGACTCTACAAACTCTACATCTGTACCATGTCATCCTATGTAAATTTATTTCTATTTATTTATTTTTATATTTCACGGATAGACAGAGTATTATAGAGTTTTTTGAGCATTTTGGTTTGAAAATATGAATTTCAAGTTTGATTGGATCAATATTGAAGTGCTGAACAGTTCTTAATTAATCCAATCCAAATCGTTAGGTATCGAGTAGGTGTTTTGTTTTCAATCCAAATATTTTTTGTTACCAAATTCGGTTGAACCATTTCAGTTGTTAGTGGAATGTTTTTACAAACTTAAATCGGGCTGCAAGCCTGCATTGTTGGTGAAAATCTGGAACTTTGAGTACTTACTAGCTTTTACCACAGCCTAAGGTAACTAGGCTCTCAAAAGGGGTTTAATTAAACATTCAAGTATGGGGCATGGGGTGTAAACATGGTCATTTTCCTCCAAAAACTATGCGCACTATCATTAATTGCTTACAATATGGATTGAAGAAATTTCACGTACAAAAAAGACAGGTTTCCGAGGTGAAGGTATCCATAGTCCTGCTGGAGAGTATGACATAATATTTTCGTTATTGCGTAAAGACAACGAACTCTTACTCAGTTAAATACTCTCCTCTCTATTCTCTTATATCTGCACCTCTCTTATATATAACCTATACCTAAAAAACGTAATATTATAAGTAGATCACTAGTATTCGAAAAAAACTAACCATTTTTTCTAGCTTGAAGAGTTGTGTGCTCAAACACGTAATTTACGTGTCACGCGGACACCGGCGACTTGCACGCGATTAATTCGCGACCTGCCTGGAAATAATCCCTGGTATTTTTACATCGTACCTACAGCGTAATCTAAATAAATTAGTTGGAACGTGCTGCAATACTTAGTTTGGAAATAACGTAATCTTGCTAATACTGTAAAACCTGAAAATGTATGAGATATGTTTGTGCGTCAATAAGGTCTAACGGTACTTTTAATGTACTATGCAAGTGAAGTCGCGGTAAAAGCTAGTTTTAAGAATAATAATTTTGTTTTATTTTTATGATATGCAATAAAATAGTCTGGTAATATTTGTCAGTGGAATCTAAGAGGCTTTAATGAGCAGATTCACTCAGTATAATATCAACGACCACTATTCATAGTCACAGCTAAAAGCTTCAAAGCAATTGTAATTTCAATTTCATGAAAGGAAAATAAACGCAGAATCTCCGTAGCTTTTATTGAATAAATTACCTTTTATTAAAGTCCTGTTTGTGACCCGGCGAGGCTCCTACTTACCGACTTATTCGGAAAATCAAATTACGCTTTGGTAAACAGAAACTGGCAGCGTCTCAGACAAAGCTTGCTTTCGGGATTGCGTAGGTAGTCCCAAAATAACATGGCATTTTATGCTAGGTCACATCCAGATAAAGGTTATCAGGATGTAAGCTAGCGTAAAATGTATCTATACAATACGTCCGAGCTCTCTATGTTGAACACCGCTACTTAATGAAAAGGGTATTACCGAGAACACATTGCCATAGGTGCTGACTATCTCAAACGAGGAATGCAAGACTTTCAACTCAAATGCTTGCTTAGTGAAAAGGTGACTCTGCAAATGCAGGTACTTACCGAACACATTGATATGCTGACAATATCAAACTAGAAACTCAAGACTTTTAATTAAAAAACTTGCAAATAAATTTTGATGAACTTTGATTAACTAAATCCAAAAAAAATTCTTTGGAGTTTTTAGCATTAATTAAAAATTCTACACATACCGTAGTGGTCAAAACCAGTAAAAAAATGGGTAAAATTAGGTGAGTAATTTCAATTTCTCTCCTCGAGTATGTCGTAAAAGTCGATTAAGGGATAGTATCCTCTACAACATAAGTAAGTAAGTTCGTATGAGCTAATGGCCAACTCTTGTGACGGAGTTTTAGGCCGCCTAAAGGCCTCCGTCATGGCTTAAAAGCCGGGACCGACCATTTAACGTGCCCTCCGAAGCACGAAAGCGCTCAGCTCGTAATGCTACTTGCGGTCACCCATCCCAATAGTGACTACGCACAACGTTGCTTAACTTCAACGATCAATCAAGAACGTCTAAGCAAGCTACGCTACGAGCGCTTCTACAACATGATGTTACTATATAGGCGATGGGCTTATCACCTGACATCATGGTTCATATCCATCTTGGGGCTTTGAATCAGAAGTAGCTCCAACTTTTCTTATGATTACTTGTGGCTCTGCCCACGCCGTTAGAGATACGGGCGTGATAATATGTATGTATGCATGAATGCATGAGAACCGACATAAAGTTTTAAAAGTTAAACTTATATGACCATAAAATTACCTCAAAAGGGCAAAGTCCCAAAGAGTCTACCTTAAGTGGAAAGTACAGTCTACGCGGAATGCAAACGAATGTCGCCCGAGAGTCGTTTGAATAAAGTTGCTTCTGCTGATTTATGTGAAAACTTTCAGCGTAGAATGTGTGGCGCGCTGTATTGTGTACTGAGTTCAGTCTCTAGTTCTGTTATTGCTGGATTCCCCGTGGAATATGTGGGCAAGCTAGCTCCAAATAAACTCGAGCGAGAATACTTCTTGAAATAATGGTTATTTGTCGCATAAACAATAACGTTCTTTCCGAAAAAAATAATGCAAAATATTATAAAACTTACAATTTTAGCTCTAATTATTTCCAAAGTTGCGTACCTACCAAATGTTAAAACTGTTTTGGGCAGTGAAATTCAGGCTTGGACCGGGAAACTAAGTGTATTGTATGGAAGTATATTAGGGATGCCGATGTCCCGCAATGAAATTCTGTAGGCTTATGATATTGATGTTGATGAATATTTAAAACCTATGATAATTTGTTATTTCGTCTTTCAGGAAATCAATTGGTCCATTTATTCGATAGCCAGTCGGCAGGATGCAGCCAAGATGCCCAAAACTATACCTATTTTGTTCCACAGATAACAAAAAGTGGTACTACACACAACAGACAACTTTTAAAATCATTTTGAAACACAGAAAGGCATTTAGCTTCTTCTGATGCTAGAAATATTCCTAAGCGTGCCACTAGTTTTTTCGAAACAGTGTAGAAAAAGGATTAAAAGGCAGCTCAAAGGATCTTTTCATGCATTTGACACCATGTTTTGACGCTGACTATCCCAAAGGAGTGATTACTAAGAACGTTAAGCGTACTGTTTCGTGTGTAAGATTAGCATTTTACTCCTCAAAGATAATTAGTCGGCCACGAAAGCGAGACAAGGCAATTTACGGGAGAGTCCTTTCCATTTACTTCTATTTCGCCTGATAATCCTCAGCTTTATTACGAGCTTTATACGATTAGTTCATTGAATTCATTAATCGACACCTAATTTACCATGAAAAATCAAATACCACGCACATTGCATTAGGAATTTTAATATATCCGATAAAGATTATTTTTAATCGTAAAATCAAGAAAGTAAAACTAATTTCTGTAAAATTAACAAGTCAAATTCATTCCAAGATAAAATGTTTGGCTTTGTTTTATTTTGATATTTTCCAGGACAAAATTATCAATCTTCTCTTTTGTCAGCGCCATCTATAGTGCTAATCAGCACTCATTTCAATCATATCAACTTTTTGCTTTTAAATCGAAAATAAAAAGGCCTCACGAAGAAATCAATACTGTTACTTCTCTGCTGGACTGGAAATAAAGAAAAAGCATAGAATGGGTTCAGCTGCTTCTCTCCCCGAGCATGTCGTAAAAGTCAACTAAGGGATAGTATCCTCTCCAACATGATGGACCACTTATATGAGCTGATTTACTTGTCACCATGGTTCATCATATCTTGGGACTAAATCGAAAGTGGCTACAAGTTTTCTTGTGTTTGCTTTTGGGTCTGCCCACCCCATTAGAGATACGGGCGTGATAATAATTATGTATGTATGTATGTATGTATGTATGTACATTCGCGTTCCTGAGTGTGGATCAAAGTGCTTTTCAAAACACCTATGTGAAATTCTATGGAAGGAAGCTTGACAGGCTCGTTTTGTTAACAAATGAACGCTCGCCTACCAGCAGTGAGTTTCGCATTTGTTTTGTATTGGGATTCGAACGTGCGTGTAGATTGTAGACGTTGTCACGTCCGCATACACCTACCTGGCCCTTTGTTAATCTCAATACCTACTTATAAATGAAAAATCCGTCAAAAGCGACCGTTCTAAGCAGTGTGTTGTTTAACAAATTCATACTGTCATTGTGTACTTTAGTTATTATATTGATTCAAGCAGTTTTCGCCCGCGGCATCGCTCTCGTAGTATCCGATAAAAAGTAGCCTTCTAGTCCGGTTCTCACTCACTGACCTATTAACTATGTCTATGCAAAAATTATGTCGATCCATTGCTCGGTTGCTGCATGAAAGAAGGATTTGTCACTCTGTCGTCGTTGTCTAATCAAACTATATTATGTATAAATAACAAAAATAATATTAATCAAATCAAACATTGTAATTTAGGTCGCCTATGTATTTAGAATAATTTAGTTTATGTCACAAATTAGAAAATCTGATTTAATTCATGTAAACATGAAACCATTTAAAAGCATCACTCGGTATTTTAACCTCCTACCTATTCAGTTATCTCACATTGTTAATCAACATTAATTTGGAGCTCTCCGTTTCATATTAGATTAATTATACATGCATCATTGTGATGGATCCAGCTAATAGAGACGAGTTAGTTAATTATCAATATGAACTCGATAGTGTTAACAAAAATATAGTTACACTACGCGCCTAGTCCTCTAGATTAGTGTTTTATTTTTACCTATTATAATATATATGTTTAACTACTTGTAGTATCGCGTAGGTACCACCACTCTGCACTTAGTTTAGATTTAAATCTTTTTTTTTTTTTTTTTTTTTTTTTGTAGGTAGATTCTATGACGTCTTCCCGGCCGGGCTCGCCCTGTCAATCATTCGCATTTTAGTGCTTAACCACTCAACACTTTTCGCTTGTGTTTCGTGTTTTTTCGCAATAAAGTGTTAGATTGTGATTGATTTCGCTATGCCGAAGCGCAAGCACTCCAAGGAAGAACGATACCGGAAGAAAATCAGGAGATTAGAGGAGAAATTACGACTTTGTGATAGCAGTGGTACAGGTGATTACCTACCTACAATATTTTACGTATTTACGTAATGTAATAATTGCAATCTGAGCTGTCATTGGGGCTGTCTCGCTGCATAGATACATGGTTGGCGTTCTTTCCGCTGGGGATTGTAACCTAACCTTTTATGAACCATAACGGTCTACTTATACCTACCATGTATTTACATGCATTCCAACTATTGGAAACTTTATAAAAATATACATTTAGATATTGATCTACATTCTATTAAAAATGATAATCCATCACTATCGAGTGATTGTTTTTAATTATGATGGGTGCATACATATACCTAACGCTTGTGGGTGTTTTGCAGACACACCTGTATTCCAACAGAGTGATTGGATGGAACTACCGGAGGAGACCTTGGAAGAAAATACTGTTGAACCTGGTGATGATCAGTGCTCCCACATTACCCCAGCCGGAGCCGGGTCCCAGCACAAGTACCTCGACTACGGAGACTCAGGAAAATGTACCTACTGACCTACCTATTGAGCTAGATAGTGAGGTTTTAAAAATTTTGGGTGAAGATCCTACCAGCGTAGTAAATCATGGACCAGAGGTACGTAAAGAACTTGCTAACCGGTTACTCCACGTTATTTCGGAAGGGCTAAGCAAAGAAACTCGTACGGAGCTGCTAGCTAAGTACCCGACGCCGGCCAATTGTACCCAGATTGACGCACCTCAATTGAATCCGGAGATAAAAGCGGCCATAATAGATTCTGCTGTGAAAAGAGATAAAGGAATTGAGGCCAAGCAGAAACAAATGGCAACCGCCATAGCTTGCCTTAGTGAAGTGATAAATTCACAACTTAATTCTAAGACAGTAGAAAACGCATTGTTGCAGAAACTTTTAGATGTGAGCCGCATCTTATGTGATGTACAACACGCTGACTCCGTAACTCGAAGGAATTTTATCTTGTTTGCCCTTAAACAAGACATGAAAGATCACCTTAAAAATACCAAAATAGGTGCATTCCTTTTCGGCGATAATTTGACGGAAACACTAAAGGCCGCAAAAGCTGTAAATAAATCAGGTATTGACCTAAAGCCAGATTCCAGCCAAAAAAAGAAGCCAATGACGACAGGTACAAAGCCTTTAAACCGCAGAGCGCCTGCCCAGTTTCACAGGCCGTCGGGGCAAGCGCCCTCCACAGCACCCGGAGCAGTGGCAATGGCGGCCTGCGCGCCAGCGCGCCCCGCCGGCGCCGGCCGCGCAGACGTCGAGGCCCGCGCGCTCATCGGCGCCGTCATCGCGGCATCACCAGCAGCCGCCGCCGCCGCGCCGGTACTAGACGCTGCCGCCGATATAGTTGAGTACGCAGGACGTTTATCATGCTTTTATAATCAATGGTCTCTTATCACAAGCGACCGCACTATTTTATCTTGGATACAAGGATTCAAAATAAAATTTAGTCAGCCGGTTGTACAATACTCACTTCCAGCGACAAAGACATGTACTGATATTGAGAGATCACATTATATTGAAGCTATAAATAATCTTGTTAAAATAGGTACTGTTTCAAAATGTGAACCTTGTGAGGGTCAATTCATTTCAAGCACTTTTTTAATACCCAAACCGAATGGTAAATTACGTTTTATTTTAAATCTCAAGTTATTAAACAAGTTCATTGCGACTAATCATTTTAAACTTGAGGATTTAAGAACAGCAATTAAATTAGTTACAAAGAATTGTTACATGTCTACCATAGATCTCAAGGATGCATATTTTTTGATAAAAGTTCATCAGGAGTCGAGAAAGTATTTACGTTTTATATTTGAAGAGCAAATTTTTGAGTTCAATGTCCTACCATTCGGTTTGAATGTTTCCCCTTATATTTTCACAAAAATAACTAAACCAATAACAAAATTATTGCGTTCCGCTGGTCTTATATCAACCCTATATTTAGACGATTGGCTTCTTTTTGGACATACTTACCAACAATGCTTGTCGAACTCTGATTTGACTAAAAGGTTATTAATATCTCTAGGATTCCTTATTAATATAGAAAAAAGTAGTATTGAACCCTCAATGTCCTGTAAATACTTAGGTATGATTATAGATTCACAAAACTATTTGTTGAGTTTACCTAGTGATAAGAGGCTTAAAATTAGAAATCAATTAGTAAGTTTCTTGAGCTTGAAGCGCTGTAAGATTCGGATGTTTGCACAACTTTTAGGTACATTAGTATCAGCTTGCCCAGCCGTTGAATACGGCTGGTTGCATACTAAAGAAATGGAAAGGTGTAAGTACCTTAATTTAAAAGATCACGATGATTACAATAAATTCATGAATTTACCTGATTCAATTCAACCGGACTTACTTTGGTGGCTCAATAACATTGATAAGTCGGTACATCGGATTCGAACCGATGACTACCGTACTGAAATTTTCACTGACGCCTCAACTACGGGGTGGGGGGCGGCTTGCAATGGCGAAACGGCGAGCGGCCAGTGGTCAATCAGAGAGCGGCAATACCATATTAATTACCTTGAATTACTCGCTGCTTTCATAGCTCTAAAGATTTTTGCTCGTGACTTGAACGATTGTCAAATACTCATGCGCATCGACAACTCCACCGCGATTGCATACATCAATAGGATGGGGGGTATTCAATACCCTCATCTGACGCAGATAACTAGAGAATTTTGGAATTGGTGCGAAAATAGGAAACTATTTGTTTTCGCCTCCTATATAAAGTCTAGCGACAACTATGTTGCAGATGTTGAGTCACGCCGATCACATCCTGACATAGAATGGGAGTTGGCTGATAGCGCTTTTAATGTTTTAAAACTTACTTACGGTCATCCGGATATTGATTTGTTTGCTAGTAGAATTAATAAAAAATGCACTACTTACATTTCTTGGCGAAGAGATCCTGACGCGCTTGCCGTGGATTCATTCACTATTTCTTGGTCGCAATTAAATTTTTATGCTTTTCCTCCCTTTTCAGTTATTTTAAAAACATTAAGAAAAATCATTGCAGATAAAGCTAGGGGTATTATGGTAGTGCCTCTCTGGCCAACACAACCATGGTACCCTGTTTTCAGGTCTCTTCTCACTTCAGAAAGTATTACATTTCCTCCACACAGTCATGCGTTGTTATCTCATTCCAGCTCATCCCACATACACAAATCGATTACCCTGGAGGCAGGGCTGTTATCCGGCATGCTTTTTCAAGACGAAGTATACCAAAGTCGTCGCTGGACATAATGTTAGCATCATTAGCCGAGAACTCGATCAAACAGTATGATACATGTTTACGTAAATGGTGGAACTTTTGCAAATCTAATTGTGTTGATTTTTATGATGGGTCTGTTCCAAATGTTATTTATTTTTTAACACAACTGTACAATGAGGGAAGTCAGTATGGTACTTTAAATTCATGTCGATCTGCCCTATCACTAGTTTTAGGTCCAATTGTTAGTAATGATGATCGTATAAAGAGATTTCTTAAGGGTGCGTTTCGTTTAAAACCGCCACAGCCTAAATATAACACGACCTGGAATACCAACCTTGTTTTAGACCGTTTGAGTATATGGTACCCGAACAGCGAAATTTCTCTTGAAAATCTTTCAAGGAAAACCGCAACACTATTGGCTCTTGCCACAGCACATCGGGTCCAAACGCTGTCTAAAATTAACGTTAGTAATATTGAGATTTTATCAGATCGAATTGTCATAAAAATTCCAGACTTAATAAAAACCTCAAGGCCAGGTTGTAACCAACCAGTGTTACACTTACCTTTCTTCAAGGAAAGGCCGACAGTGTGTCCCGCTAAGGCATTGTTAGGATACGTAGAGCGTACCGCACCCTTAAGGACATCAGATTATTTATTCATTGCTATTAATAAGCCTCATAAATCCGTAGGAAGCCAGACTATCAGTCGTTGGTTAAAATGTACGCTGAGCGAGTGTGGTATCAATTCTAGTACATTTAGTGCGCACAGCACGCGGCATGCCGCTACCTCGCGCGCACACTCGCTCGGCGTCAACATTGATACCGTCCGCAAGACAGCTGGTTGGAGCGATCGCTCAGCTACTTTTGCTCGTTTTTATCAAAGGGTAATTGTTGATGATGACGAATTAGCTGTAGCTCGTTCGATATTTGTATGAAAGTAGTATAATACTATTCTATTAGATTAATATATTTATTTCTGAATAAAAATATTGATTATTACCTATTATTTTTGTATTGATGATATTCCCTTGAGAACTCTCAAAGTCTACAAGTAGTTAAACATATATATTATAATAGGTAAAAATAAAACACTAATCTAGAGGACTAGGCGCGTAGTGTAATTAATGATTAAACGAACTAGTGAAGTTCTATCCTAATTACACAAGCGCCTAGTCCGAATAGATTAGTGAGTCCCGCCCACCCGGCGTATTGGCACACTCCCTGATATTTGTAGGGAATACATCAATAAGATTCTATTCAGGCTCTAAACTTAATGATTGACAGGGCGAGCCCGGCCGGGAAGACGTCATAGAATCTACCTACAAAAAAAAAAAAAAAAAAAAAAAAAGATTTAAATCTAAACTAAGTGCAGAGTGGTGGTACCTACGCGATACTACAAGTAGTTAAACATATATATTATAATAGGTAAAAATAAAACACTAATCTATTCGGACTAGGCGCTTGTGTAATTAGGATAGAACTTCACTAGTTCGTTTAATCATTAATTCGATGTTCCATCTGAGTCTGGTTTCTTTTAACATTTACATAAGACTTATAAAAAGTAATGTAAGTACCTGAGGCTGTATTACGATGTAATAATTGTTTTGAACTGTCAAAATAGTATCACAAAATAACTGTAAAAAAGTACAGCATTTTTGTCCTGCAATTTTTTTTTAACTTTCTCTATTGTAAAACTTCGACACCATTTTTAAATAATTAGAACATATTCTTACATCTTAGTGCTATTCAAAATTTAGGTCATCTCTCAACGTAGGTATTAGCTGTTGCATAAAAAAACTAACTAACTAAGGCCTTTTACCATCTATAGTAGAAGATTTATACAGCGTCAGGAGGCAACTTTATACTATATTTTTAGTGTATTCGTTATAATTCTCAAATCTCAGTGAGGCAGGACTGAGTGAGGATTTGTGTATGTACGCAAAAGTTTCATCACAGTTTAGTTTTATTCTTAAAAGAAAAATCATTATTTAGGTATTCCTAAGTCACTGTCACTCTTATGTCGACAAAAAGAGATGGCAACATTCGGAGGCTCATAATGTATTTGACAGGGATTAAGTTTATGAAACGTTTGCGCGAAGAGTTCAGTCTAATGCCTGTATTTGGGTTCCGTAGGCTGACTGTAGACACCTACTCATGAAAATCGAGGTTCCTACACATTATAGATGCTGCTATAACCTGTGTCTCGTGTGCATCTAAATCAAATAGTCGAGAATGTTATCTGTTCTGTGCAGAATAAACGACCGTAATAGCCTTTGCTCCGAGCTTTGCACCAAACTGGGCCAGCTTATGTCACTCCAAACTGCCTTTAATCTCAAATAGGCTTTTTGGGAAGCTCATTGGATATTATCATGGATGCAAACAAATTGAGTTTCGAAAACCCTACACAAGCATTTCCTGTTGGCATGATATGACTAACCACAGGTAAGTCAGACTGAACTAAATTACGTAATACTTTTACTAGGATGATGATTTTATAAGCAATGCTTTTGTATCAGTTACTACTGTACTATTATTTAACAATAGAACGGCAATGCCAATTTTTATGTAATTACACGATACTTTATAAAACGATCGACTGAGAGGTAATTTACCATAGTAAAACATAAGTAGGTTTATTACTAGTATTGGAGTGAAACTCCGACACGTTGTACTATAACTTCTTCTGTGTTGGAGGGCGTAATAAATTACACCTCAGAGATCCCTCTCATCGGATAAATCAAACGTAAAGGACGGAATGCGATGATGCTTGTTTATTTCGATTTGCAACCTCTGGCCATAGATTGGGAAACAGCTGGCTCATTCCAAGCTATTAAAATATTTTGACTTAAGTATATAAATAAATCATCATCATCTTCCTGCCCTTATCCCACTCTATGTGGGGTCGGCACAGCATGATCCTTGAATCATGCTGTAAAAGTTTTGGCTAAGGTGTTTTATGACCGGCCGCCTGCCTGACGTCAACCCTCCTTGGGAATACTTGGTACAAATAGCATCCTAATGACGTACAATAGTTTTAAAAAAATTTTATAAAAACAAAACAGTTTTATTTTATTTGTATATTGTGTTTAGCCCTAAAATTATGTACAGCATGGATCTCGTATCTGAAATAAAGATATATTATTATTTTTATTATTTTGGGATTTGGATACCACAGTAAAATAGCACTAGTTTTCTATGCTGGTTGGTTGGTGGAAAGTTTCCATTGAAAGCGTAACATCGTTCATTAGCGTGTATTCACTGTGTCAGCGGTGTTAACTGCGGCGATGGGCTCCTGACAACGTGTTGGTTGCTGCAAATTGCTTTGACCCAACTTTTCCTTATAAAAGTTAATATAAATTTAGTTTTAATTTCACCACTAGTGATAATTGCGGTCACAAATTGAGATGGGTGACCGCAAGTGGCATTACGAGCTGAGCGCTTACGTGTTTCGGAGGGCACGTTAAACAGTCGATCCCGGCTTTTAAGTCGTTAAGCCATGACGGAGGCCTTTAGGCGGCCTAAAAACTCCCTCACTAGAGTTGGCCACTAGCTCATACGAACATACATACCACTAGTGATATTAAAATACACCTTGTTGAGACACATACAAATGCCCGATTCTTATTAACGGATGCTGTAATTATATAACATTCGTTAATAGGAACCGGGCATCAGTTAGTTCATTACCATACAGTAATGTTGTTATCTGATGCAATGTGCCATACATCCTAATCCTACTATCCTACCAATATTATAAATAAGAAAGTTTGTGTGTAAATGTTTGTTACCACGTATCTCCATAACTACGAAACCGATGTTGATGGTTTTTTTTTAATATTCATAGTTAAGGTCTTATATAACACCCAGGCTAATTTAAGTTTGAAAAATCAACCCTTAATAGGGTTAAATGGGGTGGTAAAGATTTCTATGGAAAAAAGACCATCGACTGAGAGGTACCACGGTTGGATTCTCTCAAAACTCGGCAAAAATAAGGTATAAAATAAACAATACAGGTATTTTTTATTTTTTTCGAAATTACCTAAGGGGAGGATGCAGCGGAGTTCTAAAGTTTGTATGGAAACTTTTTAAAGGGTGGTGCGATTGGCTCGAAACTTGGTAAAGATACTTGAATACAAAATCAATGGACACGTGTTTCACGTTTTACGAGTGCAGGTAAACTAGTTATGATAATGATAATTCGTCCGTTAGTAGAATATATGAACTAGGCACAAGACACACACGAAGTCACGCTATAGATACATTTAGATTTTCACGAATGGAGCTTATATAGCAGAGTCAGAAATATTAAGGAAAACGCGGACACGCACTTTTCATTCGTTATTTTATTCATACATCTCAGTCAGTCTGTAGGAAACATAAAGTACCTACCTATACACATACTTCCGGGCACAGCACGAGTTACATAGCTTTGTTTATGTATATGAGGATTGTATGTTATGTAGGGTACCCGGTGTGTTGGCGTTGGGATGAGTTTGAATCATTCATGAGAGTTTAAAACAATTTTCCAAAGTCAATCTTTGTAAATTCTTTTGTGTGTTATGCGAGAAAGATGCTTATGATTAACAATGCGTCAAATGCCTTTCAACTGAGGCCTAAAATTTTTATAATTTTATATTGGTAAACATATTTTTTTTTATCGGATTCGCTCGCATGGTTCTCGTTTAAAAAGTAGCCTATACGTTATTCTATTTTGCACTTACAATATTAGTATGGAAAATGGAATAGGTACATTTTATCAACATGGAATTTTCGACATTATCGTACCTATGTACTTTATCATGCCTCAATTATCATTACTACTGGATACATTCTAAACGGAAGGCCACAATTCCAAAATTATGGAACCGTACCAAATGATTTTACCCAAGTCTTGACCTGCTTAAATCTCAGGAGACGTCCACATTCACACTTATAACTCGAGCGAGTAATGCCGCAATCTCATTGCAATAAACATTCAGACCGCGAGCACGTGCCAACGACGACTCGCCTTTCTTCCACCGCGTACTGGTATATATGCTTGACACCTCACCCGACACGATTCTGAACGATCAATCCCCGCTTCGTATATTCCCCGCGACAGATTGTTCATTATACTGCCCTGCTAGTGAAGAACACAGTAACTATGTCAAACATGTTTGTACTGAATGTTGTATTAGTTAGGCGGTTCTGAATATGTATCTAACTATTTTTTTGACAAAAATGCTAGTTACTGCGTTCTTCACTAGGAGGGCAGTTATAGCAGCGATGTTGTTTTTTGGCAAAAAATATATGGCGCTTTTCGTCGTTAGTTAGTAGACTCATTATCTTCCTGCCCTTATCACACTCTATGTGGGGTCGGCACATCATCCTTGGATCATGCTGTAAGAGTTTTGGCTAAGGTGATTTATGACCGGCCGCCTGACGTCAACACTCCTTGGGAATACTTGCTTATTATATCTCATCATGTTGGAGAGGATCCCTTAGTCGACTTTTACGACATGCTCGGGGAGAGATGCAGCTGGACGCATTCTATGTTTTTTCTTCACTCCCAGTCCAGCTAAGAAGTAAGTTAGTAGACTACCTATAGAAACTGGGTACCTATAACAAGGGTATATAAAATCGTACACGTCAAATTGTAAAATCTAAAAATTTACAAAATATGAAAAAGCTATTTTCTGCTCCTAGCCGCGATACCAATAAAAAGAGAAGGCTTCCATTTGTTTTATAATATGTGCAAAATGTGTGCACATTATCTGATTCTGATCTGACACAAATCTGATTTACCTAATCGACATATTCTATTATTAGTGACCCCCTCCAAAATTACAGGCTGCGACCGCGCCTGATAATTGCATGAACCTATTATCCTATCCAACTATATTATAAATGTGAAAGTTTGTGAGGATGTTTGTTTGTGCCTCAATCACGCCTAAATGACTGAACGGATTTAAATATACATAGTAGGTACTTGTACATGTGCTGGAATAACATTTAGGCTATTTTTCATCCGGATACCACGCGAGCGAAGCCGCGGATGGCAGCTAGTTTCAAAATAATATAAGTACCAGGCTTAATGCCAAAATGTTTGGAGAAAGCTTACCATACTCGTTATAAATTAAACCTTTAGAATGCTAAGTTATACTACAGGATGCTAAGTTTTGATACCTAACCACTTGAAGTGCAAGAACTTGGGAAACAGTTTTGTGCATCACAAGCACTTCACGTTACAATATATTTGTAGTAGTAAATATGAAACTCCAACCCCCGAATACTCAAACGCGACTCAGAGTAGAGCACGTCTCAACTCACGGTTTTTTGACAGTTTCTGATGAAAACCTGTCAAAAAAAAAAAACATCATTTGAGACGTGCTCAACTTTGAGATGCGTTTGAGTATTCGGGGGTAAAGCGCTTAAATAAAGCAAAAATGAAGGAGTTGAACGAGTTCCGATCGTCAGAATCGTATCGCGACGTTAAAAGCCTTTTCTGGTTCAACCGTGGAAATACAGCAAATAAAAGTGCCTCTAATTGGGTAAATTCGAGTACATTTCGCACACTCGTGTCTCGTGTAAGTGCTGACGCGATGCGACGCGTTATAAATTACTGCAGATGTAATCAAACCCTGTGTCAGAAGAGGGATGGTAGTTTTTACTGAAAATTACACTCTGTTGTTCTGCATTTAAGACTTTGAATTTGAAAACTAAAATGGCAAATATAAATACTATTCGAATCACTGGTTCTTTCAAATGTGGTTGAAAGGTTTAAAGTGTACCTTACAGAGGCTTCTTTCTTCGAACTTTGGCCGGTTTCCCTACGATGTTTTTATTCACCGTTTGGGAGTACAGACAGACAATTCCATTTGTGAACGACCAGCTTCAAAAGCACGACCCTAGGTTTAGCTCACTACCATTAAACGATCAGTTCTCTTAAATTAATAAATTTTCCCTTAGCACGAGCAAAGTACAGTAATACCAGAAATATTGTGCGCCTCAGCAATTTTCGTCTAGCTTCTGAAATACGAACGCGATGATGATATGTAATATGGAGATGTTACAATAAAAACATTTATTTTTTAAAGGGTTGGTTCGTGTGTAAATGCAACGTAGCTTTAAGACGTGTCCAAGTGATCCCCGTGATTTTATGGAATAAAAAATGTTGACTTCAACTTTGTTATTATTTTAATTATATATTCGGACAAAATCGGTTTTCATACAAAGCACAAAGTTTGCCGAGGCACACAATATTTGTGGTACTACTGTTCAGTTGTACAGTTATTGCAATAAATAAAGTTGGAAGATAATCTAAATATTAACATACGTATTTACGTATTTACATTTTTGTAAGTTTACGTAACCAAAGGCAGGTTACTGATACCATAAAATGGATCACCTGCAACACGATCTCGCATACATTATGTACTTGACGTAGGAAGTCAAATGCAACCGTATCCAGTCGAACATATTCCTGAATATAATATCAGCAAGCCTTCCGTAAGCGAGGTCTTAGGTCCGGTGGCGGAGGCGAGACGTGACGTATTATATCAGCCGGCAGCCTACACAATATGCAACAAATGTGCAACATATTCTGTTAGTCAGGTTGAAATTGCAACGGTGTCGGTGTTTAAACTGTCGGTATCGAGTGTATTTTGTTTACGATAAAAAAATTGGTTGCTGGCAGAGAGTGGATGCATACATATATACATACATACATATTATCACGCCGTATCCCTAATGGGGTGGGCAGAGCGACAAGTAAACATAATAAAACTTGCAACCACTTCTGATCCAAACTCCCAAGATGGATATGGACAGCCATGGTGACAGGTGATCAGCCCATCGCCCATATAGGTGGTCCATAATTTTGGAGAAAATCCCTTTGTCGCCTTTTACGACATGCTCGGGATGAGAAGCAACTGGGCGCATTCTATGTTTTTTCTTTACTTCCAGCAGAGAAGTAAGAGTGGATGCGTCATGGCTTAACGACATAAAAGCCGGGACCGACTGTTTAACGTGCCCTCCGAAGCACGGAAGCGCTCAGCTCGTAATGCCACTTGCAGTCACCCTTCCCAATTTGTGACTGCGCATATCGTTGCTTAACTTTTTAACGATCAATCAAGAACGCCTAAGCATGCTACTCCACGAGCGCTTCGGAGGCCTTTAGGCGGCCTAGAAACTCCGTCACTAGAGTTGGCCACTATCTCATACGAACATACATACTGGATGCGTCAAGCCGAATAGGGCGCGATGACGCTCATTAGGGTAGTACTATGCTCAGCAGTGGACTGGTAAAGACTGATGATGAAGATGGTGAAGAAATTAAGAACACAGTTATTTTTTCTTGGCTTGGTTAACTGGAATCGTATTCGAGTTCGTCTGTTACAATTACAAGTTACAATTAGGTACAATACAAAATCAGGACAGTCTAATCTGAATTACGAAGACATCGAAACTAACATCGAAGTCACTGTTCCACAGATGCAAGATTTACCATCTAATATTTTCCAATTGATTTTCACAATTTACAAGAAATGCTTTATTCATACAAACGAATACTGCTACACGATCTGAGCTAACCGTCAAATCGAATTGGCTTGTTTCCACTTCTCATGCAGCCAGCGAGCGAGTCGAGTAAGGTATTCTCATTTATCTTACTTTGTGAAAATATGAAATCATATAGATCTACTAAGTGATATCAATTTTCTGAAGTTGTAAGTTTTGAGAGTATGGTACTAAATACCTACTTAGTTCATTTCGTAAAATTATAACCTCGCACAATAAAGCGAGCTTCAGTAAAAAAATCAAAGTAAATTTTTGTACCTTAAATTATACTTCTAAAATACAGTTTCTGTTCGCGGCTTGGTTCAGGTGGATATAAATTAGCCTATAGGATAATGTGTAGGATTATATACGGCCAATACCTAATGCCTAAATTGTTGAAAAGAAGCTGCCCCTTCCCTTATTTAATCTTGCAAATTTATGCAAGCCGACAACTTACTAGGTTGTCACACACGTCAGCCGTCTACGATTTAGGGACGTGATCCAAATCCGATTCAGAGCCTCATTGCGGTCGTAAAACGCTTCAGTAGTTGGCACATTTGTAGCATAATTCCAGCCTCCCTAGGGGCTTGTTCGTGTATTACGATAGTATTATTCAGAGCCGTTATAACTTTAGTACCTACCTTACCTATGTGCTTTGCTTCATACTAACTTCGATATCGGGAATTGTTCTCACATTATATGTGTTTGTACTGTTACCGAAATCACTACTTACTCGTAATTTATGGATACTAATCTCGGCATATCATTATACAAAATAATTGGGCAATCCTATAGAACAAGGAGCGGTTTCCCTTTAGCCGAGTCAACAAGTCTTAGTCTAAGCACATAAAATAGAGCTCCGGCCACAAATAGAGTGAAATATTTTTACGTCCGCCTGAATATCTGACCAGAGGAATTGAACGTACATATTTCATTGCGGGTAGTTTAAGTACCACAATCCGAACTGGGATTTTACGAGTTTCCCGGAAAGGTTGGGGGTGTTAGCAATTTCAGTATAGAACCTCTCGCATGTACCTATATTTGCTTCAAAAAAAACCTGGATTTGCTCACACAGTCGGAAATAATCTCTGTACTTTTTCAAGCCCCGTGGGCCGGCTGTTGGTGAATTTGATAGCAGTTGTAGTAGCGCGCTCGAGTTCTACCCTGAATGAGTATTCAGTGACATTGTTTAGACTCAAAATTGCATTTTAGATGTGAATTGTCGATAGTGCATTCTCTAACTGGGATAGGGTAACACTTTTATAGCGCACACCTAAGCTGGTCACCCTTTTCTATTAGCTGCTTCCAACCTAATCATATCTAGCTGGAGTAACCCTGCCTTGATGCAGTTGCCACTCAAGAACTCGTTTGCTCCTGACGGTTGTAGATTCTTCTGTAGATATGACCGCCCCATTGCACATCTGCTGCCATTTTATTCGTGTTTTTTCGTTTTTAAAGTACTAGATGGCAGCACAGGTAATGTTAGTATGCGCTATCGTTGCGTTTTGAGCTTTACGCCGGTAATTTTAAGCAAACTAAATATATTCAATTTATAATTAGGTATAAGTAGGAAAAAAGAAGTAAGATTGTTTTTATCACTTTATCTTACAAACGTTTATTTTTAACCGACTACGGCAGAGCAAAAAGGAGGGTTATGATTTTGACCGGTATGTATGAATGTATGTCCATCTGTTCCCTCATAACTTCTAAACTTTACCCGACTACGGTGAAGCAAAAAGAGGGGTTATGATTTTGACCGGTATGTATGTATGTTCATACGTTTCCTCATAACTTCTAAACTACTTATCATACAGTGAAATCACATTATATTGAATACGGCGCCCTCTAGAGGATATAAAGTCATGAATTAAAAAAATAAAATGTTGATGCCGTGTTGAGTTTATCATGAAAGGTCTAATTAGCACATTTAAAATATATATTGTTAGCTGTTGCTTGCTTGGATACACCCGATAAGTAGGTATATCCATTAAGTTTGGTATATTATCCTCTGACAGCATAACAATTTCAGATGAGAATATTTTCTTCTTTCATACCTCTTAGAGCGTGATTTTTCAGTAGTCCAGTTTTAGGTTTTGAACTTAGGTACTTATTATTGTATATTCAAAACACGCCAAGCCCAATTCCATCAGCAGGCACACAATGCCAATGTATAATAAAGTTCGAATTGAAAAACTTAGCGATTATATTTTCAGCAAGGGGATAAGTCTGCTGTATCTACATCTATCCTTTTTATCCTATCCTTTATGAATGCAGGAGTGTGTGCGTGTTCCCACACTCCCCAACTTTTCCGGAACCCAAAGTAATCTAAAACAAATAAAGATGAGTGAGAACCCGCAGACGTTTCGTGCATATCATATTCTGTGCTTCAATATGAGCAAGGAAGCTTATTTTTATTAAATTTATAGATTCAACATTTAAATTAAATAAAAACTAACAACTAGGAAAGATTTAAGGGTTTTCGGTCCCCCTGATATTATCCTAAACAAATAGTAATATGAAAAAACTGGAAAGAACGCGCACAATAAAACATTTTATTATTAAAAGTACGAAAATGTCGAACCGCAAAATATCTACTTACTTTCCGTGAGAAACGGCCAAGTAAAACTGATTTCATTTACTTACTGCTGCAAAGGGGGAAGAAAAAGCTACGGTCAGCAGTTGTAACGAAACCATGGACTATTTAACAACTGGAGACTGGATTACAAGTTTTCTTACCATAGTAGCTCGCTACGTGTGTGTGTTCGTCAGCAGCTCGTTATTGCAGGCATTTTTGTTCATTTTATTCGTTTATGTATGCACTGCACTGCTTCAACACGTAAAAACATACCCATACCAGTGAATAAATAATAGTCTAGCGTTAGACACATTTTGGAATTAGATTTCTGCAGACCCAATATTCTACATACTAACGGTCGATGGCTTTCATTACTACTCCTCTAACAACGTTGTTTTTCCGTCAAAAAATGTATGACGCCTTTTCGACAGATGACAATAACGTTTCTATGGGTACGAACAACCCGTCGTCCGTGAGCAAAATTCGATCTTGCGTTGCATACCTAGCTATAAATATTAAATTATAACCAAAGCATATTACGATATAGTATGGTATATTATTATACTATATAAAGCTCGATTACCACTGACTGACTGACTGACTCATTGACATCATTGTTCTCCCGGAAGGAGTCGAGATGGACGATGATGATGTATGGGGGAAATGTTCGGGGAGTCCCGGTGAGTGGGGGAAAAATCCGAAAACCCCCATTTTCCTCCCCCCTCGCCCCCCCCCACGTTCGGTGTCCCGATTCTTCCCGACGAGGGCATGTTTTTTTTATAGATTCGGATGGAGGGTGCTCGAAGGTATACATTTTTTTTTACTCCCCCCCTTTGGACCCCCCTTTGACCCCCCCTTCTATCGGTTCTCCGAAATGACTCGTAAAATGGGATTTTTTCAAGTGGATTCGTATAGATAATAGGATGGCGAGTAAAGTTGAATAAAAATTTGACCCCCCTCCCTCCCAATTTTCACCCCCCCTTGCTTGTATCTCCGAAATTACCCACGATTCGAGATCGCGGTTGGTCGATTCGTATAGAGAATAGGATAACGAGTAAAATTTCATTAAAAAATCCCCCCCTCCCCCCACTTTTCACCTTCTCTTGCTTGTATCTCCAGAACGGTAAGTCCGATTGGGCTGAAATTTTGGTTCCAAATCGCGGGCTGCTTGCAGCCCGCGCCCGCAAGCGAAAATACTAGTTATACTATATAAAGCTCGATTACCACTGACTCACTCACTGACTGACTCATTGACATCATTGTTCTCCCGGAAGGAGTCGAGATGGACGATGATGATGTATGGGGGAAGTGTTCAGGATGTGTCAGTGAGTATGGGAAAAATCCGAAAACCCCCCTTTTCCTCCCCCCTCGCCCCCCCCACGTTCGGTGTCCCGATTCTTCCCGACGAGGGCATGTTTTTTTTACAGATTCGGATAGAGGGTGCTCGAAGGAATACAACTTTTTTTGGATCCCCCCCTTTCGACCCCCCTTTGACCCCCCCTTCAACTGGTTCTCCGAAACGACTCGAGAAATGGGATTTCTTCAAGTGGATTCGTATAGAGAATAGGCTGGCGAGTAAAGTTAAATAAAAATTTGACCCCCCTCCCCCCCAATTTTCACTTCCTCTTGCTTGTATCTCCGAAATTACCCACGATTCGATTTCGCAGTTGGTCGATTCGTATAGAGAATGGGATGGCGAGTAAAACTCCATAAAAATTTTGCCCCCTCCCCCCCAATTTTCACCCCCTCTTGCTTGTATCTCCGAAACGGTTAGTCCGATTGGGCTGAAATTTTGGTTGCGCGGGCTGCTTGCAGCCCGCGCCCGCAAGCGAAAATACTAGTTATACTATATAAAGCTCGATTACCACTGACTGACTCACTCACTCACTGACTCATTGACATCATTGTTCTCCCGGAAGGAGTCGAGATGGACGATGATGATGTATGGGGGAAATGTTCGGGGAGTCCCGGTGAGTGGGGGAAAAATCCGAAAACCCCCATTTTCCTCCCCCCTCGCCCCCCCCACGTTCGGTGTCCCGATTCTTCCCGACGAGGGCATGTTTTTTTTATAGATTCGGATGGAGGGTGCTCGAAGGAATACAACTTTTTTTCTCCCCCCCCCCTTTGGACCCCCTTTTGACCCCCCCTTCTATCGGTTCTCCGAAATGACTCGTGAAATGGGATTTTTTCAAGTGGATTCGTATAGAGAATGGGATGGCGAGTAAAGTTAAATAAAAATTTGACCCCCCTCCCCCCCAATTTTCACCCCCTCTTTTACGCATCTCCGAAATTACCCACGATTCGAGATCGCGGTTGGTCGATTCGTATAGAGAATGGGATGGCGAGTAAAACACCATAAAAATTTTGCCCCCTCCCCCCCAATTTTCACCCCCTCTTGCTTGTATCTCCGAAACGGTTCGTCCGATTGGGCTGAAATTTTGGTTCAGAGGGTTTTGACTCGCGGGCTGCTTGCAGCCCGCGCCCGCAAGCGAAAATACTAGTTCTACTATATACAGCTCGATTACCACTGACTGACTGACTGACTCATTGACATCATTGTTCTCCCGGAAGGAGTCGAGATGGACGATGATGATGTATGGGGGAAGTGTTCGGGGAGTCCCGGTGAGTGGGGGAAAAATCCGAAAACCCCCATTTTCCTCCCCCCTCGCCCCCCCCACGTTCGGTGTCCCGATTCTTCCCGACGAGGGCATGTTTTTTTTATAGATTCGGATAGAGGGTGCTCGATAGAATACATTTTTTTACTCCCCCCCCTTTCGACCCCCCTTTGACCCCCCCTCCTAATGGTTCTCCGAAATGACTCGTGATATGGGATTTTTTCAAGTGGATTCGTATAGAGAATGGGATGGCGAGTAAAATTTCATAAAAAAATCCCCCCCTCCCCCTCAATTTTCACCCCCACTTGCTTGTATCTCCGAAACGGTAAGTCCGATTGGGCTGAAATTTTGGTTCAGCCTCTAAGAAACAACATCCTCGCGGGCTGCTTGCAGCCCGCGCCCGCAAGCGAAAATACTAGTTATACTATATAAAGCTCGATTACCACTCACTGACTCACTGACTCATTGACATCATTGTTCTCCCAGAAGGAGTCGAGATGGACGATGATGATGTATGGGGGAAATGTTCGGGGAGTCCCGGTGAGTGGGGGAAAAATCCGAAAACCCCCATTTTCCTCCCCCCTCGCCCCCCCCACGTTCGGTGTCCCGATTCTTCCCGACGAGGGCATGTTTTTTTTATAGATTCGGATAGAGGGTGCTCGAAGGAATACAACTCTTTTTACTCCCCCCCCCCTTTCGACCCCCCTTTGACACCCCCTTCTATCGGTTCTCCGAAATGACTCGTGAAATGGGATTTTTTCAAGTGGATTCGTATAGGGAATAGGATGTCGAGTAAAGTTAAATAAAAATTCCCCCCCCTCCCTCCCAATTTTCACCCCCTCTTGCTTGTATCTCCGAAACGGTTCGTCCGATTGGGCTGAAATTTTGGTTCCAAGGGTTTTGCGCGGGCTGCTTGCAGCCCGCGCCCGCAAGCGAAAATACTAGTTATACTATATACAGCTCGATTACCACTGACTGACTCACTCACTCATTGACATCATTGTTCTCCCAGAAGGAGACGAGATGGACGATGACGATGTATGGGGGAAATGTTCGGGGAGTCCCAGTGAGTGGGGGAAAAATCCGAAAACCCCCATTTTCCTCCCCCCTCGCCCCCCCCACGTTCGGTGTCCCGATTCTTCCCGACGAGGGCATGTTTTTTTTATAGATTCGGATAGAGGGTGCTCGAAGGAATACAACTTTTTTTGGATCCCCCCCTTTTGCCCCCCCTTTGACCCCCCCTTCTATTGGTTCTCCGAAATGACTCGTGATGTGGGATTTTTTAAAGTGGATTCGTATAGGGAATGGGATGGCGAGTAAAATTTTATAAAAATTTTCCCCCCCCTCCCCCCAATTTTCACCCCCCCTTGCTTGTATCTCCGAAATTACCCACGATTCGAGATCGCGGTTGGTCGGTTCGTATAGAGAATGGGATGGCGAGTAAAATTCCATAAAAAATTCCCCCCCTCCCCCCCAATTTTCACCCCCTCTTGCTTGTATCTCCGGAACGGTTCGTCCGATTGGGCTGAAATTTTGGGTCAGAGGGTTTTGAGGGTCGCTGATGCCGCGACCTCTAAGAAACGACATCCTCGCGGGCTGCTTGCAGCCCGCGCCCCCACGCGACCTCCAAGAAACAATACCCTCGCGGGCTGCTTGCAGCCCGCGCCCCACGCGAACTCAAAGAAACAATACCCTCGCGGGCTGCTTGCAGCCCGCGCCCCCACGCGACCTCCAAGAAACAATACCCTCGCGGGCTGCTTGCAGCCCGCGCCCCACGCGACCTCTAAGAAACGATATCCTCGCGGGCTGCTTGCAGCCCGCACCCCCACGCGACCTCAAAGAAACAACCTCCTCGCGGGCTGCTTGCAGCCCGCGCCCGCAAGCGAAAATACTAGTTTTCTATAATAATCTTCTTTCTACGTCTGTGAGGACCTTAATTCCGTTAAAATTTTCAAATCTATTGGATAAACAGTCGTAGCCCAACACCCTATAGGCACCCGACCGTGAAGTTATAATGAAGTTTTTAAATGTACCCGCTTCATAAAGAGGGCTTTCAAGAGAAGACCACTTAATTTGCAACGCTTCTCGGCTAAGCAAAACTTGAGCCAAACGAGAAATAGTTTGCAGCAATAAGTTGGACTATTGTAGGTACTGAATCGTATAGTCAGTGAAAATTTTTCAAAAATAGTTCGAGTTTTTAGAATAACATTTTCATTTCTGGACTTTGCTTTCACAGTAACTAAAGACAAAAGACTTGGCGATTTGTGTTGAAGTGATTTGGCTTGATGTCAATGTACCTATCGGTTTTAAAAATGTCATATTTTTCATATGTTGTATTTGGTGTTGGCTCTGACTCTATTTTGTACATTATTTACAATTTCTTTTGCATTCGATTGATGAAATAAATTTGTGTCTTTGTGCTATTTCAGTTGAAATTTAAAATGTATGAATATTTTTTTTTGCTGGTGCAATATTGCAGATCGTTTAAATATAGCTCATCACTCCCATTATTTAATTACTTCGTTAGTTATTCGTTTATTTATGCAAAATATAAAATATTTTAACTATTTTCTCGTTTTAATTAAACAGGAGGTTTATTTACGGAACTCTAATCCCTGTTATAGCTGACATAGGATGCAGCTACTTCAAACATATTATTATTATGTAAACTCGGATTCCTCTCATATCTGTAAAATCATTTTGAAACCGATTATGCTGTATACTTTTACAAAGTGTTGTTTTAATTGGGCCAGTATGGGTAAATCCAGAACCAGAAGAGATACAGGAAAAGTGTCTTAGAAAACATTTACTTATTTTGTGAAAACGATTTTGGCAAAGAATTATTTTTTTAAAATCACGCTTGACTAAAAAAATTACACACATTTTCATGGCCAACTCGCGCTTGGCCAAAAAATGTACTATGCCACAATTATTTTCACAAAAAAAGAGCAAATGGTTCCTAAGACAATTTTTCTGTAGCTGTTCTGGTTTCGGATTTTCCCATACTGTCACAGTTAATAAATCACTGTAGGTCTTAGGTATAGCATATTGATATGCATCTTTTTTACAATCATCTATCAGTAGATTGATTTCGAAAGAACTACTGACACGACTTGTAGTAGTAGTAGATTGTCCAATTCTTTAAAGCCGTCCAAAAGATCTATAGGTATTTACGATTCTACAAATCATATTTGACGTGCACTTGATTCATGATGATGATCAGATAAATTGCCACAAAAACCACACAGGGTTTTAATTTAAAATTAACTAGCTTTTCTCAATACACTGTGATATATCACGTGTTTAAAATGAATCTCGGGATTTCGTTGAATTTAATAACGCTTCAGCGGGCAAATAATTCTCTTTCATAATCAAGCAACAAGTATTTTAATATACCAGTCATGTTCTTAGCTATGCAACTAATTGATAAAAGGGTGGTTGGATATTTTGATTTTCATATTGAGTAACGGAAGGGTTATTTTGAAATGGATTATTACATTCCAGCAAATTCCATTTTCAGAATTTCGACAATCTTGCTTATCATCCAACTAATATTATAAATTTTAGAAATAAAGAAATCATCATCATCTCCCTGTTCTTATCCCATTTAAGTGGGGTCGAGTTTTTCTTTTTCCATTCCCTTCTATCAGCCGCCATCGCAGTATTCACTCCTTTCTTACTTATCTCATCCATCTCTTATTTGTCTACCCTTGTATCCATCCATTTTCATATCTAACATTCTTCACGTCACATGACATTCATGCCTCCGCATGACATGCCTATACCATGGTAATCTCACAGTCACAGGGGCCTCCTTTAAACTTCCTCTTAGTTCCTCTTTAGAAATAATAGGTTGCAAGAATAAAACGCAGCTACCATGCGATCTGCACTACCGTTTATAACCGGGGAAAAACCGCATAAAATCCAATAAAACGCAAGATTTACGCGAATGGGACGGGAAATAGTAACCATAATCCCGGTACTAAAATGGTACTAAAGCGTAGGACATTCTACTAACCCAAATAATAGCGAGGCTTTGCAAAGCCTGTTCGGATGATCGCATCTAGTTGAGGTTTGGTGAATAGGATCTTGTGACAATAACAATATGTAGCTGTTGTTTAACTTGTTTGCGGATTGTTCATTCATAAAAGGACATTTACTTATCTCGATCCCAAAATAAAAGCTGTATACAACAGAGATCATGTTTGAGATAATATTTAGAATTCAGGCATTAAAAGTATAGGTACCTATAGATGGTATTTACGTATAGGTATAGAGAAACTCTGGGATTTTTATGCCATGGGAATTTTTGATCAGTCTTAGTACTGGTAGAAGAGCTAGCATTAGATTTGATGTAAGTCAGTTGGGTTAGCTTTGCTAGATTTTGCAGAAGTACAGAAACGCTCAGTTGAAAGTATTAAACTTTTTCTATCCAAATTGCCGATGCTAAACGCTGTTAAACTTAGAATGAAAATAATGCAGATTTCATTTCAACCTAGAGAGCACTGGTGGTCTAGTGGTAGCGGCCCTGCCTTCCGATCCTGAGGTCGTGGGTTCAAATTAAATCGTGGATTTTTCTGTTCAAAAAATGTATGTGCGCTATTTATTTATACCTGTACTGACAAATGATGAAGGAAAACGGTTTACCGTAGAATCTAAAACGTTCAAAAACATGTGTCAAGTGCATGAAAGTAGCCTCTGATGCGCGATGCACTATAATGATGATGATGAAGATTGATTGATGATTCTGTATATAGTCGTAAGATTTTTAGATTTGGTTCTTCTTCAATAAACACTATACTAGAAAGATTTCATCGATATTATACATAAGAGCTCCAAACTTAGATCACTGTACCAGGATGGAAGGATACACTCACAATTTGCAGAATACGTACATTTACAAACTTATTATCCCTCGTCATATCGTATAGAAGGGACCGTGACAGCTGATACCAAATACCCAATTTGTAGGCTCTAGCTTGTTTTCTATAGGTACTATACATTAGATATACATACGTATAGATTATTACCTATGTGTGCACCAAAAGAAGAAAGTATTATATTCATTTAAATCATGTTTACCTTTTAGAAAATTACCCATGATTAGCCTAATATAATACTTTTTTATTTCATTCTCTCATGCAAGTAAATTGTTATATTATCAGATATTAGCCGGTCCCTGCGGTTTACATTCGTACTAAAAAAGGTAAACGTTTTGTTCCCAAATAGGGTGGAATTTCCAAAATGCCTTTCTCAGAGTAGGTACCCGTAAAAGCAAGACACCCCCACAAATGTTTTGCTTCTATGGAATGCTGTTCAGCTGGTAAGGACAGTTATTTGCCAGTCAGTCAACTTCATAAAAGTTTTATATATTTAGAATAAGGTCAAAATACCTACATCTGATCTAAATCACGAGTATAAATTAACAAAACAGGTGTATGAGGCGAGTGTGAATGGTACCGTTGAAAGGGGAAGAACTAGGTGTACGTACCTGGAACAAATTGGCGACTTTTTGGAAAAGGGCAAGGTCAAGAGTAGCGTAAACCGACGAGCATGTATGAAGAATGTATAAAGAGAAAGAAGTATGTCAGGATCATAGCAAATGAAGATCCGTGATCTCTGCCTACCCCTGTGGGAAACAGGCGTGGTATTATGTATGTATGCATAACTTAAACCTATTTTGTGTTTGACCTTAAATGGAAATAACAAGATTCTGAATCCAATATCAAAATGATTCTTCAATATTTTGCTGTTGCTACCACATATTCCATTTTAACCATGACTGCGCTAAAATGTAGATGGAAATGATCGAAAAGTTTTTGTTTACACTTTCATAACCGTACACTATTTCATATAGTCGGAGCTTTGATGTATGTGAACTCAGCATGTTTAATATTTGGCTATTGCTATTGGTATTTCTTTTGTGCTAGTATGGTAAATATATAAAAAGTATCCTATAGGTCAACTCATTTATTTATTACAAGATTATTTAAATAGCGTCAGGAGGCAACTTTTTGCCTGCACTAACGGGATGTTTTAGTGTCCGGGACGTTTAATTTTAGATGGAGTAGGCATGCCCTGCACCTATACCATCCTCTCAGCTTAGTCGGCATTATCCACATCCACATTGAAACAAAAATAGACCAAAATAAATAAGATTATTTATCTTAAACTTCTCTGCTGGACTGGGGAGTAAAGAAAAAACATAGAATGCGTCCAGCTGATTCTCTCCCCAAACATGTCGTAAAAGTCTACTAAGGGATAGTATCCTCCAACATGATGAGATACAATAAGCAAGTATTCCCAAGGAGGGTTGACGTCAGGCAGGCCGCCAGTCATAAAACACCTTAGCCAAAACTCTTACAGCATGATCCAAGGATCATGGCTGTGCCGACCCCACATAAAGTGGGATAAGGGCAGGAAGATGATGATGATTTATCTTAGCAACTTCCAAATTTTACAATATAAACTAGTGCTAGGGGCACTGCCGCTAATACATCAAGTGATCGTGCTCTTACCGGCGCGTCGCTGTGTGACTGATGCCCACCCACTCATTTATAAATTGACCTCACTTTGGCTTGACGGCAGCAAAATATCGATCCTATAAGTCGAATTCTGCTCCACTTACTTAGAGAAATATCAAAATGGTGAGAAAGGTAAGCTCTTTGAAACTTACTTTAGTAAAAACGCTGCTTTTATTCAGTCTAGTTTTTGTGAAAAAATGTACCGAATGGCCATACTTAACTATAAATAAGTACCTGTTAAATAAAAATATCAGGATTCTCAATTTAAAAATTGCCTATATGTTTCATAACTTGAAATACAAACAGTAAAATCCAACTATGTGAAAGCAAAAAACCTAATAGTTACGTATTTTTCTCATGTTTCTGCCTATATGTTTCATAACTTGAAACTTGAAACACAAACAGTAAAATCCAACTATGTGAAAGCAAAAAAACCTAATAGGTACGTATTTTTAGAACACCTTCGACATACACGACAACAATAAGCAAAGTCGAAAATACGATACCTACCATACATTTTTGAAGTAACTAAGGTTCCGTTTATTTTCTGTTACAAAGAGATTTGTAACTATCAAGACATATTTGTCAAAACTGTTTAGTGTGTTCAGAGGAAACAAATGATTTTAACTATAAACATACACTATAAAACTCATGCCTCCCTTTGTTCGGCGTAGCTGGGTAAAAAGGGTTCAGTGACCATTATTGAAAGAACAAAATGTTGATGCAAAGCAAAAGTATCCAGTCCCCCTGAGTTTTTTCAATGTATCAGAAAACCAAGCATTAAAAATATGAATATTCATTCCAGTTTCAATAAATGAAAGTTTCATGAATAACAGGCTACTGGCAATGTATTTTCCGCAACTGGTTGTTTGTTTAATATTGAAAATCTACTGCAATGAATGAACACACACTCTTTATTTCAATATCAGGAATTGAATAATTGGTTTCGTATAAAACTTAACCACTTAACTATAGAGTCCAGGATATTATCTAGGATCTATAGTTTCTTAAAATTACCTCTAGAATTTTAAAGTTCATAGATTAGATTTGCTTTTATATTTCAGAAAAATATGTTTTATATATTTATTTATTCTTCTTACTTCTCTCCCCGAGCATGTCGTAAAAGTCAACTAAGGGGTTAGTATCCTCTCCATCATGATGGACCTACATGGGCGATGGGCGATGGGCTGATCGCCTGTCACCATGGTTCACCATATCCATCTTGGGACTCTTGAATCAGGAGTGGCTGCAAGTTTTCTTATGATTACTTGTGGCTCTGCTCACCCTGTTATGGATACGGGTATGATAATATCAACTTTTGATTTTTACTAAATCCATAAAAGTGAAAATGAAACTATTTTTTCCGTAAACATTACTATAATAAACGTTACGCCTTAATAAACCAATAAAAGGAAGAAGTGAGTGGAAGTGGACTAACATTATGATGATGATGAAAATAATAGGAGAATCCTTTGTACGCAATAGAAAATCCTTTGAACGTGGATACGTTCAGACTTGGATCTTACGTGGCGCTACACTGCAGTGGGTAAAGTCAGGATGATGATGATGATGATGATGTCTTATATATAGTCACCAAATCAGAGACTATTAATCTAGTAACATGCGATGTACCGGTCGGCTTCATTGTTAGCAGGTGGTACCATGATTAATTAACAGTGGATTCATTGTTCTCGCATTAATAATCAATTAACAGCTTGCTCATTGTTGCAGATCTAATGATAGTGTAAGTAATCATTGGAAGCAAGTAATTAACCTATCTATCTATCTATCTAGACGTGTCACTAGTTTTTTTGAACTAGTGTGGTGAAAGGATTTAAGGTGCGCCTCTAAGGCTCCTTTCGTGGACTTTACACATATTTTCGAACTTTTTGGGTTCTACGATTTGAACTCGCGACCTGTATAATTAACTTGTCACTTACCTGTATGGGTAACTCTGAAGAATCTCTGCCCCGTTCCGTAAAGAGACTGTCATCGTTATGTCACATTAAAGCAAGAAAAAGAAATACAAGCTTTGATACTTTTGACTGAACTTGGCTTTGCTTCTTTGAGTTGGGTTTTTGAAACCGGTTTTATCCGGTTTAAAATCCGGTTTTGAAACAGAGTAAGCACCGCCTTCGGATTCGGACGACGAAGAGGCTTGCTAAGCACTTTTACCATCCTCTACATTCTAAAGATAGAGGACAAAAGACCTAGAGTTAGAAGCCCCAACGGTAGTCTGATCAGAGGTCTAAACTTGAACAGCTGGAGATTCCTGCAAATGTTACTCTTCATCAGACCAAAAACCGTGGCAGATGGAGACAAATCATAGACCGAGTCCTTGCACGGAGTCACGATCCTCAACAGTGAGGGAACGATTATGGGGGATGAAAAAATAAAAACACGATATGAAATTACATAACGTGGGTCTAAAAGCAACTTTAGTTTTGCTGGGCAAAAAATATATCTTGAACCCTTACCATCAAAGCCCATTCGATGAATGGACTAACATAAATAAAACTATGAAAAATGGATGGCCCAATTCCTTTATCCCTATTTTTCGTTCACTAGATTCCATATAACCGCTCGTTTGCTCGAGGTCATAAATCCGATCTGTGACCTCAACCCATTTGCAATTGAAAGGTTTATAAAAGGATCTAGGTATTCGGACTTTTTGTAAGTTACCACGGACTACGATGTATCATATTTAATCGTGCGCTCTATGCGTCTCTTATGTAGGTACCATACAGAGTTCAATATATTTATGTGGTGTAGGTATTTAGTTTTATGTCATATGAACCTCTTAAACACGTATGCACATGTGGAAGAGATACCAATGCCATACCGTGCTCCAGGAAATCCTGATATATGGTAACGACGGACAACAAAGTCATTCTTTTACAGTTCCACTGCGTCCTTCGGAGGTACGGAACCATAAAAATCTGCGACACCGCCCAATTCACGTTCACCTTCATCGAAAAGCATTCGACGATAATCAACACTTAAATTTCCAAAAGCGAAACCAATTATACCCGTGGGAGCTATTCCATGATTCGTTCCGCTAGAGCTCCGGAAAACTGGGACGCAATCGAATGATAAAAATCTTTCTCTCATCCCTTTAACGATTTTCTCGAAGGAAAGCGACATCAGACCCCGACGCTTTGAAATTTAAATGATGGTTACGAGCAGATCTATGTACTACCTATTTTTAGAAATCGATAATGATAAACTCCGTTTAGATCAAACGAATATCGCCTAGACCAAACAACATACCTACATACCCTTCCATACACTTCCTTCCACACAAGTAATAAGAAAACTTGCAGCCACTCCTGATCGAAGAGTATATAGTATATAGAGATATAGTGGACCATGATATAGTGATATAGAGGAACATGAGATACCTATAGTGGACCATGGTGATAGATGATCAGCCCATCGCTCAGTAGATGACCATGTCAAACAAACAAGGTCAAAAATAAAGACTCGGTTGCTACAAAACTACAGCAGTCCTGTCTTACTAAGTCTAATGAACGAGGTTTGTACCTTGTTTTAGGCGTAAGCAGTATACCGAAATATTAATCAATAACAGAAGGCCTTTGATTCCAGCTCAATCCCGCTGACCACTCTGACCAGCCTTCAACTGGAATAGCAATCAACAAATTAATGAATGAGGGAATGCAATCTGACCCGAATTGCAATTTGCCTACGTATCACGTAACGAATCCTTACCAATCCGTCCATATTTGATTGAATACCCTCAACTACTTTTAATGAAAGCATTGAACCTTACGTGAACGAGGTCTGCTCTAAATAATCTAATCAGAAAGTCATAATAATTCTCATTGTCCACTGAACGTGCAATCACACTTAAAATTGCACTCTCTCTTGTTTATATTTCTGTATTACAACATAACTATTTAAGAGTTCGCCCCAAACTGAGATCTTGTGATGTTCCGTTTTGTCTTGCCTGATAAAGAGTAGCTAGTAAAAAAAACCGGTCAAGAGTGAGTCAAATTCCCACACGAAAGGTTCCGTACATAGTACATGTACATAAATGTTTCTTGTATGGGGCCCCCTTTTATTATTATTATTTGTTGTTATAGTAATAAAAATACGCATTCTGTGAAAATTTCGATTCTAAAACTATTAATGAGATACGGATGGACGGACAGCGGAGGCTTAGTATTGGGTCTCGTTGGCATCCTTCGGGTACATAATCGTAAAAAGCTAGCTTCCTACACACCAGTTTATTTTTTGTTGTCCTTCTTTGATTTTTACTACTGCTTAACCTGAGATGGACTGTCTAATTGCTTTTTACGCCCTTTTACCGATATATCCATATAAACTATCTTATTATTTTTATATCTGCATAATTCGACCTCGGTGGCGTGGCGGGCGAGTGCTCGGCTGAGACGCAAGAGGCGCGGGTTCGATTCCCGCTACGAGAGAAATGTTTGTATGTTCTGCAAATATTTCTTCAGGGTCTGGGTGTTGTAGAATTATTTATTATAAGTATGTATTTACAAAGAAACGTATATAAATATTCTATCAGCCATCTGGTTCCCATAGTACAAGCTTTGCTTAGTTTGAGGCTTGATGGCGCTGTGTGAAATGCCCACAAATATTTATTTATTTATTTCATTTCTTGTTCTATTTATTTCATTATACTTACCAGCAAATTCCAGTACAACGTATCGATTCTACGAATTCTAAAATCAGAACAAACAAAAAGAACGCGACAGGGGTCTGACTTAAATAGTTTAGTCAGCTATTGAGATATACTCTTTTTATTAAAATTATTTGTATGAATTTACGTTAGGTATGGAGAGGAACTCAGAGTAGAATATAAGCTGAAATTGAATTTAGCTCATCGGCTTGAGTTACGCGGAGAGGGGTCAGGGCAGGTTACCTTGTTATCGGTGAAACACAATCGCTGTCCTGGATCCATGCTGAATAGCTATTGTGGAATAGATTATAGAAAATACAATTATTCTAAAGCTTACCGCTTCTGTCATACTTTGTAGTCTAGCTTAAGGTCGAGGCAGTACAACATAATGTTTATTTACCTAGTGGTAATAATCTGTTCCTTTTTTAAAAGTGTTCTGTCTGCCATGATTTAGGCAAAGGTAGCTCACATTTTGTCAGAATTACCTGTTTAAAATCATCAAAGATATCAGCATTGTAGTTCTTATCAAAGCTAAGTAGTTACCCAGTTTAAAATACTCTTATTTTGGCAGTAGATACTGCGACAATTTACTCCTGGTCGCCACAAAATATGAAGTCTTGTGTATAGCTTCATGTGTGGTTCCGCTCAATTTATAGGAGTTTGCGGCGATGTTTAGTCAGATCCACTTGCTGCGATATTAAACAGAATGTTGCATGGAGAATGCCAACAATCTCTATTAGGACTGTACAGTTTTATTACATACATATTAGTATGCCCATATCCCTAATGGGGTAGGCAGAGCCACAAGTAAACATAAGAAAACTTGCAGCCACTTCTGATTGTATCACTATTATTTAACGTTACGTCTAAAGATAATTGTGATGCTAGAAGCAGTAAAGCGACTATCAGGCAGTCTACTGATATTTTGGATTGGAACCAACTAAACGGCTGGGTATATTGTCTCAAGCGCCTACCCTAAAAGAAATAAAACAAAAAAGTTCCGTACAACAACAAAAAGAAGAAGAACTCTGATGAGTTTGGTTCACCTGTGTTTCTGGTTAAATGAACCAGTTTAGATCAATCTGTTTCCCAGAAGAACCTGGAATGTTAGCATGCTGTCTCTACAAAATAGTCTTTCTATTTTGACTTTTGTGTTTTATTTTGTTTAGGGTGGGCGCTTGCGACATCATGTTGAACATCAAAGGATTTTAAATTAGCACAGTTACAGAAATTCTTAATGAGGATGCCATTTATAATTCTTTATAGCAGAAAAACCTTGGTTCAAGATAAAAGCGGCCAAGAAGTTCAGGAAGTTTGCGATCGCCAAAGAAACTTACAGCGACTGAACTTTTCTATGAAAACCTGAAAAGTTGTAAAGGCGGTAAAAACTCGTTACGCCAAATCGGCCACTAAAACTCGCGAAGCGAAAATTCTATCCGACTTCAATTTACTTTTATTGTTTTTACTTCCTAGCAAAAGTTTTTTTATCTTTACCTACTATCAAAATTTTTTTTGTAGTTCAAACAAAATGTGATTCAATATTTTAGTTTTGAGATTTTGTTACATACATTACAAATATTATTATCATGTCCGTATGGGGTGGGCAAAGCAAAGCGATCATAAGAAAATATGCAGCCACTCCTGATAGAAAGTCCCAAGATACTCGTAGATAATAGTTAACCGTGGTGACGGGTGATCAGTCCATCGCCCATATAAATGGTCCATCATTTTGGAGAGGATACTATCTTTTGTCTTTACGTTAAGCTCGGGAAGAGAAACAGCTGGACGCGTTTTGTGTTTTTTCTTTACTGGGAGTAAGCAGATAAGTTGATTATAAATAAAAATAAACATATTGAGTTAGACGGCCTCGGTGGCGTGGCGGGCGATTGCTCGGCAGAGGCGCAAGAGGCGCGGATTCGATTCCCGCTGTGGAAGAAATGTTTGCATGTTCTGCAAATATTTCTTCCGGGTCTGGGTGTTGTGGTACCATGGTACTCGTAGTTTCTGATACCCACGACACAGGGAATCCTAGTGTGGGCTCAGACTATGTATGTGACTGTTGGCTGTTATTTATTTATTTATTTTACAGTGTCTAGATAATACATAGATAATTGCAGTACTACTGTACCTTCCATCACTTTATCATAAATCGTATTTAAGAAGTGCACGAAAAAAGACTGTGGCTTACTTTAATTCTTTCACCACACTGGTTCGAAAGAACCAGTGAAATGCGAGTATTTGTTTAGAGTTTAGACTAATGTTCTAAGAAATGAACTCTGTGGTTGAAATCCCTTAGGTACGTTCAACTAGCATTGAGGTACGTATGCGCTCTAATCCACCACTCACCGCAAACCATCGGCTTTGTTTACTTTTACCGTATGCTTACAACACGACGGCTCTCTAAGACGCTTGATGCGAAATGCGACTTTACCAAAACACAGGTTAAGGTAACAACTAGCATTTACCCACCTCTAAAAACAAACGATAATATGAAAATTGGTGTAAGATTATACAAATTCTTTGGTCAAATCATATTAGAGCAAATAGCTGTCACCTGCAGCTTCGATCACGTGACATCCGAATGCGAGATCTAGGTCGGTGTTTTTGTAATTCAATTATATAATCTTACCAGGATTTAAGTAGATTTTATATTCCACCATTCATTATATTCCGTTCAGAGAGAGGCAAAACAAACAGGAACATTTAGCAACTGGAACATTTCAAAAGTTCAAATCTTGATTATCTCCGCAATCCAACCTCATGTGGCTCTGCCCACCCCATTAGGGATACGGGCGTGATAATAATGTATATATGTATCCAACCTCATATTGCCCGTGAATTATAACAATTTTCAAGTAACAGTTATATTTTGTACACAACGAAGAAAAAGTGTTTTAGATTTATAAGCTCAAACTCGGTTGTTGGAGGGATTTTGTCCAAAACTTACGTATTATTATAAGATCAAATATATAATTTATGTAACCTGGTAAGATGTTACTATTGATTGCAATTTGGCTCCATTGATAATATCGTAAGGCCTTCGTGGAAACAATCAATGCAGGCAAGTAGGTTTAGAACGACGAAAAGGTGAACAACTTTGCCATTTCGCAGATCGATTTCGACTTATGTACTTCGATAAAACCTTACCTTGTTTACCGATACGGCTCTTATTTTGAAGGCTTACTAAAAATAATCGCAAGTTTTTATCACTGGCTAAATGTGAAATGAACTTGTCTTACGTTACTCTTAAATAACATTACTTGAAGTTGTTGTGACTAGGTATATTTCTAAACTTGTACTTATACCCAGTTCCTGTAAGATGTTTGCTGACAAGTGCACCGCCCAACTGCCTGCTATAAAAAAACATGCAAGGCTCTTGCGAGCCAGCATATCCGGTTCCTATATTCAACAATGGACAATGGACAACGGCCTATTAGTTAACATAGCATCATCTGTCGAAAAGCGCCATACAGTTGTTGTCAGAAAAACAACGTTGCTATGGTAACCTACCATCCGTTGTCCGATAGTAGATTATAGGAACCGAGTATTACTAGATTTTAGGTGAAAAGTTGATAGCCTTAGAAGACTGCTGAAAACGGCAAATTACTCGTTTGTAGATCTTAAATTACACGAAATAAGCGTTATAATGTAAAGACAAAGGAATGCTTGCAAATGAATTTCGGCTCAAAGAAATGTGAGATTATTGTTCATCAGTGTCGGAAATTCATAATGACGGATACACTAGGCCACGAAAATGGCTGTTTCATGTATTCAATTGCACTTGTGTACCTTAAAATACGTAAATATTGATGTTTTTTCACTGTGTGTCTAATTTTATCAGGGCCATACTATGACGTCAATCACCTTTACCCTTGGACGAATTTATTCGTCCAAGCCTTAACGTATGTCCGGTTGAAGAAAGAATTCGTTTATTTCAAGAAATACTCCAGCTCAATACTCATTAAGTAGATCTGTTCAGTTTTATTTACCTCCACACTAAACTTGGCGGGCCACACTTCCCTCATAGACAAGTGAGCAAGCATAAATAAAATTATGTGTATGGGCCATGAACCTATAATTACAACTGGACTGTGCACTTGTGCAGTATGAAATCAAAAACGAGTCAATTGCGAGGCTTAAAAATTCCTGACTCTTTCTAATAGTCCATACTTTTCGGGTTTCATATTTTTTACCATTTATAATAAGTACGTATAAGTGAACTTAATTAAGGTTGACTGATTGCTGAAATTCAGCATCGATTGCTTATTCAAATAGGAAAATGTCTCATTCCTAAGGGAATGTCATTGTCGATCCCGGCTTTTAAGTCGTAAAGACGGAGATAATGACGGAGACCTTTAGGCGGCCTAAAAACTCCGTCACAAGAGTTTGCCACTAGCTCATACGAACTTACTTTACAGGATGAAACAAAAACTGAATCGAGTAAAAGCACGCTGAAACGAAAAATATTTTAAGTTTACTTATTACTTGTCAAAAATAAATGAAAATACAATCCTTTAAAAACCGAAATTACTCAAAAACTACACGACACACATGAAAATATTATACGACACAAAGTGTTTATATAAGAGTCAATCAGAATCAGAATAACCTGTATTGCAAACTATATTAAATATTTAATGACAGTGGCGGGCTGAGACGCAAGAGTCGCTGGTTCGATTCCCGCTACGGGAGAAATGTTTGTATGTTCTGCAAATATTTCTTCCGGGTCTGGGTGTTGTAGTATTATATAAGTAAAAAAAAAGTTAGTTTGGGACTAGATGCGCTGTGTGAAATCTCCACAAATATTAAATTATACCTTTTTAAATGGTACCTACAAGCACAATAAATAGAAATAAAGCAATAAATATGCTTGAGTTATGAGAAACCGCTCTTAAATAACAGGTTTTAAATTTGTTCCAGAGTTGACTTCTATTGTATAAACATTTATGAGTTTCCTGATGCGCCAGTTTCATAAGAGTCTGGGTATCAGGAAATACAAGAAACAATGTGTACTAAAACGATATATTTACATCCACAGTCAGTTTGAATAACTCAGACGATAATTTTTATGGCTTCCGAGCAATATCCAGCTCTCTTAATAAATGAGTTTTATAATACAAACAAAACAGAAGTCGAGATACAAGCAAATTGAGGGCGAAGCAATTTGTATCTCTTGTCATACTTTTTAATTCCATCTCAACGAAACAAATTAGTTTCGCTCGAACACTTAGCTTGTTTACAGATCTTGAGCGATGAGAGAGGGTTCTTTGTGTGTTTTTAAATATTTTTCCCACTTTATTGCGATGAAAGAGCAAAGCGGAAAAATCTTCAATTCTCCACAACGCTCCTGAGAAAATTTTTGATGATAATCTTTTTATGATCTTGGCGATTTGCGTATGATATACATTTTTTTGTTTGCTTCTTGTCTAAGAATACATATTATCACGCCCGCAACGGTCTGGGCAGAGCCACAAGTACTCATAAAAAAAACTTGCAGCCATTTCTGATTCAAGAGTTCCAAGATGGATATGGTGAACCATGGTGACAGGTGATCAGCCCATCGCTCATATTGATGGTCCATTATGTTGGAGAGGATACTAATACCTTAGTCGACTTTTACGACATGCTCGGGGAGAGAAGCATTTGGACGCATTCTATGTTTTTTTAACTCCCAGTCCAGCAGCGAAGTATGTGTGTCTAAGAACGAATAAAAAGATACATATTTATAAATAAATAACAACACATACGGATTCCATGTGTCGTGAGTATCAGAAGCAACTAGTACTATGGTACCACTTCATCCAGATCCGGAAGAAATATTTACAGAACCGAACCCGTGCTTCATGCGTCTCAGCCGAGTACTCGTTCGCCACGCCACAGAGGTTCCTAAACTGGGTTAGTAGGTTAACAATAGCAAAAACAAAACATAAGAATAAAAGTACCGGTGAGTTTTCTATATAATATTTAATATGCTTTTAAACCCCGAAAAGGAGTGTTAAAAATTTAAAAGTGCCCTCCACCGGTGCATTAATGGTTAAATGGCGGGTCATTCATCTCACGTTAATGGCATTGTGACGTCACTCTAATGGACGGGTCAAAGAGCCTTTCTCGTTGGCACTTAATAATGCATTTTGTGTCAGCGTTGAATACCAAGTATAAAGTTGACCTTTCAATTCGGATTAATTTACAATATTTTTCTATAAAAAGTATTAAAGAAACAAGTCAATATATTATCCAGAGAAGGATCAAAACAATTAGTTCATTATAAGTACTATAAAACTAAACTAGGTACCTGGTACCACATTTTTTATACGCACTGCAAAAATCTGGAACTCTCTGCCGGGGTCTGTATTTCCTGAAGAGTATAATATGGGTGTCTTTAAATCGAGAATCAATAAGTTTCTTCTAGGTAAGCGTGCTTCATCTTAGACCACACTGTTACTTAACATCAGGTAGAGTGTGGTCAAACGCAAACCTATTTCAGATAAAAAAAAAACCTAATGTATATATCTGTCTGTGGCATCGTAGCTCCCCAACGAATGGACCGATTTTGATGCGGTTTTTTTTCGGTTTGAAAGCTAATGTGATCGAAATGGATCTTAGCTATAGTTTATGAAGATCTGTTGATGCATTTGAAGATCATTCCAACTTTCACAGGCCCGATTGATTTGTAATGTTCATTCAGGTTCGGAGGTTATTTAAATTTCTAATTTAATAGCTTGTTTAACTATATTTGAACTTATAATATGAAGACCGGTGGCAAAAATCCTAGATTTCCATGAGACTTTATTAGTCTTCCCAAAGTATGACCTTTAATGAACCCGGCAATGGAAGCCGAGAGCTCCTCTGAAACGAGGATATTTTGTCTTCAATTACAACGAACATCTTAGACGAGGTTTCTTCAGAACAAAGTAATGGGGTTGGGTTAATAGAAAGTGGTTTTGCCTGTAATATTGGGTAATACTACTCATGCAAAAAAAATCCGCTGGAAATCGAAGAATAAGACTTTGGACTGTCCAAATGTCGTTGGATGTTGGATAATTTTACTTATTACTCGGACACTATACCTTAAGACACTTAAGTAAAAATAATACCTACCTAGAGGGTTGTTTAAAAACTTTCAAAATCTATCGTCATTTTAACTAGGTACATAACTAAGCATCCGCATGTTATATTATGATATATCTTGTAGCAATATACACCTATCGGTTTATTTGAGAAAATACGCAGACTGGTTAATTTGAGATTTGAAATAAACTTGTAAAGAAATATTGTAACACTTAAGAGAAATATTGTAAAACAAGCTTTGCTTATTTTGGTGCTACCAATTCGCATCTAAACTAGTTTGCGCTTTTTACTATTAACCCTATAGAATATTTTCAGTCTAGATACATCAACGTAACTCCACGGAATGTATCTATGAACGGTATGTATATATTCTGTGTACACGGAATGAACATTGTTTGCAAATTTGTGTGCAAAACGCATGTAGAACCTACATTCTATTTTTATTGCGGCTTAATCTATTATCCGCGCCTACATAGCAGTTCTATTTATATTCTGATTGAAAAATACGCTTGCAATATTTTGCATTGGTAGTCTATAAAAGCTCTATAAAAACTAATCAACTAAGCCTTTGTGCGGTCATTGAAGCATACGTATTAGCCAGTGTGTACGTGTTGGTACTACGTGGAAAAACGTAGTCGTCTGGGATAAAGCGATCGAAATTGCGTTAAACACAGTAGTATGTAAACAATTTAGCAAAAATGCGAGGAGCAATAGGACGCAAAAAGCTCGTGTCAAAAATTTTGCTTGTTGTTGTTATACTATAAACTTGATTTTTTATGAACTTATGAGTATAAATATTTTCAAAAGATAAACCCAGAAAAACTGATGATAGTTACATAAAAAATTACAACTGAACATTTTCGTATCTGAAAACTCATTTCATCTAATCCTTTACGTAATTACTGTCTTTGTTAAGTTTACCTAGGGGCAAAACATGTCACTGACATTTATACATATAGTTTAACAACAAAGGACTCACATTTTCCACATTAAAATGTCGTTGGAACACAAAGGTCTCTTTTGTTTTGCTCATGTTGTGACTCGTACTATTCAATGGCTTTGTTTTAAGTCAAAAGTGTTTGTTTTCAAGCGTAATTATATGGAAATACGAACCTGCTTAGTCCCTCTTTGATAACTAGGACACAAACAGGTAAAGGATTTTCTGCGCGACAAACTTTGAACACTTTTAATATTTTTTCGCTCCATTATGGGTAGAATTTCACAAATGCTTTTCTGAGTGCACCCCTACATCTTAAAAGAAAGACACCCTTCAAGTTTCATGCTTCAGTCTATTATAGTTTAGGCTGTAAATTGATTTGAGTTTCAATTAGTCAGTTGTCAGTCAGTTTTATATATTTAGATCAGAAACTTTTCCTATGTCTGTTGTATTAAAGGCGTGTTATTGATTGAAAAGTACACTGGTTCGAAAGAACTGTAGACAGGATCATTTTTAAAACTTAAAATAGATTAAGATAATGAAATAATATACGTGCCATACTTCATAGTTTCTTATTTTTTGGCACGAAATAAAGTATTTTGCCAGATTTCGAAGGAGAAAAATCCAATATGGTGGTTGTACTATGTTAGCTAAATTCTACGCAGTCGGATTTTTGGGCTTAAAAAACTCGTTACTTTACTTTATAAACTTTAAAGTGAACAATTGAATGGCCCCGTTTTATAAATCTCCGTGTTATAGATCCCGTTTTATAAATCCTTTAAGAGATTAGTTTTTGGTAATAAATAAAATATTTATTTATTTTATTTAATAGTGTGGCGTCCTAGTCTTCAACGTCACGCGCATCAACTGTTTGAAAATTCTCAAGGCTCGATTTCGGGTTAGATTTGAATTTATCAATGTTTTCTATACCTTATTATGATTTATAGTGTTAGTTTAATATTGAGAGCTAATTAGGATTGCAATATAAAACTTAACATCTTACCTACCTAGACAAAACCTAGATTCACGCAGTATATAATAATTCATGGTCGATTCTCGATTCTACTATTTAGTTAAGTATATGCATGTGATTGTATGATTTTTTCAATAGTTAATCGATTTTGATGATGATCTTGTTGGTATATAAAAATAGTCCCGAGATAGTTTCATACTTTGATTGACTCCGTACAATACCTAGATACGTAAACTACCTAGTAGGTAGAGTCAATAGACTGGCTGCAAAAAGTTTTTTTAGACATTAAAGTGTGGTATTTTTTTATTAGTTTTTAAAACGCAACGAATAAAATAACTAACTTCCTTATAAAACCCGAGGGCCTTGAAATAACTTACTCAGCTGTTATTACTTGTAGGTAACGTACTATTTTCAGTATATAATTATCTAAGTGGTCGTTAATATTGTATCATTGATTAGTGGAACGCCTGCGGTTTCACTCGCGTAGAGTGGATTATTTTGGATGCATCTCGTGTTTGAACAGCCTTGACACCCCAGCACTTCTTTGATTAACCACTCAATTCGTTATCATTTTGTATTGACAAATCCAAATCACGTTTCAAGCAAATCGGACCACCTGTTAAAAAGTTTCAATACAATCTTTAACAACCCCTACACCTCGTTTAGGGGTAGTTTTGAAAATATTTTACCGTAGACTCTTATCGAATATATTGATGAGTATTTATGCTGTGTTTCAAATTTGAAAGTTCAAGTAGTACGATTTTTTATACAAGGGTTTTTACCGCTTTTCACCCTCTTGAGGGTAGAGTGTTCAAAAATCCTTTCTTAGTATACGTCTAAGTCCTATAAGCAATGCACCTTCCAAATTTCAAGTCTCTAAGACTTTAGGTTTAGGCTTGCGTTGTCTGTCAATAGGTCAGTCACGACAAACTCGATATCACAATGTGGAGTTTTATTTTGTGATATTCATTACATAACATGAAACCTTTACACACGTCATGACATAAAAAACTATTTCTACTATTATTTTAATATTGTTAATCATTACTTATATTATAAACGCGAAAGTTTGTATGTATGGATGTTTGTTATTCTTTCACGCAAAAACTACTGAACGGATTTGAATGGAACTTGGAATATGTTGGAATACATGTGCTGAATTAACATATAGGCTATTTTTTATCCGGGTACCACGCGAGCGAAGCCGCGGGTGGCACATAGTGAATTATATAACTCCCAACCCTAAGCCTTTTACTGAAATTAACTTTTCATATTCAACAGCATTCTTTGTCTTCTGAGCGTTCTTTGTAGTTGACAAGTGTTTACAAAAAAAAAATGAAACCTGTTAGAATTGTAAAATTTTATATTAAACCTATTATGATAATGAGAATATTTTTCGGATACTTTACCAACCTGATTTCGTCAAAAAAATTGAAATTTTTAGCAAAAATATATGTTTGTACATTCTTTATACTCATTACAGTTACTCAAATAGGCTTTGATATTAAACATTATTTAAATGCTGATTTTGATGACACTTCTATAATAATTATTGACACTTGCATCTTTTTTGAAGATTTCTTGTCACTGTATATATCCATTATATATGAAGATCGAGATTTCCTCAAATATTGTGAAAAAATTAACGAAATAGACGGCAATAGCTGCTCATCCGCGCTGGATATCTCATGCCCTAAAATCTACATTATACAATCATTAATCTTTTTTTTGGCAAGTTTGTGTATGACCGCAACTTGTCAATCAAGATTTTGTTGTTGTATCGACATCTTCGTCATAGTTAATATTATTCATGCAATAACAAATGGTTTCCGGCATATGACTACAATAATTACATTTGAACTATTTCATAGTCGATTAAAATACATGCGTATTCATTTTGAACAAAATATAAATTCTCTCGAGGTCGCTAAAGACGCTTTGGTTTATAGAACTATTGCAAAATATAAGGATTTGTTTTTGAATTTACAGCAAGCAAACAACCCTCAACGCAGTTTAGTGTATGTAAGTGACTTCATAAAAACCAATTGTATTTTTTTTATAATAACTCAAATTCACTAACAAATATAAACGTGTAACAAATAATACGTAAATAAACTTTTAGGTCCTCGCCGTGTTGGTGTCATTTATTAAGTTTTTACTGATGTCCTATGCTTTTATAGCAGTTGCAGAAGTCGAGGTAAATTAAGATTTTTTTATTTGTCGTATTATTTTGCGAACAAGTGAATAGAAGAAAGGAACATGCTGTGTGATGGTAGCGGCCTCTTTAACACGCCATTTTCTCCGATCCCTCGCGAGTCTCATCCAGTGGTTGCCGACTACGTTTGTGATGACATATTATGAAATCAGAAAATCTACAGTAGATATTATTTGAGAGAATAATCTATTCAGAGAATAGCTTGTGTTCACAAGTTTTGAGCCTTCCAGTTTTTTAAATTATGATGTTGATTTTTTTAGATTATGCAAGCATCGATCCCATGGACGGTGGTTTTTATTATTGAAATTATAAATATTTTTATTCCGACGCTACTGGTGGAATCTTCTAGAAACGAAATGGAAAAATTTCAATGTGCGGTTGCAGATGCACTTCTGATTTGCGATGGTAACTATAATTATTCTACACAATTTATTTATTAGTTGCATCAACAAGGCATACACTAGCACATTCAATAAAGATATGGGCTGCTTATTTTATTACGTAGTTTAGGCTTGGAAAAATACTTTACTCATATTGTAAACTTCAATACTTTGTAGAAAACCGGTATCAAATCGTCGACATTTCTATAATCATTAAATTTTTCGTCCCAATGAACATTGTTTAGGTCACTATATTTGTGCCTTAGAACATACCTTACAGAAGTGATAAAACAATTTTTTTGTTCTTTATTGCAAAAGTATAACTGAACTTAGCATTTTTTTTGATGTACAGAGTGTTTTTTAACTAGGTCAGTATGGGAAAATCCGAAACCAGAAGAGATACAGGAAAAGTGTCTTAGGAACCATTTGCTCTTTTTCGTGAAAACAGGATGATGTAGGCATTTTTTTTGCTAATCGGCGGATTTACTTTTAGAAAAAAAAAATCAGGACAACAGAAGTTGTTTAAATTTGATAAAATGTTTTTGTTTTTGTTTTTTAGCCTTAGAATCTACTATACCAAAATGTTTTTCACAATAAATAAAGAACAAATAGTTAAATAAAGACTCAAAAATAAAACTTTTTCCCGTATATCGTTTGGTTTCGGATTTTCCTAGAATATTTCCCAGTCCCAGTTATGTGGTCATGAGGTCAATCTGGTAATTTCCTTTGATCTAGGTCCTTTTTTTATTTATACATAGTTCTTTCCACAGATAAAAAATTGCGAAAAGCTATATACGAAGCCATAGACTATTTCGACGTTTGTGAGATCAAGTATACAATCTGGAACAGTTTCGAGTTAGATTTGAGTTTATTCTTATCTTTTTTGAACCTTATTGTAAATTTTAGTATTTGTATATTTCAATTTAAATATTGAGTGGGTACCTAATTTTATTATTAGTATAGCAGTATTAAACTGGACAATATATATAATTTGGTCAACATTATTATCACATATAAATAAAGTTATGGATCCATATTTGTTTCGTATGGTACGTGGCACATTGATGAACGACTACCAATTCGATTTTCTACATATGGGCCCGGTTCGTGGGCCAGCTTGTTTGATAGTGTCTTGTACAATGTAGTGAAGGGTTATTAGAAAATTATTCGTATCAGTTGTTTAAGAATTAAGAAATCAAATAAAAGATATTAGGATTGTTAACTACCACTGATAATAACAGAATGTACTTACAGTTCAAGTTTTTTTGACAGAGATAGTCCGATGGTCCATTTCAACTGTAGGCATAAATAGTAAAATATTTATCGGTATATTTATTTAAAAAAATCAAGTCTTAATAACTATGGAAATTAATTAGTGTAAATTTTTCATCTGTTATATTTTCTTGCTTTCTGCTGCAAAAAATAAAATTGCCACGTAGGTTTATAAACCATTGTAAATATTTTTATAAAGTATTACCTTTATTTAATGTTTGTTAATATAAGTAGCAATTATAACACAATGTGAAGTTTTGTACTGACAAAACTTTATTATTGTGTTTACCTGTGTAATATCACGTTGTGCATTACTTAAAGTGAACTATTTACGCACATGAATTAATAATTATGTAATAATTATTATTGTTTATAAAACCAATCAACTCAAGACTCTTACTGGAATTAACTTTGCTAATGCATTCGTAAGATAGCTGTTTTTATACATTAGAATATGAAACGTGTTAGAATAATAAAATAATCGATTAAAACCATATTGTTAACGAGATATTTTTTGTAAATTTTAATAACCTGATTTCGTCAATAATTAATGTTTTATTCCACGTAGCCGCTGTAGCTATTCATATACGCTTTTTTATTTTACGCGTTAAGATAATTATGAAGTGTCAAAAAAATCTAATATAGCGGCTAGACTATACTGTGGTACCTTAATTCTAAGCAGTCTGGTTTTTCTGTATTTGAAATTAATAACCACTTGTTTAAGCATACGAAATAGGTGATCCCATGGCATTTGGTCTATGTCATTGAAATGGCTTTAATGTTTGCTCCGGCGCTACTGATGGAATTTTCTAAAAACGAAATGGAAAATCTGCAATGTGCGATTGCAGATGCACTTTTGACTTGCAAAGGTATTAATCTAAATTATAAATGATATTTATTTGCACATGTCATACAATAATTATGGTCTTAATTATAAGCGCTAAAATTAAAATTCAATCGTTACGGCATGTACGAGAAACAAACACAAATATCCTCTCATCTCCACATCCTTTTTACAGTTCATCTTAATAATGTTTGTAAAATTATTATGCGTCTGATAATGTAATATTTTCTTACGTATTTGTCCATTTTAATAGTTTTTTTTTCGCAGATATAATCACACGGAAAGCTATTTATGAAGCCATAAACTGTTTTGACGTAAAATCAAGTACAAGATCTGGAACAATTTTGAGTTAGATTTGAGTTTATATCTGAGCTTTGTGAACCTTGTTTTAACTTTTAGTATTTCTATTTTGCAATTTAGATATTAAGTACTTTTCAGTGTAACAAACTGTTTAATATAGATACTTAGACAAATACTGGTTTCACATAACACATGGAAAATTTCAGCGATCAACGACGCATTTATATGCTTACCTAATTTTCACATAGTGTGGACTTTTTTTTTACCCAACTACGAAGAAGGAGCGTAGTGAGTTTAGGGTATAATAAATATGTAAATATGTGCATTCCATTGCCTGAAGCTATTGTCCAAACGGCTGTACGAATTTTGACGAATGAGGTGTCGTTAGATTTTTCTGGATGATGAGAGTGTAAAGTGCAAAAAAATCTAATATGGCAACTGGGAGGCCATATTCAATTTATTCCTTTACGACATGACATTTTTTATTTCAGTATTAGTATTTTATAAATAATATATGTAATACTTGTATTAGTTGTAAGTTTCTTTCTGTTAATAAATGTATACTTGAGTACCTAGAATAATTAATAAATATAAATTGTGTTACATGTCAAGAGAATATCATAGACAGAAATCATCTAATAAATGTGCGTTGATAATCAAAAATGTTGAATATCTGTAGATCTACAGGTAGGTGTATGACATAATTACACAACATTAATTAAATTATTTCAAAACAGTGTTCTTATCATTTTATTGGTTGGCAACCAAAGTATGAATTCATTATACTGAATCACATTATATCAAACTTCATTGATAAATTACCTACTTAAACGCCTAAATCTTTAATAAAGTTAGCTGTTTAAAACTTTAAGTTTTACACTACAAAATAATCTACACGTAAATTAAGCGTTTTGGATGGATGATCCAAGGGGGTATTACGAGCTGAGCGCTTTCGTGTTTCGGAGGTCACGTTAAATTGTCGGTCCCGGCTTTTAAGTCACTAACCTAAGACGAGATTGAAGATGATGGTAGTGCCTGGCATCGAGAAATGCCTGGTACCACCATCATCTTCAACCTCGTCGGCACCAACAACGGACTACACCATCGAGGATACTGGAACACTGCTGCCAACATCCCAAAGTCCTTCTCCGGTACTTCAAGGAGTTGGGCTGACTGGGGGAGGGTTAGCAGGGGGATAATGCACAATACACCCCACCGCGGGACGTCAGTGTAGATCTTTGTTCCCCTAATTTAATTAGAATTAGGCCTTTAGGCGACTTAGAAACTTTGTCACAAGGCTTACTTTTACGTTAATTAACTGGATGTATTGACAGCGATTGCAACACACAGCTGTGCTCACGATCACAAATCGCAGACATCGCAACAAAGGCTGCTAGGCTCAAGTGGGAGTGGGCCGGCCATGTCTGTCGCATGCAAGACGAGCTTTGGGCTAAAGTGACCAGAGTGACGCCATCAACCTCCAAGACCACGCGGCAGACCCAGAACAAGATGGCGCGATGAACTCGATAATGGCGGAAATTAAAAAGGAATGTGTCAATACAGCACAAGACCGCGCAGAATGGAGAGAAGGGGGGGAGGTATCCCAGCAGTGGGATACAGAGGGCTAATAATAATAAATAGTCATAAACTGGATGTATTCCAGTTGAGAAGTATAGTCTCTTTTAAATGTCCAACAAAACACAAATCTCCGAATTCAATCATCGCCACCGGCACACAATCTCGCTTCTCATTAGCTCAGAATGTACAGTCGGTACAAAAAGTGATTGACATTAGCGAACTCATTTATCCCTGTTGTCGATAGACTTCAAATAGGTATTGTTGAGGTGATAATGATCTATGAAACCAATAAATCGACATAAAGTAATTGTAATTTTTCGAGGGAGGGTGGTGGGAATTGGCTCGGGACAGAGATGCCTGGAAATCCATGGGGGAGACTTTTGCCCAGCAGTGGGACGAAATAGATTAAAAAAAAAGTAATTGACTGAGGTAGCCGACTACTGGCTATAGAAACGTGAGACAGCCGGAAGCGAGAAGGACAGACGATATAGTCAAGATCTTGCCCAGCATCGAGCAGAGACAGTCTGTGGATGATGATGATAATCATGAAAGTAATTGATAATGTTTTCCGCTTAGCTCTGCTTAGTTTGGGGCTAAATGAAGCTGTGTAAAATGTCAAGCAATATATAATATTATAAATTGTTTGTAGTCGCTCAACTTTTGCCGCTGATCGTACTAAGTACGCTGACGACCGTTTGCCGAGGAATCGAAAAAACAAGAAATTGAAAGTGCTTACCGATGTTTGAAATTGGAAACTCGTTCATCACGTACACCAGGAAATTGTTGGAACGTATCGTTGGATCGCAGCTGGGGGAGACAGCTCGATTGAGCTCATTACCCTGGAGTAAGGGTTCCGCTTGCACGGAATCACGATGCTCAAGAACATTACAGGAATGAGGTGTTTATCATTTTAATGGTGCTTTTTGTGTACTAAGCCGTTTCTTTAAGACATCTCTAAAAAGTTATATTTTGAATATATGTCCGATTCTTTATCTACTAACGGGCGACTGAATATGCATGTATTTTATTTTTATTTTTATTCGATACTTATACCTACATCGCTATAAATACATAGTAAAAAAATATTCAATGGAAAAGTTGTAAAATGTAGTTGTTTAAAGTATTTAAAAAATAAGTTACAATCACTGACTGACACGGGCATTTATAACACCTGCCATTTTGGCGCGCGTGGTGTGATGTCATAGTCTATTATAACAACAAACAAACAAGTGGAGCGGTTTAGGTTATGTTACGACATATATCTAAATTATTTCAGAAAAGGTGTGCAAGATTTATTAAACATTTTAATGAAACACGTACTTACACAAATTATCTGATTGCGCTTTCACAAAACCGCTTTCTGTCATATTCCAAAAAGTATTTTGTGTTAGTTCTAATTTATATTGCCGGATGTATAATTTTATTCAGATGTAATAAAGTTTATTAAAAAATTATTGACCTTGTGAGCTATTTTTCCCCCCTAGGTAGGAAAGGATGCTACACAAAAATATAAAGATTAGTGTGTTGATTATCAAGTGTTTATTACAGGAATTTTATTACCAGAAAAGGAAGAAAATTATCGAAAGGTTTTACAGTTCTTTTTAGCCGCATCTATTACACACTACTGTTCTAGTTACTATGAGTAAATAAATAAAAAATAACCTTATTGAAACGCTTACAATTCATAGACGAGACTATTACAAACTACAACGCTGCCATTCACAGTACATCCACCGTTCATCTACACAATACTACTGTGATTTACCTTCGTCAGTCAGCTCTGACATATCCCACGATCATAAAATTACTCTCTAACACTTGGTTCATCTCAACGGGTAAAAATTAAAATGTAAATTAACAATAAACGGGTTTAATGACCTGCCCTGATCTACTCTGCCTTGTAAATCAACCGGATGCCCACTTAGTCACGGCCTACTCAGGAGTATCAGACCACCGCACCTCACCGCTGATTCAACGATCCACAAAAATAGAGTTTTTGGTTATATTTGGTTTGTTAAATTCCGAAATTGACGAAATTCACGCGAGCGAACCTACAGGAACGCTTGATTTAACGACCCTATCAGACACACTCACTCGACTGACACCAGCCACCTCAAGGTCACAAAAAGGCAGGGAAACGCCACACGAGGATTTCCGGTCTTGTCACAGCAGCACAGCAGGGGACGCTGGCGCTCTGGACCCTCGCCGACGACAGCGTGCGCCAGAAGGCGGCAGGTAGCAAGGTTGCGACACGTGCTCGCCACGTGTTCGCGCCCGTACGGAGCACCTCTTTTCTGGAAATTTCATAGCCCGGCGTAAGCGAAAGTGCTCTTTAGCCTGCGAAGCGGGGTGCAACCTTAGCAAATCTGCCCTTGTGTATTCATGCACAGGGTTGAGGATGTCCCACGGGCTCCGCTCGGCAATCGAGGAAGACAAAAATCAAAGATCAAAAGTTCAAGACTCTTACCAGAGGCACAAAGCTGATAATACGCACAAAACACGTGCGCCCGAAGGAATCACACGCGTGGGTTCTCCCGTGGATGATTCCCGCTACGCCAGACACAGAAGCCAGGATATAATTAGCCAGCAAATACAATTTTCATCAAAAGCTCCACGCCACGTTCTCAACATCGATCCGTCAAAAAGATCCTTGCCCTCTCGCTCTGACCGAGCGAGACGAAAGAACTCAAACGACATTGACAGTTCGATCCGTCTTGATAGGGACACTGACACTCACAAATCACCCGTGCCAAGCCAGAGTGTGACCAGCAAAAACCAAAATTATAACCTATCTCGCTGAACGGAACTTTCAAATAAAAAGGAGGGAAAAATCGAACGTTACAACCTTCATTTGAATCACATACACATTTCCCTATTAGTGTGAATTAAGTCCAAACTTACTTAAGTACGAGTATCTTCGATTTGTGCTAAGGCTTTAAAGATACTTTGGCGATTACTGGCGAAGATACTAAATAATACGCCAGCGCCACGTTATCGCACTGTCTCGTACATACCAACCGCAATGAATCTATCCCACTGATGTTGAGTGAGGACGCTGCACTCAGCGGCAGTAACACTGTCACTTGCAACATGTCAGCGTGCTAACGCCTCTGGAATAGATAAGTTTATTGCTGATGGATTATCTGCTAGTCAGCTGTTATCTCAGCGCCGGGAGTCTGTCGTCGTTCTTAACAAATCAACCTAGTTTATGCATTATATTCCGCATGCATAGATGCTAGTCTGTGTAGAACTAGAAATTGCTAAGCTGGTTGTATACTTAGTAATCGTATCAGGTTGGGTTCAGTACAAAAAAGTCGTTGTTATCGTTATGTATGTATAAAGAAATCGTTTTGAGAAAGACGCAGCAGGCAATCCTGAAATATTTTTAACCACCGACGCAAAAAGATAGGGTGTTAGGTTTGACGTGTGTTTGTCTATGCGTGTGTGTGGCCTCGTAGCTCCCAAACGAATTAACAAATTTTGATGGGGGTTTTTTCCGGTGGTGTTTCCAAAACATAGCAACCTTAAGCTGATGATGCAGCATCAAGTAGTCTGCGGGATACCCAACTCCTTAACAACTTACAGCAGATATAGCATGTTTGGACTCTTAAATGGTCTCAATGAGTATGTGTTAGATAGATGATGATCGACGATACACGAATAGTACAGCGTCCCTTCCGCGAGACTTCTTTCGTGAAACAAACTGTAAATACCTACCTAAGTTTCAAAATTGATATGACGGCCTTGGGGCGTGGCGGGCGATTGCTCGGCAGAGACGCAAGAGGCGCAGGTTCGATTCCCGCTGAGGAAGAAATGTTTGCATGATCTGTAAATATTTCTTCCGGGTCTGGGTGTTGTGGTACCTACCATGGTAGGTACTCGTAGTTTCTGATACCCACGACTCAGGGAATCCTACTGTAGGGTCAGGACTATGTATGTGACTGTTGGGTGTTATTTATTTATTTAATTTGCCATTAAAGAACAGGACCGCCAAACTTTTAAACACATTACCCGCCGTCTTCGCAGTCGGGTAAAAACAAACAGTCCATACTATTATCATGATCGTATATTGATCGCTGAAATTGTATGACTGGTTATTTTGATATCTGTAGGTAACTTTGTTTTATTAACCTCAATGTCATTAAAACACATGAATTATATCATAACAGTGTTCAGTTCATAATCATTTTTATTGGTTGGGCACCAAGGACTGTAACATATTACATCAAACTTCATTGATTCATTACCTTCTTAAAAAAATAACGATTGGTATCAATCATTGATTATTGTTCAGGAATACCTAACCTTGAGAGGTGAAGTTTTGTAAAGCTGCTTTGCCTGTGAAACTTAATCCAGGTACCACGCGGGCGAAGCTATGTGTAAGTAAGTGGTTTTAAAGATATTGGGTTCCCATGAGGGTAAAAAAAAGTTTTACAAATGTGTCGAAACCATATCAAAGGGCTTCCTTTGTACATTCCAAAATGGTTTTTATTTTTGTTCTAGGATTGCTCGTGGCGTAGCTTGCTTAGACGTTCTTGATTGATCGTTGAAGTTAAGCAATGTTGTGCGCGGTCACAATTGGGATGGGCGACCGCAAGTGGCATTACGTTGCCTGCTGCGCTGTAGAAATTATTTAGTAAAGTATAGTCAAGGCTTTTTTTTAAGGTTCCGTACCCGAAGGGGGCCAACGGAACCCTATTACTAAGCCTCCGCTGTCCATCCGTCCATCCGTCCGTCTGTCAGCGGGCTGTATCTCATGAACCGTCTTAGGTAAAGAGTAAAAATATTTCTATTGCCGCTATATAACAACAAATAATGATAATAGAAACATTTTTCTGATGACAAAGTAACGTGTTTCATTTTGCATTTTTGCTTCATTTTAATAGGGAACGGGCTGCTATCTAGAATAGGAGGTATACAAAAAACATCGTACGGAACCCTTCTTTTGCGAATTTGAATCACACTTGATCGGTTTTTTCATATTGCTATTAGTAGATTAGCTAGCCCAAACTTATTCCAAAAATCAAGAAAGTATTATATTCAAGAATTTTCCTTCGGAATTGTATCAATGTATTCTTTGAGCTAATTTACAATTTCTTCCTACATACAAATTCAAATGCATGAGAACACATCAACTCGACTCGAAATGATAAATAACGCATTTCATAATTTTCCGGTTCCGATGTAAGCCCGGGCCCCACCGAACCGGATAAGCGGATAAAACGTTGAATATGAAATTTCCCCCACTTTACAAATAAAACGTTAAGAGCTCATAAGCGATTACGTCATAACCGCTGAAAAATGACTTCTGAAATCCAAACGCTACTGTTGCCACGTGCTTAGTGAAATGGTGTGTAGTGTTTTATAAGATTACGCCTGAATGGGGTAAAACTGGGATTGAAAACCATATCAAGAGTCTTACTTAACAAAAATTAGATGTAAGTGATTTAAACTTTTTTATTTGAAAAATAATAAGTTAAGCAATAATACTCCATACCGTCATAATTTTGTATCATTCATCATCATCTTCCTGCCCTTATCCCACTCTATGTGGGGTCGGCAGTTTTGGCTAAGGTGTTTTATGATCGGCCACCTGCCTGACGACAACCCTCCTTGGGAATACTTGCTTATTGTATCTCATCATGTTGGAGGATACTATCCCTTAGTCGACATTTACGACATGCTCGGGGAGAGAAGCAGCTGGACGCATTCTATGTTTTTCCGTTATTCCCAGTCCAGCAGAGAAGTGAAAATCATTGTTTTACTTATTGCAAACTAATGTCCACACGCGGCTTCATTGGCGTGGGAAGCTGATGAAAAAGTTGCCTATATGTTATTTCAGGCTACGAACTAAGTATGTACAAACACACAAACTTTCCCATTTACAATGTTAGTGCGTATTATAAATAAAATCCAATATAATAATCTTTCGAAAATATGCAAAGTGATACCAAAAAAATATAAGAAATTCGAATCTCATCCGATCTGTGTAAATAATATGCTAAGTGTTCGAGCAAAATTAATTTGCTTCCAAGAATTAAAAAAATACGATAACAGAGCCAAATTGCTTGGTCTTCAATTTGTAGGGATCCTCGAGTTATTCATTTTGTTTTATTATGCGGATTCATTTATTAGGAAAAAACCACTGGATATTGAATTTCATTTTTCCTCTTGTTCTGAGTTCATTCGAGTGGTGCGCAATAATAGCTTTGTATGGTTTGAGTTGCCATGACCTCGTGGGTTGGTTCGACTTTCAATTCGAAGGGCGTGGTTTCGAATCTTTCGTGGCACGTGCTAGGATTGTTTTATTGGTTCAATTCAATAATCACCATAGAGTTAAGTTACATCAACAACAAGTCGGGTAATCAGCTGTTTTGTTGCAATAGTCACATAGAAATTAAAGAAAAAAAATCGTCAATTACTCGATTCTAAAGGTTATCTCATACATGCTCTGCTTCATTAATATGGCACAAAAATGCTTCTAATCTGAACAGCTAGTGATTCTAAAAAATAATGTAAATACCAGCTGTTTCGTTAAGCAATGTTTTAAATTAGTTTGTTTTCTGGATTATTTATGTCGCGTAGGCGGTTGATTGATTACGCAGCGGCGTGATTTGTGTGCAAAGCGCGTATCCCGAATACAACGTCAGCACCACTCGCACTTACCAGCATAAACTAGAATATTTGCTTACATTTACCGACACAAATTAGCTTAACCCGAGTGTTGTTCTAACTCTGGTTTTACTGTTTTGCGGTGTAAGTAGGGCTAACGGATTAATCTGCGCAGTGAGGGATTAGTAAAAATGTGTGTTGGCATTTGAATTTAGTGAAGGGAGTAATAACTTATAAGAGAATAATATTACTTTATTTAGGTGTTTTACGAAAGTTTCGTTTAAGTGTAAATACAGAATTTAGACGGATCGATATTGTCACGTGACATTTATATATATGTATATAGCTTTTATGTCAATGACAATAACATACATTCAGAACTTTTTATCTAACAATAGCCTGCGTCGTAACTTCGACTATTCTCTTGTACATTTTCTTTGTATTTTCTTGTAACAGTGACACAAACATTGATGTTTTGTTAATTTGAATCATAACAATAAAATGTTTGAAGGCTAAAAAAGATTGGGCAAACAAATTGAAGTTGGATAAAATGTTCACTTCGCAGGTTTTAGTGGCCGATTTCCCGTAACGAGTTTTTATTTTAGCACCTTCACAAGTTTTTGCAAAGTTTACTCGCTGAACTTTTCCCAGCGCCTTGGAGGGCAGAATTTTTACCTTTCTTGGTTCAATCTAGAGTTTTGATAAAATTGTTTTATCACAAGCACCCGCCTACATCTTTACTGGTTCAGGGACTACTTTGGTACTGACTACGAAGCTAGTAACTTACCTACATTCTTGAAAAAACAATATGTTTTTGAGATTACTTACAATATTAGTGATAATCGATCAAGTATTTGCTGAGATCATCTCACTATCAGCTTCCGAAGGATTAGTAATCAATTAGTGGATGTATGGAAAGCAATCAAATTGAAATTGGCATTTGCCCCCAGTTCTGCTGCCTAACCGACAATCTACCCTGATACCCGCCCGGGGACCGATTGTCTAATTTGTGATTGAAATGATCAACCAATTTACTGAAGATCTGTGAGTATGATCGGGAAGAAATCTCATCTATTTCTTCATTTATTCCTTTGAAGTGCATTCGTAATGCGGCGAGTGGAAGATTTCCCTTTATCCTGTGTCCTTTATATTTGATGAGAATTATTATCAAATGAAACTTCGTCGATTATCTAGATAAAAAAAAAGAAATTGAAAAAAAATAATCGTTATTTACAATAGCTGTAATTATATAAATACAACTTTTATGAGGCAACATTTTATCTTGTGCCTACCTATATTTGCAGGACGCTGACCGTATTAGGTACGTCTACCATTAACATTTTAATACAAATACTATGCATACCGAGAAAGAAACAACGACTTGCAATGAAAAGTCTAGTTCCACTAAGCGATTTTTGTTCAGCTTAGGACAGTTACCTAACTGTCCTAAGCTGAACAAAAATCGCTTAGAATATTGATACCTATCAATATTCTGTAGGAAACTGGCAACACTTAATCTGACCATTTTTATGAAGTGTATAATGCTCGTAGTGAGCGGATGACGTCCTAGAGAGTTTTCAATTGCAAATGGGTCCACGGCCAAGAGCGAATTTATGAGCCAGAACAGCCAACGAGCGCTTATATCAAAGTTTAATGGACTAAAAATAGATACGAAGTATTTTACTAAAATATAAATTCTAGTAAAGTACCGCATCACCACCCGGCAAAAAAGCAAAACAAAAAAGTTTGCAAGCAATCTGTTGATAGAACTTTGTTTTGCTTTTTTTGGTGACAGTCCAGATATGAAACGTGGTAGACACAAAAAAATCATGTCTGTCGTAATGTTTGCATGACCTATTTGATGATCATGGTTATGATAAGTATTTGATTTAGTATTTGTGTTTTGGTAGATACTCATAGTTCTTTATACCCAGTTCCTACCCAGATAATGATAACAACTTTCTCATAATGATTTTAAGTAAATATAAAATCGCCAACCTCTTTTAAAAATGTTTTAAATTAAACACTTGTACCAGTGGGTACTTTCTGAGCAGTCGCTGAAATGCATGCACATGAAGTTGACAATGACGATAAAGCTTGTACCTAAAGTCGCGTTCCAAAGCGAGTAAGTGTGTTATAAAAATAATTCAAACCAATATGATGCAATGTAAACAAGCACTATTCGAGTAATATCGATCACGAAGTCACCAATAAAATATTCATTCGTCGATCCAGAACTTTAATTGGATGGGTAACGAGATATTCTTTCGAGTGCTTTTATTGCATTCAGACATGGTTATTGATTTCAAAAATAGGCTTTCGAAATCATATTGTTATTAAGTAACAATATGGGGTCAATATCAATACTGTAACAATATTTTTACAGTTACAAAGCTGATTTGTTTCAAAATATAATAGGCACAGAACACTATTACTCCTAACGATGATAGGGGAGGAATGTTATATATATTTTTTAATTATTTTTTGATAAAAACTAGTAGGTGTTATAGCTGATATATTCGTCTATCGTATGCATTTAACTTTTAATCCAAATGATGATTAGATTGGGCAGGCACACAGGCGATCTACTTAAAGGATTAACTTTAACAAATATGCAGAAATGTTATTTCCTCGAGGTGTAAATATTTGTTTTCTCTACGTTGCTTTTTGCGATACGAGTCGCATCGCACGCGCAGTATGATATAAAATGGTAAAAGGCTTAAAATTAATTAGTCTAGCAGCATCTCTTGAACAAATAGAAACAAAGGCATCATGCCGCGAATAAAATTTATTGTTCTTGGTTATTTCCTGAGGAGTCTTTTGTTCATAATAGCCTAATAAGCTTTGTCCGGGAAAGCCTATTAAAATTCGTAATTAATGTTTACTATAAATTGCACTCAATTGTTCCTTTGAGGATTGATTGTGTTCATAATTGATGCGTCAAAGAATAGGATGATCTGATCTTTCTACGTAATTTTATTTTAGTATTTCTGAGCTATGTTATTTTTATGGTAGTTCGCGATTGCAAACTCCAATAAAACATGACCTCTAAAACTGACTATCACCAGACCGGCTACTTTATTTTGTAAGCTTGACGCTGTCGTTGACGTCATGTTGGTACTTACCTTGTACACTTAGTATAGGTGTGAGGGATGGCCTAACGCGGACGATGCGATAGGGTTACAAAAAAGGCAACCGATTCATCCATCACAATTGTTGCTTCAGGGTCACTATGGATGAATCATACAAGCACTAAGGTACACAACCCTCTGTTATTTTAATACACAAAGCATGTCGGTAAAGGCACCGTGATTGATGGTACCATTAACCGTATGGCCCCTGTATTTAGACTGAAAATGTTAGTCATAAATTTCAATCTTCGCAATATGAATTTATTTCGGTAAAACGGATTGTGTATTTGGAGGCACACACACTTAACGCAATGTTCTTTTTATAATATTGGATATAATTGTCACAGTTATTATAATTCAAGTCACAATATTGTACCAACAAAGGGACAACCGCGAATAACACAATAAAATGATACTAGACCAAACTTACAACCAAAACAACAACATAACTTGAGCATAAAGAAAGTACAAGTCCCCGTGCTTAAAAATGTAAAAGCTTTACACAAGTAGGTCAGGCAGGTCATACGTTAAAGTTGTTAGAAAAGAGGAAATTGCTAAATAAATTCGATTGGCTAACCGCGCGACCTTATATCATAGAAACTATTAAATACTCTGTGCTATTGGCGTCTGATCGATGCTTCGCGTGACACAGCTCTTATGACTCAGGAAAATGTAAGCTAGGAACAAGAAAGGCCATAATTTTTTAAATTGATAGCGTTTTAACATACACCCTGGAAATAAACACATTTTTTTCCATGCAAGTACCTTACATTTCAGAATAATGAGTTGAGAATTATTTCTATAAAATCGTCTATTGTGAAACAAATAATCTTATCAAGGCTTATCGAGAAGGCTTAAAGGATTAGGCACGTACTTGAACCAGTAATAGCTGGACTTAGTTTTGAATATACAAAATCTGTGGGTTGGTTGCTAGGTAATAAGTAATTTTGGTAAATGCTACCTAGGTTTTTCATAAAAATGTTTTGCTACAAAGTAATCCTTGTAAATCTGTATTGATCTGCGTTCTACAAAGCCTACACTTTAGTACGAGGATAAAGTTACTATTTTTGCAATTCCATATGAATCAATTGTGAGTTTAAAAAGGATTTTATTTGCTTTTGCTTAACCGGTTACTAATGCTTTTAACCATTCTCGTTCAGGATATTAAATTGGGATTGACAATTCTAAAATTATATAGAGCGAGTAATCCTTGTTCGTTTAAATATATTTTTAAAACGATTGGGGCCAATATCCACTTAGAGAAGAGTTGTGTGAAATGGTCCAATAAAATCGTATCAAATAGAAATTAAATGAATAAAGGACGATTGTATTGTTTGAATTTCTGCTCTCCATGTGGCTTGTGTGGATATTCGAATAATCTTCTACATAATATTTTATATATTTTTTTAAATAAATTAATAGGCATTTTTTTAATCAAAGCACAGATCGAACTACTGCAGCTGAAATGTAGAAGGTATTTATTTTATGTCAAAACCATCCACGAAGGCGGGATTTTTTGAATTATACCCCTAAAAAAGTGAAAAGGGGTGTAAACGTTTGTATGGAACTTTTTAACGCATAGTGCGATATGCTTGAAACTCAGTTTGGGTACTATATATGCAAAATAAATGGACAGATATTTCAGGATTTTACAAAACAACTCTTAAAAAATTGTAAAATGGGGTGTTAAAGCTTATATTAGAACTTTTTAACAGATAGTAGGATTGGCTAAAAACTTGGCTAGGACACTTTAAATACAAAATTAATAGACATATGTTTAAGGGTCTTTCTTTATAACCCTCAAAAAGGGTTAAAATTGGGTGTCAAAATTTTAACCAAGTGAGCAAAGGTGCGATACCATAAAAAATATTAAAACAAAATACCTCATTCAGACATCAAACAAAACATCTTGAGAAAACTGGCATGTTGTAGAAACTTAAACGTTTGAAGACGTGTCAAGTTAGTTACTAGGTACATCTTACTACACGGCAGTAGTAGTAGTTAGTATTCAAGAGATACACGTTTATATTCTGCCACAGGATAAAAAAAAACAAAAACCAATAAGTCGTGGCAGTGAGACTTTCCAAATACTCGTAGATACGATTCATACCTACAAATGAAAAATTCTTCAGACCTGTTCAATTCAATGAGAAAGCACCATTACCTATTAGAGCTCGTCGTGAAATTCTAGCGCCATTTTCTTTTATTGTGATTCGTTGCAGAATTTTTTGTTCCTTGCACAACAATGGGAGTGAGCGTCATTGCTGTAGTCGGGACCAGAATATATATACAGATACGCGATGTTCTGTATTTTAAAACTGAAGTTTGTTCAACTACAAAAAGTGTAGGGAATTATACTTATCAAGAAACTGTAAGATGAGCTTGAAACAGTTACGGTTTTCGAGATATCGTCCGTCAAAGTTTGTATGGCGGCCATCTTGTTTTCCGCCATGTTGTTTTTTTTTATCGCTGATCGAGTTTGACCAGGGTGCAAGTCCAAATTCATGAAACAGGACGGATCCAGGTCTTGTAGTCCCTGATGAGGAGCAGATTTCAAAGATCTCGGATTTGTCCCATAGTCACTGCGATTCCTCGAGCAAACCCCCCATACATTACTTTTACAAATCGGAGTTTATATCAGAAGTGGCTGCAAGTTTTCTTATGTTTACTTGTGGCTCTGCCCACCCCATTAGGGATATGGGCGTGATTATATGTATGTATGTATGTATCGCGACTCCTTCTGGAAGAACAATTCTGTCAGTGAGTCAGTCAGTGAGTGAGTCAGTAGGTTAACAGCTATATATATTTATAAGATCAATGTTAAGTGACCTACCCACTCTTTTTGGTACTAAGCAATCAATAAAGCAATTTTTGATTGAAACAGGGTATCGAATTCGCCGACAATAGGAAAGTTTCATTGTTGGACTTTGATAAATTGACGGGATGACAATGTAAGGCTAGTCTACAAAATCCCCAAATAAATGTGACCGTTTCATTACGGCTGTACCATAGTGGAACAATGGAGGACTTTATGTTCCTACTAAATTAACGTCCCGTGATTTTGTGATCGTTGAGTCCTTTTTTCATATAAACATAATTTACCCTCTGCGTCCTTTACAAGTTGATTTTTCAAATCCCTTTCTTAGTGCACCAAGAAGAAGACCTTCCAAGTTTCAGGTTTCTAGGACTTATGATTTAGGCTGTGCGTTGAAATGTTAGTTCACAAAAGTTAGTTCGTTCAGTCACGGAGGCATTAAATTATGTATAATATATATTTCTTTGAAATAAGGTACAAAATGGGCGACAATCACCACAGCCTGGACACCTGAAGGGTGACCTTTGCTCAGCAGTTGGACGAAAAAGGTTAGGGCTTGTACACAAAACTGCGAATCGGCGTAATGCGAATTCGCAATGCAAATTACTGCGATGCGATTTCGTGCAGCAAGGAATCTCCCTTCCACGGACCTTCAACTGGACTGAACGTATTTTGTAAACTAGGCAGTGACATAGATCGTAAAAAGAGTAGCGCACTCCTCTTATTAATAAGATATAGAAAAAATAAACAAAGAGGATTATGTATATATCCATTTATTCATACTCATGTTAGAAAAATCATTAAAAGATTTCACAATTTCATCTGGTACGTTTGATGAATGTGGACGTATCTGTGGCGTTTGTTGAGATGTAGCAAAATGTTGAGTTTGTTAGCCACTCTCTTAGTTGCTATTTGGATAGTAGCAGCCATGGTGGGCATTGATGCAGTTCTGTTAAAGTTTGAAGTAGTCCTCAATTAGTGACACAAAGTAATCCACGTAATCTCTGTAATTTTTTTATATTAAATTTCCATACGTCTTGCCCACACGCTGTCTCAGAGCGGACTAAAATATCGCAGGAATACGCGATGCGAATTAATTCGCAAATTCTTGCGATGCGTCGTGCGAGCTCGTAGATTTTTACGATGCGACGTCGCAACGCAGTTTTGTGTATAAACCCTTACAAAAAAAAATCTTAGCTACCGCTTTATTGAGGCCGTCATAATCTCTCTCTGCAATTTAGGACACAATGAAGAGAAATAGTACGAGTATGACGCAACAGGTTTGTTCCAAGATCGTCAAAGTTTGTTATTGCGTCTACGAAACCAGTGGAAAGGCTAAACTATGTACAGTGGTACCACAAATATTGTGCGCTTCGACAAACTTCATGCTTTGTATGAAAATCGAATTTGTCCGAATATGCAACTAATAGTCAACTAATAATAAATGATACCCTTTAAAAATAAATATCTAAATACTGATTGTAACATCTCTATATTACATTTCATCATCACGTCAGTTCGTATTTCAGAAGCTACACGAAAATTGTCGAGGCGCACAATATTTGTGGTAGGTACTACTGTAATGACCAACAATATTCTAGTTTTCAACAATAATAAACTTGAGTACACTTATTCATTCAAGCGTTTGAATGAGTGAGTGTTGTCAAACTATAATTCGCTAAGTTTCATTCAACAAAATTCTCGTAGCCACATGCTACGAAAACCGTAACACCGTAGCATTACGCTACGCTTTTTAGAGACTTTAAATACTTAATGATAATAAAACTGGTTCAACTAAACCTTAAGTTTCACAACAAAATAAATGTGTTTGAAAGTTATTTTTAAATAACAGAAGAAAATGGGATGTCAAGTCCTTTATACAAAAGTTGTTTCGTAATGGAACATTTGAGAACATTTTTTTAAATCAAGTTTATCTTATTGTAAAGTGCCTCTTCTAGAAGTAGATTTACGTCATATTAAAATAGAAAACTAGGTGTTTTTAAATTAGTAAGCAAAAATCGTATTATATTGTTCCTTGAGGATAACAATACGATAATAACCAGCAAATGTTGCCTAATAACAAACCTTGTTATCCCGTTGTTCGGATTTGGTCATTATTTACAATAGCGACGACAACGACCCCACTGGGGAATTCAGAAATAACAGAACTACGGAATAAACGGGGGTAAGTGCGCAACACACTGAGTGAAGATTTATCGAAGTACCGCTCCAAATATTATGACCGGTCCTGCAACCTGGATAAAAAGTGCCTTTCAGTCGTCTAGGTCCCATATGCTTATTTAAAGTTTCAATAAAATGCTTTAAGCTATCGCTTGATACCGATAAAATAATCCAAAAATCTTAACAAACTTTCGGATTTATAGGTTGCATGCATTTTGTACCATAGGTCCAGCTCCCGATTAAAACTATAAATATGAACCATGTAGTGATCACGATACATAGACAGTGAATTTGCGTCGTTCTCACTAAGCAAACCGGGTCTCAAACTCTGTTTGCTAAAACATTATACAAAAACTACACAAAGCAATGTTTCAATACGTACTTTTTGCTATCAAAACTTTGCCTCGTAAGAAATGCTTGAGCAGAAGACAACTTATTTATGAAAGCAAACATGTTTTATGTAGAGGTTTTTGTGTACAATACACAAAAAAATCATACAAAAGCAAGTGCGGCAAGTCCAGAGCTAAAAACAACAAGCAGGTGGTTGTTGGTAAAAAAAACCATTCAAAGGCTGTTTTCGTGGATAGAAAAATGTTTTATTTTATTTTTAACTTCATTATTTTTTTACTTAAATACCGCTCTTATTATAAAGACTAGTAGAACTTATTTTGACCAACCTGTTCTTATCTTACCTTTAAAAACTCTAAATAGATTTTTAATCAAAGAACGACCTTAACCGATTTCCAGATATCCCTTTTCAAATTTACATAACAAAACTAATTTTCTTGATTTTTCATCTCTCAACCCTAGGCCCACACATTCAGCGTGGGACAATGCTAAAAGTTTTCGTATAAATCAGTGAAAGTAACTTTATTCAAACGACTCTCGGGTGACATTTGTTTGGTAACTTTTGCAGAGTCTCTCATGACCACGCACGAGTTGCAATTGTTGACAAAAAACCATACAAATCCGATTTGTGTACGCGGAACAAAGTGAAAAAGTATACCATGGAAATCCGATTTGTGTGGGTAATAAAGTACCTGGGCTTATGAAGTAATGCAGGGCATTGTATCCTACTATATTATAAACGTGAAAGTTTCTGAGGATGTTTGTATGTTTGTGCCTCAATCAAGCCGTAACGGCTTAACGGATTTGAATGAAACTTGGAATTTACGTGGTACGTGTTCTGGAATAACATATAGGCTAATTTTTATCGAGGTAGAGTTTTATGTAGTAGAACATGAGAGTGAAGTCGCGGGCGGCAGCTAGTAGTTTTATAATTCTACTTAATTTCGTCACAGTTGTCCTACTTTACCTTTGTATAAAATCCTGCTCATGTGGGACAAACAATAGGTTAAAAATGAATAAATATATTTTGCACACGGCCCGGCGCACACTATCAGCATGGCACGGCATGCCTAAGGACGCTTCGGCATGCCTGGGGAGGCTTGGGTAGGCCTAAGAACACTTCTGTCCAAGTGATCCCCGTGATTTTATAATTTTTTTTTTTTACTTTGACTTTGACTTTGACTTCGGCATGCCTAAGCACGCAGTCTTTGGGTTGCTTCGGTAGCTTGGCTCTGCGCCCACTATCAGCACGCCTTGGCATGCCTATGGATACCTAAAAATCTCTTGGCGTGCTGTGCCGATACTGTACGCCTAATAGACTAGTTTTTATAAACGAATTTGTCATTATACGATGAGATGGAATGCTTTTCTGATACATTTTATTCCCTTGTAAAATTAATAGAAGTAAAAGATTTCTGTACTTTTCATTCGGACACAAGCAATTATTTATAACAAAAACGTAATCTCAACTTCCACAAGTTATTCGATTCTCAGCGGGCTGTAAATAGAAATTTGTTGAATAATCTCGTTAAGAAATTCAACGTTATTTTCAACGTACTGTATTGAAAGTTCAACTAATCTTATAAATCCGAAAGTCCGTGAGGATATTTGATCGCACCATAGACACAATTGATGTGGATAAAACTTGGAACACATTTCTGACATGAATAATATCTACTTTTTATCCAGATACCACGTCTTGGACAGAATGTACAATAATAACTTGTTCATATTCGATCTGTTGAATGTATTGTCTTCACTCTTAGATACATTGCTACACTGCTACATATACACAATTCAGCATGAATAGTCATTATGTTAATCACACTAATTTGTGTGTGAATGTGTGTATGTCCGTTAGTTGGATCATCATCATCATCATCTCCGTAACGGATTTAGCAGAAACTTGGAAGACACATAGGGTTTGACAAACCAACAGACCCTCGAAAAAAGCCATGTGCGGAAGCTATTGAAAAAATAAAAAGATGATAAAATATTGGTTGCAATTTGTCACTCTATTCGATAATGAAGTGTAAACGGATTGGTAGGCTAATAGCAGAACCAGACAGACTCGAATTATTCATTTCGTTAATTGAAGCGTCACTGCTGAATCGCGCGACCCGATAAATAGAACAACGTATTTGGAGCTGAACGGAACTCAATGCTTTGCAGTGTTCACTTAAAAAGAAATCCTACGACTTACAAACGGTTTGGACGGGTTGAGCAGGCTGCTTTTCACGTCAACTTTAAATAATAATTCTCATACTGAACGATAAGAGGCCAATTTTACTATTTAAATTAAACAGTGTTAAAGAATTTCGAAAATGAATTGTAATGAAAACTGAACACAGAACAAAAATTAACAGATTTGTCTGTGTCGTGTTCATCCTTGTTCTCTCTAACTTCACGAGCTATGTTAAGCGTATCGGCAAGTAGGAGTGGCTTCGTTGTTATATCGGGTACGAAGTTCTCAGATACAATAATCTGTCAAAGATCGTGTTCATATTCATCCGGTGTTCGAAGTTCCTGTACAAAAGTTAAGTACGCTGGAGTATAATGGCGCGTAGTGAGGCAATTTGCGGTACCATGGTCTGGTCTTCTTCGACTAAAATAGCTATCCCTATTCTTCCTTTCTACAGGATTTGCTGTGGGATGATATATTGGCGTGCAGGTAGGTGTGTTTGATTTTCAGACAATTTATTTACATATTTTATGTACGTACATAGTATCACGGCCATATGCTTAATGGGGTAAAAGAAAACTTGCAGCCATTCCTGATTCAAAGTCCCAAGGTGGATATGGTGAACAATGGTGACAAGTGATCAGCTCATCGGCCATATAGATGGTCCATCATGTTGGTGATAGAATAGAAGAGAATAGAATAGTATTTTATTTGAAATAACATTTTCACTTGCTAGTTACCTATTTTTAAACTAAGATAGATTCTAGGTTGCTATCCCATAGTCCACTTTTACGACATGCTCGGGGAGAGAATTAGCTATGTTTTTTATTTACTCCCAGTCCAGCAGATTTTTTTTTTATTTCCTTTGGAAACAAACAGTCTTAAAAACTAATAACAATCATATTCTTACAGCTATGAACCATATATAAGTTTCCACATATTGAAAATAGTTAAACTTGCTTATCTGAACTTAAGAAAAACAATAAATTGAAAAAAAAAACAGAGGCAGGACAAAAATCTAACATAAGGAAAGTAAAACTAGGGCAACAAAAGAAAGCCGGGGGAATTAATTAGAGGGAATGCGTGTCAAACCAAACATGTGGTGAGACATTTTTAACTTTTCGTTTTTTTTTTTCTATATCCAAGAGGTCAAGGTCAGGTAATATCAGCCAGTTAATTTAACGTAATTGCCGCTCTACATCTGTTTAGATGGTTCACATAATAAATAGAAAATCGTTCTCAAAAGGTTGTTGTCAACGGGTTTTCCGCCTCTGAGTGTACCCATATGCTTTCTAGTATTCCTCAGGGATCTTCTTCGCTTTGACCTCTTCTTTTTTCAATTTTTCTAAACAATATCGACTCGATGAAAAATCTATAGCGATTTTCATTCACTCTCAATTGCTTTGGTACGCCGATGGCAGGAAAGTATTTATGCAGATCAACAACATGGGTAACTGTCATCTTTTACAGGATGATTTAGACAGATTTACTGTGTCATGTATAAGCTCGATCAATCTTTTTTACTCGTAAACTATACCTATCTTCTCAAAAGAATGCCCTAAAAAAGAATGTATGAAACAAGGGGTCATGGTATCTTGCAGGACTCTTACAAAGGATAAACATTTTGATAAATTTCGAAAACAGCTAATCAAATGTTACAGAGCTGGCTCACAGTTCTCCAGTAGCAAGGTGATGAAAGTAACCTCCTCCAGTTCTGCTCTCAAGTGTGGAGTCCACAGTACGACATTTATATAGATACATATTTTCACGCCCGTATCCCTAATAGGGTGGGCAGAGACACAAGTATTCATAAGAAAACTTGCAGCCATTTCTGATCTAAGACTCCCAAGTTGGATATGGTGAATCATGGTGACAGGTGATCAGCTCATCGCCCATATAGGTCCTTCAAGTTGGAGAGGATACTAGGTACTCCTTAGTCGACTTTTACGACATACTCGAAGAGAGAAGCAGCTGAACGCATTCTATGTTTTTTTATCTGTTTAGATAGAATTAAGTCTATCCAGCGTAGGTTAATGAGATTAATACTGTGTAAAGCAAGTGCTACTGACTATTTTTCTAGATGCAAGTGACATCACATTCTGCCACATAAATAAAGGAGGGAAAATAGCAGATATTATTGTTTTGTGCAAAATAGCGCAGAGCCGAATAGATTCCCACATACTTCTGGAAAATAACGGTTTGATAAGGTTACAATTATAAGTACTTAATATCTAAATTGCAATATACAGATACTATAAGTTAAAACAAGGTTTACAAAACTCAGATATAAACTCAAATCTAACTCAAAATTGTTCCAGATTTTGTACTTGATTTTACAAACGTCGAAATAGTTAATGGCTTCATATATAGCTTTGCGTGTGGTATTATCTGTGAAAATAAATATCTATTAGAAGGACAAATATGCATGATAAATATTAGATTATGAAACGCATTATAATTCTACAAATATTATTAATGCGAACGTGAAAAAAATGTGAGGATGAGAGGATATTTGTATACTAGTTTCTAGTTAACGATTAAACCTTAATTTTGGTGTTTATAATACTCGTAGTTCGTGACCTGGAATAATTAAAAGGCTATAAGTACAGATAATGTTGCCTTTGGTATAATAATAATAATACCTTTGCAAGTCAAAAGTGCGTCTGCAACCGCACTTTCCAGATTTTCCATTTCGTTTCGAGAAAATTCCATCAATAGCGCCGAGGTAAACACTATAGCCATTTCAATGACATAGGCTATTTGCCATGGGATCAGCATTTTCGTATACTTAAACAAGTAGGTATTTATTTAAACACACATATAACCTGACTGCTTAGAATTAAGGAATAGCCGTCGTCTTGGATTTTTTGACACTTCATAATTATTATCTTATGCCAACATATTATATAGTGAATCAGACGAGTCTAACGATACCTCATTTTGTCAAAATCCACAAACATACATAGGCACGTACAACTCAAAAATATTACAGTCCGTTTTTGCAATCGGGTAAAAAAGAGGTTATGCAATATGGCTCAAAATGTCAAAACAACAAAAGGCTAGAAAAACAAGACAGTGTTTTCAGAATGGTAAATATCATGCACTCAAATCTCTATTCTAGAATGTAAATACGATTTGCGTTATCATTCAATTCAATTTCAATTCAATTCAATTTATTCATAATTATAACATTACAGTACATATATCAAAGCGTTATAAATAAATTTGTCAACTAATAATAATCATCATGTCAATATCTATAATAATATGTGAATTAATTGTATGTAATGTCCTATTTAAATTAATATAATAATAATATAGGGAATATAATATTGGTCTCCAACCTAGCCAGGTTAGAGACTTATACTAGACCCCCTAGCCCACACTTCAAACATCCTCTTGCACTCGCGCATCAAGCACACCATACTAGACGCGAACAGATCACAGTGTGGGGCCACGGTGAGTACGGATTCGAGCAGAGAGAGCGCGCGCTCCGTTGGGCTCTGGCGTCGGTGGAGTGTGCGGCCCTCCGCGCGCGCCAGGGTCCTCGGGGCACGCGCCCGCAAGCGCGAGTGGACATTTGGTACAGCCAACCTCAGGAAAACTCCGACTAGAGCAACGCAGTCTATTTTCTCTCTGAATAGGTCTAGGGTGAATTTCGTCAGTGCGAGAGACCTTCTAACTTCCAAGGAATCGTACCCTAATTGTCCCTGAATAAATAGGGTTGGGTACATATAGGGGTAATAAACATATTCCTTTTTAAATAAGTTACGCAAGAACTTTTTTTGGATTTTTTCTAGCATAAGAATGTATGTATCCTCGTGCGGGCTCCATACTATCGTGTTCGTTTCGAGTATACTTCGAATCTAAGGGGGTGGTTGAAAGTTCGTTTATAAATATAACTTATTGCACATGGCACTCCAAACGTAAAGGAGATGTTTCATAGCAGGCCTGGTCTATGCACACCAGAAAAATGGCGAAAAAATCAATGAATTAAGAAAAAATACTATAACTCTTATTTGAAGCATAATAATTTGTAGAAAAATGTGAAGACTTTTTACAATGTGGCAATATATTCCTGGGCGGTCGTGACAATGAAACAGTTTGTAGCTGTCACTGTCACTTCAGTATTTGGCAGTTTTATGATTTTAAAGTTTTACTTCGAACATTTTGATTCTTTGCGAACGAAATGAAACCATTTTTCCCTACTTATCAAAGTCAACAGCTGTCAAAATATTTTACTCAATGCCGACTACCGCCGTGTTGTTTTATGTTTTAAAACAAAATAATATAAAAAATACTATGTGAAAAGGGTGTATACTTACAACATATTTTTGCTTGTACGACAATAAATAAAACACATATTCGGAATCACATTTTGAAATATTAGCAACGATTTGCATTCATTTTGCATAATTTTTTCCAACAATTAATATTTTTACAATAATATTTTTTTATCAACTACTTCTTCGCTGGACTGGGAGTAAAGAAGAAACATAAAATGCGTCCAGCTGCTTCTTTCCTGAGCATGTCGTAAAAGTGGACTAAGGGATAGTATCCTCTCCAACATGATGAGATACAATAAGCAAGTATTTCCAACCAGGGTTGACGTCAGGCAGGTGGCCGGTCATAAAACACATTAGCCAAAACTATGTCTATCTATGTCTGTCTATCTAGCACTCTATGTGACCCCACATAGAGTGGGATAAGGGCAGGAAGATGACGATGAATAAGTTTTTATCAACCTATACATAAAATCACTGATAAAGAGATCACTCTATGGGATCAAAGGAGCAAAGGAGCATATATACATAATTTACACTTGTTAGAAAGAGACAAAAACTACATTATGTTACAAATAATGAGCTATATGTTTTTAACAATTTTACAAGATTATTACAAGACCATTAACTTGTCTGTGTTTTAATTTGATACCGTTCTTAAGCAAATACTCTCTGTATTAAGCTAAGTTTATACAAGTGCACACCACCCACCAGGCCTAGGTTCCATACATTTGTGAAACATCTCCTTTTACAAACAATTTCATCAGGATGTTATGATTATGAAAAATAAATACTTCTCATGCTGAAAACTTCGTTAAGATAGAAAATACTTTACTTACCTCATTGTCTGAATTCACAATAAAACTATAGGACATTGTTAATAACTTGATAAACGACGCCATCACGGCGAGGATCTGAAAATTATAATTTATTGTAGATAAGTTAGATTAAAAATATTAGGTAGTAGATAATTTTTTATTTTTTATTTACAAAGACAAACTATTAACTACATTAACGACCTCGGTGGCATGGCGGGCGATGCCCGGCTGAGACGCAAGAGGCGCGGGTTCGACTCCCGCTACGGGAGAAATGTTTGTATGTTCTGCAAATATTGGTATATTATATTTGTTGTTATTATTATATATTATATATATTGTTGTTGTATACATAATTATAATATATATAAATATATCTTATAATTATATATATTATGCTATCAGCCATCTGGTGCCCATAGTACAAGCTTTGCTTAGTTTGGGGCTAGATGGCGCTGTGTGAATTGTCCATAAATATTTATTTATTTATTCAAAACTTTAATAAGAAATGATAATGAGCACAGTTTTCTGTCCAAGTTCGCCTACAGATAGAAAACAGAGCTCAGATCACCGACCGCAGTTAAGGTGCCCAAAAAATTGCCGTAAATAAATAAATAATTATTATTTAAATAGATAAATTGTTTAAAATCACTCACATGTACTAAATTGCGTTGAGGGTTGTTTGCTTGCTGTAAATTAATATACAAATCCTTATATTTTGCAATAGTTTTATAAACCAAAATATCTTTAGCGACTTCTAGGGAGTTAATATTCTGTTCAAAATGAATACGCATGCTTCTCAATCGGCTACGAAATAATTCTAATATAATTACTGTAGTCATATGCCGAAAAGACACTATTATTGCATTTATTATTTCAAATACGAAGGTACCGTCATAGGCAGTCCAATCTGTTAGTTTACAACATATCGGAAGACATGTCCCAAATATAAATATTAATAGTAAAATGTAGGCGTTAGGGCACAAGATATCCAGCGGAGATGTGTGTCTGTTACCGTCTATTTCATTAATATTCTCACAATATTTAAAGAAATCACAATCTTCATAGAAAATAGACATGTACAATGACAACGTATTTTCAGAAATATCGCAAATGTCCAAAATTGTTAGAGATAAATAATTTTGCTCATCAATTATATAAATGTTAACATCGTAACTTACACGAATTGTTACAATGACTATATACAATATTAAAATGTGTATTTTAGCAATAAATTTCAATATTATTGACGGTATTGAGTTGTTAAAGTAACCGAAAAATATTCTTATTAGCATAATAGGTTTGATCGATAATTTCACTTTTTCTAGTAGTTTCATATTTATTATTTGTAAACACAGCTTTCAATTAGTCAGCACAAATAATACTAACTTATAATAAGGAATACTTTCATAAAACAAAAGTAAATTACAGTAAAAGCCTTGAAATTTATTGGTATTATAATTAATTGGTTTTACATAAAAATAAATATAGAGGATTTACAAAAAGTAGGTACATCATTATCATTATCAGAGCAATTATTTTTATGTTGTTCATAAATTATTTAAAAAACCATCAATCAATTCGAAACTTTTACAGGAATTAAGTAGATACATTATCTAGACCAATATATTTTTATGACATAATTTCAATTGAACTATAATTAGGTAACACCCGATGAATGAATAATATATGAAATGCTTGTAGTACAATAATTATTATATCAAAGCAAGAAGCATGGGTTCGATTCTCGCAGCAGGAGAAATGTTTGCATGTTCTGAAATTTTCTGAAAAGTCTGAGTGTAGTGACATAATGTTCAATTACGTACAGGTACGTATTTAAAAAAAGTATATAAGTATTATATCAGCCATCTGGTTCCCATAGTACAAGCTTTGCTTAGTTTGGGGCTATATGGCGCTGTGAAAAATATAATAGAATATACTTTTATTTGGTACAGATTACACACACCAGAAACAAAGAAAAATTTTATATAACAATTAAGTACATAAACAAAGAAAACATCAATATAATAAAAACGAAAACAGAGGGTAAATCTAAACCTACTATGAATATAAACAATAATACTCACACTGAATAGGGTAAGTACCTACCAGGTGGGTACCCACCTAGGTGCTGAGTCGGAGTCAGGGTGAGATCAGTCGGTGTCCATTTCAGACGATGACGCCTCCTCGGAAAGAAGGCATGGAGAAGGGATAAAGGGATGGAGGTCTGAGGGGCAGGGGGCACTTGACAGAGGGTGATTGCCTGTGTGGCCGGGGTAGAAGCTTGTGAGCTACCTTTGAGGTTGAGGCTTTAGGAACCTTGGCCTCGGGGATCGCGACGGCCTTGGTGAGTTGTGGCCAAGACCAAATCACCAGAATTGTGGCCAGGATCCTTTCTGCGTCCTTTGTCAGCGGTCTCCTTTAATTGTCTTACAGTGGGAATTGAACGCGCATCTCTCGCCTCTCAGGCACTCACGGGCCGCACCAACGAGGTCGTCAAATCGACATCTCTGAAAAGATTCACAATTTATATTTATATTACTTGTGTTATACATTACATAAAATGGCCATTTTAATCACTGCCTTACCTCTTCCTCCGCCGTGATATGTGGAGGTGGTACAGGTGATAATCCATCGTGGGTTAAGCCTCGTTTGCATTGTGCTAGTAGCACTCCCCATTGTTCAACAGTGAACAGTCAGGCTAAGTCATAGCGTAATGGTACGATTATACTAAATCCTCTATCGGCTGAATTATGGTGTTTTTTTTTAATTATGGTCGGACGTCGTCGATCGAACTCGGCCGATCAAATGTCGATGAAATCGAACGGACGATGTCGGTTGTAGTAGTGTACCTACGCATTATCTTCTTTTAGCATACGTTTCATATAATCGGCCAAGTTTGGTCGACGACGCCACTTCTTCGGCATTTGGTGTAATCGTAACGTAAATCTAGTTAACTGAACTCTCAAAACTAAATGATTTTAATACATTGTAAGTAGGTACATAAAATATTCTGTCTGGGGGTTGTGATGTTAGCTATCGTAGTTTCTAATTCAGAGGTATGTGAGGTAAGAACTATGTTATGTAAGTTATTTATTTGTAGGAATAGTTTGGAGCTAAGCTTGTATCGACGTAGCAAAAAAATCCAACAAACAAATGACAGCTGCCGGCAGTATGTTACCGTTGACGTGTGTCATTTTCAAGAGAATGCCTATGATAATTCTGGGAAAGCTCGCTGCATCGTAGACCTCATCCTTGCCTAGGCAAGATTTGAGCTCAAGAGCTTACCTACTTATTTTATATAATAAAAAATACAATCTTCTATTCTTGGTGCATTTTCTATTAATACTTGAACTAGAACGTCCACCACTGGTCTATTCGAATGGGCTAGTAGCAGTCCTTCAGTAGGCAGGCGGTTCTAGCTCAACGGACCGCAAATTTGTCGGAACTACCAATGAAATCGGATTACTATAGAAGCAAGGGAGCGCTAACGAGCGAGAACACAATTAGGACGTCAATGGTGATTGAAGATACGAATTAAATTGCTGTCAAACTGCCACAATATACTTGAGCATCTTTGATCAACGTTATTGAAAGATTTGATTTGGTTTCAAACTTGTCATGATTAATGAAAATTCAAGTAACGTACTTAAGTAATGAAGGCACATAATACAAGCAGTAAATAGATTGGAAATTGCTAGAATGAGTTGTAGGTACTTATAGGAATGTCACTATGAGTATTATTTCAATACAAATCACTCTATTATAGCGATTTTTGATCACATCATTCTATTAATACCATAAATTCGAAAGTTTTGATGCTTGTCTATCAATCTTCTTATATTATAAGAATCTTTGTCCTGACTGACTGACTGACTGACTGACTGACTGACTGACAGACAACGCACAGCCTAAACCACTGGACGTAGAGACTTGAAATTTTCAGTGTAGGTAAACCTTGGTACGTAGGGTGTACTAAGAAGGGATTTTTCAAAATTCAACCTCTAAAGGGGTGAAAAGGGATGAAAGCCTCGAATCAATTTTTGGTTTATAACTGCACATAACCTATATCAAATTAAAGAGCCGATTTTTCTCATTTAGTTGATGTCATAATTATCTGTAAATGCTTTATTTTTGGCATGTTTTTCATGAAAAATAGAATACTTTTATTTTGACATAATGACAGCGATGATACCACAGATTAGTAATAGATGATACAAAACATATGGAAAAGGAACTGTCAATGTCAAATTACACTACATTCATTAGCGTCTAAAAAAAAAATTATTGCGATAATATTTTGGACTGTTAACACTGCAGGTGGGTTACTATGTGGTCTTAGAGCAGGGCAGTAGATGAACTGCTCGACTTTTTTGTGCTTAGTAGGTACTGTACCTACGTGTGCTGGAATGGGACATAGGGTACTTTTTATCTGGGTACCGCGTGAGCGAAGCCGCGGGTGGCTGCTAGTCACGACATAAAAGCTGAACTGATTTAGATGTCACCTTGCCATAATACCATCTCGTATCCTGGAATACTAACACAGTGAACACAGTCAAAACTACACAGGAAGAAGTGTATCACTAAGTTTGTAGTAACGAAACTAAGGAAAAATAAGTGTGAAAACGTGTTTTTAATAAAATAAGAAGTTACCTATATAATTTAAATCGACGTGGTATCAAATCCAAACGGAAATAAGTAAACAAGCCAACGGCCCCGTCGAAAACAGCCCACAATGCACTGGATCGATGAAAAGTGCCGCGCTCGCATCGCAAATTAGCGCTCAGCCAGCCAGCCCGAAAGGCCTGTCCGTCCCGTGGCCACATCATTTGCTTTCCAACGATTTCACTTGATAGTTTGGTATATACTGACGGGAAATAGATATGGAACATACGAGCGATATGTAAGTAGATCTAACTATTATACATTCTTGAAAATGGTGCAGTTGACAATAATAGTAGATTGTTTACCCAGGAAGCAAACAACTATTTTTAAGGCGAGAGTGTTGCGGCATTACTGTCATACAAATAATGCGGGCAGAAAAGTTGTATGAAAATCCATTGTTAAAGTACTGTTTTATTTTTATTTTGGGCACGATTCCTCCGTCTGATAAGCTGGACCAGGTGAGCTATCTATAGACCGTTTGCAACGGCCTTTAGACTGTTTCTTTTGTAATTTAATTTTAAATTATATTTGTGTCATTTGTCAGTTTTTTCTGTAAATAAATGTATAAATGTTCATTTTTTTTTAATATTTTGCCTGGTAGAAATCGCAATAAGCGATAAGGCCACCTTTTGCCAGCAATTGTTAGGTTGTTGTTTGCAATTTTATTCTCCTCGCAGATGTAGTATAAAGCACTAAATATCACTCGACAGAAATTGAGATCTTTCGTGTGTATCGTGTTTGTGACTCAAAATACACCCTCATTAATAATCGGTCACTTTCTCATCATCGGTCTACAATTTACACTGTTTTTGTGACTTATTTAGATATCCCAATCGGTAAGACTTTGGCAAACTTCAAACATCCATCCAAATGTTTCAAAGTCACGCCTTGGAGTCACTGGCTAATATTTGGCATTGCAAGGGACGGGTTTATTCAATAATGAGCAGTGCCCTCAGCTCTGAATGCCTGTCCCAGCCGGCCACATCATTTCCTTTCAGCAATTTCACACACGCACGCCGCCTAGTAACTGACTAAACTATTTGTTCGTTAATCAACCTTTGTAAAGGCGAATGTTGAAACAAGCATTACCGTGGTCGGAACCGCTGGATGCGCTATTTGAACTAGTTACTATAAATAATGATTCTATTGTCACATTTGTTTGAAGCGTTAAAAATGAGTAAGCTGAGAAAAAGGTAGCTACAGCTATAGGTGCTAAGAAATATCACTATTCAAATCGTCTCGGGGACTACAGTGTCCCGTTGGTGAAGGCAAGGTTTCCAAGCCCTAGATTAAATAATGATTTGCATTAAATAAAACTCTTAGTGAATACTCTAAAATTTATTTTAATAACAGAAATAAACATACAAGTATTTACAAAATACTAAAGATAAGTGGGATTACCTAAAGACACAACAAGATCAACAGCTTCCAATAATAAATTAATTTTGTAAGATGCCTAAATGTATTGCATTGTTAGGTATCAACCACAAGGCATACACTTTTGGTCTTTATGCTGATATATTTTTCACCGTATTATTTTAATTATTTTTTAGTTAATTTTCAAGAATAATCGCACAATACATTATTATTATGACGATTAGTCGTTTCGTACAGTAAATAACAGTAGAAGCTCCCTAATTATTCAAAAGTTCGCTCACGTTTCATTTGAAAACACTTGAAGTCAGTGGCTAGTCAAACGGTTTTACAGTTATCTCTGTACTAGTCGTAATTTTACACTTCAAAGACAATGCAGTGTGAAGCGACTTTGAATCAACAATGTTGGATATTCAGCTTCAAGTTTATGCGTTTGACATCTGCTACTGAAAAGTTTAATGCTAAATTAAATTTATCTTTGGGAACAACCTCGGGAGTGTCTGAAATTACTTAATAACAGGAATAATAGGCATAAATAAGTTTTGTAGGACGCGGCAAGTTTGCTTCGAGTTTCATCATCATCATCATTATCACCAGCTTGTAGCAGTCCACTGCTGGACATAGGCATTCTCTAAAAAACTATATACTACTAACGTAAGACGCATCGTTCATCATCATAGCAGCGTTGTTTTTTTGTCAATAAAATGTATGGCATTTTTCGACAGACAATCACGTTGCTCTGTGGCAATGATCCGTCAACGTTAGTGGAATATAGGAATCTAGCATATAACGTTCTGTCTATACCTAGTCTTTGATATTAAAGTGTTTTTAAGAAAAGCTATCTTCATCTTCATGTAGGTAATAGGTAATTCTATTTTTGTTTGCATTCCAATCCATCTCAGCTCACTTTTGTTTTGTTCTATTCTGGAATTCTCACTTTATTTTAAGAGCTTACAATCCGATACAACCAAGAGCACTTTAAAGTAGCGCACTTATTTTAAAACGTATTTTAGATTAGGTGCTCAGAATAAATATAACAGTACGTACTGTGTTTATAAACGGCGAGGGAAAACATCGTGAGAAAACCGGAATGTCGTAGAATGAAAAAGTTGGAAAGCATGTGTGTCAAGTGCACAAGAGGAGCTTTTAAGGCGCACCATAGATCCTTTCACCACACTAGTTCGAAAGAAGTAATGACAGAACTAGTAGTAATGGTAAATTTTATCTAGGTCGAAGAGTGATAATAAGCCTTGAAAATGTACAAAAAATAAACAATGAGGTTCAACGAAATGTCGGTTTCCTCACAATCTTTTACTTTTAATAGTACTACTAGTAGTCATGTCACTAGTTCTTTCGAATCAGTGTGGTGAAAGGATTTAAAGTGCGCTTTAAAGGCTCCTTTCGTGTACTGGACACATTTCTAATAATACGACGCTCTGAGGATATTTTGGGGGCACCTCCGTGTTGTGACAGGAAATGGGAGAGGTGCCGATGAAATAGCATCACGATCCGATTCGGTCGTGAATGCAAATTAGTCGGACTAGCAGTTCACCAATCGATCGCGGTGCTTCCTGATACTGAATACCAAATACAGACTAAGTAGTATGGTCCCCAAATTATATCAACACTAGCTGTTGCCTGCGACTTCGTCCGCATATAATTTTTTGAAAGGTACCCTATGTCCTCCCCCAGAATGCAATATACCTTGCCAAGTTTTATCTGTTCAGCGGTTTAGGCGTGAAAAGGTAACAGATAGACAGAGTTACTTTCGCATTTATAGTATTAGTATTGGCCATATTTGCCGAAGAACCGATAATAGCTGGGGTAAGCGAGTTCTTGAGTGAAGACCGCGACTCGGCAAACGTAATGTAGGACGCTCTCCGGCTAGGTGGAGTGACGATCTGCGAAAGACTGCTGTTAGGGACTGGATGAATCAAGGCGAAGATAGGGCGCGATGGGGCCCGTTAGGGGAGGCTTTTGTTCAGCGAAAGTTTGTGAGTTTGGATGTTTGTGCCTCAATCACGCCTAAACGGCTGAACGGATTTGAATAAAACTTGGAATATACATACTGCTGTCACAAGAAAAAAGGTCGTTTCTACATAAAATTCCGAAATGGGGAAAAAAAAATGTCAGATACGTCTTTTTTCCTTATGTCGACAGCATAGTACATGGTGCTGGATTAACATAAAGGTTATTTTTTATCTAGGTACCACGCGAGCGAAGCCGCGGGCGGCAGCTAATATATTATATAGTACGATAGTACGATACCGTCGCAATTGGTTTTTTGTTTCACTAAAAAGTATGGCTCATTTTGACAGAGAACAATAATTCAGGATTTACCGGGCTTAGACATTCCAAGCTTAGATAGGACTATAGGCAGTGTATCTTTACCACAATCTTTTCACAGCATTCGTCAGCAAACAGTTTACTGAATAGCCAGGTGAGTGGAGGCATTCGTTGACGAAATGTGGCGTATGTCGCGTCGTGTATGCTTAGCTTCTTGAACTAAAGTGACGAAACATGTCTCGCAGTGTCGGGAATGTTTACATTACCCTCACGTACTCGCCAACCGTAACAATGTCGCTGAATATTGCCAAATAGAACGCGGTTTTTAGGAATACATTTTGGTACAGGAAGTACATGTACACAATACAACATTAAATAAATAATTATTTGTGGACATTTCACACAGCGTCATCTAGCCCCAAATTAAGCAAAGCTTGTACTATGGGAACCAGATGGCTGATAGAATACTTATATACTTTTTTTTGTAAACACACACTTAAAATACATAGAAACATATAACATGCAAACATTTCTCCCGTAGCGGGAATCGAACCCGAGCCTCTTGTGTCTCAGCCGAGCACTCGCTAGCCTCGCCACCGAGGTCGTCTTATCACCATAGATACTACTTTTATAAAAATATGTTTAGATTACTTATAGTTAAATGTCTTAGGTACCTACTTAGTCTTATACACAACGAGTAGAGCCAGAAGTAATCCTAAGAAAACTTGCAGCCACTCCTGATTCAAAATCCCAAGATGGATATGGTCTCATAGAAATAACTTACCTCCAAAAGGACGTAGTAACTCGAATAAACCCACGGATGATATCAAATATTATGATGTTCATTAACATGAACTAGCGGTTTATGATGGTCTTTATGGTATCATAGTTTTTACTATGGCTAGTGCGCAATCCGGGCAATTTGCTTCACTGCTCGGGTAATAGCCATTGTATCGTACAATAATCTTGGATGTTCACTGAGCTTCATGCCTATTCGCTCATGCCCAAAATAATGCATTGAGATAAGGTAACGTGGAAGCGTTTAGAGCCTCACAAGGCACAGAAATATGGAAGTGACTGGGCTCTTTTTGAGATAAAAATGTGTAACACGGATGATACAGAAACATGTTGATAGAGCATTCAAAGATTATTCAGGTGGAAGTTAGTCTGTCTTTTCTACGTATTATTTATTTTATTATATATCACTCTGACTTATTATTGCTATATTAAATAGTTTCAAAACATGATTATAAACGTTTAATATAAATATATGCATACATATTATCAGGCCCGTATCCCAATGGGCTGGGCAGAGCTACAAGTAATCATAAGAAAACTTGCAGTCACTCCTGATTCAAAGTCCTAAGATGGATATGGTGAACCATGGTGGCAGGTGATCAGCCCATCACTCATTATAGGTGGTTCAAGGGGATACTATGCCTTAGTCGACTTTATTACCTTAATGAAATGAAATTTCGTAAAAATTAAAACCTACCATAACAGTTATTTAGAAAGTGTATTTAAAATTCATGCACTCAAAAATAATCAATTCATGCCATAGCGGGACCGTATGCTTAGAAATCCTATAGGTTTAGGTTGAAACACGATATTTGATGGTATGTTTAGAAAATTAAACAATCCAATCCTATCTACAAAACTCGTAGTGAATACAAGAAAATCAAATCAAAACTTCTATGTGTCTGTTCGTTGTCTAATCATTGTTTATGTTTGTTTCCGTATGCAGCATTTTTGCTATACCTAGTAGAATATTTTTACAAAGTAAAAAATGTACCAGTAAAGCGTTTTTTAAATTTAAGACTTTATTTTCAAGAGTTGGCTCACGCTCATACGAACTTACTTTTTTATAATCATCATCATCATCATCTTCCTGCCCTTATCCCACTCTATGTGGGGTCGGCACAGCATGAACTTTTTTTGATCATGGTGTAAGAGTTTTGGCTAAGGTGTTTTATGACCGGCCGCCTGCCTGACGTCAACCCTCCTTGGGAATACTTGCTTATTGTATCTAATCATGTTGGAGGATACTATCCCATAGTCGACTTTTACGACATGCTCGGGGAGAGAAGCAGCTGGGCGCATTCTATGTTATTTTTTTACTCCCAGTCCAGCAGAGAAGAACTTATAATTATTATATTATTACTTTTTTATAATCATTATATAATAACATAAATAACTTTTCTGCATTAGCCAAAATGATTCAATACAGTTAATTTACTCAAAAGAACCAGTTTTGTTATATTTTTACAAACAAATAAAAGAATATCCTTTAAAAAATTAGAACGTAATTTGAAGAATCAAATTGGCGTCAGATTTGCCTTGTCCCGTGTAATGTACTCAACTTGTGGCAAACTCAGTCCGGGTGAGCTTTGATTTCATTTCCGATGCTATTCAAAGACGGAAATAGAATTAGAATTGCTCCCATTGGAGATATCTGGACATTCCCAGATATCCTGCAGATATGGCAGTAGTTTAATTTTCAGGGTTCCGTATTTGAAAATGACAGAACCTTGAATAAAAGGCATGAGCGAAACGCGTTCTGGAACGTGCTTGGGGGCCAGGTAGCATTTCCTCTGGAAACCAACCAACATGCATAAACATGAGTTTGAAATGAACGCCATATACCATCACTCCATCGTCAGGTCACACCCACAATTTTTAGAATTTACAGCGGGGTTTGTAACACGATGTCAAAATCATCTTTGCCGCCCGTATCGCACTGCGCCCCTCGCCTCGCCCCATGACGATGATTTTGGGAGGTCGTATGAGTCTTATGGTTTAAGGTCATCGCCTTCTATTCCGTTCCATACAAAAAAGTAAACCTTTTTAGCCAGGCCCAGGGTTATTCAACGTGATACCCGTAGGTGATGTATGTAACTGTTACGTTATTATTATTCTAGTATGGGGTTAGAGCATAATATCATGATACACTACAATGCGTTTCCTCAGGGAAATTTTCTCAGTCAGCTGTAATCACCTTGTAAAGCCATCTAACGAAGGTCCGCGGAGAGCACTCTTTTATTCCCGTCAAAAGGAAAGTTTGTAAACAAGTAAACCACCAACCAACAAGCGGTACCTATCCACATCACTATTTAGTTGACTAGGAAATGAACCTATTGTCAGGGACTTCGTGTTCTCTAGGAACCACATTTGAACTAGCTTGTAATGGCTTTTAATATTTTTCTGTATACACAAGTATTATTAAGTACTATTTTGTGAAGGATAAGCTAAGGAAAATTCCACGAACGTAAAGTATTTAGACCGTCAAAAGTGGCGTGATAGAAAAGGGGCTTTTTAGATAGATAGAAGTAATTAGTATTATAAATGTATAACTGTCTGTCTGACCTTTTCACGCCTAAACCGCTAAACACTTTACATTTAAAATTCGAATCGAAAAATAATAGTCAAGGAAATAGATTGTATCCTGAAGAAGGACATTTAATACATTTTATTAAAAAAAAAAACAGTGTCGTCTCTGGCAACAGCTGGTACTAAATATTGGGGTAGACACATAAATACTTGATGTATCTATAAAGTATTGTTATTGTGTCGCTAAAGAATATGAACTGATCTTATAGTGTTGCATTTTATATCGCGACCACGTTCGATTTATTAGAAGGGAACCCCACAACTAATAACAAAATCATTCTATTGTTAGTCGTAAAACGTACGCACAATATTTTTATGTGGTGCTAATACGTACTAACTTTGTGGTTACGGGGCGAGCGTAGACTTACGAGTACCTACTGTCTACGCGCCCTTTAGTAAAATTACGGTTCGTGGCCTTATGACATTTAACTCATAGACTCGTCATAGCGTCAACATTATTGCTCTTTAGAGTGAACATGTTTTCCAAATATTACTTTATTATAAATATAAATTATGTATTTAATTATTTTATGACCTGGATTAGATGAGGAAGTCTGCATAGTTTATATATTTGCGTATCAAATAAATAATAACTACACAAAAAAAAGTAATCTCAAAAATAATAATAATAATAATGGGCGTGAACCATGCTAAAGCAACAGAAATTAATTAATTCCATCTAATTATAATAACTTATGACACCCACGTTGCTAATCTCTGTAATTCACAGAGTAATTTCGGGGTGATTTAGGGAAAGTCCCGGAAAGTGTATGAAACATTAAGCCTATTAAGTAAAAGATATCACAAAAGGCCTGCGTGGTAAGCTGCCTTCAGACCGCGGCTTAAATGGCATAATGATTATGTAATCCTCAAGTATTCAAGGGATAAGAACAGTCGGCAAAATTAAATAGGCACCTACCGATTGTTTGGTCTATAAAACTACAATCTAATTTAGCAAAACATTATTTAGTCATTTAAGTCATTTAATGTGTAATACCAAAATTTTCACGTCTTCTTGTCCCCATCTTTCCTCTGAAAGCAGAACAAGTCTTATTTACCTGGAATACCTACTATGGGGCATGGAACTAGAATGAAACAACAGCAAAACACGCAATGTCCTCTCGAAGTGATTACTTGCTAATGACGTCACATGACACTGCGCGCATAATTTCCAACGTTCACGCTGTTGACGTTTTTAATGAGAACACGGAAATGAAATGCTCTTTGCCTGCCTGATGTTGTAATGCTTTAAAAAAGATCGGTTGAGTTTTGTCAAAGCTGTCATTTGTCACAGCCATGGCCCAAGCAACTGTGCCTCAATTTTGATTAAAATATGTAATTTGAGCTTGCCAGTGTTCTGTCTGAAAACACAAAAGTATGAGATGATAAGTAATAAAAAATTCATGAAAAATATCGTGATCCGATGTATAAAACTGTTTATTGCCCGTGGTCTTACCAGCTGTACTATTACTATTAGTAAGACCATGGTCAAACATTTGGCCATGTTACTACTGGGCAACAAACGTAAAAAGCAGGCTCACGACTATCCCCCAGTAGATATAATTTCAAAATAATAAAAAAAATCACTAAGGGCTCTTGAGTCTAGGGCCTAGGGCATACTCAGAGGGCATACTCTCATTCTATAGTCTAGAGTCTAGACTATAAAATGAGAGTATGCCCTGTGAATCACCAATCAATATACTGGTCTAGTTTTTTTTTTAGTTCAATCATTTAAGTCAGACCACTCCCGCGATAATTTCAGATGCGCGAGGGTTTATTTTGTTCTAAAAAACTTGAAAAGTTATTCCGCGATTGTTCAAAACAAGGAAGGGTCTGGTTATGTACACCTAATACACCTTTTGCTGATAGGCATACCAATTTTTTACAAAGTAGGCACAAGGTATTGGAAAAATGGTATAATTTTAATATAAAAGAAATTTATTTCTTTAGAAATTGTGAGAAAAAGTCCAGATGGCCTAGATTTCAATTTCAATTTAACTGTATCATGATAACATCTATTTTTAACCGACTTCTCATTGTGTGTAAACGAGCTGAAACCTATACTTATAGAAAAAATATCAGTTAGATGAAGGTGAAGGAAAAATGGCCAAGTATTTTTTTGCAAGATTAGTTTCTGATCCATGTTTGTGCTTTCTCTATGCTTTTCTACTAAATCGTAACCATACACATATTCCAATTCAGGGTGGTGAATATTATCATGTATTATAAGGATGTATCTACAAAAAAAAGTATATAAGTATTCTACCAGCCATCTGGTTTCCTTAACACAAGCTTTGCTTTTTTTGGGGCTAGACGCTGTGTGACATGTCAACAAATATTTATTTATTTTATTTAAATAGCACTTGATTATATATGTACTTAGGTACTCTGAAGTGTGAGTCGGAAGGTCGCGTGATTGTCCCGCGTGTCAACTTACCATTGATCACGGTAAGAAACACTACACGAAGGACATTTTAACACGAACGCAAAAAATATATTAATCCGGCATTCTAACGGTCAGAAAAATTGCTACTTAGAAACTGTTTTGACGAAGCTATCTCCAGTATTTATAATCCTCAAGCAGAAAAACTTTGTTATTCAAAATTTTTTGGTAAAGATTAATTGTAAAACCAGTAGGATAAGGTTGAGAAAGGGACCTTGAAAAAAATGGCACGTGTAACTCCTACTTGCATATTTTCATTTTGCTTAGAATTGAAAGCCAAAAATAAATGAGTGGAAAAAAACTCTATTTTAGTCCGTTCTTTAATTAAAAAGACTTCTGGCTGACTTGAATACATTTTCCCTGTGAAATAAAATAATATTTACTCGAAGTTTGTGAACTTGTTGACTTGTTGAGAAAAAACCTTCTTGAAAGTACATCTTTATCCTTAACATTTTGTAACAAATAGGTTGACCCATTTATCTTTTGTCAGCAAATGTTAAAAATCTCTTTACAATCTTCACATTGTTTTCGGAATCATAACTCATCGCTGTTTCAACTAAGATCTTGGAAGGTAGCATTTCATTTTTAGGGTTTCGTACCCAAAGGGTGCCAACGGGAATTACTAAGCCTCCGTTGTCCGTCCGTTTGTCTGTCTGTCTGTCCGTCCGTCCGTCCGTCTGTCAACGGGCTGTATTTCATGAACCCTAATACGTAGATTTTAAATTTTCACAGAATATATATTTCTATTGCCTCTATAACAACAAATACTTGTAATCAAAATAAAATAAAAGGGGCCCACATAAGAAACATTTATGTACATTTACGATGGTACTCGCACTTGACCTGTTTTTACCATTCAAGATATCTTGGGTACGTTTTTAGAAATGAGACAAATCAAGGATCACTGGTTAGGTAGGTTAAGCGCTCGTGGCGTAGCTTGCTTGATTGATCGTTGAAGTTAAGTAATGTCACAATTTGGATGGGTGACCGCAAGTGGCACTGCGAGCTGAGCGTTTCCGTCCCGTCTTTTAAGTCGTTAATCCATGACGGAGGCCTTTAGGCGGCCTAAAAGCTCCGTCACAAGAGTTGGCCACTAGCTTACTGAGGAACAAGCAACTTAATAAACGTATGAGAATAAATTGTTAGCTTCCTTGTTTTATGGATGTGCGGATGTCACATAATTTTGCTTACTCGGAATAACATTGCTTTCAGATAAAAATAAAAGTAATTGTACGGGAAATTCAGTGGCTGGTATTGGAAAGACGTACCTGGGTTCACGGCTGACTCGAGTCCGGGGGCCTTCCAAGATAGCACCGATATTGTCCGCACTTGTAGAAATCCACAGGACTGGTGAAAGGGTCTCACAGATCGTGTCGTCTGTTCGAAAAGAAGGACCGTAGACACGCACACACAACGCGATAGAATACCGGCGCGGGCGCGTGGGAAAATCGGGGCAAACGGCAGTCAGGGTGCGTAAACGTTCGTCTCCGATGACGGTGGAGCGAGGAATGTTCGTTGGCCGATTCCTTCACGAGAGCGCGTGAGAGGCGTCGTCAAACCAACCAGCCAATAAGAAAACAGATAGGTCAAAAAAGATTTCTCGACCTACCCTCCAAATTGTGTCTGCTTGCACAGGAAATGTATTGCTACCCACACCAACAATTTAAGAATGCACTTATTATCATCATCACAATAAATAAAACAAAAATGTGAAAAAAAATCAATTCCGGTACGGAACATAGCCGCTCACCTTAAAAGAACGTGGTTGTTTTAACGAAATATACACAAAAAAAAGTAAGAAATATGAAAGGAAAAGGAAAAACAAAAATATATAATATTTGCTTAGGTACTAACTAAATGCTCAACTAGTAAAGTAGATTTATTAATCTAAAGGAAGCGGACAAATCTTAACGACGGGTCTCCTCGTAAAAGAGTTTCCCATTTTAAGAGTGACAGCACGGGTAATGTTATCACTGCCCGGGTGCAGAGCGTGTACTCTGGCTAACCTCCACTGTAAAGGGGGTAGGTTGTCATCACGCACAACAACAATCATGCCTTCACGGATTGGAGGTCCACGACTATGAAACCATTTTTGAGATTGTTGTAATTCATGTAAATACTCGCAACTCCAACGTTTCCAAAAATGTTGAACGCTTTGTTGAATCCATCGCCATCGAGTAAGCCGATCAGGATTAAAGTCCGTCAACGAAACGTCCGGTAGGGCCGTGATAGGACCGCCTATCAAAAAATGTGCTGGAGTCAGCGGTAAGGGGTCTTGGGAATCAGTACTCAAGACGCAAAGAGGGCGCGAGTTCAACACTGCCTCAACCTGACAAAGAAGAGTATGCATTTCATCGTAGGTTTGTGTGCGAGTACCAAGAACACGATACAAATGATGTTTGAAACTTTTTACACCAGCTTCTACCAATCCACAAAAATGTGACCCGGTAACGGGTTGAAAATGAAAAGTAAGGTTTTGACCGAGTACCTTTTCATGAAACGCCTTTTGAACTGAATCTGAATTTAGAAATGCATATAACTCTTGTAAGTAGTTATTACACCCAACAAAGTTTTTGCCGTTGTCAGAGTAGATGTCCGTACATAAACCCCGACGAGACGTGAAACGTCGTAACGCAGCTAAAAACGATTCAGTAGTAAGATCTGAAACTAATTCGAGATGTATCGCTTTTACACTCATGCAAACGAAAACTGCAACGTAGGATTTTATTATTTTAGCGTTCCTAACCTTATTAGCGCGCACATAAAATGGTCCGGCGTAATCAACAGCTGTTTTTAAGAATGGACGCGCTGATTGTATACGTACGCTAGGTAAAGGAGCCATGCGTGGCTGTGTGTGAGTTGGCCGCGCTCGAAAACAAGAAATGCATTTATGTATACGCTGTCTGATTATGTTTCGTGCCGATAAAATCCAATATTTTTGCATCAACAAATATTGCGTAGACTGGGGACCAGCATGTAAATGGGTGACGTGTGCATCATCAATAATTAACGTAGTTAAATGATGTTTTTTAGGAAGTATCAATTGATGTCTAGATTCAAACGAAAGAAGAGATTTATGCAATCGCCCGCCCACACGTAATAAGTTGTCCTTATCTAAAAACGGAGATAAGCGTTTCAATTGACTTGAGGATTGTTTCCCCAGTGTTATGTTTTTTATATCGTCCGCGAAAATGGACTGTTGAATTCTACCTATTATTAACTTTAGGTTAGAGTTATATTCGGGCACAGTAATGTGCGCAGGGAAAGAAGTTTGAGTTTTTCTACATTTATGATAAAATCGAAAAATGTACGATATGACACGAACCAGTTTTCCTAACGATGAAAATTTTGAAAATACCTCGAGCTCGCCCACAGAGGATGGTGTTGCGAGAAGAGGAGGATTGCGTTTTTCTTCCTGTGTAACAGGACCTTGATTGAGCATAGGCCACAATTTTGGTTCTTCAACTAACCAACTAGGGCCACAGAACCATAAAACGTGTTTGACAAACACCGAGGGCAGCATGCCTCGGGAGGCTGAATCGGCCGGGTTGTCGTACGATGGCACATGTCGCCAACAACCGGCTGGTACTCGTGACAGTATGTCACTGGTACGATTGGACACAAAAGTTTTCCATTCATGTGGTGATGAGCGTAGCCATGCTAACACAATCGTGGAATCTGACCATGCGTAGACATGATCGAAATGAATTCGGTCGCCGTAAGCGAGCATTACTTTTCTTATTAGTTTAGATAACAGTTGGGCTGCCATAAGTTCAAGTCGCGGGATAGATAAACGCTTCAATGGCGCAACACGCGTCTTTGCCAACACAAGAAAAACACGAATCTTGTTGTCGCTGCATTTACACCTAACATAAACACATCCAGAATAAGCTCGTTCACTAGCATCTGAAAAGCCATGCAACTCGATCGATGTAGCCTTGTCGAAAATGTGACGAGGGAAAAAACATTCAGCTAAGAGCGGAAGCTCACTGGTGAAGCTTGACCACGCGTTGACTATATCAATGGGCGGTGACTCATCCCACCCGGTCCCAGCGATCCACAGTAATTGCATAATATGTTTTGCATACAAAATCACAGGCGATAATAAACCTAGGGGATCGTAGATTTTTGCGATTTCCGACAAAATGGATCTTTTAGTACATGTCGAGTCAGAAGATTGAACATTGAATGAGAAACCATCCGAACAAGGGTTCCATTGGAGTCCGAGTACTTTTATTGAAGTATCATTCTCCACTAGTGCGAACGAAACATTATCCGGCCGCTCACCGTGAGGTGAGGGCGCTGCGGCGAGAATCGCCGGCGAGTTACTATGCCATTTTCGAAGTTCGAACCCTGCGCTTGCACAGACATCTACTAATTGTTTTTGCAGAGCGAGTGCCTTGGCCTCGTCGGCCTCTCCTGTAATAATATCATCGACAAAGACGGAGTCCATCAAAACTGCTGACGCGAGCGGAAATTTCTCAGCCTCATCCTGTGCGAGTTGGCGCATCACACGTAAAGCGAGATAAGGAGATGAGCTCACGCCGAAAACAACAACTTTTATTTTATAATCCAGAATGGGTGCGTCAGGAGAGGATCGCCAAAGTATGCGTTGATAGTCCCAATCTGAATTTCTAACCGCAATATTACGGTACATAGCTTTGATATCAGCTGTAAACACGACATTATGAATTCGAAATTTTAACAAAATATCGACAATGTCCGAATGAAGCTTCGGACCGGTAAGCAAAAGATCATTTAATGAGTGACCATTTGTGGTTTTACAACCAGCATCGAACACTACCCGAACCTTAGTAGTTTCGCTAGACTCTTTGACCACGCAGTGGTGCGGAATATAATAATGAGAAGTATCATCTTTGGAGGGGGGATCACAAAGTTCCATTTGGTTCAAATCTAAATACTCTTGTAAGCACGAGTGGTATTCCCTTTTCAGGGCAGAATTACGTTCTAAACGATATTCTAATTTTCGAAAACGCGAGAGAGCGATGTCACGGGATTGACCTAGTATAGGTGCACTTTTGAATGGAAGGGCCACTACATAGCGACCGGATTCGTCACGTGTGTGCGATCCTTCGAAAAAAGATTCGCACAATCTTTCATCAGCAGAAAGGGTTTTTTCTTCTGGAACTGCCTCCAGCTCCCAGAACTTTTGAAGGTCGTTGTCCTCGAAAAAGGAGCTATGACAAACCTGGAGTGGCGGCGGGTTCACCACATCGAAAAAAACCTTTCCCATCAACAAATAACCGAAAATACTATTCATTGCAATCGGTGCATCGGGGTGACCTTTGACAATGTTTCCTAGCAAAATGTGAGATAGAATATCTGCACCTAAAAGCATTTCAATGGGTTGAGAGCTGTGAGCATTAAAATCAGGATCAGCTAAATACAAATTTTTGATGTGCGGCCACGCATCTATAGGTACCGGTATTCTAGGCAGGGTCGAAACTAGTTTTGGTAAAATTAAAGCCTCCACTGAAATAGCTGGTATATCCTGATTTCGAGGACTGATAACGCACGTAACTATACCTTTAGGATAAATCGGTTTTTCTTCACCGATACCAAAAATCGGAATATTAATATTCCTAGAGCTCAAGCCTATGCGTCTAGAACAAGCCTCCGTAATAAAACTAGCTTGACTTCCCGAATCAACTAAGCAACGTAATTGATGTTTCACCGTACCAACGTGTATATTGACGAGCGCGGTAGAAAGCATTACGGTCCATTTCCTCGTAGAGGGCGCAATGGACGACTCGCAGTTCGCGCTTATCGCGTGGTTCACGGCGGTCGTTTGAGGTAGCACGGCAGGAGGGCCGGGTTCAGACGCGACAACCATATGTTTCTCCGAAGGAGGGAAAGAGACGGCCTGATTTGAATGAATAGGCTTGTTTACCTGATTCTCAAAGTGCAATAATGAATGATGTCGTTTATTGCACGATCGACATGTATATTTGGAATTACAGTTTACGAGACTATGACCAACATTCAAACAATTGTAGCAAACATTTTTGTTTTTTATGAAATTATACCTATCACCGGGAGACATATTCAAAAACTTAGAACACCTCGGTAGGATGTGCTGCGCATCGCACAAAATGCATTGCTTCTCGCTTTGTACGTCGGATGATTCGGTAGCTGCAAACGAGCGACGCGGACCCGACCCGGAGGGCGCATTCGATCGATATGGATCCACGCTGTTTGCGCGGGAACGAGAACTGCTATCTATCCGCTTTGATTCCTTCAATTCACCACCGGTCATAATTTCAAATGTGGAAATTTCCTGTTCTAAGAACCTAATGAGCACATCTACGTTAGGTATTTCGGACGGTTTTGAAAGAGATAATTCAAAACGCTTACGAATGGTATTAGGAATTTTTCGCAACAAAACGTTCAACAAAATGAAACTCCATTCATTCACTGGGAAACGCATCGTTTCAAGAGCCTTAATGTTTTCCATGTATACATTTAGCAAATTTCGTAGATTGGAATATGACTCATTGGTACAGGTGTTACAGTCCAGAATGCGATCCAAATGTTTCGAAGCAATAATTCGGCGGTTTTCGTACCTATTTTTAAGAATATCTAACGCAACTAAATAGTTTTCGTCTGTAATGGGAATCGATTTTATCAAATTATGAGGTTCGTTTTTTAAAGTTAACAACAGATAACGAAACTTCTCCGCTGGCGTGTAGGCATCATTGTTGTGAATCAACGCTTGATATAAATCAAAGTATGAGGGCCAATCAGTAGATTCACCGCTAAATGACGGCAACGGTAACGTTGGCAATTTATGTAAATGTAAACTATGATTATGTGCATGAGGCATTGAATTAATGTTAGTGCGACTCATGCGCCTAAATTCCTGACTGGCTTCTTTCAAATTATTTACATGAACTAAAATAGCATAATAACAATCATTAAAATCGTTACGAATTTTTAACTGTTCGTCTTTGTTAAACAACTTCGACTTCATCAACGCTTTTTCAATTTTAGATTGAAGTTTACTAAACTTTCTTTGTTGAGCATTTAGATCAGTAGATCTTGATTTGAATTGAACTTGATCAGTAGTAGCAAATAATAACGTTCTTTTAATGTCTTCTAGAATAATATCTCGCTCGAAAATATCTTGTTCAATTCCCGCGTCGTCCGCCATTTTGCGTAGCAAAGATGAGCAAAAACGACCAACGGAAAATTACAAAATGTACACGTAGTGTAGCAATGAAACCAATGAAAGATGACACAATCTGGAGGAATCAAGAAATATATCCGGTTCGAACGGATCAAAAAGTATGTACGGGAAATTCAGTGGCTGGTATTGGAAAGACGTACCTGGGTTCACGGCTGACTCGAGTCCGGGGGCCTTCCAAGATAGCACCGATATTGTCCGCACTTGTAGAAATCCACAGGACTGGTGAAAGGGTCTCACAGATCGTGTCGTCTGTTCGAAAAGAAGGACCGTAGACACGCACACACAACGCGATAGAATACCGGCGCGGGCGCGTGGGAAAATCGGGGCAAACGGCAGTCAGGGTGCGTAAACGTTCGTCTCCGATGACGGTGGAGCGAGGAATGTTCGTTGGCCGATTCCTTCACGAGAGCGCGTGAGAGGCGTCGTCAAACCAACCAGCCAATAAGAAAACAGATAGGTCAAAAAAGATTTCTCGACCTACCCTCCAAATTGTGTCTGCTTGCACAGGAAATGTATTGCTACCCACACCAACAATTTAAGAATGCACTTATTATCATCATCACAATAAATAAAACAAAAATGTGAAAAAAAATCAATTCCGGTACGGAACAGTAATAATTAATAAATAAATAATAAATAACACCCAACAGTCACATACATAGTCCTGACCCCACACGGATTCCCTGTGTCGTGGGTATCAGAAACTACGAGTACCATGGTACCACAACACCCAAACCCGGAAGAAATATTTGCAGAACATGCAAACATTTCTTCCGCAGCGGTAATCAAACCCGCGCCTCTTGCGTCTCCGCCGAGCAATAGCCCGCCAGGCTACCGAGGCCGTCAAATTGTTTTTTGTAGTTTAATCTAAAATCTATGTAAATTTTTTAGCTCACTGATGATCATACGTAATTATTTTGTAATTAATTTTCTCTCAATCGTTGAAGCCTGAAATCACAACTTTTTAATCATGTTCTAATTTTAAATTGTGTAGAACAATACATTTCATAGCTTTCAAAGGTTGATGCGTAGGTGTTTAATTAATTGCTTACAATTTTGTACTTTACAACAATGTTCATTAAAATGTTAAAGTAACCATTATTATGTAACCATAATAATGTTTTCGAACAGAAAAATACATTGCTGCATGACAGGATTTGAACCCACGACTTTAGGATTGGAAGGCAGAGCCGCTACCACTCGACCACCAGTGACACAAATCTCCAGCTCTCATTATAAGTCTTTCTACGGAACTGAAGGGTACCGTAATCTCTGATTATCATTTTAAAGCCACATAGAAACGGTTGCCTGAATTCAGGTTCATTGCATATGATGCAAATGTCCCCAAAAAGACAGTACTCTCCAGTCCTCATTATCAGTCGTTCTACGGAACTGAAGGGTACCGTATTCTCTGAGTATCATTGAAGCCACATCGATACGGTTGCCTGAATTCCCGCTCTAATTAAACTCTAACGAAGCAATTAAACCTTCCGTCTGCTTGTTTAGGATTCAGTTTCAGTTAATTGTTGTATTATAAAGTCAAAATTTCTTTACCGTCTTTTAAAATTACACAGCAACAGGGCTTTGAACATAATAATGAATATTGATCACAATTTTATACATTAGTACGACATTAATGCATAACTTTTGCCTTATAAATGTTTTATACTATCCATCCTACTTATAATAATAAAATGCGAAAGTTTGTATGTAGTATTTTCAAATAACAAGTTAAACCGATTTGAATGGAACTTGGTATTAAAATACCTGGAATAGTTTATGTATACTTACATAGATACTAACTCATCCGAACGCAGCATGCCAAAGCCGGTTTTATAATAAACAACTTTTTTATGTAACTGAAAGCGAACTTATTTAAATAAGTTCAAGCTGGACTCGTTTGCATATTTTTCTACTCTATGTATGAGGTAGGTATTTGATACATTTTCTTAATAACGTCTGCTCTTATTAGTAGTAATGCCTTCAGTCAGATGCGATAGTTTTGCTTGACCCAATGCCGGTATTTTCCTACAGTGCAACACAATGTACAAGATACTGTTATATGCAAATTGTGTGATGATAAAATGTGTGCGATATTTTAAGGCGAATTGCTCCTGCGCGATGTACCTCGAATACCGAAATAAAATAACCGAAGTAAAATTAACGAAATTCAAGAAGGAATTGAACAACTGTTACACAAGTGTGTACCTGCAAAGGTTTGTTTGCTATGCAAATCTTTGACTAGAAAATCATTTTTGGTAGCTTTTGGAGCCAGCTTAATAAGTAATTTAGTAATGTTGGCAGTTATTTTACCTCTGATATTGCCTTCTGATAATTAAATCTAATATCCATTAAAAGCTGGAGGCGAAATAGCTGGGCATAGACTGTAGTTAGTGACTACCGTCCAGGGCATGATTTTGCCGTCAGTATGATGATTTTGCTCCAGGGGACTCTAAAGCACCCGATAAAACAAATAACCGTTAAAATAGTTTATCGCTTACTTTCATAGAAATAGTGCTGCAATTTTAATCTGAATATTTCTATCATGGAAATGAGTAAAGTACTTGAATGGAAACAACTATTCGGAAAACGTATGGTAGGACTCTGTACGTACGCTCTCTGTCGAGTGACGATTTGCGAAAGTCAGTGAATTAGCAAGCTGAAGTGGCAGTGGGCAGGTCACATATGCCGCAGAACCGATGGTCGTTGGGGCAAACTGGCTCTTGAGTGGAGACCGCGTGTCGGCAAACGTAGTGTAGGGCGCCCTGTAGCTAGATGGGGCGATGATATCCGTAAGGCAGCGGGCAGGGATTGGAGGAGGAGAGCTGAAGATCGAACTCAGTGGCGTGCCATGGGAGAGGCCTATGTCCAGCAATGGACTGACGTGGGCTGATGATGGTGATGGCAATACAACTAATGGGAGTTACCGTATAAAAAAAGTTTACGCAAAAAATATTTTTCAACATTCAGAGCCTTAGATCTCGGTAGGGCTGTAAGGAAGCAAGCACGTCGCTTCTTTGACTATTACCGGGTGACAGCCCTGCACTGCACAGGGCATACCGAACGCTTTATCACTTAATTTGAATCGTGTCCTGAATTCGAAATGGAGACAACCCTAGAATTCGAAAATTGTTAATCTGCTTTGTCTGTTTCCTTCGATTTCTTGCATTTATAATGGATGCGTTTACAATACAAAACAGTTATTACCTATTATATAATCTGTGGTTACTGGTTTGGGTATCAATCTGAGGTGTCTCACTCATGATAATTGAAAATGATAATTCACACTGAATTATCATTCTATTGTTGTTGATTAGGCGAGACGCGTGTAGATTTCTCATTACATTCCTCATGCATGCTCGTCGGTTTAGAGTACTTTTGATCTGGCCCTTTTCAAAAACGTCGCCGATTTGGTCCAGGTGCGCCGAAGCCTTCCCCTTCCAACGGTACCATTCACACTCGCCTCGTAAATCTGTTTCGTTAATCTTCTTTCATTCATCCTCTCTACATGACCGAACAAAGAATCTATCAAACTGCTATCTGCATTTCATTTACAATACCGAGTGGAACCCGAGAGTTAACGAAAAAGTACGATTCTTTTTGATAACGGATATGTTAATTCGGATAAAGAGATATATGCATAACGAATGATTTACGTCAAGGTATTTAGTTTGTATGAATATAAAAAAAAAAAATTCACAAATTAAAAATGATTATTACTATAGTCTCAATATGCTCGTGAACACGGTGTATATCAAAATATGTATAGGTATATACATTTATTTAAGTGCGGAAGTTTGTGTGTTTTTTCCCATTCATCTCCGTTACGGCTAAATAAGTTTGGCTAAAACTTTGAATACACATAAGGTACCTTTTACTTTTTCTACGTACCAACCGAATGAAGTCACGGGCGATTACTACCATACTTCGTTTGATGCTGTGTTATATTTTTTAACCGCAACCCGATATTTCAAAAATTGCTTTTATCTATTTTTAACAATCTGTTGCCACAAACAAAGGCTAGCTCTCAAATAAATTAAGAATTATCCTTTGCAATAACGAAGCCAAACAAATCTGAAATGAGATAAGCAAATGGACAGTTAGTACCTAGAATATTAATCTGTTTGAATAATATTTCTTTGTTGTTTTATAATCTTGTCTAGTGATATTTTGAACATTATTTAATGATTGTTTGTTTATTTAACAATAAGAACGTAATGTTCGATATAAAATACTGTCTCGGTAAAGCGTAGGTAGGTATTTAGTTATCTACCTCTAGATTATTGAGAACTAGCGTTTGCTCGCGGATCCGGTAACCTATGTTTTCCATGTAATAAGCTATGCGAGTTCATGCAAAAGCTCTCAGCATTGTTACGGAAGATGGATAGGAAAAAACTACTAACATACACACAAACTTTCGCTTTTATAGATAGTTCCTTTAGATTATGATAATTTTATTTAAGACTAGTAGAACGCCCCGCGACTTTATCCGCTATAATGGTTTTTATAGAGGACTTTTGTTTTGACCGTACGTTGATAGTCAATCAGTAACGTAAAAGTTTTATATATATTTAGACTAAAGATACAAACATAACAGAAAAAAGTACTTCTGACGATTTGTAAATTTTCCCTTTCTCGTTTATTACTCAAAATGTGTTTCCATTATTTATCTATTACGTATTACGCAAAACGAGCATTTCAAAAACTCGCGGAGTTGTTGAAAGACACCTTTCAACGCCCTCTAAATCAAACTCACATTTTCAGGCACGCTCCACGCTATTACACACGTCAACAGAAGCGATTTATGATAACTCAAGGGAAAATCAGGGAAGTAAATATCGAATTGGATTAGACCAATGTAGGCAGTAAGGTAGATGGGGGAAATTGACTTTTGCTTGAGTTAGTATTATGAAACGTACATATTGCATATTATCTCGTCCGTATCCCCAATGGCCGCAAGTAATTATAAGAAAACTTGGAGCCACTAGATCCATGAGTTCCATGATGTATAAGGTGAACCATGGTGACAGGCGCTAATCGCCATCGTCCATATAGATGATCTATCATGTTGGGCAGTATAATTACCCTTAGTCGACTTTTACGACATGCCCAGGAAGAGAAGCCAGCTGGACTCATTCTATGCTTTTTCTTTATCCAGTCCAGCAGAGGAGTTTTATGAAACTATTAGAAAAATAAATTTCTTTACCTGTAACATAATGTTTAGATCCTGACCTAAGTTTTTTTGTGTCGCATCAGAAACTACGAGTACCATGACACCGCAACACCTACATCTTGAAAAAACACATGAGGTTATATTTGTGGTTATATTTTAGATGTGTAGTTGTACTAGACAGATGCAACGTTGCTATGCTGATTTAGCATACGTCATCCGTTAGTTTAATATTGGGCTTTGAACGCTGAATCGATTTAGGTGAAAATGGAATAGATAGGTATAATTAATGAATTTATGAAATGGAATCACATAAAGGCCACAATAATTAAACAATGAGAGCATAGGTAGAACTGTCGTCACACCAGAGGACTGGTTCCAAAACGCAACAAACGCCTTACGTCAACATTATTGAAAATGAGTCGTGAAGACCTTCGCACAATAGGGATCATCACAGGACACTGTAAGCTGATTCAACATCTACTCAAAATGTTACTGTTCTGTAACAAACGAAATAAGACATAACTCGGAACTGCAAACAGTCATCAAGAATTATACGGCATCACCTTCAACCTCATCTATTCTACCAACAGCCTCAACACCATAGAAGATACTGGAACACTGCTGCCAACATCCCAAAGTCCTTCTCCGATACTTCAAGGAGTTGGGCTGGCTGGGGGAGGGTTAGCAGGGGGATAATGCACAATACACCCCAGTAATTAGAATAAGAATTAGAAAGGCTACACTTTTTCCGGGTGCCACTCGATCGAGCAGCGTCCGGAAGTTTGTGCTATATCAAAGTGTAAGAACAAATGTTAAATTCTTACATTAAATTGAATAAAATCACGCGTCAGTTCTTTTATTTTAGCGTTCCTTTTGTATTTTGCCCAGCTTTTTAATGAGGTAAGTAAACATGCACTCTGAATAAATTGTCTTTGTTTGTCGTATCTCGGTCCCCGCTATGTGAATTGTGCTTATGTTTCGGAGAAAAAATAGACAATGAAATCCTGGATGAATTGCCTAGCAAAATGAACTTCTCTTTTCGTTGAGATAAAAATAATTGAGAGAGTTTTTATGCACCTACCTAATTTGAAACTACATAATTAGTGGAACCGGTGTTGGTGTTACAATGGAGTGTGGTCTTTTTATTTTATTTTTGATTTTGTGGTCAAAGCTCGTTTTAATTTCTAGATAATGCTAGTTTAAACTTTCAAACAAACAATAATTGTATTCCCAACAACAAAACACACTCCATTATTTTCCTTTTAAACTTTGCCAAGCTTATACTTACTTGCGCTTTAAAGTGCTTTTAAGGGAACGAGCGAACGCTATTACCCTTTCACACTAGGTAATTACAATTAGTGAGCACGCCTTAATGATATTGGGATGTTGTTTGCCAGTTACTGTCTGCCAGGCAGTAGCTGCATTTATATCAACATAATTATTGTTAACTAGCGACTCGCCCCGGCTTCGCTCGGGGATAAACATATAGGTTTTTCCAGCAATAATTCTAATTTTTCTCGCCGTAAAAACCATCCTTGAACTTCAACGAACATTTTAAAAAAAGATTTGGCCAAATTGGTCCAGGCGTTGTTGAGTTATGCGCTTACCAACACATTTTGCGATTCATTTTTATAGTATAAGATGTGTTAGAAGCCTCGATAAAGAGAGCTTCAAAGCTGCTCACTTTTTGTGTGAACGTAATTGTGTAATCTATCTAGTCGTCTAGAAAACATCATCTTTATCTCAATCAATCTCAATCTTTATCTCAATCATAAACTTTAAAAACCTTCACCACAATGGTTCGAAAGAACTTTCACATTCATAATGGTTCGAAATTGTAGTGAAAGGATTTCAAGTGCGCCTCAAAGGCTCCTTTCGTGTACTAGACACATGTTTTCGAACTTTCGACGGTTCTACGATATGCCGGTTTCCTCACGATGTTTTCCTTCACCGTTTGAGTTTACTGATATGTATCCCGTTCATGACGTCATAGATATAAAAATCCTTTTTATTAACAAGATAAAATCATTTAACATTCACAATACAGAGCTCGTAAAATAAAAACGCCTATACAAATAAAGCTCACAAACAAACGATTTTTGTACAGTCTCTTTTGTAGGAAAGTGGCTACTAATAATCGGATTTGCGTCGCTTCGTTGGGCCGACGCCGATCTCGTCCCGGGTGCGATAAATCGATTTAAGAAAACAACATTTCAGATAAATGTTGCCCAATTTTTGGACCCTTTCACCTTTGGAGCCTCTCAAATTAAGGTATAGTTAATTAAACAAGATGTTATCGACTAAATTAGATACGAGCTTTGCGGAACAGGATACATCTCTAGAGTCAGAAGGCATTCAAACAGATAATTAAGTGGGTGTCTCTGCTTCAGATTGTTCAATGCTCTTTAATACTTTAAGCTACTTTCTTTAGAACATTGTTATCCACTGGAGCAGACTGAATCACTGAATTTGTGGAATTGATGAGGATTACGCTCTTTTAACGGACTAAATCAGATTTCGCAATCATGATGTTCACAGCTTAACGCAAAATTAATGGTTCTATAGGACTGACGGCAAGTGACCCCAATTATTTCAAACAATAGCTGTATTGTTCACTGGATTACAAAAGTACTTACGAACATTTGCATGACATAGCTTTATATCAAATAAATTTGCTTTTTATTACGCCCTCGTGGATAAGGTGGAAAAGTGTCGCCGGAGTATATTTTTACGCCTCAAGAGAAGTTATAAATTTTTATAAACTGAATGCTTTTCTTATAGATATAATAGGCAGGTATTACATTTTTGCTTAGAACTACATACATAACACTCCTATGTGTGAACAATGATGTTTCAACAATAACAAAACAAGAAGCTTAAGCAACGGAAAGCAGATTTCTAAGCCAGTGGACCGTGAACGTTTACAGAAACTTCTCAGTAGAAATCATTGAAAGATTGTCCATTCGCTCAGCTGTAAAAGGGATCCAGCAACATCTTGCCCAAACTAAACATTATGTGTTTAGGAAGGATCCTCTGTGAGATTACTTCTCCGATTCAGTAAATGTTTGCTCATGTGATTTTGCTTTCCGTTTCTAACTGTACTATGTAATAGGCAATATACAATTTAAACTAATAATAGTAAGAATGTAGGCTCTGTAGGATCTCACTACCTTGTTCCATAGCAGTCAAATAGTACAATCGTACCAATCTACTGATTGTTTAAGATTTGCTCCTGACTGAATGACAAAAACACCCTAAGTAAGTTCGTATGAGATAGTGACCAACTCTTGTGACGGAGTTTTTAGGCCGCCTAAAGGCCTCCGTCCTGGTTTAAAAAGACCCTGACGTTAGAGGTTACCTATGTAGATAGCAAACACGTGTTAGTAGATGGTATGAAATATTTCTACCGTAGCGGGAATCGAACCCGCGCCTCTTGCACCTGAGCCGAGCACTCGCCCACCACACCACAGAGATCGTCAGTTGAACATTAGAAACTATTTACGTAAACAATTTTTTGTCTAAACTACTCTAATGCCCGTTTCTTATAATCAACAGATGGTGGTCGATAGGGTGCTATAGCAACGTTTTTGGCAAATACTTATACAGTTATATACCTACTAGCTGCCGCCTGCGGCTTCGATCGCATGGTACCAGGATAAAATAGCCTATATGTTATTCCAGCACACATTCTATGCATGTTCCAAGTTTCATTCGAATCTGTTCAGACGTCACGGCGTGATTGAGGCACAAACATCGTTAGATCGTCACAACTTCACATCCTCACAAACTTTCACATTTCTGATATTAGTAGGATGGTCGTATATTTCGAATGTCCGTTTCATAGGTACACTACCTATTTAGAGCATTAAACTGGTTCTGGATAGCAGCAAAAACAAATATAATTTTTTTATGATTTGTTGTGAATTATTCATCAAAGACCTGTCGTATTCCATGGATCTACTGTGCTAGCCATCAAAGCTTAAAATCGATACAGATAGAAGAGCAGTGGAAAACCCATTATAATAAGGTACTGACTCATTCATCCCATTCTGGACAGTGAAAAGAAGACAAAAAAGAAATATAACGAGACAGGCACTTCAACAAACTCATTATACGCGCCATTAAATTAATAATTACGTTCTTGTTTGGGCATGCATTTGTGTAAAGTCAAATTTCGCAAACGACCGTAGCCCAAAGTATTTTAATTTCATTCATTACGACCCGCCCTTAAAACCGCGCCCTTGGTATTTTATTACTTCATAAAGTGTAACGGGGAGGTTTTATTGTGAGTTTTGAACCGTATTGTTACCTGTCTTGATTTACCGTCCTGAAAATATAAGGCTTGAAGGAAAGCAGGTTTATCAGCAATTTCAAAGTCACTTTCACAAGACATAAGATACTTTCATTAGTAGGTGCCTGTATTATGTAACAAAGTCATAATTTTAAGATAATATCATACATATATATTATCACGCCTGTATCCCTAACGGGGTGGGCAGATCCACAAGTAAACCAAGAAAACTTGCAGTCACTTCTGATTTAAAGTCCTAGGATGGATATGGTCGACTTTTAGGTCATGCTCGAGGAGAGAAGCAGCTGGACGCATTCTATGATTTTTCTTTACTTCCAGTCCAGTAGAGAAGTATTAAGATAATAATAATATTATTATATCTCAAGTCTACGGGTGATGCACTTGTCAGCATGTTGGTAAGCTTTTGATAAAGGTTTAACTTTTAGTACTAAAGATATAACATCTATTTATCTACGAACCAAAAACTCAGACCCTATTTTTAGAAACTAACAAATCTGCAATACAATTTAAAATAAAATCTGTATATAAATAGTCACTATATTCGAGCGTTTTCAGAACTCGTAAAGTTTAATATCATTAGGGAATTAGTTGAGGCGGCTGTTAGCAATATTTTATTAGAAAAGTCAAAACATCTTTTACCTATAACTCAATCACGATGTAACAGTTTAAATCGGTGCACGAAGGGAGCCTTTGAGACGCATCTTAAAATCCTTTCACCACACTGGTTCGAAAGAGCTAGTGACACGATTAGTAGAAGTAGTAGTTTAAAATGGAAGTCGTAAGGTTTTGCTTGCATCCTTATCCTTACTAATATTACAAACGCGAAAGTTTGTATGTACCTATGGATGTTTGTTACTCTTTCACGCAAAAAATAGAGAACGGATTTGAATGAAACTTGGAATATACATAGTACATGTGCTGGATTAACATATAGGCTATTATTTATCCGGGTACCATGCGAGCCAAGCCGTAGGCGGCAGCTATTAAGACAATTTTGTAGCCATGCAAGCTACATTGCAGGATACTAATAAAAATGTGTGGCTGTTCGCATTCCACCTAGGAAACAGCTTACGCTACAGTATACTATTTGTTCTGTTGCATAGTTAGCCACAGCAGGTATGCGAGAACAAGATAAAGCACGCTCCAGACTATAAGTGACACTTATACACGTATACGTCTTCATGGAAGCACACTGAGCTCTCTGTTTTCGTTTTACAACCGACTTTAACAAAAGGAGGGCAGTTTATGGTTGCTATTTGTATTTCCCTATAGCGCGACAGAAGTTACCAACTTTTGTGCTAGGCATTGGCATCGTTCCTAGGTTGCGTTAGGGATGATGTAATATAACTATAGAGGCCACGTTATTTAGTTACTCAGAAAACCATGTTCGTTATTTAGAACGTAGCAAAGCGAAAAATCTGACAGATGGAAAACTTTCTGTCATAGTCGAATTCCTATGGTTGACAGATGAGTCTTACTTGACCGGTATTGTTTGCTTAATTAGCCAAATATCTTTTTCAGACTTTTAAACTTTTCATTGTAATTTATGGACAATTTAAATATTTTTTAAAACATAGTGTAAACTTTGTCGAAATACAATATTGGTGTAGTATGATGAATTTATGTCCTTATTTGCCTCCCACGTGTCGTGTTTTCAATATCCGATGAATCAATCTTGCAAAATTGTTTTCATTTATAGTGAAATTATTATTTCCTTTTACATATGCAAGGGTGTTGTATTGCAAACTGCAAATGTATTTTATGCGTTATTTTTAAAATAAAAAATAATACAACGATATTTTTACAATGTATCCGAAAAAACGTCATGTAAATTAGTATTTTATTAAATAAGCTATCTCTCTAGTTTAGTTTGAAATATTACAGTTTGATGTTTTTTTCAAGTAATTAGATTAGTAATCGAAGGAAGTACTTTTTGTTTTATCTGTAAGTAGCTTTCTTATTTGAAAAACCAAGCAAGTTCAATGTTTAAAACTATTCAAACTGCTAAAGATATTGGTTTGAAGTGATATATCGGGCTCTTTAGCTTATTTATTTCGCGCAGAAGGCATTTGAACGTGTTTGCAATGCAAAGCACCTGCCTTAAATAACCTATAAACGGGGAATGAGATAATTTAGAAATAGTTGTGTATAACCTCATGGTTTTCTGCATCAAGATGCTCTTTTTGACACAGCTGGTATGATTTAACGAGGTTTCCACGCGTCACTATCACCTGACATAGATAGAGGTAACATAACATATAACTAAAGTTGTTTTGAAGTATGGATAAAAAACAAATGAAGCTACCTTCTTAACTATGTAAGTATACGTGTAAATATGAGTATACAAGTAAGAAGGGAGGCTTTTGCCCTGGGACGCAGTGGGACGTAACGGGCTGTTAATATTATAAAGCCCAGACTAGATAATTATGATAACGAGTGAAGAAGGGAATGGAAGAGGAAGACATGTCGTGGCGAACCCACGTAGATTAAATATAAGGATAAGAAGAATATGTTGATGTCGGTGACCTAAAAATTACCAGTATTATCATTGTCAGTTACACAATATTTCTTTTTCAAGTACCTACCTACTTTTATTTTTAAAACATCATGACAATTTTACAAATGATAATGCTTTTTGACAATAGTAGTAGGTACCTAAAAGGGTGTTGAAGATGTACTACGAGATGAGGATTCAGGTTGTTTTGTGATTACTCATTTACATACCAATAGAGATCCATCAACATCCATGCAACGTTCTACATTCCGAACTGATGAAACAAAGCCGACTAAGTCTTGTATTATGCAAACAAGCATCATGTAAGGCGTAGATTTATGAGCGAACTTCGTTGGGAGACTTGTGGCTGCTCCTGGGAGAATACCATTCACTATTACTCCATATATTCGTATTTGGTTAGAAGGATGTCCCTTGTGGTGCTATCCTAACTATTCCATGGTTATGCTACGGAATTGACAGAGAAATATTGCGATAGATAGTATAAATAACACCCAACAGTCACATACATGTTCCTGACCCCACACTAGGATTCCCTGTGTCGTGGGTATCAGAAACTACGAGTACCATGGTACCACAACACCTAGACCCGGAAGAAATATTTACAGATCATGCAAACATTTCGTTCGCAGCGGGAATCGAACCCGCGCCTCTTGCGTCTCTGCCGAGCAATCGCCCGCTGCGCCACTGAGGTCGTCGTAAGTTACCTAGCCTTATTAATGAGGGCTAGTGAGCAAGGCCATTTGTAACACCGACGACGGCAAAGACATATTTACGTGAAATATTTCGAACTTATAAATATTTAATGCCACTTACGAGTATGTACCTGTATCGTTGGATTAGTGATCTCGGGAGAGTTATAGTGACCTTACTACAGTTGTTTTAAAACAATCTCGGTGGCGTGTCGGGCGATTGCTCGACAGGACGCAAGAGGCGCGGGTTCGATTCCCGCTGCGGAAGAAATGTTTGCATGATCTATAGGTAAATATTTTTTCCGGGTCTGGGGGTTGTGGTACTATGGTAGTCGTAGTTTCTGATACCCACGACACAGGGAATCCTAGTGTGGGCTCAGGAGTATGTATGTGACTGTTGGGTCTTATTAATTTATTCATTCAAACCTAGTACTAATTTATGAATTAGGAGCCTTTGAGCTGTACTTTCAATCCTTTCACCGCACTGGTTCAAAAGAACTAGTGACTCGACTAACAGTTGTATTTTTAACTAAGAAAATTACTTGTAAGTCAAAAAAATATTGAGTTGATTATGTAGTTATTATTATTACTATTACTACGCGTTTCATTCGTTCTTTCAAAGGCTGTTATAAATTAGTACTAGATATTAAAGTACGCCTCATAGTATTCTTTCGTACACTTGACACAATGTTTCTCTAAGTAAATATTGTATGATGATAGAATACAGTCCCAACATAATTAACTGTATTGCTGTGCCAAATTCGTTCATTAAACTGTTTTAATTTTCTAGCGGTGAGAACACCCTCGTACTTATTTTCATAGTATACCTAGTAGTATTACCTAAATTAAGTTTTCTGTAAGTAAAAGTTATTTGAAGGATGTCTGTAAGTCAACAAACTCGTTCGCTTATCACCTGCCCTTATAATACTCGATTCACACGTACTCATCAAAACTTAGCTAAGAAAACTTGATTTGGTTTATGATGTCTGAACAGTGAACAGTATATTAGGATTCTCGGTCATATTATTAGAATAAGGCTTATATACACCGCTTAGGTGAAGCAACATTTAGTTTCGAACGAACTACGCTTGTATCAGGTGATGTGTATTGTAACTGCGATGCAGTTTTTAATGACCATTGTACTTTCACGAATATTAATTACCTCGTAATTGTTCTGAAATATTTTTTTAAAACCGCTGTAACCTGAGCTCTCTTTTGTTAGAGTTTCGATGTTTTCGTAGTTCAGGTTAGACTGAATATCGTCTAGAGAGCGGTATCGTTGTAATTTGCTGTAGTTGTGCTTGCTACGTCTCCTATAACAAGTTAGAGTCGGCATAAAGTTTTGATTTTGTACTGAAATCAAGACAATATAATACTCTAACGTTTTATAGAATAGACAATGGTCTGGTAAAAATTTTAACATAAATAAACTGTGTAAGTACCAGAAACCTCAGGGTGCGAATGCAGAACTTGCGGATTGTGAACATCACGAGCGAGTTTGGGGCGAACTACTAGTTTATTATGACAGCGGGGTTTCAGCGAGCAGCTGATGAGTTCCAAAAACTAAGCGAAGCAGCATGACCTAAGCGAAGGACGATTTGTTTTAATTGTCTAATACCCATTTCCTATATGCTACTATCGGATAACGACGGATAACGAAAATGTATGACTTTTTTCGATTAATAACAATGTTGCTATGGTATTAAACGATCCGTCGTCCGTTTGTTGGAAATAGGAACTGGGTATCAGAAACCGTGCCGGTGTAACCTCAGCCTAAATGATTCAAAACTTCGTAATTTATAGGTTTTGATAAAGTGGACGAGAGATGCATAAAATCTAATCTTGAAAAATGTGTCATTTATTATGGATAGCACGTTACTTTACATATTAATTTTGAGAATTTGTAAAATATAGCTTTGTTGAAAACATTTATTAAAAAATAGCACCAACGGCTAGTTATGTTAGATAAAATTAATACAAACACCAAATCAATGTTATTGTTATGAGCCACCAAATTAAAAACTCTCTTATATCAAAGGTTTTTTTTACCTACGCCAAAATAGATTAGGTCTATTCTAACTTGTACCTCCATTTTATTCCCGGAAAAATATAGGCCGCGATAAGCTGGCGTCTCGCTAGGAAATGGTCTAATACATTTCAGAGTTATCTCTTTGATAGAGATCGTCTGACGGGGAAATAGTGGGCACAACAAGAACTACACGCCTGGGAGTGAACGACTACACTCAATTTTGCTATCTTTTGAGGCTTTGCTTTGTAAATAGACATGCATTTAGAAGGCTCGGAAGAAATAAGCTCATAAACCACATGTCGAAGCACTCTTACTAATTAAATAATTAATTACAGATTATATAAGTAGGTATAATGTATGTAGGTATATGAAAAAAAGTCCATTTCGTCCATTTACGTCGAACATTATATTTTCCCACATTATACGTCTCATAATCATCATCATTATCAGCCTGTATCATACACTACTATAAATCTCCTCTTTAGTACGCCCTTTCCGAACCTGCACTAAGCGATTAGTGGTTTCCGCCGTCTTCGCAATATCATTGTACCTCTATCACATTATAAGTCTCCTATAAAAGAAGTTCGTTTGATTTGTAGTAGGTATCTAGTGTTTCTATTTAGTTAAAGTAATACATTATAAAATTGGTTTAATGTCAGTTCTGCGAAGGCCTACACAGGAGCGATGATGACGGTCGGAGGAATACTGACACGATAATCTATTCGACGACTAAACGCCGCGAGATAAGTGCCAACTTTGAGTGGACATTGAATCGGTTTAACTTATTCTTGTATGTAAACGAATTATATACCTACTTATTAATTCAGATTTTTCGTTCAGAATTGTACATCATCAGTTTGTAGTTTAGTTTTTGCATTATTTCCCTAATGGTCGTGGGTGGTTTATAAGTAAAATTTTATTGTGTTAGTCACGGCGAGAATGGCTAGTGAGCGACTACGTGTACGTCAGGTAATTACCTTACTTTTCTCGCTTTTCTCTAGCCAAATAAAGCGTTTACAATGCATCTACATAATGAAAACCTTAGCACACAATAAATCTGATTTATAATAAAATTAAGGCCAAAAAGTACGTTACGGTGTGCTAGCAAAAAACATAAGTAGATCTAAAATATTTTATTCCTAAAGCTAGTTTATAAAGCTTATTTTAATTTATCACGAACTTGCACTTATTTCAACTAGATTTATCCTAATTTATTACTCTCAATGAAACTGCAAAAAAGTTGAGTTATCGCTTGAGACACTATAAAGGTACTAAAACTAACACAGCTCTAGTGCTGCTAGTAAAGCTACTTTCATTACAAAGAAACACTAGCAATACTCTTATAAGCACACGTTATAGGACCTATGAGAGTGCAACATAAATTCTGCTCTCATTTGCATGAGAACGAAACGAGGGTGTAGTTTGCGGCATGCTCCTAATGGTTCAACTATAAAGGAAAAATGTTGTATTGAGCGCACTTTATTTTGCTACAAGCCTTCTGAAACCTACTATACATAATGATTAAGAGAAGTGGTATTACTGTTATCAAGATTAACTTGTTGTTCTCCCAATTAGTTGATAAAACGTATTATTAAACGTTGATAACGTCGATTAGCTTCTACCCGCGGCTTGTCTCTTTTTGTACACTTATAAAAAATGCTTATAATTATAATTACACTATTGCAAGTTATAAACTATGTAGGTACTAATTCAAAATTTAAATCTGTTTAGCCGTTACGCCGTGATTGAAAAATAAACATTTTTACTTCCTCAAAAACTTACGGTTTTATAATAGCAGGATTTGCTTCTAGTATTTTACACTGGTATAAGAATATTATTCGGTAAGCCACCCCTAGCAGTTGCTCAGGCTAGAACATTGGTTTAGCTTTGTCCCGTCGTATATGTATTGGTTTTCCATCAGCACTGTTCTGTATCATGCCTAGTGAGCCTGTTCAGTACATTTCTCGTAATTTATTCAATTTAGCAACACGCATTTCAGCCTTCAAGAATAATAATTTAAACTTGAACAAATGGCTTACTAAATCAATTTTATGCTTGCACCTAGATACCGACGGGTTCGATGTTTTTTGTTATTATTTACATATAGAGGCCACTTTGCTGATTATACATAATATATAATATTTTTTACTTCTGGACTGACTTACTGTTGGACTGGGAGTAAAGGAAAATCATAAAATGTGTCCAGCAGCTTTTCTCCCCGAGCATGTCGAAAAAGTCATCTAAGGATGGGATCCTCTCCATCCTTTCACATGATGGACCATATATATGGGCGATGGGCTGATCACCTATCACCATGGTTCGTCATATCCATATTGGTACTTTGAATCACGAGTGGCTGTTAGTTTTCTTATGATTACTTGTGGGATAAGGGCATGATAATCATGTGTTACATATACATAAGTTACACATAATAAAAAAAACTTTCAGCATTTTGGAACGCTAGAGACTGGTGCTAAGTCCTAACTTTAACTTCCCGACTTCACCTAATAGCCGAACAAATATTTGCACGTTCAAAGTGGTGTGATCTGCAAACAATGCTGCGATATTATATACCAAACATAGCGCATGTTCAATAATCGAACTACATTTCATTTGACAACAAGCAAAGTGTGTTCGTGCTAAATTAAGTATTTTGACGTACCTCTTACTATCCATCATGAAATTTACTCAAAAGGCTTAAAAGAAATGGATTTCCTTATTGATTGGAGATGCGTCGTGAACCTGCTTGCGTTTTCATTTGTTTTGACTTTTCAAAATTCTTTCAGGGCGGTCGAAACTATGCGCGACCCAAGATCTGACTCTTATTTGGCACAACGGATCAGTATAGCCATTCAGCGTTGCGGCCAGTGTCTTGGGTACGCTTTCATCCATTGATGATTTAGATCAGGTAATCTATTTAAAGGGATTCTTATTATGAGTGCCCTTTTTCATTTAATAATGAAATTACGTATTTTTTGAGCGAGTTATGATATTTATATTGCATTGTAAAGTAGACATGTTCCGAATAAGTATGGAATAAAATGTCCGGGAAAGGCCCCCGCGGCTCTGATGACAGGCCATTGTTCTTTTAATGAAATTTTCATTACAAACTGTTTGCAACGGTCTCTTATTTTCGATTTATTTTGTATTTTGTAAATATTTGTTATTGTAAGTTTAAATTAATAAATAACTATCTCGTTTATTTTTACAAAGTACATATTTTTTCTTTCGGTCTCTATCGAATATGTCTGGAAAATATAACGGTAGAGCCAATGCTCGCATTCACGTAGAGCGTGACCTTTAATACATTTCCAACGCGACACCATTTGAAAATGCAGGTAGTACACATATCATATAACTAGCTCCAATAAGGTGGACAACCTTTGTTCAAAGCAGAAGCATAGACAATTTGAAATAAAATATTCCTAAACAAAAAAAAAGGAAATAAGTATTCTATCACACAATGCGACGCGGCGACGTGAAAGACCTAGGATGAGATGGCGGGACGAGCTGGACACTCACCTTGGCACATGGCCTGTTACAATGTTAAATCGCGAAGAGTGGAAAAGAGGAAGGGATGCCTTTGCCCTGCAGTGGGACAAAAACGGCTGATTAATAATAATAATAATAATCCACAATTAAATGTAAAATTTGGGAGCACTGGTGACCTGTGTCACAGGTTTGCACAAACCTATTACAGGTACCAGACTCTCACGAAGCAGGTTAAAATAAATTTTTACTTCTAAATCTAAGTACCTACAATATGTAAGTACCTACAATATGTACCTAACCTTTTGTGAGAGCAAATAAATACTTATTATTATTATTATTATTATTAATCAGCCATCTGGTTCTCATAGTACAAGCTTTGCTTAGTTTGGGGCTAGATGGTGCTGTCTAAAATGTCCACAAATTTTAATTATTTATTTATTAAGCCAGTGTAGAGGTACAAGTACCCACAAGTGCCCTAAAAATGAAGACACGTAAAGCCGTTCCATCAAAGTTGTGAGCATGCTCATGTATTTATGGCAGGTAGCTTGTTAGCTTAAGAGCACTACAACATTAATACCGTCTTCGTCCCCAAGAGCGGCTAAGTTTATATGATGCAAGTTTATAAACTTATGATTAATGATAACTTACAACACGATACAAGTTGATAACTTAGTACCAACAGTCCGAAATTATAGCGCTACTGAGACAGCCTCTTATATATTTTATTGGAATATGGATTACCTACTCTTTTGAGACATCTTTCAAGAATTTTTGACGGTCTCGTCAGCGGCATGGCAGGTAATAGCGTGGCAGAGACGTAAGCGGCACGGGTTCGATTCCCGCAGCCGGATACATGGTTATATGTTCTGCAAGTACTTCTACCGGGTCTGGGTTTAATGGTTCCATGGTATTTATAGTTTCTGATAACCACGACACAGAAAACCCTAGTGTGTTATTATATCTTTTAAAAACATGTTCAAGTGCTTTAGTACTACTACGCTGGGTCGCGTTACGAACAGGTGTAAATGCAACGTAGATTTAAGACGTGTCCAAGGTGATCCCCGTGATTTTATGGAATAATTTCTTTTAATCTGACTTTGAATTTAATGCTGAATAAGGAGCCATTGAGGCGCATATTCAATCTTTTCAACACACTGGTTTGAAAGCGAAGAAGAACAGCGCTATTAGTTGCTTCCGGGCTCCTGCAGTGCACAGTGGGTGGTAGCTATTTTGTCTCACTAACCCCCGAATACTCAAACGCGACTCAGAGTTGAGCACGTTTCAACTCACGGTTTTTTGACAGTTTCTGATGAAAATCTGTCAAAAAAAATAAATCGTCATTTGAGACGTGCTCAATTTTGAGATGTGTTTGAGTATTCGAGGGTAGATGTGTAATTTTACAACATTTGTGAACTAAAAAAATACTTTCTTTCTTATATGAAATTTTATGAACTTGATCATTGAGTGCTACTTATATAAATTAAGTAATAAAATAGAAATAGTGATTGTGTGTCATCTGACCCTCCCCATCAGTGGCGTGTTGTAAGCTATAAAACTAACAGGTTTAATTATAATAATGACTAAGGCTCGTACTCTAACACAATGCTCAAATCTGAAACTGAGGTAGTCAAGTCTGATAGATTTATTATTTTGATGGAAAATCATAGCAAAAGTTCAATGTTCCTTAAAATGCAAAATGTAGAATAAAACATACCAAATAATTGACTTTCCGTATGTTTGTTACTGCCACGAGTTCTTTCGAACAAGTGTGGTGAAAGGTGACCCTTAGAGGCTACATTCGTGCACTTGACACAAGTTTTTGAACTTTTTAGGTTCTACAACATGCCGGTTTCCTCACGATTTCCTTCACCGTTTGAGAGTTCTGTGCAACCTTTGTTTTGAAGTCGGCTATCTTAAATGCATTTTACTTCTACTTTTCCATGCTCTTTATCTTTTACTCCTTTGAAGTAGTAGTTGTCAGCTTTGTTACTCATACATACCTACATAAAATCACGCCTGTTTCCCGGGGTACGCAGAGATCATGGATCTTCATTTGTAACGATCCTGACATACTTCTTTCGCTTCATTCACTCTCATTACATTCTTCATGCATGCTCGTCAGTTTAGGGTAGTTCTGGCCCTTTTCCAAAACGTCGCTGATTTAGTCCAAGTACGAGAAAATTATACGTAATTTTTCAGTAAATAAAATTAGTCCCAAATTTTTACCTTTTTGAATAATGCCATAATAATTTCTCCGATTCGTTTTACTTTCTAAAATACCCTCTTTGCAATTTCATGGTGCAAAGATGCTATCTCTATCAATTATGGGCCATAAAACGAATGTCTTTATCGTAAATCTCAAGCTACACGACACAATTTTACTTGGTGTTGAATGAATTAGTCCAAATTGCTTTGGGGCGTAAATGACTTTTTCCCTAAGTTGTTATGTGCGCAGATTGGAATATTAGCTACTGTTAAAGCAGATTCCCGTTTTTTTAAGTGTCGCGACATACCTTTGCCAGTAGCTGGCTATACGCTCGCAATGTTTTTTGCAAGTACTTTTGACACATCAGCCGAAATAACATGCCACGTAAATAACATTGCGAGTGTGTTTAGCTTAACTTTTGGCGCCGTGACAACAGAGTCGAGATACTAACGTGTACCTCAAGTGTGATCCAGTGGCAGAAACCTCACTTTGAGATTCTAAGGTCGTGGGTTCAAAACTCTTTTAAAAAACTTTATGTTCTCAATACTCTCAAACTCTGAAGGTAAACTTCGTAAAAGCTTAATCAGCTCCGCGCGTATTGACCATGTCTTTCCTATGGAAGTCTGAATAAGTTGAGTGACGGTTATACCATAAATGGTGCTGGGTAAGTCTACTTAGTCTAAACTCATTCCGAGCACTACAGCGTCACGTTAGTGTAGGCAATAGTTGCCTCCTGACTCTGTATAAAACATCTAGAATATACGGTGAAGGCCTTAGTTTGTCTATTTTGAGGCCTTAACCCAGGTAAGTGTTCCAGGTACCTTTCTCACTGATATAAATCTAGTTTCTACAGACAGAAATTATTCGTACCCTTTTTTGCTTAAGTTACTTATTCTTTTGCTTATTCCATCTGTTACTTCTGTGCTCATTTTGGAGTAGGTCCCTATTTTTTCACACGTCGAATTTTATGTCACTGTTATGAATATTTTTATATCTAAGGAACATTCATATTTCTTACACATTTTGTTAAGATTATGCTCATTCAAAACAAATATTTTCTCAATTATCTATTGCATTCTTACTTTTCAGTTTTCTAGATCACTTTGCTAAGCACTTAAACTGTCACTGAGATAAATGGCTTAACTTTAAAGTTTATACTTTTACTAGAAACTTTAGAATTTTTATTTGAGGAAGCTAATGGAGGTGTCTGCTCAAAGTTTCATAAAAGCTGTACTCTATCTTCGTCATCATCTTTCGCTTTTGAAATAGTTCAAGTTATTTTGATCGTATACATTGTTTTGCAGGAATAGTTTTAAAAGTTACTTTGTTTTGGATTTTTTTTCGGAAGTAAACCGAAGCAGGACTTTTTATATTGAGTGGCATATAAAATGACTGTTAATTTTAATATACATCGTTCAAAAATAAGTTAGATAATAAATAGGCATTTCTAATGTGAATTAATACAAAAACTGTCTCCAGGCTGCTCCCCTTTCGAATATTTGCAGGTGTGTTTTGTGGTGTTGTGAGTTCTCGTCACGAATGATTTCGGCTAGCGTGTATGTTGCACGACAATAATACTGACCTATGCAGACAACGTTACGCGATCCAATTGAATCTTCAGCTCTCCATAAATACAAAAAAGGAAAGCAACTCACAGCCAATACTGCATGAAATTGAATCATTCCGTAAATCTACATTTCGTTTTTCAATGTATTTGTGCGTCAAATGAACCGGATCATTGGCAATGCTTGTGGAATTTCCCTAATTGTGCGTGAAATGTCCCGATTTGCGTCACTGCAAGTACATAATGAGTATGTATAGGGCGCCGTTAAAATGATATATGTTTATCAAGCTTGTACGGCTTCAATTACAAGCAAAACGAGAAGCCTATTGATTAATAATACTGATTTTGTATCAAAATCATTGCATTGCTTCAAACATTTACCATGAAATTTGATATACATATACATACATACATATTCTCACGCCCGTATCCCTAACGGGGTTGGTAGAGCCACAAGTAATCATGAGAAAACTTGCAGCCACTCCTGATTCAAAGTCCCAAGATGGATATGGTGAACCATGGTGACAGGTGATCAGCCAATTGCCCATATAGATGGTCCATTATGCTGAAGAGGATACTATCCCTTGGTCGACTTTTACGACATGCTCGGGGAGAGAAGCATCATGATGTATTCTATGTTTTTTCCTTACTCCCAGTCAAGTAGAGACGTAACAAACGTAAATTTTATATACAATACGTATTTAAGTTAATACCTTAAAACCTTCTGAAATGCGAATTCTGAAATTACATTACCCAAGGAAAGTAGGAATGCTTGCATTCGTTCAAAATCCTCCGAGACTAACTCTGACTTTGTCATGTAAATCAACCACATTGCCCAAGAGGGTTATTTCTCTCGGGAATGTGGTAAGTATCTCTGATCATATTGACAGCGTTTTAGTATGGTTTAACAGCTTCGAATCTTAGTTTTTCTACAAGTGTCTACTAGGTAAAAGAATCAGAATTATTTAGCCATCTTAGAAAAAATGTATGTTAAGATGGTTCGGTCATGTAGAGAGGATGAATGAAAGAAGATTAACAAAACAGGCATATGAGGCGAGTGTGAATGGTATCGTTGGAAGGGGAAGACCTCGGCGCACGTACCTGGATCAAATTAGCGACGTTTTGGAAAAGGGCCAGGTCAAGAGTACCCTAAACCGACGAGCATGCATGAGGAATGTGATGAGAGTGAAGGAAGCAAAAGAAGTATGTCAGGTTCGTAGCAAATGGCGATCCGTGATCTCTGCCTACCCCTATGGGAAACAGGCGTGATTTTGTGTATGTAGAAAATGTATTGTTCTATATCATAATTATCCATGTTCTTTTTAATATACAAACCAGACGTTCAACATTACAACTTTAAACGCCTGACTAGGCCACGTTACTAAAATAAACCCTGGAAGAATGATTTTTTGTTAATATACTCATAAAGAACGTTTTCTTTATACATTTTTTCACAGCGAAAGTATAACACCATTCGAATCGCTCAACTACTTCGTTAACGATATCGTAGTCTGAAACGGTACAATCCAAACACATTCGTATGCAAAGCTATCGCATAAAAGAGCATTATCGTTGACTTCATCGGGAGACAACGATACTCCGGTTCGACGATATTATATCGTCGATACTGTGTCAATGTGGAAACGACTTTATTTTGTGAAAATGCTACACACGTTTTAAAGTTTCATTACAATTTCCAGCTTGCGTTCTACCTATCTATTGTCAGATTTACGGACGGACTTTTCTGATTTATTATACAGATTATGTCTGTATAAGATATCAGTCCCTAATATCTCGTAGAAAACCCAAAAAGTCTAGATATTCTTATACGTCTCTATTTTTATGAATAAATCAGCGACCCTGACACTAGCAATCCGCACGCATGTTTTGGCATAGATATTATGGGTCTTCAAATATCAACAATGAAAACAAAACTCATTTTCTTTTATACTTGCTTCGATCAATAATTTTAAGGTTCAATTTTGACTGTCTTTAGGTTATTAGTTCAAGATACGTGAGGTCCAATCAAGAGGTCCACCTGACGTATACGATACAATATTCATGCGTGAGTACATATTCAGCAGTAGGCTCTAACGAGCTCCACCTTATCCCTAATAGATAGGTACACAGTCCCTAACCACAGTTCCCGAAGATAATTTGAGCTCCCGGACTTCCTGGAATTGTGACCCTTATTCCTATTAATTACTTCCCTTGGTTATGATCAAACGGATTGCCGGTCTTTGTATCCTTTGTTGGTCAATTATAATTGTATTAAACTCATGATTTTTCAACATCGAGCTCTCGAATAAGACTTTCGGGTCGTTTTCAAAATATCGTAAACTTTGACTCTGCGGTTTTATTTTTATTATCTTATTAAACTGTCAGAAAGTTAAAGATTGTACGATTTTCGCCCCTATTCTATTCTTGCAGTGGGAAGATTTACGAGAGGAGGAAAAATCTTTATTTTATTATCCATTTCTGGGTGGTTAAAGCTCATTCCATTTCTTTTAAATTAAAATGAGGTACATAATGACGAAGTTTTATTTTGAACGAATAGTAAAAATCAATGAGTGTTTCATTTTGTTTTTTTTACTTGATTTTAATAGGGAATGTGCTGCCACCTTTAATGGCATACAAGAAATATTTTATGTACATTTACCGACGGTACTCGCACTTGACCGGTTTTATTTTACAACTCAAATTACTGCTTTAAAATTCAGGTGCAAGACCCGATCAAACATACAAGCATCGCAACTTAAATAAAAAGCTTTTAAAATACATTGATCTATTCCAAGTTCATCGAGCTCATCGAATTTTCTAATTAAAACAATCGTCCGACCCTAATTTACAAATGCAAACGGGACCCTTCGATTCCCTGCCGTTAAAACTGTTTACACTCTCGTAGAGGTGGGAGTTGGATAGTAAAGTGGCTTTAAAAACAACAGCTGGCCTCGTTTAATGTGCCAACAAACCTTTATTGGAACTTTTGTTTGTCCTTTCGAGTACCTTCAGCTATTTCAATTATTTCATAGTCTATTGACGGGGTAATTGTATTGCCTTCATTAAATTAGTTCTAAGGACATTGACTAATCAATGATTGTTGTTTAGTCTATTTTGATACATCGTTCTTCAAAAACTAGCATTTCTTTTCGTATCTAGGATATATATTAGCTTTATTAATTAAAACTTTCTCATTTATAATATTAGTAGGATATATAGTAGAATTAAATTACTTTGTTTCAATATTTTAGCCAAATCATTTTTTTGCTAACCCAACGGCTACACCATGGTGCTTCATCACCCAGATCCTAATCTGACCCTAATCTAAAGGAAGGAAAATGGGTGACATCGTTTGTATGGAACTTTTGTGCAATTTGCTTGAAACACGATTCTATAAATGCAAAATACATGTGTTTCAGGATTTTTCAAATAAAACTTTAAAAAGGGTTAAATGGGGTGTCAAAGTTTGTATGGAAACTTTTTAACAAACTCGCGAGTGGTTTTACTAGTTATTTAATAAAGCCTACAATTCAAAGATAACCAGTTTACAAATTAGCATTCACTAAAGCCAGATAAAATTCTGTGAACCCGCGCTGTGTTGTGGCTTGCTTTGCTAATTTCTAGCAACTACTAAAGACTTCAAACGAATATGCGGTGGCTTTGCAGTCACGTGCAAGTACTGCACTGTAGTTAACATATTAATTAATTTGCACGTGTAAATGTTATGTTCAAGAATAGCGTATTTATTATATATCTTCTCTACTCTCTACTGGGCAAGAAGTAAAGAAAAAACATAGAATGCGTCCTGAGCATGTCGTAAAAGGGAACTAAGGGATAGTATCCTCTCCAACATGATGAACCATCTATATGGCCGATAGGCTGATCACCTGTCACCATGGTCCACAATATTATCCATCTTGGGAATAGAATGACTGCAAGTTTTCTTATGATTACTTGAGGTTCTGCCCACCCCATTAGGGATACGGTCGTGATGATATGTTTGTACCTATGTATAGCGTAACCAAAGTTTTCCTATAGGAAATTTTGCAAAGTACCCTCAGGAAAGAGAAAAATGGTAAAAGAACGAATGATTCATAAAACTTCAAGAGACATATTAAATATTATTGAAGTTATTTTATTTGATGTTTCATTCAGCCTATCAGCTTTCCTTTTGATGAGAATATAAATCCAATTTACTGAAGGGCACGTCCGCAGATTGACGAGATCATTCCGAAAGCCTTTGTTTTGAAGCCTCTTGATTTCTAAAGCGACGTCTTTGAGAACCAGCTAATGTATAATATAGAACCGTGAAATTATGACCCCTTTTGTTTGACTAATACAGATTAATGTCCGGTTTCAATTCTACTAACAGGCGACATATCATACATAACCATAGGTAACGTTGATTTTCTGTAAAAAAAATGGCGCTTTAGGACAGATAACAATGTTGCTGTATGACCTAATTAGGTGGGTTGGGTTCAAATCCGGTCGGGCACCAATGGGCCAGTGTACACCAGTAGCACATTACGTGCTATAACCAGTACTCACAAACGGTAAAGGAAAACATCGTAAGAAAACCATGTCGTAGAAAGTTCCTACAAAAGTTAAAAAAACATGTGTCAAGTGCATGAAAGAAGCCTTTGAGGTGCACTATAACCACAGTGTTAGTTATATAGTATAGTCATAACGGATAACGGATACTACTACTAGTCATGTCATAGTTCCTAGTGACATGACTAGTAGTAGTATCCGTTATCCTTTAGTAGAATATCAGGACTGGGCATAATGCAGTAATGTTCTATTCCATTCGTAGTCTAGCTAAAAACAGATTCTGTCACATGCATTGAAACGCTGTTATACAAATGTTCTATTCAGACTGTAAGGACGTAGTGAAATAGAGTCAAATGTCCTAATAAATTGTCTATAAGCCTAGTGCAGAACACTAAAGACCAGACTGAAAAATTTATACACGTAAGCAATGACTACTAGAAACGAATCTAAAAAATAATTGACATCCCAAAACGAGATAGAGAAACTACGAATGCATAGCTTTAAAAAAAATTGTACTCATTAGATACCCGTAGTATAAAATATATCTAAATAAAATGTTACAGAATTTGTTATTCTATAAACAAAAGCAGATCTAGATCTGCATGAACTTACAGCGGGTTGACTATCACGAACATTTTACTTTTTTTTTCTAGGTAGTTTCCGGTATTCTCAACTGTTAAGAAGTAAAGATTCTCGAAAGTCGCGTAGTGAATGGAGGCAGCACAAAATCGTTTGTCTTGGAAGTATCTTGGCTTATGTCCAGCAGTGGACTCTTAGGCTAATGATAGCTATGAGTATCGTTCTAAAACTGACGACCTCAATGGTGTGGTGGGCAAGTGTTCTGATAAGACGCAAGAGTTTCGGATTCGAATTTTCTCCTACGGGAGAAAATGGAAACAGCATGTATGTATGTATATATCACTCCCGTATCCCTAATGGGGTGGGCAGAGCCACAAGTAGTCATAAGAAAACTTGCAGCCACTCCTGATTCAAAGTCCCAAGATGGATATGATGAACCATGATAACAGATGATCAGCTTATCGCCCATTATAAACATGTTCTATTAAAAGTTTTTGACACCCACGACATAGACTCCCAGTGTGGGGTCAGAACAATAATATGTGACTATTGTCATTATTATTAAAATGAATAGAACAGGGATAGAGACAGGACGCGATGGTTCTACATCGGCCAGTCCACAAGGCAGGCTATAAATAGTCGGAGGCCGGCAGTGCAGCCTACTTCCGCCCCATACATCCGTTATATCGATACACTTTGACATAATAGGTCACTAAAACAAACCTATTGCCAGAAGTTTGTTTTAGATTTATTATTTATAACTAAGTCATAATATTTTGATTATGAGGGAAAATAATCATGTTTATCTGCTAAACAAATGATAATTAAACATATTTATTGGTATTTTATTTGAATACAGCAGCTGTAGCCAGATTTGATACCAAACGCTATGTGATTATTCAAGTTTAGGAAAATCTGTCTTGTAATATAAAAGCTACGAGGTAACTGATGATCATAATTACCTACATACTCGTACATAGACTGCTAAATACATGACCCCACTTTTGTTTTGTATAGTAGAATAAACCTCTATAAATACCAGTACTCTCACAACAGTGAAGGAAAACATCGTGAGGAAACCCGCGGCTTAGTCAGCTCCGCACGTATTGACCATGTCTTTTCTGTGGACAAGGCCGACTAAGCTGAGAGGATGGAATAGGTGCTGGGCAAGTCTACTCCATCTTAATTCGTCCCGGGCACTAAGCGTCCCGTTAGTGAAGGTAAAATTTGCCTCCTGACGCTGTATAAATCATCTACTATAGATGGTAAAAGGCCTTAGTAGTAGAATAAAATAGGTTACACAATCTAGTTCACGAGAAGTGAAATAGCTCGGTACATTCTCAGGGCCGCGATTGAAGCCACGAATCGAATTGTTCGTGTTGGGTTACCTATTACGGAATCAATGTGAGCTTAACAGCTTTGTTCTAGTTAAGGCGTCGGAAGTTCGCGTGAGGCTGCCAACTTTCACGTTTACTATTACGCTCCCAAAAGTGACTTGTTCTTAGTGAAATTAAGTGAGATTTCATTACGTTTATCATCATCATCATCATCTTCCTGCCCTTATCCCACTCTATGTGGGGTCGGCAAAGCATGATCCTTGGATCATGCTGTAAGAGTTTTGGCTAAGGTGTTTTTTGCCTGACGTCAACCCTTCTTGGGAATACTTGCTTATTGTATCTCATCATGTTGGAGGATACCTTAATCGAATTTTACGACATGCTCATGGAGAGAAGCAGCTGGACGCATCCTATGTTTCTTTATTTAATTACGTTTATATTTTATTTTAACTCTCATCTTAATCTAAATATATAAAACTCTTATATTACTGACTGACAATCAACGCATAGCCTTAACCATAAGTCCAGAAGCGTAAAATTTAGAGGATATGTTCACCTTATAATGCCTCCTACATTGCACTAAGAAAGGAATTTCCAAAATTCAACTCGCAGCGAGAAGATTAAGTTTTTATAAAACAAAATGCGGACAAAGTCGCAGGAGGTTCCTCTAATAGTACCATATAATTTAAAAGTCTTCGTGTTTTCATTTTTTAATGAGTTTTGTTAATAATACTAGCAATGTACATAAACTTATGTAAATAAACATGATAAATTTCTTCGAAAATCATGAAGGAAATAATTATATTTATAGGCCACCGAATAATTTATTTTAATTAAACTTCGACGGAGTTTTTTTATGATCATTAACTGTGACATTAATTTAAAAAGTTCGAAATCAAATCTAATTCCTTATTAATTCAATTTTCTTTCACGACTTCATCAAGCGGAACCGTTTCGATGAATCCCAGTAATGACCCTGAAGAATCAAGCCAAGATCGAAAACGATTTAAAAAATGCTTTTACATAGAAGCGTAACAATAAAAAAACGTTATTGTGTTCAAAAACTAACAAGTATTTATTCAAAAGAGCAAGAAACCCGACTGTAATAAAAAAACTGTGACGTGATCAAAAATCAATATAGATATAGATACCTATTACTTGTAAAAAATGCCCAGGGTTATCTATGCAACTTCGTCCTATAACCTCGGAATCTTACCTGAAGGAGATGAAGGATGAAGATAGAGTACTTGCAGTTAGAGTAGTTGTCAAAGTCAGTTTTAGAGAATCATGCAGATCACTACAAAAACCTAGGTACAACTATTAACCCAAACCTTTAACATCCAACTATATTTTTGAAATTTTTAAATATGTAAAGAAACAATAATGAATTCAAAATAAGACATAACGAAAATCTAACAGCAAGAGAGTTACAAATGTGAAGTAGAATATTGGAACCAGGCAATACTAAAAATTATATATTTTTTATATGATTAAACTTTTAAACAATTGGAACGCCCCGCGGCTTTACCAGCGTTAAGTTTTTATTCATACAAACTTAATTTCACCGTTGTATCCTCTAGAAGTTGATTTTCGGGAATTCTTGTCTTACTTTCTTGAGTCTATATTAAAAGAGGAATATACCCTCCAAGTTTCATGCTTCTAAGACTTGTGGTTTATTAGACTGTGCGTTGAATATACTATAATAATATTTATTGAAAAAGAAGAACACAATTTAACTATTAATAAACTTAAGTTATTAAGGTTAGTGTGACATTTGATTCTGATTCTCGTCAATAATTAGATTTTACAATTTCGTAGTAGGAATTACCGCGTTGAGTAGAACGGTTAATTAGGTTGGTAGGTACACAAGTAACGTAACTTCAATTTAATATACATAATCAATTGTATAACATCGTAATGCTCTGATGAGTGCTAAGATACACTTATTAACAGTGTAAAATTTTCAATCCGCTGGAAAAAGGCGTATCATCCTATCCTATAATACTATTGTAAATGTGAAAGTTTGTGATTATGTTTGTATGTTTGTGCCTCAATCACGCTGTAACGACTGAACGGATTTGAATGAAATGTGTGCATAGTATATGTGCTGGAATAATTAGGCTACTTTTTATTCGGGTATCACGCGAGCGAAGCCGCGGACGGCAGCTAGTTGTATATATTTTAATAAATAAATTGAATTCAACAAATTAATTAATTCATTGAATTGCTAATGAATTGAAAATAACTACTATAATTTGTCTAGTAGCTAAGCTTGCTAATTGTCATTTACTGTTATTGAAGTTAGTACAGTCATCTATACCTATAAAAGAGCTTATTATTCATATACTCGCTGATATTGTAAATTGGTTTTGTTAAGGAGAAGTGCTTTAACTGTGTTACAAAATGAATTCTCACATGTTATTTGCCTTATGTTAGCTGGTAGCTTATTAAATAGTGTTTGCACTTGAGGTGTTTTCTTAGACATAATATTAAAATTTAGCAGTTTGTTCATTACCATAGACAATTATTATCTGTCCAAAACTCCAAAACTCCAATTTTTTGAGCTTTTTAGAACCTACATTAAAATTGGAACCGGGCATAAAAAGTATTGCAATGCAACAGTGGTTTTAAAGTAAAACTGTTTATATTTCAAATCAACAGCCGGCGCCGTTCTACCGCAGCTCAATATTGCGATGTGGAACGAAGTCTGCTTTTTGCCTTTGACTTGCTTTCAACATCTCATTACGAACGTCCTCTCTGAATCATAAATAAATTGCTGCACAATTTGCTAGTTTTATTTATTACAAAATCCATACAGCCGTTTTGTGTTGTAAAGATTTTTTGCCGCATACAATTAGTAGACCGTCAGTGGATCAGGCCGTAAAATGGGGCAAGAGGAAAGGGACTCCTGTATCCGCAATGGGTGCAATCTGCGATGGGATGATGATGACAATAGCTACATCTGTCAGCGCCTGTCAGCCGGGAAAATAAACCTTTAAATTTAAAATGTTTTTTTTTTTGCTATTTCAAGGTGGAAAATAATTCCTGGACTATTTAAACTTAAGGCGTTATTGATTGTAACATGATCATTAAAGCATGACCTGCCAACGAAACTCTACTTGTATTACTAAGCCTCCGCTCTCTGTCCGTTCGTCCGTCCGTCCGTCTGTCAGCGGGCTGTATCTCATGAACCGTAATGGGTAGAGTTGATATTTTCAGAGTGCGTGTTTCTATTAAAAAATAAAGGGGAGTCCCATACAAGAAACATTTATGTACCAGTACGATGTGCGCGAACACGACTCGTACTTGAACGGTTTTTTTAATTAGTCAGTAGATATAAATTAATAGGTAAGTTGTATTGTACAGAATATTGAAGTGTTCGCAGTTTTCTTTTGTAAACCGTAGCTAATAAAAACGAAGTATTAAGATTCTCCAAAATGTATTCCAAAGTAATTGACCAATTTGCATAGCCGGAGTAGCTTCAATATAGAATCACGTACGCAGTTCGTGTATTGTTTACAAATGAAAATTAGGCAAATACCGCGTACACACTATGTTTGATTTGAGAGCTTTTACGTTTAACAAGATTGACAAAACACTCCACCAGATGAAATGCTGTTTAATTTATTTGATAACAACACAACATTTACTAATGATATCAAACTAGTACTACCAGTACCTCCTACGGCTACTTTATTGAAAATTCAACTTCCTGCAAAAACTAGTTGAAAAAACTCAATGACAAGTCAATTTGGGAAAATCTGTACTCTGAAGTTTTGCCCTTAAACGCCTTTGCCATTCTCGATTATTTATGTATTGTATAATAACGGGACGCTGTTGTGGTAGCACCTAACAAAACAAGTACTTTTGATTCTGTTCAAAGAGAACTAGTTAACATTAAAAAAGAATATAAATTGATTCTCCTCTAATCAGGAAATGTGGTCACAAAACAAAGCGCCTCACTCTCGCTATTTCATTTACAAAACCAATTAAATGAAACAATGAACTACTTACATAATGTGCGAGCTTTGCTGGAAATCTTGACAAAGGTTTTTGTTTGTGAAGAAAATAAGAACAATCGATACCTAATGCTTGAAATAGGTAATTACCTACTGAAACATAATCATCACATCACAATAATACTATACAAAAGAATGTTGTGACTGAACTATTGACAAACAACGCAAAGTCTGAACCGCTGGTCCTGGTCCGCTGGACTTGAAATTTGGAAATTGCATTTCATTATAACAAGTTGACAAATACTACGGACTACCCCTAAGGGGGTGAAAAGAGGTAAAAAACGTTTGTATGAAAAATGGTATTCCTTGAACTTACAAACTTGAAACTTAGCATGAATACTTTTCAATGGGTCAATGCATTTAATAAAAGTCTATGGGGAAATATTTTCAAAACTACCCCCGAAGCGGGGTGCAGGAGTTGTTAAAGATTGTATAAGAACTTTTTAACGGGTGGTCGGATTTGCTTGAAACTTGGCTTGGATTATTTCGATACAAAATGATAACGAATTTAGTGTTTTGCCAAAGAAGTACACAGGGTGTCAAGGCTGTTCAAAACGAGATGCACCCAAAAGATCTACTCTACGCGAGTAAAACCGCGGCGTTCCACTAGTAATATTATAAAACAAGAGCATAATTATAAATGACTACCTACTGGTACCTACTTGTACTTGTTTTACGTTTATTTATAGCGGAATAAGTAGTTAATGTCTGGATATGGATGGTGTGATATGATATTATTTTTTAAACCCCGACGGGTTTGTGGTGTTTTGTTCGGGGGTCATGGGTTATTTAAATGTTTAATTCAATAGCTTGTTTACATTCTCATTCTCCAAAGTCACAAATTTATTTTGATTCTCCATTAGGTATACCTGTGTCATGGGTATCAAAAACTACGAGTACCGAGTATCACCAAAACACAGAATATTTGCGGAACATGAAAACATTTCTTCCGGTGCGGGAATGGAACTAGCACTCCTCGCGTCTCAGCCAAGCATTCTCAACAATAGCATATTTTGTATAATTCAAATACTTTAGGTATGTTTTCATAATTACCAAAACAAATAAGCGAAAACAGTAAAAATATTCAACATACTTATCAATCACGTCTCTCATATTGGAGCCTGCTCGCATAAAATCTGTCCATAAAAAACTATTGCTCTTTGAATGTCTGGTAAAAGCGAAACGCAAACAGAAAACAGGCGTTCTTTAAACACTTTTGAGCAATTACGGGAAAGCAGCGCGTTGGAAACAACGTTTTGTTTAACCCGGCCCGACAAACAGTTGGACCCCGGCTGCACAAATATGAATGAGCAAAAAGGATTTTTGCTACTCGTGTAAGTATTTAAAATGCTGATGTGTTGCTTCTGTGTGCAACTATAGACATGAGAATAACTATGAGAATAATAGCAAGAACATTTAATTTATCTACAGGTGACTGATACATGTAAACATGCTTCTCTGCTGGACTGGGAGTAGCTTCTCTACTGGATTGGGAGTAAAGAAAAAACATAGAATGCGTCCAGCTGCTTCTCTGCCCGAGCATGTCGTAAAAGTCGACTAAGGGATAGTATCCTCTCCAACATGATAAGATACAATAAGCAAGTATTCCTAAGGAGGGTTGACGTCAGGCAGGCGGCCGGTCATAAAACACCTTAGCCAAAACTCTTACAGCATGATCCAAGGAACATGCTGTGCCAACCCCACATAGAGTGGGATAAGGGTAGGAAGATGATGATGACTGATACATGTGAACGTACCTGAACGTACAATCAAAATTTCAATCTCATGTCCTCTTTGCCTCATCCGCTATACCTAGGAAGACATAAATGAAGACTAAGTACCGATAGTGGAATCGCTGGCCTCCTACTGGGCAAATATATTTAAATCACGTTGAAACATTGACTAGACAGAAGTATACCAAAATATATAACACAGGGAGACTTAACATTCACACAACTCTCTTTCACCACTGTTACAAAATATAAAAATAACCTACCCGGTTCTTATTCATAACACTTTAAAAAGTTCAATTTTAATTTCAGTTTTTGATATTGACTGGGCCACCGCAAAGGTAATAGCTTAAAATAATTCAAATTTATTTGATAATCCTGCAGAAATTAGATATTTGAACGCCAAAATTTACCGTCCTAATTTCTACTGGTCCAGCTGCAACCGTGGCCGCTTGCGGTCAGTGTAATAATTCCCGTCCAAATCCAATGGCGGGCAAGAGTAAGCAATATTCCCAACGGTTGGATTATCGTGGCACAGACTCTCGATATTTTATTCATTCATGGAGAGCATTGCGATATTTACTTTCACATTACGAGGTGGAGTCGCGTTTCTTACATTAATAATTTATTTCCTGTCTGGCGAAGGTAGTATACCTTGTACTAAAGGAGGACTTCAACAAAAATCATTTGATCATAACTAGTGAATCCTACTAATATTATAAACGCGAACGTATGTATGTATGTTTGTTACTCTTTCACGCAAAAACTTCTGAATGGATTTTAATGAAACTTGGAGTATACAATACATAGTACATGTCCTGGATTATCATATAGGCTATTTTTATCCGAGTACCACGCGAGCGAAGCCGCGGGTGGCCGCTAGTGAAAACATGAAAATGAAACATGAGATTTTAGTCCTGCTTCGTAACTTGTTTTCGAAGAACTGAAATGCAAAATTTTATTAGTTTGAACCATGGTTATGAAGTAAGAAAAAAATGTACTTGGATTACGAATCTTTGTTACTTAGACGCAGTAAAGGACCATTTACATGTAATTTTTTTTTTTTACCTGGAAATAATTAGCAAGAATTTAAACTAAACGATGATCAGTTTGACCTTGGTTGAGTTGGTTTTATTTAATTACGTATATAGTAGGTTGCGTAGATACCCGTTAGTATTATTAACAGAACTCAATAGTGTTATAGACAAACAATTCAATGTTAATAATTTACTTTGAAAGCAGCAAACGCGGTAAATATTCCACGTAAATTCATCTCGGCAGAATACCGCTGTATTCAACATTTTCGACCCGAAGTGCAGTTGCTGGGAAAAAGTGGTGACTGGGCACTTGCGTCAACCGATGTTTTACGATTTCAGCTGAAAGTTTTGGGTTTAGATGCGTCGTTTTATCTAAATGTACCATTTGGAAGTTTCACGGCTAGCTTTATTTAAAGCAATAAAGTTGTACATAAGTCATGCTTCGGCGAGTTTTATTTTATATTGCACGCAGTATACAAATGTAAATATACAGAGATGTTCTTTGTTTTGTAACTGGTTAATTAATTAAAAATTGTTAATGCATTTGCAAGTAGAATATTATTATGATCATGTCATCTATGGGTACAAGACTGGAGCCCTGATGGAATGACAGATTTTAATAGGGTTTCCAGAAAAACCTCTCCGTAAAGTATTCAATTTAATTACTCACATTGTCATAATTACAACTGTGGTTTGTTGCTCGCTATATTAAAGTAAGAGTGAGAAGACAACTAAAACGTGTAAAATTTACTCACATGCCGATATCTCTTCACAGCTAACAAACATTGTAATATATTTGCGCTCACTAGTGGTCGGCTGCTTTAATGGAGCCCATTATGTTATTCTCCACCTGTGCTAATGGACGAGTCATATTTTATTAACCACAGAAGAGAAGGTTTGAATTTTTCGAGAAAAAAATTCAGATTTCTAAAGTGGTTACCACTGTACATTTATTTAACCAATATATTTCACCTTTATATAAAGGTTTTAAGGTCCATATAACCTTAAAATTTCGCCATGTCCCTCAGTCTTTAGCAGCATTTTACTCTCATAAATCTCGTACTAAAATTTATGTATCGATGACCTGTACAAAATAACACAAGGGAAAGATTTTTCTTTGTCGGCTATCATCATTATCTTCCTGCCCATATCCTACTCTATGTGGGGTCGGCACCGCATGTTCCTTTGACGGCTATAATAACTTTAAAAAATATTACGAGGTTGCATCAACACTATATCATTTGAAAGTTACCCACGTATAGGGTATCACTCATATGTTATTACAGAAAACCTACACCATAGTTGTTCCTAATTTAATTCAAATTCGTTGATCCGTTACGTCATGATTGAGAGACTAACATCCTCACATCTTCACAAACATTCAGATTTCACGAACTCAGTAGGTTATCACAAAAGCAATGTTTAAAGTATTCAAGCCTAGCTAAGCTCAAACACGTTTGGTTCAGCCTAGCAACCTTCCTTCTCTAGTTGGATGTAATCATTGTGTCCTACTCGTATTTCTCAGAGACCAGTTTGAAGAGTCCCTCTCCGAAATATCTGCACAACTATTACTGAAATACGATCAGAGGGTCGATTCTTGAAAGTCACAGATTATTTATTTAGTCGAGTGATAATTTGAAAATCACTTATTTCAAAAGTCGTATTTTTTAATATCACATCTTGCTACCAATATTAAGAAACTGCACAGAACACAGAACGCAAATCGAACACAGTTCATAGACTGTGGTTGATTTGTGTCCCATTACTTTAGCTGTAAATACCGATTTTCATTCCTAATTATTATTATAGAAAAATTACGCAGATAGTCGAGCAGTGATTTTAAAAACGAGTGTGTTAAGCATGAGCAGCCGATTTTAAATCACACGTGTGATTTTGAATGACTTTCATGAAAACATTATCAGTTTTAAGAAATCGGTGGAAATTGGCCATTTTGGTGATTTTCAAGAATCGACCCCCAGGGGTTTTTGCGAATTCTTTTCTTGAGGTTTGATTCAAGTTCCCATTACTATTTAGAATAACATTATTGGGGTGAGCAAAATTTAGAGGTATGCGATATATACTAGAATTGAAAATAATATGCAATACATATAATTATGACATCCGGACGACTGTCCGACATTAGCTCAGGAAAGCTCTGAATGAAACAAGTATTTATTTAAAAGAACAAAAAATCTAACTGCGCAGAATTAAGGTAGCTGTTACATCTGCCATAATTTGATTTTTCGACACATGATGATAATGATGAATTTGTACCATTTAAGTCTAATATTTTAGTTTTGTACCATAGATATATTATTACACAAATGCTTATTTACAAAATATAACTGATTCAGGTAAGTTTATAATTAGGCTAATTTGGGTGAGTAATGGCTAATTTGAGTAGTTAGACGTGAGTACGTCTAAACACATGAATCGGATTTTGACAGGCTCGTTAGTTGCCTGAGGCTATCATGTTGCCGCGTGGTCAGCAGGCAGTGTTCTCATTAGTGTCAGTATATATACGTCTAATTTACCTAAGTATAGAAATGGCCTTAGATCGGTGTGATTGGAAAAAGCGAAGGTAGGCTTTTACCCAGCAGTGCCATCTATAAGGTTTGTTAATTAAATTAGATAGATTAAATAGAAGTAGGTACTTTTCCACTGGACTGGGAGTATTTATGTATGTATGTTCGTATGAGCAAGTGGCCAACTCGTGTGATGGATTTTTTAGATCGCCTAAAGGTCTCCGTCATGGCTTAACGACTTAAAAGCCGCGACCGACAAATTAACGTGCCCTCCGAAGCACAGAAGCGCTCAGCTCGTAATGTCACTTGCAGTCACTTATTCAAATTGTGACCGCGTACAACGTTGCTTAACTTCAACGATCAATTTGAAGTACCTACACACACACATAGGCTCTTCTTATTGGAACAAATTATATGATCATAGGAACTGTTTTGGGATTAGGGTAGGTACTAGGTATTCATCATTTTCCTGCCCTTATGTGGGGTCGGCACAACATATATTCTTCTTCCATTTTCCTCTATCAGATGTCATTTCAACTTTCACTCTTTCTTAATCATATCATCTTTCACACAGTCTATCCATCTTTTCTTTGACCTACCTCGCTCTACCCACATATCCTTTCACATTAATATCTAACTTTCTTCTCGTCATATGACATTATTCCCTTCTAATCCTTAACAACTAATCCTTAAAAGATTATAGTAGATACTAATATGAACCAAATATTATAACCATTAAGCTGTTATCTGCGGGCAAAGGCGTATAGAGCAAGTTTCAAATGCAAACATGTTATAAAGGGCATCAACAAAGTGCGCAATTTGCAATAACAAAGCGCAAAAAATTAATCCGTAATTATAAGATTTTTATCCGCTCACACGTCAAACTTTTTGTGAACGTTGTTACGTTTTCGTTAAACAACACGACTATGAACACAACCTGAATAACTATAGTGAATGTTATCAGAAGTGCTACAGTACTTAGATATTTGAAATGTTTCGAACTAGTGCTCACTACCCTACGTTTTCAAGATTTCCCTCTAAACTAAAATGTCATCCTTGAAGAACAAACCCACAAGTAGGTATCACAGCACTTTGTAGTACCACCCGGGCTTAGTCCTTTGTTTTCTAAAACCTCCCGAGCTCTTTAATACTTTGTAATGGCGGCGGGACAAATTCTGTGTGTCTTGTGTTGTGATGAACGAGTCTGCCACTGTACATGCACAGTGGAGCATCTCTTAAAGAGCGTTAGAAAACTACAATTTTAAAAACAAAAAAAAAACAGCGAAGATTTATAGGATATGGATCGAGCGAGCGAAGATCCCAGTGGCAACTTGAACGATTTAACGTTGTATTTCCGTATGTTTGTGGATATGTTTGTTAGAGCATAACTATCAAACCGTTCATCGAATCTGCATGAAACTTAATAGGGTCAATAGGTTGTGCTATTAATTCAATTTGATGGGAAGCATATGAGCTTAACCGGTGAAGGTTTATATATTTATAAACTCAACAAACACACATTGATTTCTTTTAAGAAGTTTTTTGTGTTGAGTTTTTTTTTTAAATTTCAATATATTTTTAGTAAAGTTTTTATAAATTACCTACTTTACTTTACTTCGTTTTTTGGCTAGGTACAGTGACAATTCGTCACAATTTGCCAATGTCCGTTGATCAAATTATGAAATCTACTTCAAGAATAATTTTCTTATTAAGTTTAAGGATGAATTTGCGACTCTTTGTAAAGATGATTTACTATACCTGGCACATAGTAGGTTACAATATCAGTGTACAAAATGCCTTTTATGCAAATGAAGTTTATGTTTATTTATACACTAGCAGCCGCCCGCGGCTTCGCTCACGCGGTACCCAGATAAAAAGTACCCTATATCCCATTCCAGCACACGTAGGTATCTACTATCCTAATTATTCATTATCATAGATCTAAACTCCCCTCCCGCACGCGCACCCCCGCCTTGGTGACGCCCACTTCGCAACGGGCCGTGCAGCATAAATCGTAATATTTTAATTTCGCCATAACTTCAAAACCAAACGTCCAATTTTAATCATTCAAAGACCAAATATTATCTCCATAAACTGTTCTTAGTGATGAAATCATTTATTTTGATAAGGATTAATAGCATGAGTAAAATAAACGCGTTTAAATGTAGTCCAAAAAAAATTCAAGATTTTTAAATAAAAAAATGGTTGCTGTGCCTCACTCGACATAGATGGGTATAGTGTGTCGCGGACTTTTTTGTAGATATTTATAAGATCTACAATTAATTAGAACATTTTATGGTTCTATCTTTTATAGTTTAGGCAGCGTACGCAAAATAAGTAACTTTTCTGGTTGATTTTTTACACCTTGTGTCCGAAAAACCCAAATATCTTACGGAACCCTATTTTTTTCCAAAATAAAATATAGCCTATGTTACTCGTGGATAATGTAGCTTTCGAATGGTGAAAGAATTTTTAAAATCGGTCCAGTAGTTTTTGAGCCTATTCAGTACAAACAAACAAACAAAGTTTTCCTCTTTATAATATTAGTGTAGATGAAAAGTCATAACTGAGATATGAACAGACGTCTTGGTATATTCAGAGATGGCTTCACATAGTAGGTCTGGGTAGAATCATTCTTTAGTAGCTATTTACTACCTTACTAAACTATCAGGTAGGTACTATCTCAACGACAAACTCAATTTGTTTTAAACAATGTTTAGTAATTAGAAAAAGTTTTTATACCTAACTACGCCCAAATTTTTTCCGAAATGTTTAATTAATACGATTAATATATATATTATATAAATACGATTAAATAAATTAATAATATAAATACGGTTAAAGAAATGAATAATATATATACGTTGAAATTAATATAAAACTTATTTTATTAAAATTAAAACCAATGACAAAAAAAATTATGACATGGTATTAAAATTTTTCAAAATATTGGGTTCTTTACTTTCAGTGCCTGCGATGAATTCTATCTTCACCATAATGAAGTAAAGAGCGTGCTAACGAAATATTAAAAACTAGTCAAAGGCAAGAAGTAGAGTTTTGTACTAGCAATATTGAACAAGTTCTGCGACCGCGGATCGCAAGGCTAATTCGAAGTTTGAGTAGGCACTGGAGCCTTACAAAGAATATTCATTCATAATACTTTCGTAACAAAATTTTCCAATCTAGCTTTAGATTCTCATTTTGAATTAGTTTTTTGCTGTTTAGAATAAACAGTTATTTTCTTGAGCGGTGGATGACCTCGAATAGGGACTTGGAATGTTGTTTTTTAACTACGAGTATGTACTTGTAGTTGAAAAGCAAAATTCTTAAATCGTATTGAACTGAACGGACAAATCAAACCATAAAATGATTCTAGAATGAGGCTAAAATGAAGGTTGAACGACTAGGTCAGTCTCTTCTAGCCGTGTTAGATGACAAAAGCAGTGGAGGCAAATCTGTGCCTAGTAGGTGAAGTCTACAGGCGCGCGTTGTGCTTGTTATCATGTTATATTTTTGTATCAATTCACGGGCATTATTCTAAATTAATAGTACCATTATTGTCCCATTAAAAGCCATCGTATATCGAGCCAGAAGGCTGCAGTGCAGAGCCTCTGCGATTTATCGCCTGCCCCAGTGCCGGCCGTCGACGCAGAGTGATCGCGTCGGGCCTCGATCCCCAATAAATAACTGCTGCCAAGTTCTAACATGACGGCGCGTAGTTTTTAGTCAAACGCTAACAATTGAATAGTGCAATTCCTACTACGGTCTTATTTTTTCTAGTGACATTGTGTTGACTGGTCAGTATTTTTAGAGCCGTTGGAAAGTGAATTTTTGGGTGGTATTATTTCATACTAGATGACGCGTATGTTAGAAAGCGCTGTCATCCAGTACTCCGGCCGGGATCCGAACTTTCTTGGAAGCTTTCGATATTATAAGGAGGTGACTACATTTTAATATAATGGACTAACCCCCGAATACTCAAACGCGACTCAGAGTTGAGCATGTCTCAACTCACGGTTTTTTGACAGTTTCTGATGAAAATCTGTCAAAAAAAATATCGTCATTCGAGACGTGCTTAACTATGAGATGCGTTTGAGTATTCGGGGGTTAGAAGGTGATTATTCCGATGAAGCCAAATACGTAGCCATATGAGCACTACGAAATCATAGTCATCATCGTTATCTGCGCAAGCCAAGTACTAATCATATTCTGAAAATCCCTCAAGTTTAGTTAATGGCGGTTCAGTCATATCCAAATAACATAAATCAGCGAAATCAAGAATAGAATAACAGTGTAAGTGCAATTTTGGTGGCAATGGGAAGGAAGCCTCCTGAGGGATCCCGCAGAAAGAATCATTCAAAGGCTGACTTCGGAAAGTTGTGGACCCCATGGCAGTAGCCTACTAAGAGGAATATTTACCATTCCTCTTCCCCATGTAAGCCATTAAAAGCAACCGACGGAAGACTGACTTAAAATTACTCCTTTTTAATAAGGGATCATAATAATAATGCGATTTAATATAGACCAATTTCCTAACTAATTCTGTTAGAAATACCTCACTCATGTAGTCTGTAAGCGATTACCATTCACTGCATGAGTTTCAGAGAAATGCAGCCAACGGAATAATAATAATATAATAATAATATAATAATAATATAATAATAATATAATAATAATAATCATTACGACGAATAGAAAAAGCCAAATAAGCTCTACGGTACCTAAGAGATGTATGAAAGCTAAATCATTGTATAATTTTTCATATTTTCACATCCCAATGATTCAGTTGGTATATTCATATACACATTAAAAAACATAGTTATAAATCACTACTTTACTCGCTCTGAAGCGCTCGTGGCGTAGCTCGTTTAGGTTAAGCAACGATGTGCCTGTAGGTCCGGGCTTTTAAGTCGTTAAGCCATGATGGAGGCCTTTAGGCGGCCTAAAAACTGCGTCACTAGAGTTGGCCACTAGCTCATACGAACATACATACCTACATTCTGCTTTACTTAAAAAATATCATAAAAAATATATTATAGTCAAATCGAGTAGGCTTAGCCAGCGTAGGGCTCCAGGTAAGATGTAGGTCTGTTTCTTATATTCAGCCAAGTATAATAGTGAAGGGCCTTTGTCCATTCTAATTTACACAAAATTGTACAAGGTAACTGATAGACAAATTATTTTGTGCTGTAATGAAAGCTGTCAGAAGAACAACGTTCAAAGACTAATGTGGCCTCACCCCTTGTTATCTTAATAGCTTCTTTTGTCTGCATTCGGCTTTGTCATGGAAGATTTAACTCCATTATAATCTAACACCATTTGGAAATTTTAAGTAAGTCGAAAATCGATCATTCGGTCTACCTCATCTTAGTTGTCAAGGTCTTTAAAAATCATAAATCAAATATGACGCTCCGTTTTATAAATTTATAAAATTCTTACGATACTGATTAAATGATCGATAGATTTTGGAGGGCATATTCCTCTTATGGTGTACGATTGCACTGAGAAAGGAATTCCCGAGATCCAGCTCCTCAGAGCTCCTGTAGCAGGGCATTGTACTAGTTCTACACATACCTATAATTAGAATACGTAGTAGTATCATTAAAGTATGAATGTCATGGTCAATAATTTATTATATTAACAAAGTGATGGTTGTCTTTAGATATTCTATATGTCTTCAGTCATTTCAGGGAAGGTTATTAGATATGTTTTACGGTCATAGCCTATCAGGGAGCGCTGCAGCAGCTAGCATAGTTTTTTGCACCTCGGAAACTCAATAACTACTTAACTGATTTAGAGTTTTTTGCATTATGTTAGTTTCATTTTAGGTAAGGTTCTTCGGTATTGTTGTAGATATCTATTTATTATCGTCGTATGTTGCTGTAATGATGGAAAATTTTACGCGTCCAAACTCAAGTTCATTACGTACTACTTTTTTTTTAACCTTATATTACCTTACACTTACTACTAAACTACAATTTTTCAATGAAACGCTACAAAACATTATTGAACAACCTGTATGTACTCGACCCATTGCAAGGAACCAACTATGTACCTACGCCGAGCGCAAATAACGTGTTTGGGAGGCGAACGGACAAATGGTTATCTTGTCCTTCGTCTTAAAGTAAATACCTAGACAGTAAGTAGATACTTGCTTGCAATATTTACCTACCTACACAAGTGGATAGGTAGGTAAATGTTGTTGATAATGAGATAAGTTGTTGATAAGTGTGGGAAATTATGTAAATTAGCGATAGATCGTCCGGGCGTAAACTAGCGACAGTGTCAGGACACATCTTCGTGGTTTTTAGATACTGTCATTTAATATAAGATTTATTATTGTTAAAATGCTAAATAAATGAAAAAAAGTGCTATTCTTTAGCATGTGCTGTTAAAGAGGTTCTTATGGTATGTAGTAAGTAATTATAATCACTGTAGAGTGTTGTGTGTGTAATACCTATTAACTTAAAAAAATTGTGAACTTTGTACACACAAGTTTTCCAGTAACTTGAGAGTAAATAATACCATGTACCTATCTATTGAATGTATTAATTTCGTGAGCACTTTCAAATCTATTAAGAAAATAAAAAACGGCAAAAAATGTACTTTATTACTTAAATACATAAAAGTATCGTTGAACATAATCAAGAAAATAGCAAAGAAAAATAAATCACAATAATGGCAAACGTTGTGTTGATAATCTTAGAAACTTAAAGATTTTTGCCACACATCATTTTTATGAGTCACTATTATTGTTCTAAAATTGCAAAGAAGAGTATCGACGTAAAATCTAGTTTGGTTTTGCATTGCTAAAAGTCATAAACAATCGTTTTGTTAACTTTAATAATGTTGGCACACGAACAACAAGTGCCTATGTTGGGCACGCAATAAAGCTATTAGTCGACCAGGACAATGAGACAATAGCTGACATAGTACAAACTCTTTGAATATTAGAACAAACTCGTCTCTCCTATCTGTAAGGATCTCTGCCCACTACCCCGTTTCATAATGGAAACGGTTCCTTGTATATCAGCTTGCGCCACAAGCAATTGACGGAATGCTTATGGTGCGAAGTAGAAATAAACTTTAACTTCCCAAAACAAGAGTTAAAGACGGTCAAGAGCGAGTCGAATTCGTACACGAAGGGTTCCGTACTATCGTACATGCACATAAATGTTTCATGTATGGGGCCCTCTTTTATTAGGTATTTTATAGCGGCAATAGAAATACACATTCATGAGATACAGTGCGCTGACAGACGGACTGACGAACAACGGATGCTATAATAGGGTACGCAACCCTAAAAAGCAAAGTTATTTCAAAAGTATGCGTGTATATATAGTTAGACACAAGTATAAATCACACACCCAAGTAGAAATCCGCCTTGTCGATATCAGCTCAAGAAGTAGAGGCATGAATTAAAATGCAATAATTTTTTTTCATATATAAATGTAATCAAATCCGTTCAACATACATCATGTAGATGAAAATTGACATAATTTTAGCCTATATCGTCCAACTGCTGTGCAAAGGGCGCACTCATAAATTTCCAGACATCCCTCCCTATCTTGTTTTAAAAATCTTTACTATCTTTACTTTCTGGCTACTACTATCTTCTTTCAAAGGCATCGAGCTCGTCACACCAACGCTTTCAGCGCCGACACCGACGAAGCCATCCCGGTGTCCAAGCTTGACTTTACCAACTAATAAAAACGCACGCCGTGCACCAGTTATTTTATTTTCGCTGTGATGTGTTCATGTTTGAGTAGTTTAATTTAAAGATTCATTACGTAATGATTGATGTCATATTATCATGTTGAGTTTTTAATACAGTGTTGATATAATAGTATTAGCATAAAAAACTCTTTTAGGTCATCCTAAGGCTCAGTTCACACGTTCCGTTCAGACGTTACGGAGATGAAAGGAGTGTGTGAAACCACTCACACTCTAACAAAAACTTTTACATTACATATAAATATTGTTACGGAAGTGGGTACTGGATCAGAAAAAAACGACTGGTGGTCTGAGATTTCCTTTATTGGTCTCTTTACAACACCACACATACCCTCAGTGATGTAAGCTAAACGGATTGCTCGTCTGACACGTTTCCGACGTAGTCCTCTTCACTGACGTAGAGTCCATGTAGTCCTGGCAGAGCTGACGTAGTCCTCTCACGACACTTACTTCACTTCACTTCTTTTCTTCTTCCAGTTGCTTCTAGTTCGCTGGACTTCTCGGCTTGCGGCTCCTTGTAATTATTTATATCTTCCGTTGCCTGAATTTCGATCTTCTTTTCATTTTGCATTTTGATAGTCTTCTTTTCGTTCGTTCTCGCAACTTCCAGAACTTTCTTCAAATTCCTCCAAATATTGAAATATATATTTGAAATATTCCAAAAACTCAAATATTCCAAGAAAAACTCCTTGTGGGTCGGCGAGGTTTGAACTCACGTAGGTACCCGGATCAGGCAAGCGTGGTGTCACTTTGGCCTTAACTGTTGCGCGTGACGTTGACGCTTCGTCCAAGCGTTGACGGCTCAGGGGGTTTAGCCAAGATCATTTCTATTCTCTTTCCATTGTAGAAAACGATAGCAGTGTTGCCACCTTGCATTTTTTTAAAGCGCTAGGTCAAAAATAAAATGTCATCAGATTTCAGAAATTTGGATTAAAAAAACACCAAATTCCGCTAAATTATTTAAGATGAAAGAAACCCTAGTTTAAATTAAAAACGAACGAATAAGTATGTATGAGATGCAGAAAAAATAGTACTTAGTATCTTATTAATTATACAATTTTACGTAGGTATTTTTAAAGTTTAATTTTACCAGAGAGCAATAAAAAGTTTTTACTAAGTTCACAATTTCTACAATTCTATAGTAGATGATTTATACAGCGTTAGGAGTCAAACTTTTACCTTCACAAACGGGACGCTGTAGTGCCCGGGACGAATTAAGATGCAGTAGGTTTGCCCAGCACCTATTCCATCCTCTCAGTTTAGTCGGCCTTGTCCATAGGAAAGACATGGTCAATCCGTGCGGAGCTGACTAAGCCGCGGGTACCCTCACGATGTTTTCCTTCACCGTTTGAGAGTACTGGTATAACGCACATAAATTTTTCGCACAGAAAAATCCATTGGCTTTCCCTTTCAAAAATGTGTTGCTTGATTAAACGTTGAAAAACCGCTAAATACCACTAAAAAAATAAAAACGCTATACAGTAAAAAAAACTACTAGAAGCCTTGAAAAAGCATCAGTTTTGGTTGGAAAACCACGAAGGTGGCAACATTCCGAGTTGACGCGACTGAGTATCGCTCATTCATTCGGATAGAAGCTCAGATAGAAGACAATATTGTATTTGTCTATGGTGAGCGTTCTCTAATGTCAAATAGAGGTTGGGAAAAACGGTATTTTCGTATCACCGTAACTGTTGTTCCAGTTCCAAAAAAATCACAGTGAAAAATCACCGTTACTTTGTCACGTCGATCACTCTCGTCACTTACGTCACGAGAAACGAGATGTGTTTATTGAAATAACAGGCTCAGGCAGGACTGAGTTGCACAATTAAGTAGTATCAAGTACACTTACTCAGTACTAAGTACGGCATTCTAGCTAGACCAGTGAAACCGATGTATTTTAATAAATAGTAAATACCAAAGTACCTATTAATATTAAAATACACATACCTCCAAGTCCCTTATCCCAAGTAATCACAACTAATAACAAATAAAGATAATGAATGCATATCGTAAAATCGTTGGATTTAGATTGTTCTAATCTGCCATTTCTAGAAAACAGGTACCCTCTTTAACTCTTTGTAAAGAGAGAGTGTGAAATAGAATGGATAAGAACACGCGCCGAGGAAGCGCGATACTGACCGAAGATACAGCGCGACGGCGGCGCCGGCGCCGGCGCCGGGGCGCTTGCTTCGTTGTCGTTTGTCGCGCACTAGAAGGAACGTTAATATCTAGCGCGCGAGAACAGGAAGGAACGACATAACGTAACGTTGTTCCTTTGCGACAAGTATCAGTGATACTATTTGACTGCAGCGTCACTGTGATTTTTTCACCGTTACGTTATTTACCACCCACCTCTAATGTCAAAGTCACAGGTTTGTTTTGTAAAAGTACGCGGTGCGCGGGTGAAATAAGAGTTTTGAATTTTATTTTGTGCTACAAAGTGGATGAAATAAGGTAAAAGTTATCTTTTTTACCGATTTGTGATAATACATTAAATGGAATTTAATTATAAACGTCATTAAAGAATTATTGTAGCATGAAAATGTATCGTATCTTGCTAACCAATCCATCCATTCCACAGGATCGAATCTAGATCCCGAGCTGGCCCAGAACAGTTCGCGGCTTTATTAGAATTCATGGAGAGGTACGTAAGTTACAAGTTATAATACCAAAATCATCCTTTGTTGTGAATCTTCCTAATACTCAGGAACTCGAAACATAAACAATGACGCGGTATGCAACTTGAACTGCCTACGTAGGTACTTATGAATCAAATAAACATATTGATTGTGTCTACTAACACTTTGTTTATGAAGTGCCTAGTCTCTTTGTCTTTCTAAAATAGTTTAAATCGTTGTTTTAGCCGAGGTGGGCACAATGCAGACTAAAGGCTGATCGTCTATGGCAAGAGCTGGCAAAATTGCTGAACTCCATTGGTGGAAGAGTCTTAAGATCAACGGACAAATGGAAAAAAGTGAGATCCTAACACCCAGGACCAAAACAGTTATTAAATATTATCAATTCCAATATTTCTAGCTAATCGAACCTAAAGCTAAAAGAAAGAGGATTTGATGTTAGTGTTTTTTCTTCTAATTTAAGTTTAGTAAGTAATACCTATATCACACATTTTTCAGGAAGCACCATCTCAAAGAAGCTCTCTCTCTCTACCACCACCGGGTTCCATCCCTGAGCTACCCTTCCAATTACCAGCCATAGATGTGATTAATAATAATAAATTATAATACATTGAGTTGGAACTTGCTCAAATCGAAGGTATATATACTTTTAGATTTTTTTATGATTTGCAATAAAAAGGAGGTGAGACTATAACATAATATTAGCTCAGCTTCACAGTTTCACCAGTTTCCCACTGAAATTGTGACTTATCCGCAATATAGTACAAGCATTCTAATGTACCTACCTCAAGCATTACGAAATTATAACATACAAACCAACTAATACTTTGCATTTGTAATTTAGATATATTTATAATAATGTACGATACATTATCTAAGTGTAATACGATACATTGGTGTTTTTACTTCCTCAGCGTCGACTACACCATCTTTATTTGGACTTCAAGAGTCACCGCCACCGCCACCGCCAGATCCTGTATCCACGCAGATGCTGTCAGTGACGTCTCCTGTGGTAACCACATCGCAAAGGGACCCACGACGACGAGAACGAGCAACCTCTTCGCCTGTTGCGTCGGCCACATCTTCGCCGCGACGGCATATGTTATTTTGACCGCGCACACGAAGGGTACAGACAGACTCCGTTTGAACAAGCCAAGAACAAGTTCGTGGCCGTCGAAAACGGTCGGCTGCAACTTGAGGAAGACCGAGAACGAAATAACCACCATAGAGAGATGGAAAGGCTTAGATTAGAACCTCGGTGAATTTGATTGGAAGAGAATCGGAACCAAACTTTATGTCGTTTGGTGGAGGTTCTAAACCATTATCAGAAATTTTGCTGCAGTTAAGATTGTCATCGCTACCTTCAACATATCGATACATTATCAAGTTAATTTTTTGAAGGTCTGTTGATGGTTTAGGCCATCATCGTTACCTACCTATGGTATTAACTGTGGTTTAGTAGTAGGTACTTATAGCTATACAAATATTGCTTTTTGCAGACATTTTCAGACTAAATAAAAACAAACAAAACTTAAAATACTTTTATTCAAATGTATTTATTAAACTAAACAGACTAGGTACCTAGAGTACCTACTTATCAGACTACCTACTTATATTATCCCTACTACATTATAATCCTATCCTACTAATATAATAAACGCGAAAGTTTGTACGTATGGATGTTTGTTAGGTACTTTCGCGCCTAAATGGCTGAACGGATCTAAATGAAACTTGGAATATACATAGTGGGTCCGAGGTTATCCGAGTACCACGTTAGTGAAGCCGCGGGCAGCAGCTAATGATATATAATTATACTTTTATTATACTTTACTTTTATCAATTCAATGAGTTCAAAGTCGAAGTTCTACAATGAGAACTTTGAAAGTAAGTTTATTTAAACGAAATCACTGCACAAATAAAGTGTCCAACATTTCTTGTAGGTACCTATTATTGCTTCTAAGCACTCGCGATATACGTGTCTTTTCCGGCGATTTAACCACACTTCTTCATGCTGGGGGCACACCACAACATATTTAATGAATGCATTTTGAAATGCTAAACGAGAAATAAGTATTATCAAGTCCAAAAAATCAAGTTTTCTTACACACTTCTCCGTCACAAACACTCTTACTTCAAAACAGCTGATGCCAAATGCGCCATTTTGTATCGTTTTCTATTGGGTCTTGGCGATCGCTCGCCTAGCGATCACAAACTTAGAATTCGTTTCTTCAGCGGTTGTCAAAAGTGCGACTTGTCTACCGTTTGTATGGTGACTTTGCGTTTTACAAATGGGATTCCTATACATTAACACTGCTATCGTTTTCTACAATGGAAAGAGAATAGAAATGATCTTGGCTAGACCCCCAGATATAACATTAATTAGTGTGTGTTTTTGCCAAATCATGATTCCAAAGTTATCACATTTATCAGTCTTACTGGAAAAGTAGCAATCTGAAGCCCATCTATACTGATACATCAGCGAAATAATCATCAAAATCGGTTAACAATTGACGCAAATTATTGTAACAAAGTGTAGCTAAAGGTAATAAACTCTACATTTTATATGCATAGCACATCTATTCCCTGCTTTTATTTAGTTCACACAAACAGAATCAGCGTTTCACGAATCTATTTAGTGCAAATAAAGTTTTTCAATTTCCGATTGCGAACAATATTCCGGATTCTATTTTGCAGAAAAGAAGTAAAAAAAAAAACAAGTAGTGAAAGTAAATCTAAGTTGGATAGGATTTTCGCTTCCCAAGTTTAGTGACCGATTTGTGTTCAGTTACTGCGTCGAATGTTTTACAAATGGTTTTACATACTTTCCTTGTTATAAGATTTTATTTTTAACGCATAATCTGAAGTGGGAATTATATTTGTTTTTCGAACACGATGAACCATCTACATAATATGGGTGATGGGCTAATTACATGTCACCATGGTTCACTATATCCAGGAGAACTTTGAATCAGGAGTGGCTCAAGTTTTCTTATGATTACTTGTAGCTCTGCTGACCCCATTATGGATACAGGGGCGTGATAATATGAATACATGATATTCTTGTTATTATTTTGTTTAAGCAGTACTGACTTCATCAGATCAGTTTGCTGTTACCTTTATAACATTGTCATTCTTGCCAAGTTTCAGTTCAATCTGCCTGACTCCACCATTAGATTAGCTTAAAATCTTGTGTTTATATCAATAAAACTTAATTAACGTTTAACTATTTATATAATTGAATACCGCGCCATCAATTCATAGCATGAAGCCATAATATATCCGGCGTCTGTATCCATTTCCAGATCTTACTAACCTTTTGTTTGCGAAAGCAACATCTTGGAAACTCGTAAAGTCCGAGAACAGATTGTTGTGCAACTACCCGCAATGAAATATGTACGTTCAATCCTCACGGGAGGCCCTACCACCAGCTTATATTGAGAACCTATTTAACCTTTGATCAATTATCAGTTTGTGAAGTCATTAAATCACTTAGGTCGCTAGGTATTCCATATTCGATTCCGAATTTTATTATTATTATAATTACCGAATCGTAATATTTTTCCAAAAATAATACTTGAAAGAACCCGTAGTCGTAGGACCCATAGTCTAGGATATAAACGTTTAAAACTCAAGCGTTGTTGTTATTATTTATGAATTGTGGCCTCCAGTCAATGTGGATGTTTTTTCCGAAATCCGAAGAAAGATAACGTATGTAGTCCTGTTCTGTTTCGACAGATGCCCGTCACCAATTCTTACTTGCTAGCCTTCGCTCGCTTATGTTCCTGTAGTATACAGTTTTAGCTCATAGCACAAAGATATTTGCAGTAAGTCGTAGTAGGGCCTGACATAAAATAGAACGTAAAATATTTCACTCTATTTGTGAACGAGACTGTTCAGTTTTTCAAACGTGCTTTTGCCTTGTGAGACTTGCAGGATTGCAAGAAAGAGCGTTTCTTGTTTATTGCTTCACATTGTGTGCTTAGAATGTAGCATACGAGCAGTTACCGTGATTACCGTATGTGATTGGATGCAGATATTAAATAGGTATCTGTGCAAAAATATTATCTACATTGTTTATTACATCGTTCCAAATCTAATCAAATATTTATCTAATCTTATGAAATATTTCAAAGCTTGAAACACCGCTATTCAAATTCATACTAACGCGGGTAACTGCGCAACACCTTGATGATAAACAGATCAGTTTATTGTTTCCTCACGATGTTTTCCTTCACCGTTTGAGAGTACTGATACAGCGCACATTAATTTTATGCACAGAAAAGACCATTGGGACATGACCATATTTGAACCCACGACTTTAGGGATCGGAAGGCGGGGTCACTATCAACTAGACCACCAGTGCTCTCAATATAATATAAACCTTTAAAAACATCGTCATTACATAGCTAAATTCTTCTGAATAATTCAACCACCAAACAGAGCACGGTAATGCTTGGATGGTTGGATGTATTCATGTACCTACGCTTACGAACACATTGCACACGTAGACGTGTTTGCTAGCTTTGACTTCTGGCGTATGAATAATGAGCGAAACAAAGCTTTTGTACACACCGTTCTGTTTTTTTATTCATTAAATTCTATTTATGATAAAACTTATTTGAAGAGCATATATGACTGATTACCTATTATGAGTCGTTCAATTTTTGAATAGACTGTCACAATATTATAATCACACTTATTAATAAATCGTCGTATCCTACGAATAAGGGCACAATTGCAAAACACCAACTTTACAGGAGGCGGTTTTTTCTTATTATTTCGATGAGTTTTAAACTTTTTAATGAAATTATTTTTTTATTTGTTTTCATAACGTTCTATTTACCATTCTGAGTATTTTTTTTAAATATAATACTACGTTTTCCCTCATTTTTGTCGCTTAGGACCTTGTTCCGTGTATTATTTTCTTGTTCGCTTGGTTCTAAGCGCCTTTAGTAACCTTTTTCCACGGAGATTTTGTTTATCGACGCTAACTTAAACGCCTTGATGACCTTGTTCGCCCGGAGTTGGCGTGGTGCTGATAAATAGATAGATAGAAAATTCTTTATTGCACAAGATAAACATGTACACAGGCAAACTTAATGCTAATTAGCATTTTCTTCCAGCTAACCTTTGTGTAGTTTGGAAAAAAAATGGAGTTAGTGCTTTGTAGAAAAGTTACAAGAAAAATAATTATTATACATAAATAAATACAAATAATATCTACCTAATTATAAAACATTATACAAAAAACCTACAGGTGCTCAATTTTGATGACTGTTCTGTAGAGCAAGATAATGGTGATCTACTTTAGACTTGAAGATTCCCGTGGATGAGGCTTGGCGTATTTGCATTGGAATAGAGTTCCACATACATACGAACCGCATTAACAGTGAAGAGTGTAGAAATTTGTGTTATGCTGTGGTGTCATGAGTAGAAGGTAATGAGAGGAGCGTGAAGGACGATTTGATGACAGTTTAATATTTTTTATGGTTTTTCAAGATTATCGTCATTTTCAAAATTATAAATTTTAGCAGCGGTTATGGGCTTGCAACCTGTCACATATGGAATACTTCTGCAAAATGTGGGCATGTGCCAAATGTTATGTTTGGACGTGCTTCTGACTACTGCCTTAGATAATTATATTCTCCGAGTATCCTACTAGATACTTAAGAAGAATGCGTTTAAGGAATGGAAAAATGTTGAAACTATGGAAATGAAATAAATCAAGAGGAAGATGTATGTTGAGTGTAAGAAAAATGCTAAAAGAGCTGTCGCTGCAAGGGCCAAAAAACTGTACAAAGAAAAACTGTACCAGTCTCTGGAAAGCCCTGACGGACAGAAAGACCTCTACAAACTAGCGAAAGCGAGAGAAAAGAGTTCAAGGGACATTCAAAGTCAAAGTCAAAGTCAAAGTTAAAACTTTTTATTCTTTAAAATCACTGAGATCACTTGGACATTATATATATTAGGTAAATGCATAAAAGATGAGAAAAGAAAGGTTTTGACGAATGATGAGGAAATAAAAACAGGTTGGAAGGGATATTTTGAAAAGCTGATGAATGAGGAGAATGATTGGAATGGTGTTTTACCTAGAACACCAGCAAACATGGCTGTGGTGAAACAGATAAGTGTAGATTAGGTTAAAATAGTGGTGCAAGGTATGAGGAATGGGAAAGCTGTAGGGCCAGACGGCATACCAGCTGAAGTATGGAAGTTTTTGAAAGTGGATGCATGGTGGTGGCTAGCTTTATTCTTTAACAGGCGACCCCGGAAGAAAAGTGCAACAGTTCTCTTGTGCCCATTTTCAAAAACAAGGGTGATGTACAGAACTGTGTTTATGTCACACAGTATGAAAGTTTGGGAGAGGATAATAGCGAGACGAATGAGAGAAGAGAGTGAGGTATCACAGAGCCAATTCGGGTTTATGCCTGGAGGCGGAACAATGGACGCCATATTTGCTCTTCGCCAACTTAGTGAGAAATATAGATGTGCACATAAAAATTTGCATATGATGTTCATTTACCTAGAGAAGGCATACGACAGGGTGCCTCGTGAGGTTCTATGGTGGGCTATGAAAGAGAAGGGAGTGCCTGAGAAGTACGTGCAACTTGTACGTGCTGTGTATGATAGAGCAAACACACGTGTCCGGTCCAAAGCTGAAGTTACCGATAAGTTCAATGTGGCTGTAGGCTTTCACCAGGGATCGGCTTTAAGCCCTTATTAGCCTCCTGGTGATAGATGCGTTGTCGTCAGACATACAGGAGGAAGCACCCTGGTGCATGCTGTTCGCCAACGACATTGTGCTTGTCGAAGATGATGCGCTTGAGGTCCAGGGTAGACTGGAAAAATGGCAAGAGAGACTGGAGAGTGTCGGACTAAAAATCAGCAGAACAAAAACTGAGCACCTGTTCTGCGATTTCGGTGGTCCATCCAGTTTCTCCCCTATTTCCTTAAATGGAGTATCCTTTCCAGTCTGCTCCAACTTCCGATACCTCGGCTCATAAATCCAGAACGACGGCGATATAGACCGGGATTGTGAAAAATAGAATAATGCGGGATGGATTAAATGGCAAAAGGTCACGGGGACAACTAGCGACCCCAGAATGACAGCCTCGGTGGCGTGGCGGGCGATTGCTCGGCGGAGACGCAAGAGGCACGGGTTCGATTCCCGCTGCGGAAGAAATGTTTGCATGATCTGTAAATATTTCTTCCGGGTCTGGGTGTTGTGGTAGCATGGTACTCGTAGTTTCCGATACCCACGACACAGGGAATCCTAGTGTGGGGTCAGGACTATGTATGTGACTGTTAGGTGTAATAATTATAATTATAATTAATGCTCCTTAAAATTAAGGGAAAAATTTACAAATCAGTCAGACCTGCCGTATTGTATGGATCGAAGTGTTGGGCAACTAATAGGGACGGATGAAAGAAGATTGCATGCAACAGAAATGAGAATGTTGACATGGATGTGTGGAGTGACGAGAATGGATAAGATAAGGAATGAGTATATCAGAGGAAGTTTGAATGTAGCGCCTGTGACAGAGAAGTTGAGGAGTAATAGGTTAGCATGGTATGGGCATGTCATGAGACAAGATCGTGACAAGAAGAGTGATAAATATGAATGTGGATGGATACAAGGGTAGAGGTAGACCGAAAAAGAGATGGATGGATTGCGTGAAAGATGACATAAGTAAGAAAGGAGTGAATACTGAGATGGCGACTGATAAAGGGGAGTGGAAGAAAAACAATTGTTGTGACGACCCCACATAAGTGGGATAAGGGCAGATAGATGATGAGATGATGAGAATACACTGATATTGAACTTCTAACCATGGAGCTTGTGATGGATTTTTAATTTCGGCGTCAGTTGCTGCTATCAAGCAGACATTGGACTGGGGTGAATGGGGTTCCGACTCACATCTTAGGGACCCAAGCCAACCTCACCTGCCCGTGGTACATCCTGCTAAATCACAAACGAGGCTCTGGCGACCGGTTGATTGCGGTATAGTGCAGCCCTTAAGGCACAGTTAAATTCCCGGGTCGTCGACGGGCAGCAGCGTCGGCGATGCGAGAAGCTGTGCTTCTGCGATCCCCAATCCGCATGCCAAGCGTGGGGATTATGGGCATTAACCCCCCAATGATAAGGCACAAAAAGATGGCGCTCATTAGGGGAGGCCTATGTCCAGCAGTGGTCTTCTATAGGCTGATGATGACCTACTAAGTCAACATGACGTATGGAACAGCGCGATCAAAGGTTTGATTCCATGAAAAGTAGTTTAGATTGATGAGTACTTTCACCCTCCAATGTTGTCGGGAGTAGTCTTTTTACAGCCTGTACTTATATTTTGTAGTAATAAATCGATAGGCAAATGAAGAAAGTTACACTAGAAAACTTAAAAAATCCAGTTTATTTCCGATTAGGTTTGATAAAAATGCAACTTGTATATTCACAACAATACGCAGCACACGCATGTCCGCACTTCACGGTAATCTCCGACGAACAAAGTCCCAGTTGCGTTTATCACTCATTTCGCGCGTGGAACACAGCTACCAGTGGCGTTTGGAACCTTATTCGCCGGGCAAAACTCAGAAATGTAATTGTGCCCCAAGTTTAAAACTTAAATAACTTATTGATTTAAATTTATTTTTGAACTTTTTTTGAACTGATTAGATGTAAATGATAGTGAAGATTCCAAAAATGCAATAAAAATAAAAAGGCCCAATGGCGTTTGTGCCCTTATTCGTAGGATACGACGAAATATGAAAGTTCCCAGTGTTTTAAAAACAATTTCCGAGGCTTCAAGCAAAGGATTCAGGTCAAATGTAAAACTAATTGCCATCGGCTTTTGTTGGGCTGACACTGTGAATACACCTTAATGAACTGATGTCATATTTTCAATAGAAAGTTTTTCTGCATAGCATTTCATTTTACATGGACTTTATTATGAATGAGTTCCGTTTTTTTTTGTTATCGACTATGGTATAGTAGGATTAAAATTAGGTATGTAACTTAAAAATGTGTATTACTCACTTTTTAGGGTTCCGTACCCAAAGGGTGCCAATGGGACCCTAAATAAAACGGGGCTCCATACAAAAAAAAAAATTGAGTTAAGTTAAGCAACAGGCGCGGTCAGTAATACAATAGGTCGAGTGACTTTTGCACATTTTTTTGTAGTATTTTTGTGTATTTCTTTTTCAAACGATCTAAAATTTACTGATTTGTACAAAAATAATAAATATTTAAAATTTAGGGGATCCTCATAGAATTGAATTTTTGGCTTGATTTTAATAAGGAGCCACGTTTAGGTGACTTATAGGTGGCGTTGGTACAAGAAACATTTATGTACATGTACGATGGTACGGAACCCTTCGTGTGCGCATTTGACTAGCACTTGACCGGTTTTATTTCATTACTCATGTCATATGTTCATGTATTCGCTAGGCAACAATTGCCGCGCAGCATTTTTGCTCAAGTTGAGCGACGACGTGGAACTTTTGTTTAGCAACGTTGTCTGTCTATAGTGTCAAAACCTTAGCCAAAACTCTTACAGCATGATCCAAGATTTATGCTGTGCCGACCCCACATAGAGTGGGATAAGGGCAGGAAGATGATGATGTCTGTCTATAATGTCCATACCTCATATATGTATATCTTATTGCGTGCGATCAGATGCGAGTCAATTGTTGCCAAATTGTTGTAGGTAGGTACTCTAATAAAAACTACTAGCTGCCGCCCGCAGCTTCGCTCGCGTGGTATCCGGATAAAAATTAGCCTATATGTTAATCCAGCACATGTACTATGTATATTCCAACATTCATTTAAATCCGTTCAGCCGTTTAAGCGTGAAAGAGTAACAAACATCCATACATCCATTCTCACAAACTTTCGCGTTTATTAATAGGATATTTGATAACACTTTGCTCTGCTTTTCAATATGTACATTTTTTTCTATTATTATTTTATACAACAATGGCGATCTGTTTATGGGAATGGCATAGCGGGCTGCTGACTCTTAGGCTATCCATCAAAACTAATCTTGATTTTTTCCCGTTGATTTATTGTTTGAACTAATTTCAGTTGTCTATCAAAACTAATCTAGATTTATTTTTCGGATGTTTATTATTTGAGCTCGTTACGGGTACAATTAGGTACTTTACTTATTTAAATAGAACCTATTTGTCCATAGCTATTGTTGCTCTGATTAAAGCCATAAATCAAGGTGAGGTTATCAGATAACTCGGAGAGCGACGACAAGGACCGGAATTCTCGTAAATTGTGCCCCTGTCTCTTGAACCATCTTACTATCTTATAGTGGAATCATAATTATAAGGTGAGACACTGCGCAAGGGGCTCACTATGTTCTCCTAAAGGTGGATATACACTAGAGCATTTTCTCGATCATTTCTATGTAATGTAACGTACTTACGAATCTTACTTATATTATAAATGCGAAAGTTTGTGAGGATGTTTGAATGTTTGTGCCTCAATCACACCTAAACGACTGAACGGATTTGTACGACACTTGTAATATATATAATACGTGAACTGAAATAACATAATAGCCTTCTTAATTTTATCTGTGTGCAACGCGAGCGAAGCCGCGGGCGGCAGCTAGTGGTACAATACAGGCAAAAGCTCAGTTTACAAAGCATGTAATGTAACGTTCCTGCGAATGCTCGGCGCTCTGTTCGGCGTAGTGCTCACAGCAGGTGTGCATTTACCCGTAACATTTTGTTGTACCTTGCGTTCACTATTTCTTGAATTGCAAAGACTCATGCAAAGGCTCGACGAAATGTTACACCAATACGCTCGTTGGTTTGTACAATTAGGTTGTAACAAAACAGCAAGCGTGCTCGACGTCTGGTTCGTGAGGTTGATACACTATTAACATATCATAGAGCGGCTCGTTGTTCTAATTACAAGTGAATGCTCTAGTCTTTACTCACCTTTAGGGCAAACTGTCGTGACCTTAGTAACAACAATTAGTATTTGTGTTTGTTTAGTAGATTTCACATTGTCGAACACTGTTATAGTTTTAATTTCTAATGTCCTTTTATAATATTCTACTGATCGGAAACGAATTGTTCATTAAATTAGCAATTTTTTTTTCTTAATACCTATATGACGCTTCTCGATAACAACGTTGCCATTATAATGATTAATCAGTCGTCCGTTAGTAGAATATTTAAACCAGTCATAAACTAGCGACACAACGGATACTAACGCGGTATTGCGAAGCTTATAATATTTGTGGACATTTGACACAGCGCCATCTAGCCCCTAACTAAGCAAAGCTATGGGAAACAGATGGCTGATAGAATACTTATATACTTTTTTTGTAAATACATACTTACAATACATTATATCACAACATCCAAACCCGGAAGAAATATTTGCAGAAGATGCAAACATTTCTCCCGCAGCGGGAATCGAAACCGCGCCTCTTGCGTCTCAGTCGAGAACACGCCCACCACGCCATCGAGGTCGATAAAGATATTTGAATTTGAAAGATACATAGTCACCATACTGGCTACTAAGCAAACATAAACTGTGAAACGTTAAGTTGTAGGCTAATCTATAGAACATTTTGACTGTAAACTGACAGTCAAAATGTTCTCTAGATTCGTGCTTCAGGCATTGGGTTCAACATCTATTCCAGAAATGGATTGGATATGCAAGGAACTGACGCTTACGACTGATAGGCTACGCTTTGCTATTCATGTTGTGTGTAGACAGGAAATAGAGATACTGAGGAAACACAGCACATTCAAAACAGCTGGTAATCTCATGTGATCCATTTTTAATCAAAAGTGGTACGCCCAGTTCATTTACTCTACTAATGAAAGATGGATCACTTATAACTATAGCAACGTTGTTACCTGTCGAAAAGCGCCATACACAATTATTCATAAAAAAAACAACATTGTTATAGTTTTTGTTAAGACATAATAAACTTTACTTCAACTATTTCAATTTGTATAGACTAAAAAATGAGTATATTATAAAAGGCGCTTTTTGACGTTTATTAAATATAATGCGAGAAAAAGTCTACGTACATCAGACGTTTGATAATAATCGTCATTGTGAAGGTTTCGGGTGTTTGATGAGGCAGCACAACATCGTTCATCCTGGAAGTATTGGGAAGGCTAATAACGATGAATCCTCAGACTGAATTTAGCCACAACGAAATAAACCAGCTATTTTGAATAGTCTGTGCCAATAACGTCGCCATCCATTTCGGTCGCGAGTGCAAATTAATCTCACCAGACGAACGCCTATTGGCCGTGATATTTTGGGCGTTGAATACCAAGTAGTAAAACCTGTAGGTCAATCGCGCCAACTTTGAACGTTTTTACTGCAGCCAAAACTTTCGTAAATGTCTATAAACTTCGTGCTGAGGAACTTTTTATTCTAAGGTGAGACTAAGCACAAAGCAAAGGCAAATACGAGTTCGTTGAAAAATGGCGCGATTGTCATCCTGGCCCTTACGTCACCAGTCACTGATGTCGTTTATACTAAATATCGATGTTGTATCGATGTTGTTAGACATTGGTAGATATTAAAAAAAAAAAACATTCATTTCAACTGGTTTCATGACAAGTACCTGAGTTGTGATCCAAATGATGGTCAAAAGTGAATTTTGAGCTATTTTTAATTTAAATAAATAATACGGTGGCGCGGTGGGCGAGTGCTCGGCTGAAACGCAAGAGGCGTGGGTTCGATTCAAGTTCGATAAAAGTTTGCATGTTCTGCAAATATTTCTTCCGGGCCTGAGTGTTGTGGTACCATGGTACTCGTAGTTTCTGATACCTACGATACAGGGAATCCTAGTGTGGACTCAGTATGTGACTATTGGGTGTTAGTTAATTTAACACTAGGACTCCTTGTTGGAATCAGAAACTACGAACTGCATGGTACAATATCCAGCCCTTTAAGAAAAAATTTGCAGAATACATTAATTTCTCGAGCCACGGGAACCCAAATCTCTTGATACTAAGTCACATTTCGGACTTTCGGACATTTCACTCTTTTCGGGTTAAAAAAGTTAGTAATTTACTTACTAAGTAGAAAACGTAAACTTAATTATAATATACATCCAAAACAGAAATGCCACATAGTAAAGCCACGCCTCAGCAGAGCGTGATTGTGACGAATTACTTAGCTAACACAAAACAAACTTTTGTTTATTAATGAAGAAATACCTATTTCTCTATTACGGAGTCGCGTGCCGTGACTGCCCTCTATCTAACCTGTTATGGAGGTATTCAGGTTCGTTGCTAAAAACTCTGTTTTTATTTATAAAATCATTTTTCGGCGTTTAGCTCATAAACATGATTAGCTTCACCCTTATAGACTAGACTCTTTTTTAGGTTCCGTACCCGAAGGCTGCTAACGGGACCTTAATAATATTTATTTATTTATTAAAATATATACGATGGTACGGAACCCTTCGTGTGTGAATTCGACTCGCACTTGGCTGGCTTTATTTATTTATCGTAGAATCAACAGCACTTAAATATACACAAAAGTTGAAGATTATCTTTTGGTCAGTAACAGATAACTTTATAAGATTCACTTTATAAAATAGTTGACAACGTAGATAAAAAATTAATATAGATACGCATAGATGATACTGAAAAATACTTTTGTAGAAATAGGCAAGAGGTATTGGATTACACATAAAAGTTGAGTATTTGAAACATTTGATCCCTTGATACCCATGACGGTGCGATTTTGAGATATTTTATGAACAAGTTTGTTAAACGTGTTTATTATTCATGGATAAATGATTAAATGTATATGTATAAGAAACTTACAACTAATACATAATATAATTAACAAAAAACAAAAGAAACAGTCGAGCTATCTAAAAACCGTTGCAAACGATCTATAGATAACTCACCTGATCCAGCTCATCAGACGGTGGAAGCGTCTTTGATTTTTCTGATTCGTTATTTACAAGCGATACATTTTATCCAGTATAATATTTTCTTCACACGTTTTTTTTGCTTAGATACTTAAATGAAAATCCTTACTGCGGCCTTGGTGTTAAGTACTAACGAATATAAATGTCCAGTATTACCTTTCATATTATTGTGACACGCAACCGCGTTCGATTTATTACGGTCTCGTAGGTCAAACGCGAAATTGACTAAATTGTGGAATGGCTGTCATAAAATGGACTGCTAAAAGGTTATTATACAAATTATTTAGTGACATTTACGGCGTAGCGAGCTGTGGCGTGATTTTGTATGTGTATAAACAGTCAAGTTGTTGTCGAAGTCATCTACGTCATGAGCCTCTTTTATACTAAAAGTACGCACTGTAAGTGTGAAAGAGACAGATGCGGACTGCGACTTGGATATGTAAAAAATCGCACAGCGGTGGTTAAACTTATAATTTTACTTATAAGTTTAACTTTTCAACTTATAAGTTTAAAAGAATCCATTTTAATATTATAAATGCGAAAGTAACTCTGTCGGTCTGTTTGTTACCTTTTCACGCCAATGCTGAACCAATTTTGATGAAATTTGGCAAGGAGATAGATTGCTTCCCGGGGAAGGACATAGGGCTACCTTTTGTTGCAAAAATGATTCTGAAGGGATGAAAGTTTGTAGTGAGAACCCTAATGTTAAGCAGCGTCGGACGCGGTCAGCATTTGGGTGACCGCCTATGAACACCGCGTGATATTGACTTTTTGCACTCAGTTTTTTATACCACGTTGACGAAGTTATGGGCAACAGCTAGTCATATAATAAAATCTAGATGTGTATTGCATTAAGTCTAACAGTGGACTTCTTTAGGTTGATGATGATAATAAAATATGATTCAATGTTCTTATTTACTCACTGACCAATAATATGATTAAAAACGAAATACCGCCTAACCGAATTTTATTATCAGTCTAAAGTCCATTGCTGGACGTAGTAAGTCAGGTACGCTTTAAAATTAGTTTTTTTAGTGTTGTTTTTCAATATCTACCACGCGAGTGGGCTATTGTCATGATTTATGATTTTAATAATAATAGTACATCGAAAGCTAAAAGAAATAAATATTGTTCGTAATGCTACGATGTTCTACGCCGTAGTTGTCGTAGAAGTCGTAGCACTTAGACTTTGACGATTCGAACCAATTTTACTAAAAAGCAGTGAATTTAAATGTCATCATTGAGCCTGGATGTTAGCAAACATGTATCCAAGCCTAATTGAAACTCCGAATTCGTATGCAAAGAAAGCTCAATGTTTGGTGCTCGTAAATCACATGTTACGAGCCGTAATCGGTTTTCGTATACACACCCATATGATCACTAGAGACGGACTTTCTTTAAATCTAGTTTGAGTAGTCCAAACATTCAGAAGGCAAAACAAATAAAATCCTATTATTTATGGTGTAAGTGCGTTTGTGCACACTAATCTGCGTAACGGCTGAACGAATTTTGTTGAAACTCGGAATTACAATCTCTTTTTTCAAGTGCCCTGCCACGCAAGCGAATGCCAGTTGCCAAAAAAACATATTTTTACTTTCTTTTTTCTTCAATTTTATTTGTTACAATTTTTTGTAAATCTATTTGAACTACAAAACAATATGTTTGACAAAGAAAATAAAATGTTACTAATAATTATTGTAAATTAACGATAAAATTATTATCTCTGATTAAAAACAGAAATAAAGCATTGAAATTATTTCAATGTTTTTTACTACTACAATTCAATAAATTGATGTAGAAATAGTCGCAATATAGTTAAACCTGTTAAGCCATAGTAAGCCGTGTTCCATTTAATCATACCCGACCCTTCTGCCTTTTCAATTAATGAAATCGTACTAATCCGATAGAGGGATTAGATGCTTACATATGGAAACAAGGATTTATGCTCATATGGTAAAATATTTCAACATGAAACGAGCAAAACTGAAATAAAAGAGACACGCAAAGTAATCTAGTTTTTTTTTTCATTTCCAAATGAAAGCACTGTTCATTTGGGAATGAAAGTTAAGTCGTCATCCTTGGCATTAGGAGGCATTAGGATGACAAAAGTGCCAATGGTCCACCTCAAAAGAAATAGGTGTACCACGGCAAACAAAAATATCCCATGGTCCACTTAGAAAAATAAGCAACAAAATTAACTTATTGTCCAACAATGATAACCCCACCCCACACATAACTCACACACATAACATGCTATAATTTTAGCTTTATTGTTTCAAAACCACATGATATTCACTTAGACAGTTATTTTTTTTAAGAGTTTGAATTGATTCAACAGTTTTTGGCACCATTACCTATCACTTTTTGGTATTGCATGTTGCCCCCTCTAGATTTTATGATGGCTTGCCTTAACTTGAATTCGCTGTTTTATAAATCTGATCAGAGTTTTTATGCTTTATTGCGGGGTCCTTTCCTATTCTTCTTTAATAGCAATCTCTGTGACTCGTTAATTGTTGTAGGAGCTAGATTTCGGGCTTTAACCTTCTGTTTAAGCTGTTTGTCAAACTGACGTTAAATAAAGTTTCCTATACTGAATGTTCAAAATAAATGGTAAAATTATAAGTTTGTAATGCTTTCATATTTTACTTTTATCTTTAAAGCAAAAGATGAGGTCGGTAAAGTTTTTTAATAACCAGTGTAGTTCTGATCCCACACTAGTGTTCGAGAAGAGAAGCTACCAGTATTATGGTACCACTATACTCAGACACGTAATAAATATTTGCAGAACCAGTTAACATTTATTTTGCAGCTGGAATCGAACCAGCTCTTACGGCCACTCGCCACCGAAGCCGTCAGGTTGGACGTAAAATAACTTAACCAATGTAATTTTCAATAGTCTCATAAAACAAAATGGTTCTCCCCATCTGGGAAAGTAAATAAAAGTAACGTATTCTCAAGACGTCCACACAGCGACATGTGTAACCTTATCCGATGGGTAAAAGCGCTATTAAGATACCTAGTAAGAGTATTGCTGGAGACATTTTAAAAGGATAGGTCACTGCACAAGCATAGAATAAGTCAAGCTGCTTCTCACCCTGAGCATGTCATAAAAGTCGACAAAGGGATAATATCCGCTCCAACATGATGTACTACCTATACAGGTGATGGGCTGATCGTCTGTTACCATATCCATCTTAGGATTTTGAATCAGGAGTGGCTGAAAGGTTTCTTATAATTACTTGTAGCTCTGCCCACTCCGCTAGGGATACAGCCATGATAATATGTATGTAGGTCATTGCACATTCAGGTGATGATAAAGGAACATGTATACACTGTCATATCACCGTCACGACATAGAAAAGAAAAGAAAATAATTCATAAACATCGTCATGACACTGTCACGTCACCATTAAGTAACCGTTATCTTCTCACTGTCACGTTACTGTCAACGATTACTAATGTCTAAAATATATACTTAACTAAGTATTTGGAAAAGAGCCCCGCACTTCATAAGTCACGTCACTGAAAACGGCCCATGTTCTACTTAGGTACAGTCTATCGGTCTATTTTTCATACATCAGCTAACATCGTTTTTAGTATTCGTGTCACTTTTACTGTCACGTCACCGTCACTTTACCGTCATGTTGCCCTCATCGTCACGTTGTCGTTGACGATTAGGTAGTCATTTCAACTGTTCTATATTTTTTCGATGATGAAAATGAGCTAGCTCATTCTCTCGCAACTTACAATGTCTTGGTCGGTTTTATAGCATCTATGTTTGCTTGGAAGGCAATAGAGGGAGCCGCCCAAGTCGTTTGCAGAATAGCTTCCAATTGTTGCTGGCTAGCAGTAACTACACATGGCTATTAGAATAGTTGTGATTTAATGTCTTTTATATTTCCTTGAGGATTGTATTGTAAAAGATGGGCAAGCCTATTCCATCTAAAATGGCCTTTTAGTGTAGGTAAACAAACAGTTGTCCCCTGACGCTGTATAAATCATCTAGTATACATGGTAAAGGCTTTAGTAGCATTTCCTTCGTGAAACTACTGGTTCTTGACGCGTATCTGTGGACGTTCCAAGTTCCTTTCATACATCTCAAGTTAATTTCATGTTTGTATGTTCTGCGTGTAATTGTGTGTAGATAGGAATCCCAAAAGTAAACATACCGGCTTTCATGCTAACGACATCTCACATGTTTAGTAGCAGTTACGCCGTATTCTGTGGCTGTACTTCGTTTGCAAAAGGTGCCACTAGCTCGCACTACTGACGTTTTAACTTTTAATGAGAACTTGAAATGAATGCTCTTTGTGCCATTCAGCGGGTGTTTACAAAACAATGAATGGATGTTGGATTAGATGTGGTCTGAATGTGTACCTCTGTAGTGGCATAGGTAGCAAGTAGATAGAACGCAAAAAGGATAAAAGACTGAGATTATTTCTCACACTAGCTTACACGCGCAGCTTCGCTCGCGTTGTGTGAATTTGACACCACATTTTACCCCTTTTTGGGGGTTATTTTGAAAAACCCTGAAACGCGTGCCTATTAATTTTGTATTTAAAGTATTCTCACTAAGTTTCAAGTCAATCGCACAACTCGTTAAAAGTTCCCATAGAAACTTTGACATCCCATTTTGCCCCTTTTTGAGGGTTGTATTGAATAATCCTGAAACACGTGTCAATTTATTTGTTTGTATTTATAGTATCCAGACCGAGTTTCAAGCAAATCTCACTACACGTTAAAAAACTTATTGTTTTATATTATATGTTTAGATAGATAGATAGATACAGAGATGGTGGGATGACCTGGACTCATGAAGGATTGGTCCATGGTACAATACAGAGAAAGGTAAAAGGGGCCTTTGCCTTGCAGTGGGACGCAGCGGGCTTTCAAGAATAATCATAATAATAAATAGATGGCTGACGTCTGTGTGAGGGGTCAAGGTCAAAGCCAAAGTTCACTAGGTATCTAATACTCGTAGTTTTATTCTGTCACGCACGTGTGTACAACATTATTATCATGTATGCTTACAACTTACAAGGAAATTGGTTTATTCATCCTCTCGCATACCAAGATTACCTATTCACTAGAAGAAGAAGAAGAAGAACTTATTTCGAACCAGTGTGGTTAAAGGATTTAAAGAGCGCTTCAAAGGCTCTTTTTGTGCACTTGACACATGTTTTCGAACTTCTATGTTGATGTTTTCCTTTACTGTTTGAGAGTACTGGCATAGCGGTAGACCACCGGTGCTCTCGAATATGAGGAGGTTAATCTATGTTATAATCGAATAAAAGTTAAATAAAACCATTATGTAGGTACCTATTACTATACGATACTACGCGAATACAATGTTGTGGCGTCTGTCTTTATATAGAACCTACATTATTATTATTTCGGTCTTTACTGAGTACCTTTACTCTAGGCATAACATGAGTGAAACTTAACATAGAAACTAATGTAGTAGGTATGTATTTATAGCAAAGATCCTGAGCAAACTATTTTGAAAAGCTCGTCTGTTTATAGGTATTTTGACATCACAAATTCAATTCAGCTCTAAATGGATGGCCCATCAGCATATACTTTCTTTGACTGGCGGAAATTCCAACGCAACTGACGGTTTCATTAAAGTGCTGTTTTCCATTTGGTTGACGAGAAGTTATAAGCCGTAATTACCAGAAGCTTTGAAGAAGCTAAAATAATATTGCTTTAAATAAACCTAGTTGCATGTTTTTGTGTAGCCAAAACGTTGTAAACTAATAAAGATTATAACTAGCTTCCGCCTGTGACGTCGCTTATGAGGTTCCCGTAAAAGTTGTCTGAATGTTTTTCTAAGTTACGAATGCCAAGTTTAATCAAAATCCGTTCAGCCGTTATGCAGTTGTTGAGCCACAATCAGCCAAATATATCTCACCAAATTTCCGATTCATTATATTTGAGAGCACTGGTGGTCTAGTTGGAAGTGACCCCACCTCCGATCCTAATGTGGTGGGTTCAAATCCGGTCGTGTACCAATGGATTTTTCTGTGCGAAAAATTTATGTGCGCTATGCCAGTACTCTCAAACGGTGAAGGAAAACATCGTGAGGAAACCCGCGGCTTAGTCAACTCCGCACGTATTGACCATATCTTTCCTGTGGAAAGGCCGACTAAGCTGAGAGGATGGAATAGGCGCTGGGCAAGCCTACTCCATCTTTATTCGTCCCAGGCACTGCAGTTTCCCGTTAGTGAAGGTAAAAGTTGCCTCCTGACGCTGTATTAAATCAACCACTATATAGATGGTAAAAGGCCTTTTATATTAGTATGGTCGTCGAAGATAAACGTAGGTACTCCTTCATAAGGTAGGAGGAAATGCGCTCAATACAGCGAATGTGCAAAGGGGTAACATCAGGCTTTGAATAAAAGAAGATGAAAACAAAAAAAATCACAAAAACCACATCTCCAATCACCGTGTATTGCGATATTATTGTTAGTCTATCTATAGACTGCATTCGTAATTCAATAAAAGACTCGAACTTCATTCAATAAAATAAAATACAATTCTTACAATAACCCTTTGAGTTTTGGCATAAAAAGAAGAAAGCTTTTGTTGATAATAACTTAGGCATGTCCGCAGGACTAGTTTGTGAGGACAAGTTTGAAGTTGTTCTTAAGAATAATATAACAGCACTCAGCTCTGTCACATTCAAGCTGTATATTCTGTGGCTGATATCAATTTAGTTTTATACCCGTCTAGATTCGTTCACAATGAAGCAAATCCATTTCTAATCTCGTTTTTGTAATACGACAAGACAAGTCTATGCAAGCAATCGAAGGTGTTAAGAAATATTGCTACTGGCTTATTGCTATGTTGTTAAAAGCCGCTCTACTTATTCAGATAACTTTTACTACTGCAATGTCATTGAACCCATAATTTTAGAGATGGAGAAAAATGAAAGAGGCACTTCCATAGCTTTTGCATTTATTGTTCTCTGGCTTAGAAGATATGAATGGACGTCACTATACATTGTATATTTTTGTGAACTTAGTATCTATCTGATTTTTTATTCTCATTTTCTGGCATTTTTTTTTCTAGATTAACAAAAATTAAATCATTAAAAAAACTTCAATTGTCATGACTTCCATTTCACTATAATGTGAGAATTTCAAAAAAAAACCCTTGGTTTTAGGAAATCCAGTCCTTATTTACCCGACTGCAAAGGAGAGTAATGTGTTTGAGGTGTATTGTATTTATGTATGTATGTGCATATATTGGGTTGTGCATTGCATGTTATGCCTTTGGCTGAAGCTGTAGTCTAAACGGCTGGACGGATTTTGACAAATGTGGTGTTGTTGGATTCGTATAGATAACAAAAGTGAGGTATGCCTATACACTTTTTCTCATTCAAGTGTAAAATAATCCAATATGGCGTCTTTATTATGATGAAGAATTAAATTAATGAATCCATTTTTAATGAACTAAGACTTAGACTAAAATGGTACAAATTCATTAAGAAATCTAATATGACAAATGAACTATACTACCTAAATTCCACGCAGCCGGATTTTTTGTTATTTTAAATAAATACTTGTTGTATTATTTAGTTAGATTGATGTTCATACTAACAACCTCTGCAATACTCTGCATACAAGAACTGTAGGAACATAGCCTACATTTCAAATAGATACCCAATGCTATGTAATGTCTGTAGATCGACCAAAAGCGTTCATGTAGCTATCAAAGTAATTTCGTTGAGCGCTTGCACTTCCTTGAACTCTATCGATAGCTCTCGGACCGGTGGATTGTGTGCATTTCGACTTATTTCTACCCTCCTTTGTCAGTGTACGTCTGCTGGCTTCCATTGTGTACTGACTATGCTTGTACGAAATACGCATACATGATGTAAAACTAAACAGAAACATTACAAACCTTTCTCCCGCAGCGAGAATCGAACCCGCGCCTCTCGTGTCTCAGACGGGCGCTAGCCCGCCACGCCACCGAGGTCATCATAGTCGTTAGTAGATGTTGTCTCGTAGGTACGTTTGTAAGTAATACTTGTATTTTCTATTTCTTACTACAAGTCAAGCAACGTTTGGAAGGTCTTTAATAATAAATAAATATAATATTCTACATTTACTATCCATTTTTTGACCACCTCGGCTGAGACGCAAGAAGCGTGGGTTCGATTCCCGCTTCGGGAGAAATGTTTGCATGTTCTGCAAATATCTCTTCTGCTGGGCGTTTTGGCACCATGGCACATGGTACTGGTTTACTAGTTTCTGATATCTCCAGAGAATTCTGGTGTAGGATCAGAACTATGCATGTGACTGTTGGGTCATTTTAACTTCCGCATCTCACAAATACCAGACCAGACAGGGGATATATTGCAAGTCTTATGACGTGAATATCAAGTCGATTTCCATCTGTTTATTTCTCTAGAGAGTGGGTTCCGATTCGGTACAGAGCAATCATACCGTGATTCCAGCCATGAAACCTTGTTAAACATTAGCTAACTTAGTTCGCACTGTTTAATCTTCGAAACTTCACGAAAACTAAGTTGACTTCCACTTGAACAGTCTATTCCAGTCTTTGAGAATCGGATCGATGCATTGTGGGGCTACAGTGTGGTGGAAGAATTATTATAGTGACCTAAGGCTACAAAATTGTTAGGGCATGCACTTATGATAAAAGACCATCTTTAATAAATAACTTATCCTATCTAGTACTAGTCGTGTCATGCCTTTTCAAACCAGTGTGGTGAAAGGATTTAAAAAGCGCCTCTAGTACTAATATCATAAAATCAAGAGCTTGTGAGGATGCTTGTATATATGTGGCTCAATCACGGCTTAATATTTGTGGATATTTCATACAGCATAATACAATACATAATACTAAAACACCCCACACCCGGAAGAAATATTTGCCGAACATACAAACATTTCTCCCGTAGCGGAAATCAAACCCGTGCCTCTTGCGTCACAGCTGAGTATCCGTCACACCACTGACGTCGTCAAAAACCAATCTCTCTAATTCAAAAAGGCAGAGTAAATTTAAAATCAAAATTGACTTTAAACAAATCTTAAAGTCTATTTTATAAATAACGGGGTAAATAAATACATAATGCAGTAGTAGTAAGGAAACGAAATGAAAGTAGAAGGAAAAGTGCTTAGGATTTAGGATGAGATATATTTAGAACTTCTGAAGCAATCGTGAAGATATGTTTGCATGTTACATGAAGATATCTTCTACCTTGAAGTATCTGAGTAAATAAAAAACACAGAATGCTTCCAGCTGCTTCGCTCCCCGAGCATGACGTAAATGTCGACTAAGGGATGTATGCATGTATTTATGAAGTTTCCAAGACCCTGTTTGCGATATTTACAATATAAAAACATTCGTACCACTCTTCTAATTGTACTGGGTCGTGTAAGAGGTTGATAATGGCCTTCATCGGCTGAAAGCTGCACTTACCAAGTATTTTTAGCAGTATAAGTAAATTGCCACAATAAGTTCTAGTTGACCTTTGTCCGTTATTAAAAAAAACTTGCATTAGGTAGAGCGTTTTTCTGTAAATAGTAGATGTATACTTATACACTAATAGCCGATTCCAAAATACTACTTACGGACGACGGTTCCTTCATCAGGCCATATATTTTAACATACATACATATTAGGGTGGGCAGAGTCACAAGTAATCATAAGAAAACTTACAGCCACTCCTGATCCAAGAGTCCCAAGATGGTAATCCATGATGACAGGTGATTAGACCATCGCCTATATAGATGGTCCATAATGTTGGAGAAGATCCTAATATGCCTTAGTCGACTCTTACGACATGCTCGGGGTGAGAAGCAGCTGGACACCTATGTTTTTTTTTTGCTCCCAGTCAAGCAAAGAAGTATAAATCTATATTTTATCTAAAAAAAAGAAAAACAATGTTGCTATGGTAATGAACAATCCGTCGTCCGTTAGTAGAAAAATGGAATTGGCCATAAATATTATGATACTTGTAAACAATAAATAATCATAAATTTAAATTTATGGACATTTTACAAAGCGCTTTCTAGCCCCAAACTAAGCAAAGCTTGTACCCACTATGGGAACCAGATGGCTGATAGAATACTTATATTTTTTTTGTTCATACATACCTACTTATAATAAATAATATTACAACACCAGACTCCGGACCCGGAAGAAATATTTGTAGAACAAACAAAAATTTCTCCCGTACCGGGAATCGAATCCGTACCTCTTGCGTCTCACGTCACCGAGGTCGTCAGTAAACAACAGTGAATGTGTTTGGCATTGCTTTTGAATTATTAAATACGGGTGGTTTCAATCTTATCTTTACATTTTGACTACATTTATACGAATAATTTATAATAGGTAAATATTACGAACAGATCCATTGCCTATTGATATTTCATCAGATGAAACAGATAATAGAATTTCGATTCCAGCAACTCCATTCCTGTTTGTCTTTTTTGTTCGATTATTTTTACGAGGACGCCATCAGTGTAATGTGAAACGTGATGTCCATATTGTCCATTTTGTGGATATCGTATCGGTAAAAAGGTAAAATCATAGTTATTGGGTGTTTTTTTTTTGTGTTCACAATAAGTTTTTCAACATTTGTTCATAATATTTGTTTTACGTAAGACACAAAATATTAAGTTTTCTTCACTATCTATAATAACTTATATCTGGATTCATCACATACAACATGAGTTTCATAGTAATAAGCGTAAGTGGCGTTTGGCGTTTTTCATTCATATAGGTAAATTACAGTAATTTTAATAACTATAATTAAAATTCGAATTGAAACTACAAAATCTAATTGTAACATAATTATGATGTTGATGGTAAACACTTAGATTTGACCGTCCAATAATCAAAAAGTGCTTTACAGCTAGCTAATCCAAAGTTTTGACTCCTAGTTCCGGCATGTGATCAAGTTTTTGACGAAGTAATCTGTCGCTAATTTCCCTAAGGCATACCTGCCGCTATAAAGGAGCGAACAATTTTTACTTTACTCATTCGGTAACCAATTTGTAAGGTGCAGGAACATACGTGACCTCATATTGACAAAGGTAATAATAATAATAACTACTACTAACTAAGGCCTTTACCATCTATATAGTAGATGATTTATACAGCGCTAGGAGGCAACTTTAACCTCACAAACGGGACGCTGTATTACCCGGGACAAATCACAACGGCTTGCCCAGCACCAATTCCATCCTCTCATTCTTTTTTAACCATTATTTCAGGAATGCTTAAAAATCACTACTTATTTGTAACTAACAAACAATAAGAGATGGTATGGTTTTTCAAAATTATATCACTAAATCTTGGACGAGTGTTTATTCGTCCAAGCACTAAATATAGAGCATAGGGAAAACAAACTCCTTACAACTTTCAAAGTCAAACGAAAAAGAAAAATCTCCAAAAAATCGCAAAAGCCATTGAAATGCAAATAACATCATAAAAGAGTGTAATGAAATATATATCAGCATTCTGATCTTCGCGAGGAACTCAAAAGTTTTACTGCCAGATTCAAATGAGAGGGTATAGTCGATAAAATAAATGTGTACAGCCTGTTTTGACTGTGATTATACTTTATGTGATAATTGCGTATTTCTGAAAAGAAATTTCAAAATAATGGCAATTATTGCTAACTCTCTTACAGATAATTTTCTGACAGCCATGGACTACAACCTATAGACAAATGAATTACAACATTAGGAGAGTTTTTATTATGCAAACGCGAGTCATTCGCACTATAGTCAGTTAGAATTCCTCAATGGGAATCGTGTAGAAATAGTACATATATATCGATGTGTAGAGAATATTTTAAAACTCTAGATATTCTAACGCTTCCCAGTCTCTGTATATTGGTAGTTTTCTCAAATGTTATCAAACATCCAAACCACTCTGAAACGGCAGAACAAAGAAGGACTAGATTAACGACAAAAAGGAAAGACCTCGATTCTCTCCAAATCTCATCATTGCGAAACATTGTTGTAGTCTGTAGATATCAGGTGGTCAAACTTTATAATGCATTACCTACCAATTTCAAAACGATTGACAGTATTAGTAATTATTCCAAGTATTAGATAAATTATTTCAAGCAAAATTACGTAGACTTCTATTATCTCTTAATGGTTACTTATGTAGGGATGGCATTGAAATTATTACAATTATTACCTCTTTTTAGTTTTGAGATTATTATAAATTTTATAATTTGTATGATTAATTTTGTATAATTTTTTATTATTTATATTTCTATGTATAATTTTCAGACACAATTGTAAAATTGTTATTGAATAAATTGATTTGAATTGAATTGATGCCGCATTTGCCGTACGTACATACCGCATGTGCAACGAACGGGGATAATACGGTCACTGAACGCGTTGTATACGGGTATGAGGCGTTGTTGATACGTTATAGTGGACACAGTAGACCGTGTCATGTTTTTTTTCGTGCCTGATACGTTCACAGCACGGTCATGGTACGGTGTAGTGGGCAAAGGCCTTAAAGCAGAAAATCGTAGCAAGTATTTAAACCGATTCAAAAGTAGATACCTACTTACTTATAAGAGCTTATAAGTACAAGTTTGGGTTAAATAATATTTATTCTTATTCAAGATATTACAGTCACTTATATAAAAACACTTTTACTTTAGAAAAATATATGACGTCAAAGACATCTTCACCAGGCGGTCAGTGCGGTTAGGCACAGATTAAAAGTGGAATTATGTTATTAAGTATTTAAAGTGCGCCTCTAAGGCTCTTAGCAGCGAAAAGTCATTAGTAGTGTACCTACTTGATTAATGTGGCAAACCTCAGCGCACATTTTATATTAGTAGGTATTTTGTTATAATACAGCTGTGTTCAAATTTTTACATCTAAAAAAAAAGGTGAATATATAAACTTGACATTCGAATTGATTAAATTCTAAATGAATCTAGAAACTTAAAAAACCTTTCATCCAAGCAGAGGCTTATAATTAATTTTTAATAAAGAATTTTTAGTATGTGGCTAGTACTAGTAAACTTAGGGAAGTAATTCCTCTGTGTACTTTACGTAGGACGGTAATTTCCCTTGGGTTAAGCTTTGGTTTCCTAAAAATCTGTTACCGTCATATCGACACCTGATGTTAAAAATATGGTAACTCTAGTTACCGTGAAAGCTAACTATAACTGGCGTACTTGCTCAGTAAAAAAAAGAAACTTTAAATCCTTTCACTACACTGGTTTGAAAGAACTAGTGACACGACTAGTAGTAGTAGTAGTAGTAAAAAAAAGTTTTATTTATTTTAGCACCATAAGAAGTATTTATTGCGCGTTTTTTTTTTTATCGCCGCTCAAGCATAGGTCACTGTATAAGAGCTTAATACGTTTGCTTGACCATACACTTCAAAGCAATTTTGATACCAAACACGATAATATGAATATTTTAGGTAGATTTACATTTTGACACCTCATTTCTAAATCTTTTCAGTAGGTACTAACATACCTATGTCATAACAGCGGCAAAGTCGGGTAAAACTAGGCATAAGACTATAAAATGTTAAGTCATTTAGGAAAAGTATAACAGATCTCACTCAGTTTCATATATTTTTTTTCCTATGATGATGATGATGGTCATAAAATGCTGATCTCATATTTTAAAGAAACCAGGGACTTAGTTCTGCTTGACCTTACAGTACCTTAAACAGGGCCATTTTCAAATAGAAAGGTTTAATTATTAACAGAAGATGTTTACCTACTAACAGAGGCTTTCGAAAGAGTTATTTCCACTGGGACGCTAAAGGTAAATACATTCTAGAAGTACCTACTGATTACACCTTTTTGGGTTGGAAAATTAGTTACGCAACCCATAAACCATGGATTTATTCGGGGCGAGCAGGGTATATGGGGTGGGAAGAGGGGGTACCCAATATGAAATACCTAACATCAATAGCATCACTTAAGAATAACATTTGAAAACGTAACAAAAAATATCGGTATCAGTCGAACTTGCGTTCTCAACTTGAATCTATAACACTGATCAACACTGAGCCATAAACGGAAAATCTGCTGTTTCAAAAATCTTACCTATGTTGTTTGGCTATTTTCTTCAGGACCGACTAAAGGTCCTTCAAAACAAGACGAAGAAACGAAGTAAAATAGAATAAAACCGGTCAAGTGCGAGTTGAATTTGCACACGAAGGGTTCCGTACAATCATAAATGTAGGTAGAGATATAGCGTCTGACAGACGGACGAACGGACAGCGGAGCTTTAGTTATTACTTCTGTTTATATTATTATTTCTGTGTTAGTAGTATTCTTGGGACGCCACGGGACCCAATAGGGGCCCGTATACAACCACTAACACAGAAACAATAAAATGAATCAAGTGATGTAAAAGGGTGACCACTCTGCTGTTTTCCTACTGCAACCCAGAGGCTGCCATTGCGCTATTTTTCAGTGGCACCAAAAGTAGGCAGGCCAGCATTACCTACGGCATGTGTTTCGTTGAAAATACTCATTTCACAAAACATTAGCTTTGCTCAGACTCTGGGGGCGGCCTATCCCCGTGTCTCTGGGTATGACCTTGAGGGGCGGTTCCTGGAAAATGCACACAATAAATATATTTGTATTTTTAAACAAAAAAGATCGTAAAGAACTTTATTAACAGAAGTAAACTTACAATTAATACAAATATAATTTAAAAAGTACAAAAGAAACAGTCGGGCTATCTAAAGGCCGTTGCAAACGGTCTATAGATATCTCACCTGATCCAGCTCATCAGACAGTGGAAGCGTGCCCAGGACGCTGGCCGCATTGCCACGCTGAATGGCAATACTGATCCGTTGAGCCAAATAAGAAACCTAATTATACATTTAGGTAGTAAGAATACGCCTCAGCACTATGTAAATCATTGTGGCAATACCTTTATGAATACAACTAGACCCGTGAAGTAGGCTAACTGTTGTCCAGCCAGCGGGCTAGTGCATGCATAATCTACTCTGTGCCAAAGGCTAAAAGCTAATAACTATGAATATAGAAGCTAGTTCTATGCTAATTTTAGTAAAGCTATAATCGCTGGTCGGGCTGAGTGGTACGGCAGCTCGTTTTGACTTGAAGCGCTTAGCCCAAAGCTACGGTTTAAGTACTATGTATAATAACTGCTTTATTAAGAAGATAGCTAAATGTCAAAACAAGAACCTACAAAAGTCTTTACCATCATCTATTACAGCGTTTAGTACAGCGTTCCTTTAGTGCACGATTCAAATAGCCTTGCTGAGCGCCTTATCATCTTCAGTACCAAGGCCTTTTACCATCTATAGTAGATGATTAAGACAGCCTCAGGAGGCAACTTTTGCCTTCACTAACGGGACGCTGCAGTGCCCGGGACGAATTAAGATGGAGTAGGCTTACCCAGAACCTTCTCTCAGCTTAGTCGGCATAGTCCACAGGAAAGACATAGTCAATATGTGCAGAGCTGACTAAGCCGCGGGTTTCTTCACGATGTTTTTCCTTCACCGTTGGAGAGTAATGTTATAGTGCACATAATTTTTTCGCACAGAAAAATCCATTGTTACACGACCGGATTTGAACCCACGACATTGGTTATCGGAAGGCGTACCCATAAAAGCACGCCACTTAAACAGTAAAATATCGATAAGTCCCAAATACCATTTATAAATATAATAAGTTATTATAAAGTCAAGATGATGCACTCAAAATGGACGGGGTCGTGTGTCGAGAAACTGTGAAGCACCACTCATTATGACAAGTGACATACCCAAGTGCCTTTTTGTTGGGACTTTTAAAAAGTACTTGGCGTGTTTTTCATAATACATATTTTCTTTATTTATAATTTAAATCTTTACCTCATATTTCCAATCGTTAGTAAACCGTAAATAAAACAGCATGTCCTAGAACCTAAAAAGTTCGAAAATCTGTGTCTAGTTCATGAAAAGATCTCTATTTATGGACTTGAAATGTTTTTAGATTTTTTAAGCACTTTAATCCTTCACCACACTGGTTTGAAAGAACTAGTGACACGACTACTGTAGTGCTGGTAACCAAATATTTCGTAACTGTGAATATATAAAATATACCAAAGCGTTTGTTTGAATACTCTGAATTTCAGAAATTAACTATTCTCCTTAATAATTCCCTTTACAGCGTTTAACACAATGTCAATAATATTAAATTGTATGGAAAGGGTTTATTTTGATAGACGCGGTAATGCTTTGCAAAATTTTATTTGGGTGATTCAACGACACTGGGGTTACATGAGGTTATGCTGAAAATTCATAGTAACAGAAATGAATTTGAGAGCTACGAATAACCATTTATTAATAAAAAAATGTAGTTTCCCTTTGATACTTTTACAGGTAGATGTAAATAGTATAGTCGTTTGCCGGAACATATTTGTTTTTCAGGGTATTCAAGTAGAGATATATAATCATCATCATCTATAACCTGTCTTTATTTACTCACTGCTTAAGGTAAGCCTTCCTTTGACTTTGCAATCCAACGCGGTCCTGTTTTCTGACTAATAATAAAAAAAATATGCAGTTCAATGAGAAAATCCTATTCAGAAATTGGTAAAAATACTTGTAATGTGGCGTGGATTTAAGACAAGTTTCGCATGTTCTATTTTTCTAAGGTAAAATGCTTTCACTTGGCATAATATCAAGACTAGGTATCAATTCCTTAATACCGGTTAAGCTAAATTACCTTCACGATTACAACAAGTAGGTGCCTACAGTGAGTTTCAGGAATGCTATGGCCAAATACTCTGCTATAATAATTAGGAAATACGTTTTAATGTTACTGTAATGTTTGAGCCTGCAACTGCAGATTTTGCTAAGTGAAAGATGTAAAATATAATTAGGTGTCAAGTTTAGGGACTGTTAAGAGAATAAAAAAAACCAGTCAAGTGCGAGTCGACTTCGCACACGTAGGGTTCTGTACCATCGTACATTATTATTTTTCTTGTATGGGGCCCCCTTTTATTTTATTTTTATTAAATGTTGTTATAGCGGCAATAGAATACACACTGAAAATTTCAATTCTACCTATTACGGTTCATGAGATACAGCCTGCTGACTGACGTACGGACGGAAGGACGGATGTACGAAAAGCGGAGGCTTATTAATAGGGTACAGGTATAGAGCACGTTTTTTCGAATAGAAAAATCCCTTGGGGCACGACCGGATTTGAATCTATGACTTTAGGATCGGAAAGCCCCGCCTTCGATCACTACCACTAGGCCACCAGTGCTCTCTTTGAGCACTTGACGCCTTTGAATTGAAGTCTTTCCACAAAGTCTAAAGAGTCCACTAGTTTAATGAGACGTTAAAAATTGGTCGAGAAGGCTGGTTCTTAAAAAATATAATACATATATGTATATAAAAAAAATCCGCTTCAGTAACGACTGATTTTCTTTTTTCTCGCGAGTTTTTCCAATTTTATATAAGAAAAGAATAGTCCTTTTGGAGTTCACATAGAAACGGGAAATGATGTCAATATTTCTAATAAAGGCAAGATATTTTTCTTTCCCACAATAATAACTGTGTGTGATCAATATTTTGAGGCTGCAATCTGTGGCTGATTCCCCATGGGACACACCTGCCACAAAGAACTACCAAATGAAGGGTCAAACCCTTCCGATACTTGGTACTGGTAACTTTTGTCGTTCAAATATTCTTTGCACCTAATACAGAACAAACCAGAAAAAAGAAATCATACAGTAGTACCACAAATATTTTGCTTTTCGGCAAACTTCGTGCTTTGTACTACTACTACTACGCAACTGATGGATTAAACTTTTGTACATAAATTAAAACGACAGGTCACAAAGCAAAATAATTATTATAAATTAATAAATATAAAGATAACTAGCTTCCGCCCGCGACTTCGGTCGCGTGGTACCAGGATAAAAGTAGTCTAAATGTTATACCAGCACAGATACTATGTATGTTCCAAGTTACATTCAAATCTGTTCAGCCATTACGGAGTGATTAAAGCACAAACATCGTCACATCCTCACAAACTATCGCATTTATAATATTAGTAAGATGTTCAAAACGTATAAACTTTCCCTGTCTGAATTACCATGAAGAAATAACAAGTTTTTCTATTTATCATTTTTGACAAGGTCGAGGAAAAGTGAAACCTTGGAAGTCTCGTTTCAATATTAAGATGTTTATCTTCATAACCCGTAATCATTCAGTGCCCATAAGCTATGTAGTAAAATCTGTTCATGCCCACATTAGAAAGCATAAAAACTTGAGGTAGAAGGTAAGGTAGGTACTTAGTGAAAGGTAGGGTCTGGTATAGGGAAGCGTTTACACGGTGTTATTGACTCACCAATACACGTAAACTTTTACCATCTATAGTAAATGATTACTGCTACTGGCACTATGGCTACTGGCAGAAACTGGATTCGTCAAGCCAAAGATAGGGCGCGATGGCGCTCATTAGGGGAGGCCTATGTCCAGCAGTGGAATGCTAATAGGCTGATGATGATGATAATGATGATGAGTAGATGATTTACACAGTGTAAGAATGCGACTTTTGCCCTCACAAATGGGACGCTGTAGTGCCCGGGACGAAAGAGGCTTAGTCTGCCTTGTCCACAGGAGACATGGTCAATACGTGCTGAGCTGACTAAGCCGTGGGTTTCCTCATGATATTTTCCTTCGCCATTCGAGAGTCAATACTCTCTCTCTATACCAATGTATAGCGCACATAAATTTTTCGCACAGAATAATCCATTACATGATCGGATTTGAACCCAAGTCCTTAGGATCGGAAGGCGGTGTCACCAACTAGACATCATTAGGTAAATAATTTTGATTATTTTCACCGATGTTTTCACCATATTCATCAGTTTACTACTATATTTAAGAGAATTGTCAGATACTACTACATAACATACAGAAAATATGAGATTTTATTTATTTTGAGATTGGTGAATGATGGATGGATGAAACAAGATGATGGTCGTGACTTCATGACGTTTTTTGATAAAACTTGAAGATTTACAAGAATTAATCTGTTAAATGTTGTGGAACCTCTAGGTTTACTCAACTTATTTTTGTAAACTGCCTAGCCTAATTTAATTAATTAAAACCACAAATATAATGTACTCATATGTGTTTTTATTCAGCAAAATACATCAAAATACAGAAAATTATAAAATTAGCATCTTACCATTTTCATATCTTTTTTTACTCACAGTTTGAAATTGGAATAAGACCGAGGAGGCTTTAGTTAGGTATTCTACCAAAGAGGCGGCATGTATGAGAATAATGAAGTAACTATTACATAATCTATAACAATGCGTGAAGAAAGAGTTAGAATGCAATATTAATACAGCTATAAACTAATGTAGATAACACTTATGCAATTTTGCTGTCCTGTGAGCTTTAGCCTTAAAAGGTCATTGGCATGCTGCACGATACCAGCGACTAATATAGTTTCTGTGGCAATAAAAAGGAAGGCTCGCTGGCCCCGGGCTATGCGTGACCACAGAAGCGCAAGGAATAACGAAGGTAATTTTCCTACCTCGCAAAATGATACACGACGTTGATGGAAGATACTTATAATGTACCTAATAGGTTAAGGTATCATATTGATTTGAATATTATTTTTTAATTTTCATAACACGCTTTAAAAAGGTTATTTACCTCAAATAATCTAAAATAACTATAGTAAATAAGTATGTACTTTAAAAATTGTTGTATCAATTTCAAGCTTTGAACGTTTAATTTTTACACCAACATTAATCTGATGCCGTTGAGCTGATCAAGTGATTTACGAGTACTTTTGAGATTGATGAAATATTCAACCTCAGAACAGTAAATTAATTTCGTCTTCAACGGGTTCTAAACTACCTTAGTTTTATCAGTCACGTGCTTCAGGTCAATGACCGGCTTTGTGTCTGTGGTTGAATAAACAGATATGAAAGGATTTAGGTGTCCATGAAACCGATTTAAAATTTTACATGTCCAATTTTTACACCGTTGAGTTGATTTATTATTAGGCAGTCTAGTCCAATCGGAGTCTTTGGGAGAAGTGAGTAGTAAACTTCTTGAAGTATGTAGGTGTACGACCTTCCATCGAAAGTTAATTTCCCCCGGGCAACTACGTGACCTCAAACAAAAACAAAATGAGCTTCTATTGATAAATTATTGACATATTTGAGTTTATTGCAGTCTGATTGGGTTGTGGATAAATATCTAAGAAGTTTTAGAGGAAGGCCGAGATTGGGAGGCATTAAACCTTTGCTTATTTATAGAATCTACGGTTTTCCGATTTTACGAAAGAGTTAAATATGACGGATGAATTGAACAAAATGTTAGACGAGATGAAATGTCTGTGAGGAAAAACAAAGGCCAATTGAAGTATAGTTACTTACCCTAGTTAAGCTTAACAGACTGAAAAGTCTAACTTTTATACATAAATAAATATCATTTGCTTGAGGACCACATTTTTGAAATATTTATTAGCCTTCTTAGAAAGTCAAAAGTTCCACACGATGTTTTCCGTTTGAGAGTACTGGTACCTATAGCGCACATATTTTATTTCAAACTGAAAAATCCATTGGGGCATGATCAGGTTTGAACCTGCAACCACTGCTACTTAGAGCTTAATACTTCATGGTAATTAACTCCTAACCATATCATACAATAATGCTCTTGAGGATGAAAAAGTTTTCAATTGTTTTTGTATTCTATATTTAAATGGTATGCGAACTACCGCAAGCAACCAAAACAATAACCTGAGTCGCTATTTTTAACGGCAAAGTTTGAATTTGTTTTGCTTCCCCGTTGATTACTTTCCGACCGGCTACGGCTGTACAACAGGAGCAACTGTGGAAATGCACCCTCCTAACTTTTGCCGTGTTGTTGATACTGCGACCGTGTAAAGTGTAGTTTCCGTACTCTTTCAAACTATAGCTTAATGTGAGGCTTTCTTGGAAGCTGAAAGAAAATTGGCCCCTGACAAGTTTTTCTTTAAGTAGGGAGCTTTTATTGTGAGTTTCTTGATGCCACTTTGTTGGATGATTGTATACTTTGTTCGTTAATGTTCTATTTTTTTTATAATAACTGTTATCGCTCTTGTGATAATTATTTATTCAGAAACAATTTTATTACAACACCATAACAGAAGAAATGAAAGAAGATTAACAAAACAGGTATCTGAGGCGAGTGTGAATGGTACCGTTGGAAGGGGAAGACCTCGGCGCACGTACCTGGACCAAATCGGCGACGTTTTGGAAAAATACCAGGTCAAGAGTACCTACCTTAAACCGACGAGCATGCATGAGGAATGTAATGAGAGTGAATGAAACGAAAGAAGTATGTCAGGGTCGTAGCAAATGGCGATCCGTGATCTCTGCCTACCCCTATGGGAAACAGGCGTGATTTTATGTACCATAACCGTAACATAAAAAAAAACTTGAAATTAATCAGTGGTAGGTTATGTAGGTACCACCGCCCAACATTATGCCGCCCCGGGACTTGTAAAATGTCCGAATCTAAAACTTAATTGCGAACACATTCCATTAATGTGAAAGGCGTCATCTACGGTATTTCCCCAACTACAATAATTACAATAATTATTTTCATCAGAACCCAAGCTTTGACTGAATTGTAGACATCTTTATCGGTAATCTTTTACAGCTTTCTATGCACTCTGCAACTTGAATCATATGGACATACGAAATGAGCAATCAGTCATTGCTATTTTGCTTACCTACAATATAATATGAAAGTTCTGGTGCACTTACACACTCCATTACGTTTCAAACGAGGTATTAACTTAGTTTTTGCTTTGGAACTTCAGTCTTTACTAGATCGTTTGTTAAAGTACCGTAAGTTACAGTTCGCGAAGTTTGCGACGGCAAGTCTTTAATTATAAAGAGTGTTTTAACTTCATTTGACATAATAACTGCATAAATGCAGAATATTGTGCGGGAAAATAGCTATATTAACAAACGAAATTTTAGTAAAATCTAAAAATATAGACCTATTAGCTATCTGGTTCCCATAATAGGTTACAAGCTTTGCTTAGATTTGGGGCCAGATGGCGCTGCGTAAACTGTGTAAAATGTCCAGCAATATTTTTTTATTTAAACGGAAAACTCTAACGTTACACTCAGAAAAATCAACGAACGAAATTTATCATTAAATTTGTAGGTAAATACATTCATTGCTCCATGTTTGGAACGTAAGATGAATCGCGAATACTTTAGAAATTCATTACAAGTGTCGACAGAAGTTCCGCTCCTCAGAGACGTATGCATATTCATATTATTCATGTTGAAGATGAAGGGGTTAGTTAAGAAGTTGTAACTGCGAGAACATTTTGAGGTAAGAAACAAAGTGAGTTTTCCGCAGTAGTTCTCATTTGCAAACTTTTATCACAATAGCTTTAAGAATACACTTTATCACTGATATTTTTTAAATGTGCTTCTATAGGTAACAATAAAAAAATTCTAAAAAGCGGATGAGAATCACAAGAGACCGATAAGTTCTATCTTAAATAGATCTGTTCTAAAAACTAGAATTTTGATGAGGTTATCATCAAAATTCTAGATAACAGCGAATAACTTTAATTGAATCCAAAAGAAAGTATTTTTTGCAGGTTCTATTAAACTTGCTACTTTTATTCAAAAACCTTTCTAATCAAATAATTTCCCTTTAGGTCTTTGACTCAATTTACTTTTTCACAATTTCATCACGCCGAATCATTAAGATAAACCTCGGTAATGACCTCGAAGAACCTCACTAAGATCGACAAGTAATATTACTTAAAAAGGAATTCTAATTTCAAAATCTATAAAAATGAATATAACTTTCAGTTCATGACTTTTATGCATGAGATCTCAAATGGTTTTGTCAGATAACGTCTAAAGTCCACGCGAACATTAAAACCGTTTAGCGGTAAAAAGACGTCATAAAAATCGTAACCCTCCTTTTTGATTCGCCGTAAATAAATAGATACCTACTTGCTCAAGATTCATACATATAATAATGTCACGCCTGTTTCACGCTCATAGAGGTACCTATGTAGAGACCACGGATCTCCATTTGTTAAATGGAGTCCTAACATATTTACTATTCTCGCTACTACATACGGCGGCTTAGCGTACTTTTAGGCGAAGTTGATTTGCTGTTCTGAGCTTTTAGGATTTATTTCAAAACGTCTAGATTCAGATAACTATTAAATGCAAACAGGAACTGAAAATGTTGATGCGAAAAAGTTACTCTCATTTTCAATTCTAAAGTTACGTCCAAAACAAAATAGCTACTCTTGTGTGTTTTATACCGTATGCTGCACACTCTCCGCTCGCTTAGATACAAAACAGATGTTGCGCTTAATTAAATAAGGGAACATAATGAGAAAAAGCTTTTAGATACTTAAATGTTTTATGGTACTTTTTGCTGAATGCTTGTTTTATGTCTTCTGCAGACCGAGCTTGCTAAAATTAAACACGAAACGTACTAAATTGAAAATTAAAAACACTTAAGTTATTGTTGTTATATTGACATTTTATCCGTCATTTGATTCCAATAGTATAAGGCTTCTTAAGTTTAGAGCGAGATGGCGCTGTATAAAATGTCCAACAATATTTATTTATTTTGTCTGTCGTAGAGGAACAACTAGAGCTATCGTAATAGCGGCTCTCAAGCAAGCATCAGACAGAAATTAATGGAAATAAACTGTCAACATACTGCACCAAAGGGGTCAGGATCTTCAATAATGAAAAAATGACGGTGGATGAGGTGAATGAATATTGATTTCTAGTATTGACTACAATTGTTACGAAGGAATGCAGATGACAACGTGAGAATAAATTAGAAAGTACTGGAAATCAAAATTAACTTTGCTTCAAAACACATTGATGACGGGATCCATATAAAGAGTGTCTCTTTTGTTTGAAGAGTATCAACAGTATTTAGCTTGCAAGTAGACCTATTATACCAGCAGTCTCAACTCAAGTCGTCGCTTGAATTTGTCCCGCCATTACAAAGTATTAAAGAGCTCGGGAGTTTTAGAAAACAAAGGACTAAGCTCTGAGAGGCACTACGCAAAGTACTGTGATACTTCTGCGGGCTGTTCGCGGATGACATTTAGCTTACCGAGCGATCCCTTTGCAGGAAAACACTTTGTAAGCCCGGTGACTCAGGAGAAGCTAACTTTTAACCTCTTCTATACACTTGTCATCATAACGTGAACACTCATATCGCTTGTTTCAGATCAGAATTCACGATCCATATTCACTCTATTACAATTTTATATTCTAGTTAAGACAGAATATACTTTTTTAGTGTTTATCGTTGGCAAGTACCGATGATGTAATAACTTTCATGAACTAAAGTGGGGTAGTTGATGGATTATTAACTCACCCTAAGTAAAAACTGAAATTTATTTTGATCGATGGTAACTTGTATGTTTTTATACAATAAACTTTCCCTTCAGATACATAAATAAATGCTACTACTATTTACTAAGGAATTTACTATGTAAACTAAAAGATTTATACAGCGTCAGGAGGCAACTTTTGCATACTAACGGGATGCTGTAGTGCCCGGAACGATTTAAATAAATAAAGAATTATAATAAGTTCAGATTTTTAAAGTTTTTAATGTTATTATAGTTTGTCTTTGTAACTGTGGTAATAAATAAATAAAAGTTTAGATTTCGATTTAAATTATAATAATTTGGATGGAATATTCTTGCCCAGCAAGTTTTTCAACGTAAAAATTAGTGCACGACTGGATTCAAAAACACACGACTTTACGATCAGAAGGTGGGGCCTACTAGCACCTAATAAGAATGTCATAATACTCAAGTGAGTGAGAATCAAGAGGTCTTGATTCACAAAAACATTTCAGCAATTAAAACTCGAGATAGCAGGACCTCCAGGTCTTTTCATCATCCCTTCATTAATTTTGTGGACGTATTTTTGTCGGTGTCCATTAGATACGTTTCACCACCATTACGGGAGATTAATGACTGCCTAGGAATATCTGGCGAAAGCCTCTTTTACAAATGTACCAAATGAGGTAGAGATTATCATTTTGCCTTGAAGAGTTGACCTTAATTTTCGTAATATTACCGCTAGAATGTTATGGAGTGGTTTATCTGAGTAATGTTCCTCCGCAGGACAAGTTCCTGTATTATGATATATTTAACATGAGAAAATTAATTATTGATATCATATTTTGTCACAAAATATGAAAATTTGTCCAATAGTTTAGTTTTTATGTTAGGTATTTACTCGGTTTCAATATTCTAATGTCTGCTTGCAATTAGTTTATATGAACCTTTGATCATCATGTTCCCAAATAAATATATTTGATTTGATATTTGTTGATATATAATTTTGCTGTATAATTGCTATTAAAAATCTTGGTAAGATCTTCGAAATAGGTTATAGAAATAGCAGCTGAGATTTCTAGATTTTATAGTAGAGGGTAATACATTATTTTTTCTTTGTGTTTAAAATAAATAATAAAATAAATTACACCCAACAGTCACATACATAGTCCTGACCCCACACTAGGATTCCATGTGTAGTGAGTATCAGAAACTACGAGTACCATCGTACCACAACACTCAGACCCGGAAGAAGTAAAGCTAAGCAACACGTAATAAAGGCAGAAAACGAGGATGCTCTATTTATCGCAGTGACTTCAAATGGTACGACGAAATAAATCGAAATCTATTCCCATGTAAGTGGAACACATTATTCTAGCAGGAGATATTGAAGCATCGACACTGAATCAACAGTGGAATCCGTTCAGTCAAGTTTATAGGCAAAAATATCAGCACTTTATCTGGGTCGTACCAAATGGTGGATATAATAGATATTTTTCCAAAGATGTTTTACAAATTATATGAAACGTAAGCCCGGGTGTACACTTGTATAAACAGAGCTAAACATATGTAAAATCTTTTCTCGGTGTCCTTTTTTATTATTTTGCTTTATTTAATGCATGTTCAAATCAGAAGTGGCTGCAAGTTTTCTTATGTTTACTTGTGGCTCTGCCTACCCCATTAGGGATATGGGCGTGATAATATGTATGTATTTATGTAATGCATGTTTCTAAAATACCTTTCTCACGGACAGCAACACAAAACAATATGGCGGGGCGATATTAAGTAAAATGTTTTGACAGCTGTTGACTTTGACAAGTTGGTAAATAGCTGCACATTAGTGTATTTCATTTGCGTAGAATTTAAATGTTCGTAATGAACCTAGCCCATTATTGGATGAATTGATGAATGCCTGTGTAAGTGTAAAGTGGTTCTTTTCTCACCGAGTACCTATGTACATTTAGAACTAACTGCGAATTCTTTTTTAGGTACTGCTCATTTCATTCTATTGCAATATCTGTTATATCTTCCTTGAAGTTATTCAGCTATTCTGCCTAGTAAAAACACTTATACCTGTTACAACACCTATATACCTACTATATAATTATAGGTAGTACATAGTAACAGTAAGTAATACCTACTACTGCAACAGAAAACTTCTGCCTTTTTTTCAAGCAAGTTACAACATTCCTCATACAGTTGAAACAGTTAAGTTCCAATGAAGGGGTTACAAGACAATAGATCAATACCTATTTTGTCTTGTGGAAAAAGGTGCAAAGGTTCCTTTCGTACACTAGCCGACATGTTTTCGAACGTTTCGTTTCTACTACATGCCGATCTCACGATGTTTACCTTCACGTTATTTCAAAGAACAAAAATCCCGTCGGCGTAGAATTTAGGTAGCGTAGTAGGTCTGACGTATTTGATTTTGTGACACAAATAATGATGATGATGGTGAAGAATTTGTACCATTTTAATCAACGTTTTTAGTTTTGTACAATCTTATTTAATGAACTTTAGCCGCCATATTAGATTTTTCACACTTTAATGTAAAAAAACATCAAAGGCTGTTTATTGAAACTCTCGTCATTCAGACGAATCCAACGATAACTCATTTGTCAAAGTCTGTCCAGCCCTTTGGACTACAGCTTTAGCCAAAGGAATGCACATACATACATACTTTCCAAATAATCTTTCTTCACAGTCGGGTAAAAACATTGCGAGCGTATTTAACCGAAGTTTCAGCGCCGTACTTTCAGCAGATGTGTCGCGACACTAAAAGTGTTCATACGCCTGTAAGCGGCCGCTTTCTTATCGAGTTACGAACAGGTAAAGAGAAATATTTTGTAGGTACTTAGGTCACGCGAATAGGCGATTAAGCCACTCTTTGTTCTTAAACATGGACTTGCGGTGTATAATTAACTTGATGTATTAAATGAGTAGGTCATGTAAATGTACGAACGTCGAATTAACAACAGGTTATATGATAAAATAGATTCACCAAAACTGTGCTTTATACAAAATTAACTGCAGAAAAAAAGACTCCAATACTTTGGACATGTCGCGTGCAGAAACCCTGGATGATAAATTTGGATTGGTGAAAGTGGCATTACGAGCTGAGCGCTTCCGTGCTTCGGAGGGCACGTTAAATTGTCGGTCCCGGCTTTCAAGTGGTTAAGCGATGACCTTTAGGCGGCCTAAAAACTCCGTCACAAGAGTTGGCCTCTAGCTCATACGAACTTACCTACTTAATTTACCCTGACAACATGGAAAAACTCATAATTACGGGCAAAATAGAGGGTAAAAGACCTAGTCCCAATTGCTGGTACGACCAGGATATCCTCGTAAATGTCGCTCATCATCAGGCCGATAACGTAGCTGGAGATAAATTCGGATTTCGTACAAAGCACGAAGTTTTCCGAGGCGCATAATATTTGTGGTACTACTGTACTATAAGTTTGCCTCTAATAAAATGGCAAGGCAGGAAAAAAAATATTTACGAACTGTATTCAATTACGATAGCAAGTTGCTACAAGAAGAATGTTTAACTGAAATTGTATTAAATCCGACTCTTTTATCAACCATTCGCGTGACGTAGTTCTTATTTAGTAAAATATAATTGACGGTTTTGCACGACTACAAGAAAAACGCCCCTAAATGCAATTTGTCACGAGCTGGACAACGTTTGTACCCAAACTACTAAGTTTGTCGATGTATTGAAATGCAATATTTTAAAAATGTTAGGTAGAGATCCAACGAAAGCAATTATAGAAACGAATTCAAATAAATGGTTGCTCTATCTCCCATTTCTGGAAGAGTTTAGTTCAAATATTTTATGTCAGATCAGTTTCTTTTTTCAGTGAAGCGCTCGTGGCGTAGCTTGCTTAGACGTTCTTGATTGATCGTTGAAGATATGCAACGTTGTACGCGGTCACAATTGTGATGGGTGAATGCAAGTGGCATTACGAGCTGAGCGCTTCCGTGCTTCGGAGGGCACGTTAAATTGTCGGTCTCGGCTTTTAGGTCGCTAAGCCATGACGGAGGCCTTTAGGCGGCCTAAAAACTCCGTCACAAGAGTTGTGGCCAACTCTTGTGACGGAGTTTTTAGGTCGCTCATACGAACTTACTTACTATCGTCAATTCAAAGTAATCGTAAAAAATGTTGTTTAATAATTAAAAGTCCGTCAAGTGCGAGTCGAATTCGCACACAGGATTCCATAATAATATCATCGTACATTAAAAATATTTCTTGTATAGGGCCCCCTTTTATTTTATTTTATTACTTGTTGTTATATTATAACGGTCATTAAAATATATACCCTATTAAAGTTTTAACTCTATATCTATTACAGTTCATGAGATACAGCCCGCTGACAGATGGACAGACGGACGGACAGTGGAGGCTTAGTAAATAGGGTCCCGTTGGCACCCTTCGAGTACGGAACCCCAAAAAAGGACAACTCTGCCCATGTTTGCGTTTTATAGGTACGTAAGCGTAGTCGCGGTTAAAACAAAAGTAGAGTGCCTATATACTATTCTAGTTAATTTAGAATTCTTCTAGCAAACTGAACGAACGTCAGGATAGTATTAAAAGATGCAATATAATCCCCTGGACGCGAACCCCATCTTAAACATAAAACGTAGTGGAAAAATTAATCTCTCGATAGACTTTTTCAATTCTACTCCGAGACTGCCAACAATAAACCGAACGATCCTTTTGAAAATGCAAATTTACTCATTGAAAAGATGAGGACGCGATGGAGCGATACCTACAACCAGTTAGCGGTCCGTAATTATGTTGAAGAGGGTAGACCATTTCACTGTGAAATTAAATGAAAACACTCCTCATGGCCGCAGGGCTGGGTAATGGTTTAGAGGAAATATAAAGTGTAGGTTGTACTTTGTGGATTGCACAGGGCCCTAACTAGTTCTTTTGCTTTATTGTAAACCAACAAAGAGTCCCAACGTCCCAGCCACCTTTCCGCTTTACAATCAAATTTTGGTAAACCAAAATGTCAACGGCATTGAAATCAACTACGATGTCGGCATGTGGGTGAGAGCTTTTGTGACATCGTGAATGAATTTCTACCTACATTACTAAATTCGACCTAAGTATATATTAATAAAATGCCTTGGGTATTCGAATCTGATGTGAAATACTACTGAAACTGTGAACTGAGTAGATAAGTAAGTACTGAGCATTTATATGTGAAATAGCTTTTTTAAGAAAAAAAGACAGGAAAAATAATACTTTTTATTGTAGGTAATAATAATAAATAAATAACACCCAACAGTCACATACATAGTCCTGACTCCACACTAGGATTCCCTGTATCGCGGGTATCAGAAACTACGAGTACCATGGTACCACAACACCCAGATCCGGAAGAAATATTTACAGAACATGCAAACATTGCTTCCGCAGCGGGCATCGAACCCGCACCTCTTACGTCTCTGCCGAGCAATCGCCCGCCACGCCACCGAGGCCGTCGTACGTAAACTAACAAGAGTAAAATCGTAAAATTAAGCAGGTTCCTGTTTTCATTGTACACTTTCATTGCATTGAAAAAAATATACATTGTACACTTTCATTGTGTACAACTCTGTACACTGTTGGCCAGCAGATCAGATCAGACTTTATTTGGACTGAGATTGGTGTAGGTAGCTCTTGTGCAGACTCGTTGTTCAAAAAAATATTGTCGCGATGGCTGCTGGGGGCGAACTGGTGGCGGCAATGCTTGTGCGTTGTGAGAAAGCAGGAGATACGCAGGAAATACCGTAGTGCTAATCTTTATGTTTGTTGGCCAAATCTTGTCGCTGTAATTGTTATTGTTTTCTAACTCAACACACTTTTTAGTACGAAATAAATGATTTTACTTTTTTTATCAGAATAAAATACGACACACGAAACCTTTGAAAACACAGTCATCTTGTACTTCACAGGTGTACTATCCATTTTTTTTTATTTTCTTTGACCATAAATTTTACTTAATCGAAAAAGTTTCTAAATAAATTGTGTTAAGTTGAATTCGCAACATTTCATTTTACACCGTATGTATTTCTAATTTATTTTGGAGCATGAAATCGAATTTTTCACATTGCTATGATTTTAAAATAAATCCCCACGAGGCGAGATCTTGAGTCTGACAATAAAATAGGCTCTCAGATACAAATGGTTTTGAATAATGCCACTGGTGCCGTAAGGAACAAGACCCAGAGGAGATGGAAAATATTCCAGAAATGTACCAACTTGTGAACCGTTTTACAACCCCAATGACGTTCAATTGGATTTGGATCACGTACCAGACTTTTAACCGACTTGAAACAAGATTGCAACACGATTATTGTTGCAATTCAAAAGACATTACAATAATATAATAAAATGATGGTGAGGTTTGTGTCGACTGCTAGTAAAAATCGGTTGAAAATAATTGCTTTAAAATTCAGTTTCAAGATTTGACCCAAACAAACATAACATACATACATTGCAGGTTAAATAAAAGCAGTTAAAATATACAAGAAAAGAAAATCTGCTATTCCTACGCACAACAAAAAACAAGTTCCACGAAGTAATTACTTTTAATTTATTCTATTCTAGAAGGAGAAACCTTGCAAAGGCTAAAATTATTTGTACCTATTTGCAAAATTCATAAACAAATTTGGAAAAGGAAAAAATAATTATCTGCATAATGGACCAACTCACAAAAAACCCGTTTCAACCTTGTCTGCAAGGAAAGGCTTTTGTTACGTGATCAGAATTCAACTTATACTAGAAAACTATGTGTAAATGAAATGGTAAAGTATTTTACTGCAGAAAAGCGGTAATGATTGATTTTGACAATTATTTTGGAAATATTTTATGACAAAATCGAAGTAGATTTAGTTTAGGATTTACTTATGAAGATTGACTCAAATACTGTTTGACCTGTCACTGTTTGTCTCTAACAAAAAGGAATGGTACTACCTACTTTAAACATTGTATTATTTTAAAAATAATTGAAATTTTCAATAAAATCACGCAGAGTAGCCAATTAGGTCAGCTGCCTGATAACCAAGACTCTACGTCTACTCGCCTGCTGCAGAATTTAAATAAAATATACACGGGACGCAATAGAACTTATCGGTTCAATAAACAAAATGTTCCTCCTATTAATTTCCAAGTTCAATTTCGAATACGCTCCGTTTTTGCTTCGTTCTTTGCACAACAAAGGACGGTTTTTGTGCGACGCAGAGATCGTTTTAATCCTAGCTCAGCTGTACATGTTGTATCAATATAATTTTGTAACGTACGTGTTCTTTCAGTGTATAATGTACGTACACGTTTTGTTGGTTTTGCGCCTTTATGATATCAATTTATTATTAAGAACAGTTTTGTTTGAGCTTCTGCTGCTACTTGAATAAATTATCCAGATTGTTTTCTAGACAGAGCTTTTATTAAAATTAACTTATCAAATAAAGATTTATTTAATATATAAAGAAAAAATCACATTATAGGGATTATATTAATTTTTTTGCTTAAAATGAGCTTTAGTAGGTTAATTGACACAAGTTTTCGGGACTTAGTCCATGAGATAATTAACCGGTCGCATTCAAGTCTGCGAGACAGGGTCGCAATTTACGAGGGAATCTCCTTGTCGCCGCTTAGTGCCACAGCGCCTGATAAACCTAAACTGGATTTATTGCCTTAATCAACGGAACGTGTTGACAAAAACTATACGTTGCATGCAAAGTAGAATATTAATGACACTTCTATGTTTTTTCAACAACGGCAGAGTCAAGGGCTTATCGTTTTCGGTTCTTTGGTAAATCAGAAAAGCTTAGTTATTTAAGAGAGTCCAGGACTTGCAGCCACTCCTGATTCAAAGTCACAAGATAGATATGGTGAACTATGGTGACAGGTGATCAGCCCATCGTCCATATGTTGGAGAGGATAATTATTATCCCTTAGTCAAAGTATGTTTACTTACTAAGCTTATATTGACTAAATATTGACGAATCGTAATCTAAAATCCTATGAATTATAAGGTAAAAAGCACGACGCTGCCTTAAACTTTTCCATTAGCCGTTCATTAAAATTCATTATTTAAAAAGCAAAACAAGATGCACATTGCACATCTTATCTAAACTAGTTGAGCAGAGGGAATTGAGAGGTAATAGTGCCGTGGGAACCACAACACACGTTCAATTAAATATCTGCATCTGCACTGTCCTATTCACCATACATTTCCATTTTAAGCAAAACTGGCTAAGTCCGGAAAACGACCTAAGCTGATGGATCGCTGAAGGGAAAAAAGTAATACAATTTGTAAAATTTAAACGTATTAACACTGAATCTTAAAATGTAAAACTTTTACATTACTGGCTGATTGACTGGCAATCAACGTACTTACGGCCAAAACCGACGACCTCTGTGGCGTGGCAGGCGAGTGCTCGACTAAGACGCAAGAGGCGCGGGTTCAATTCCCGCTGCGGAAGAAATGCTGTGCAAATATTTCTTCCGGGTTGGGTGTTGTGATATTACGTATTATAAGTATGTATTGACAAAAAAAAGTATATAAGTAATCTATCAGCTATCTGGTTCCCATAGTACATACAGTTTTGCTTAGTTTGGGGCTAGATGGTGCTGTATTAAATGTCCACAAATATTTAAGTTTTAAAACCATAAGTCCTAGAAGCATGAAACTTGGAAGATAGTATTCTTCTTATGGTATAACAGAATTCCCAAAACACGAACGATTCCAGAAGTTGAATTTTGTAATAAAAATCTTAACTTATTGTGTTTTGCAATGAGGAACAAAAGAAAAAATGTTAAAATTTAGTTTTCATTTTAAACACATTTCGTTAACCAACAAATGAGTTCAACATCGATTTTAGTAAGCAAATCCGCTATGATGCACTCTATAAAACGTCTTCGAACAATGTTGAATAACACTAGGTTGATAAAAATAATAACCTCTTCAATACACTTTGGACCATGATCTTGTTACGTCATGTCCTTCTATCTCAACAATCGTATATTAAAATACTCAACCAAATAATAGACGCTTGTTTTGTCAGCTTCGTTAGGTGCGGTTTAATACAAATATAGCGAAGACCTGTATTGTATCTTCTATGTACTCGTATAATGTGTGGAGTATTATACATAACAATAATGAATAATAATAATTATACAATATGCGATATGGCGCTGTCATCGCTTGGATTAGAGCAGGCTCATGCCACGTCCACGACACGTCTCTGCCACTTGTGTATACCGCGATAACTATTAGATTAATGGCTTAGTAGGAATCTGGTAGGTCTAGTTGTCATAATAGAAGAGCTTGAACCACGATTCTTTATAAGATGCTCTGAACATGAGTAGAAAAACAACTGAAAAAAAAAAAAAAAAAACATTTTATTAACAGAAAGAAACTTACAACTAATACAAATATAATTTACAAAAATACAAAAGAAACAGTCGGGCTATCTAAAGGCCGTTGCAAACGGTCTATTAATATTTATATATATATATATATAATAAATTATAAATAAATAACCAACAGTCACATACATAGTTCTGAGCCCACACTAGGATTCCCTGTGTCGTGGGTATCAGAAACTACGAGTACCATGGTACCACAACACCCAGACCCGGAAGAAATATTTACAGAACATGCAAACATTTCTTCCGCAGCGGGAATCGAACCCGCGCCTCTTGCGTCTCTGCCGAGCAATCGCCCACCACGCCAGCAAGGCCGTCAATTACAAATCTAAATATCTACTATTACAAATACCTAAACAAAATGAAAAGAAACAGTATTTAATAAACATAAAAATTTAATACAAGCGTCCTAAAAATACTGATGTCTCATTAATATTCCAAATGCAGGTATTTTAACAGGCGTGAGCAGTCGTTGTAAGCAGCCTATAAAAAGCAGCTCACACTGTAAATAATGCAAAATCTACTCACATGCAGTCCCAAGCGGAAATATAAGTATTTCACGTTGAACTGTGCATAAAAAATAAAACCAGCATAATGAAATTTTACTTCCATATATTTTTATACTTTGTTTTCGATGAGGAATCATTTTATTATACCAATAATTTAGAGCCTAGAATACATTTTTTAAATATTTTATAAACAATATTAATAAATTGGATCAAATAAATTACATAAAATCACACGTTTTTTCCCATAGGGGTAAGCAGAGATCACGGATCTCCATTGCGACCATCGTGACAGACTTCTTTCATCTTATTCACTCTCATGACATTGCCCACGTGTATTGCATATTTTGTTATTGACATACTTATACCTAAATATTGTTTTTTTTCATCAGTTACACTTATTGGCGTATGGACTTTGTATTATTGCTATTATTATTGTAAAATGCCTTCATAATATAAAAAAGTAACTTTCTTCAATTTTGATTTCTATAACTTTGAAACTGCTAAATCTTAAATTGAAGAAAACCCGCTAATCAAATAACCATCTCAGAAGTCAGTATTGATTACGTCTTTGAGCAATATTCCTCGCTTTGAAGACAAATTTCTCGTTATTTAACTTCTAGGACAGTTCAACATTGGAAACATTACGAAGCATTTCATTTTACTAAATGCAATGGAGATAGATCCATTGAAGCAATTAGTGACTCTTTAAAAATGATTCTTTTAAAACTTTGAACAGAATTTTATTAAAATATTGAAATTAGATCAAAGAATAGAAGGATGGATCGTGTAGAAGATGACATAAGGAAGAAAATAAGTAGTTGAGATGACTTCTGACAGAAGGAAATGGAAGAAGAAAATGATTTCCAAATTAGACCTATAGGTAATAGTAAAACAATTAAACCTAAGCTACTTAAACTATTATATTTTAGACATTCAAGATTTTAAAGATTAGTGGACATAAAAAACATTTGAGTTCATACCTCCCAATTTTTACGTTATTGAATTGAGAGTTAATAAAATCACGTCCAAGTACTGAACTGTTCTAGTCGTTACACGTCAGTCTAGTAATGGCATTCCCGTTCGTTAGACCCTTGCATCTCTAGTGATTCGATTTAATTGGTAGTTCCGTCGTGGTCCGGCGAATTCTACCACGTTATAGATTTATTTATCCTAGTTTTGTGTTAAATGGATACCTAAGTTAGATTATAGCCTTGTTTCTATTGCAATGAGAAAATATTGGTTGTTTTGAAGCTCACGATGCTCGTTGTGATAGAGGCACATAAAAAAATCATACATTAGGTAACATTATGCTCAAAAATATAACCAGTTTGCCATTGTGTACCGTGGTGCTAATTTGTAACACAATTGAGTCACAGACAGTGTGTATTTTCCTTGTGTAAAGGACATTATAATGTGGATGACTGCGAAGCAGGCGTATTTTGGTCATAAAATGTTATAAATGTTACGGGAACGTTAAAAAATCCGATAAATTCTTACATTGATGAATATACAAAGCTAATCAAACAAGCTTATATAATTGGACTCCTTAAATACCATGATTGATCTCTCCGTAAAGTAGTGAAGTTTGAGTAATTTTCGCTTTGCGTGACTCGACACGCGTCGCTTCAATTAAGAAAATGAATAATCCGAAAGGGACAAGTCTATAGAATACATTAATGATGTTAATAACAATTTAATTAACTAACAAGGAATTGAATGTTGATTTGAAACTAGCTAAATTTTACTATTAAACATTATTACATTAGCAGATTTAACATAGCAGAAAGTTAATTTTGCAATGTTTGTAATCAATAAATACAAATACTGAAAACCAAACAGTACTATATTATCAGTATGTTATTAACCGGTGAGAAAAACTTATTTTCAAAATATAGAATTGTACAGTTATATTAATAAATTCATAAATATTTCAGCATTTTCAAACTGATAGAATCTTAATGTGCTCCTAAATGAATGAAGATCAGCTCCATAATGCACACAGTATGAAAGGAGGCGCATGCATTATTTGTTAATGAGCTTTTTGAGTAGTCTGTCCAAAGTTATGTCGCTTCAATTATTTACTGACAAATTATCAAAGTAATGGTCGATGCTAAGTAATAGCAATATCTATATATTTTGTTAACCCATTTCGTTTCATTGCTGCATAAAGGTCTCCCCTAAACACTTCCCCTATCCTGAGCCTTCTCCCACCATCCTCTAGGCATCGAGCTCGTTCCATCAACGATTCCTCGGCCGAGTCCGACTATATTACTATTATTTTTCTATCCTACTATACTATAAATGTGGAAGTCTATGAGGATATTTGTATGTTTGTACCTCAATAACGCCTAAACGGCTGGACGGATTTGAATGAAACTTGGAATATACATAGTACATGTGCTGGATTAACATATAGGCTATTTTTATTCAGGTACCGCACGAGCGAAGCCGCGGGCGGCAATTAGTATTACTATAAAATAAACAGTCGGGCTATCTAAAGGCCGTTGCAAACGGTCTATAGATAGCTCACCTGATCCAGCTCATCAACCGGCGGAAGCGTGCTCAAGATGCTTGCTGCATTGTCACGCTGAATGGCAACACTCAACCGTTGAGCCAAACCTTTGTTGAAGCGTTGAAATTTTTTAAGTTGTGTAAAAAATATTATTGCTTCATACAAGAAACATTTAAGTACATGTACCCTTCGTGTGCAAATTCGACTCGCATTTGACCGGTTTTTTGCCAGCTGTTTCTTCAATAGGTCTGTATGCATTTAAAAAGCTAATCAAACATTCCGCCAATATAGCTGTCAGAGCAATTCTGTAAGGAAATAAAATATCGTATAATAAATGGATCATAGAATAAATATCGTAGAACAACTTGTCGATTCTGTGACGGATTTAGGATGGATCTGATATTCAGACATCGCTAATACGATCTGTTCCATATCACGGTTGGTCGGACGCTGCATTTGATTTGTATACTATTTGAACTATGGAAGGTTTGAAAATAAAACTTTGAACTGTAGCATGTTTCTAAAAAAAAATATGTTCACAGCTACTTACGATTTATTCCATTTGATGAGCCCACTAATTTTTTTTTCTCTGCTGAACTGGGAGTAAGGAAAAAACATAGAATGCGTCCAGCTGCTTCTTTCCCCGAGCATGTGGTAAAAGTGGACTAAGGGATAATATCCTCTCGAACATGATGGACCATCTATATGGGCAATGCGCTGATCACCTGTCGTCATGGCTCACCATATCCATCTTGGGACCTTGAAACAGGAATGGCTGCTCTTATTATTACTAGTGGCTGTGCCCACCCCATTAGGGATACGGGCGTGATAATTATGTATGTATGTACTAACGCTTTTATTTCAGGAGATTTACGCAGAGATAATAACGTCAGGTAATTAGAATGCAACTACATTACACGTGTACATTTTAATTGATGGTAATATTTATTTTGAACGCTTATATCCAGCTTGGGAGTGAACGTTTAGTTCAAAAATTAAATCATATTCAAAAACAATGTAAAATTTCAGTCTTACCAATAATTGAATACTATAATAGTGAGATTTAAGGTTTTGTGTAGTGGCGGCCCGATTTACCAGTGGCGTATGTCCTGCAGTAGAATTCAAAATACTGATGAATATTTCACATGTGGGTTCGCCACATGCAGCTCCGCACGTATTGACCATGTCTTTCCTGTGGACAAGGCCGACTAAGCTAAGAGGATGGAATGGGTGCTGGGCAAGCCTACTCCATCTTAATTCGTCCCGGGCACTACAGCGTCCCGTTTGTGAAGGTAAAGGCCTCCTGACGCTGTATAAATCATCTTCATCAGGTAAAAGGCCTTAGTTTTTAGTAGGGTTCGCCACAACATTGTATTCTTCTTTCATTTCCCTCTGTCAGAAGTCATCTCACTCATTCCTTTCTTTCACACAGTCAATTTATATTTTCTTTGGCCTACCTCTACATATCCTAATCAAATGAAAGGACTCTAAATAAAGCGGTTACGTATACTTCAAACATCTTTCTCTTTCATTAATCTAAATATGCCTATTTCTCTATTAACGATTGCGTGACTCCTACTATCTAAGCTAAAAGGAACTTGTATTGCTAACGAATATTAATGTCCCGGGTAGGTGTTACATTTTATATTATTGTAGCACGCGACTTAGTTCGATTTATTTGGACATGAATGATCGATACTGGACTTTGGACTATGTAATTTTTGCATAGTTTTTAGTAGTTCTTTCGAACCAGTGTGGTGAAATGATTTAAAGTGAGCCTTTTTTTCGTTTTTTTTTTAGGTTCTACGACATATCAGTTCCCTCACGATGTTTTCCTTGGCCATTTGAAAGTATTGGTACAGTGTCTTTCCATGTCCCTCAATTTGGTCGCAATGAGAAGCAGACTGATAACGTATCGGAGAACTAACCACTATGTTATGAGGAAATTAATGTATTCCCTTGAAAATGCTCTTTCGAATAAAACTATCTCACACTAGCAAATCTTAAATTTTTTGTACCGCTGTAAAAAAGCCAGCGAATACCCGGCGCATAGAAAAAATACTGTTTTTGTTTCGTCGTGTCGTGGGTTCATAAAATCGCGGCTGGGCAGTAATTGGGTTATGATCGGACCTTGTCACAGCGAAGTTATAATAACTGGCTCACTTAGAGCTGTTTATACAGATATGGTGACGTGAAGACATGGCGCGTATATGGCACAAATTATAACTACTGCGGCTATTATTAAATTTGTACAGCTTGAGAATAATAAAAAATAAGAGCTCAACACACCTTTTAAATAAGAATTCTTTGTTGTCAAAACGTTGCCTTAAACACTGGTTGCATCAATAAACAATATATAATAATACATACTACGTAGATAGCTAAGTAAATACTTTGTATCTTTACCATATCGTCTTTTCTAAGACAATATCAAAGATATTTTTAAGTTTGAATATATAAATAAACAATAAAATTCTAAGACCTTTTTAGATTTAACCTCCCATTTAAATTATTAAAATGTCAATTAATTCTCCATGTTTTGATTAATGCGTGTGCCATAGCGGATTTGCTTACCAAAATCGATGTAGAACTCTGTTTTTAATTAATGAAATGTGTTTATTTAAAAAGAAAATAAAATTTTAACATATTTTTTTGTTCCTTTTGAGGTTCCAGAGAGAAAAAAGCACGATTAAAAAAAAACATTAAAAATCCATGTTTTCAGTATGTTTTGATCTACATTTCGGAAGCTCTACCATGTTTTAAGATGATTTTTACTTTGATAGGTAGGTAATAACTATTTCTTTAGTTGTTGAAACAAGTTTTCAGATTCAATTTGAAGTTTTCTTCTTATTAACAATTATATGTCTCGTATCAGGGCTTCACGTAGTGAAACAAGATTTTTCTCTGAGGACTAAATTGTACAATTGCCAATTCAAATTGGCAGACGAGGGCGATGGACCGCGGTGACTGGCGGGCCTTTGCTCAACAATGGGATTAATGTGGGCTAATAGTAGTGGAACAATTTGTACAAAATACTCGTAGTTTGTTTTTATGAGGTACAATAACTTTTATAAATAAGCTCTATCCGATAGAGTAGACCGGTTGTTCCGCAGATTCTGTGGATTGGACGCACTCGTGGGAGTGGCTTTATTACCTCGGTTATATTTTCCGTACGTGAACCTAGCTTCTGTATAAATGAAATAAGTTAGGTTCTAGCGGCAATAAAATGTGAGAAATGTTGTGGCAGATCGTTAACAATTTCCAACTAGCCCAGAACAGGTAGATGAAACTATTTGGGAATTTGTGGTGGTTTGAGCGAGAATTTTAAATGGAAACTCACGGTCTCTTATGCTTGTTGGTCTCTCCTGAGATCTTTGATATACCTAAATCCTCGGATATGTTGAAGGATATGACGTCAGAGACAAATTAAGGACAGGTGATTGGTAGAAGGCTGGTAGTCTAAGACAAATTACAGTTGTATTAGACATACTGATGGAGATAAATAGACGTTGATTTTGTTGTGATTTCTTTGAAATATAACTTAAGTTTTACAGCGGTCCCCTATTATCTCGATCTATAAGAAAGGGATGGCAAAACTTTTAACTTTATTTTTAGAAAATGCACAGCATAATCAAACGCCATTGCAATACTTATAAACTAGAATATTCAAACTTATACAGAATTTTTCAACTTTGAGGACATCGCGTTTAAATTATTCGGTTTTTACGTAATGGTTGGAAGTAAAAATTTGCATGTTCCATTGGGCATGCACGCTTCTTTTTATAGCAAGGTTATTTTGTTTTCGTCATGCTTTTTAAGCCTTGTTCACACTTACTTTAAGTTTATATTTTATAAATTACAATAGCATTATTTACTTAAATATCCACCCTTCATTACTGCGTCTAGCTGCTTCTCTCCCCGAGCATGTCGTAAAAGTCGACTAAGGGATAGTATCTTCTCCAACATGATGAGATACAATAAGCAAGTATTCCCAAGTAGGGTTGACGTCAGGCTGGCGGCCGGTCATAAAACACCTTAGCCAAAACTGTTACATGTCGGTACATGTAACAGTAGCCATAGAGTGGGATATGGACAGGAAGATGATGATGATGATCATCCTTAAAACAGGGTCACTAGGGACGGACTAAATGTATAGAATCTGTTAAAATAAATAATATAATAAAATAAACATTTGTGAACATTTCACAAAGGGCCTATTTAGCCCTAAACTAAGCAAAGCTTGAATTATGGGAACCAGATGGCTTTTTAGACCCGGATGATAATATTTATAGAACATGCAAACATTTCTCCCGCATTAGGAATCAAACCCCTAACCGAGGTCTCAACCTAGCACTCGTCGGCCACGCCTACGAGGTCATCAAAAGATTGTCTATTTTGCAATATCGTAATTTATCAAGATATTTTTGTGATCTGTGTTCTAATACTCCTCTTTCACACAGTCCATCTTTCTGCCTGATTTATCTTCATTTGCACATCCATATAAACTCAGCTAATACCCTTCCCTTATCATGACATTCTTGCCTTCTCTTAACATATCCATTAGATATCACGTTAGCCTCATTAACTTATTCGTCACTTGCGCTACTTTTAGGTTTCTTCATAAGAACAACGATTTGAATGCTTATTTTAATGAATTTTTAGTCTCGACAATAATTGTCTGGTTGAAAACAAGTCGATAACTTTCAGTAAAACCAATTTCGTATACCCACAAATAAGATCATTTTTAATGACTTATGTAACCTAGACTTTACACAAGGACAGCACCACCCTGTTTGAATAAAGTATACTTTCGAAAACTACTTTAACTTGTCAGCGGTCATACAATTTTGTTATAAGTTTTTATGTTCATTATGCTTTTACCACGCGACAACTTCGTATTTTTATTTTTAACATGTAGAATAAAGGTCAAACAAGCTCTAGTCAGGCTTTGAAGAGTTTAATGGTTTATATTTTGTAACCTTTTAGGTACTTATTTGTAGAATAGTTTTAAATAATTATTTAGCAAATAAGTACCAGGGAATGAGGGAGCTAGTTGTAAAAATGTTGGGAAATATTTTTAAAAAGTATTTATTTTATAATAACGAGTAGGTACTATCCTGTTTATTTACGTTTTAATCTAAATGATAAGTAAATTAGACACACCAGCGATTTTTGCAAAATAAGTCAGGTTATGTTACATTCCACCCCGTGTTACGATTTTCAATACTATGTGTCACTGGCTGTGCTTAAGTCAAAAAGGCGGTTATAAAAGAATTGTGTTAAGTGGTAGTTCTAATTAATTGAGTTTATATTTGCTGAGAAGCCTCGCTGTTACTTCTTACCTCTGTTACAATTAGCCTCCAGCTCCCCTTCATTGAGTTGAGGGATGACTTTTACAAACATTTGACCGCTTACAAGGCTTTGAAATTCACACTACACTAGAGATAGGTACAAAGCAAAGTGTATTTATTTATTTTACAAATACACACTGTATTGCAAACTTGATAGTGCAAAGCTTTTGATGAAAAATCAACTGGTATAAAATATGATTATAGAGTTTTTAATGTACTAAGCCATGAGAACATTCAACTTCTAAGCGTTCTTTCTATTCTAATTAATACCTAAAACCAAATAAACAAAATACTATACAGTCACAGTTCAGTTTTTTATGACTTTCATGTATTCAATCTGCATCAGTAAATTGCAGTAAAAAATACCTACTAGCTTAGTCAACCTTTGCCACAGTTAATTGGTTGGTACACGGGATTTGAACCCACAAACTTCGGATCGAATGACCGGGTATTTCTCTTTTCACCAACATGCCTCAAAAACTGAATGAGATAACAAAAAATCTCCAATCACAATTCAGTAATCTATGACATGTGATTCAATCTGATTCGATAGATCCTAATATTGTTTCAGTATGAGCTTCTTATTACGGCCCGTCTATAGTGAAGAGATAAAGCTTGGTTGTCGTGGACTTGAGTTAGAGAAATGAGAAATTAAAAAAAAATATATGTGAAGAAAAATCCATTGGTGCCCGACTGGTTTTGAACTCACGACCATAGAATCAGAAGGCAGGGCCGCTAAAACTCGACTACCAGTGTTTGTGAAGTATACTTACTTACGTACCTGCACCCGACCGTTCTTGTTTATAAAAACAATTATCTAAACAATGACGACCTCTGTGGCATGGCAGGCGGGTGCTCGGCAGAGATGCAAGAGGCGCGGGTTCGATTCCCGCTACGTAAGAAATGTTTGCACGCTCTGCAAATATTTCTTCCGGATCTGGGTGTTGTAGTATTATGTGTTATAAGTAAAAGTATTTACAAAAAAAAAGTATATAAGTTCTATGAGCCATCTGGTTCCCATAGTACAAGCTTTGCTTAGTTTAGGGCTAGATGGTGCTGTGTGATATGTCCTCAAATATTTATTTATTATTTATAACAAAAACGATCAAGTGATTCGAGTTTCACACCAAGTGTTTCAATTCGCTAAGTTCCGTTGAAGCTAAAACATTAAAGTTATTAAACTTTTCATCATAAAATCAAAATTATGCTTTCAAATGTGTATGGAAACCAAGCTAACGAGGTCGAACTCTAAGAGTTAAATTTCTAATTTTGGTTCGAAACCCAAAAATGCCCTAAACCTTGACGCTTCGTGTAAACAAGAAAACAAAACCTCTGAATAATGAAAAATGAAACTCCAATACAAAAACACCAACACGTTTTTGTTAATATTGCATCCCTTGGCAAAGCCGAGATAAGCTGATTACTGGCCGACCTTTAAATTACAAGCTTACTCTCTTACTATGGAATTTGAACCGTGAACCAAAAAAATTAATAAGGATCATAATTAATGCTTAGTCAATGAAGCCTTTGTTTCCTGGACTAATGACTGCCCAACGCCTTTAGTGTAAAACCGTTGGGCTTATTCTCGATATCCCGATAGAAGTTATGTGCCTAGGATGTAGGCACTTATTGAGGTTTGCTTATAAACTCCTTTCAAAATTTGTCACAAAAGTAGTACCTATGTCTGATGTAGTGCTATCTCGGGGCCTTATTCACTATGACCAAACAAAGCGTAACGCGGGAAAACGCGGCTCGTTTGTTGAATCACCGTGTATTCTATATGACAATTTTGTATTGCAAAAACGTGACGCGGAGCGTATATAGCGAATACAGACCTCGTTCTCTTAGATGTTCTTTAATAACCAATAGTGATAGGGTGAATGTAAAGCAGTATATAGGTAAAGATGAACACACAGTCAACATGGAGAAAAATTGCACCTATAAGAAAGAGGTCTATGAAATATATCTGTCACCCTTAAATTGTAAATACCGTTAGATTATAATCTATCTCGCGAGATTGTAAACTGTCGAAAGATTGAAATACTAAAATGTATGAAGACCCAGCAACCGTCTGCTTGACTTTTCGTTGAGGGCAGTCTAGGAAACCAAGGCTTAAGTACGCAGCCAATAAAGGAACACCGGATCGGTAGGCTTTCTTTGTAGTGTTCGCTAATGAGCTTTTTGTAATCGCATTTGGCTATTAACTAGACTTTTCAAATATTGAAGATACATTTCGCTTACGAATGTACGAGTACGTACATAGTACCACAAATATTGTGCGCCTCGGAAAACTTCGTGCTTTGTATGAAAACTGAATTTGTTCGTAAATAATAATTAAATTAACAACTAACTCTTTAAAAAAATAAGTTTCTACATAATTATTGTAACATCTCTATATTACATAATTATCATCGTCGCGTTAGTTCGTATTTCAGAAGCTGAACGAAAATTGCCGAGGCGCACATTTGTGGTACTACTGTAAGAATATATGTTGTGGGGAACTAAGAACTGGTAGGCCATAATGGTACTCGATAATTTTAGGGTTCCGTACCCATAGGGACCCTATTTACTAAGCCTCTGCTGTCCGTCCGTCCGTCCGTCTATCAGCGGGCTGTATGAACCTTAATAGGTAGAGAATTTAAATTTTCACAGAGTGTATTTCTGTAGCCGCTATTACAAAAAATAATAAAAAATAAATAAAGAAAGAGTGTCCCTATACAAGAAATATTTTTAATGTACGATGGTACGGAAGCATTCGTGTGCGAATTCGACTCGCACTTGACCGGTTTTAATATTTATTTAAAACGTATCGTCATTTTCCACTGCTGGACAATGCCTCCGCTAGTATACTTCCAGGATCAACAATTTTATCCTTTGCCATCCCTTGTTCCCCAACGATCGTCAATCTGTGAAACCCTCGAAGAATCAAATGCTTGCCACTTCCACTTCTATTGCTAAGGCCACTTCAACTTGTTTATTCTAGACTCTTCTTCTTTAACTGATTTCCCTATACAATCACATTGCCAACAAAAAAAAATGTCGTGAGAAGAAACCGCGGGACAAAGCCATGTCCATAACACTAATGTAAACAGATTATCACCAACAGATGATGCAATAAACCATTATTGTAATCGCATACAAACTACCCGCTATGTAATTGATGGCCGGCCAGTTAGCTTAACTGTATTTCATATTGTTTCGATATTGCGTAATATCCAGTGAAAATAGAAGGTAGATTTCAAAATATCGACATTAAAATGATAACATACTTATTGGCGAGCATGATGTTGAAATGATATGACAAGTAACTAAATTATATAATTAATGAATAAATAAATAAATGTACATAATTCAGTCCCTGGATTAGCTGTGTGACCTAGGATTACGGAGAGCACTTATAGTGGTCTAGTTGGTAGTGATCCTTCTGATCTTAAGGTCGTGGGTTCAAATCCGGTCGTGTAGCAATGGATTTTTCTGTGTGAAAAATTTATGTACGCTATACCAGTATTTTCAAACGGCTTAGTCAGCTCCGCACGTATTGACCATGTCTTTCCTGTGGACAAGGCCGACTAAGCTGAGAGGATGGAATAGGTGCTGGGCAAGCCTACTCTATCTTAATTCGTCCCAGGCCCTACAGCGTCCCGTCTGTGAAGGTAAAAGTTGCCTCCTGACCCTGTATAAATCATCCTATAGATGGTAAAAGGCCTAGGATTATCTGTGTCGTAGGTACCTACTCAAAACTACGAGTATCATGGTACCACAACACCCAGATCTGGAAGTAATATTTGCAGAACACGCAAACCTTTCTTCCGTCGTGGAAATCGAACCCTCTTGAATCCCAGTTGAGCTGTCACCCGCCACGCCACCCACGCCGTGAAATCGTCAATGAATCAAAATTACTCCGACTTTGTAAGTTTCTCAATAACAAAATAGTAGAACCGATTTGATCTTGGTAGGTACACAGATTAATCTTAGTCTGGATAAGTTTGTGAGGTAAACGATTTAACTCGTGCTACTCCCAAGATTTCTGACGTCTATCTTGCTAGCTAGCTAGGGTGGAAGCCAGTACTTACGTAAAAAGTATACTCAAAAAGTAAAACAGGATTTTGATTTATTTTTTAAGTCAGTTTTATAATCAAAATATTGATAGTTTTCTTTATTAATTTACAAAAAAAAGTGCAAACCAGACATGAAAAATACGCTGAAATCTTCTGACCTACGATTTTTAGTAGGTAATTTCTTTATAAGCTGACCGACAAGCCCCAGGCATTAAACCTCTACAATGACAGACAAGGGCGATGTAATCTCACTCGAAATCAAACAAAATTATTCGCCGCCAGACCGCCAGACTAAATAAACATATCTGTCATTGTCATTTACTTTCATTTTTGTGAATAATTTGGAACAAAACCCCTCTTTGAATTTTTCTAAAAGATTTTATAATTTAGCTTCATCGCCTAAGTAGGCCACCGTTTGCGCTGTTGTGAGTAGCGGAGACTTGGAAAGACGTGCGGACGCATGTTTCCTCTATAGACTGGTATGGAGTTAACATTCGTCCGCAGCTAACTATGCGTCCGGTAGTGAAATGCCCGAGGCTTTGTCCACGTTGTTTTTTGTTCCTAAAACTTCATCTTCACCTTTTAACTTCAGGAATTCCTTTCTTAGTGCACCCCTACATCATAAGGTGAATATACCCTCCAAGATTCATGCTATTAGGACTATTGGCTTATGTCTATAAGGTCAGTCAGACTCAAAAAGTCAAAAAATCTCATACTGACTGACCAGTTAGTAAGGAATAGTTAGTAAGACCAGTTAGTAAGAGATTTTTAAATAGATTGATTTGGAGTGAGAACCGCAAAATAGAGATTACAAAGAGTATAGAAAACATCATCAGAACAAAGGTGTCAATAACGGTAGCACGGGGCAATCCGACCGCAATTATTTTTATAACAATAGATGTTTGTCCTTAGGCCCTCCAGAATTAGCATGACATAGGCATCATAACATCAAATGGGACTTTATTCTATAAAACCCTAGTTGTTTTATATATTGAGCTCACAAAGAGCCTGTTATGTTATTGTGATTTAACGTGAATGTAGAAATTAAGTGGCGTACACAACCTTTTTTATTTGAGTTGATTTATTAATTCGTATTACTGACTAACGATAATACCGTTGCTGTGTTTCTGATTTTTATTTTCTAAACATATCTGAAATATGCGAGAATGCATGAAGAATGCTAAGTGATTGAATGAAGCAAGAGTAGTATGTCAGGATAGTAGCAAATGGAGATCCATGGTCTCTGCCTATCCCCATGAAAAACAGGCACAGTTATGATAAATAGTTTATTTAAATAAATAACCACGAATAAAATAGTTCTGATCCCCTTTAGAATTTAGTGTACCAGAAACTATTAATATTTTACACTTTCCAAAACACCCAAACTTGGAAAAAATTGTTGCCGAAATAGCAAACTTAATTTATAACTTTCCAGTAGTATTTTGACTTTGACCGTTCTCCCGCCGCTTTAATCGAGCTCGTACTTCTCTCTTCTCATTCCGCCTCGCCACTCACCGAGGTCGTATATTTCTAATTTAGTGAAAGTGAAATTGTATGTGCTCTTCTTCAGCATTTCCTTTGAGTTATTTTGCTGATGTGACGTCATAGTAAAATCACAACATAGTATAAAACAAAGTCGCTTCCTGCTGTCTGTCCATATGTATGCTTAGATCTTTAAAACTACGCAACGAATTTTGATGCGGTTTTTTAATAGATAGAGTAATTCAAGAGGAAGGTTTATATGTATAATACATGCATAATATAGTAGAGGAACACTGATAATTTTATATTTAATAATAATATATTTCTAATGTGATGTCGTAAATAAACTCATTTTTTGCGCTTAAATTGCAAACGCTGGCTGAACCCTACGAGATAGATCAAAATAATGTACTACAGTATTGTACACCATAAAAAGGTCTACAGTGAAATCCGCGATGGTATATGTCTATCTCTTATTGCACCCGTACGAAGCTGGGGCGGGTCGCTAGTAATAATAATAAAACTGGAGGTTCTTCAATTTGCAGCCCTAACCACCGGCCAGCCTGAGCTCTGCCGAGCTGTCGGCGGCACCCTAGTTTTATGTTATTTATGTAAAAAAACAAAAGCTATGAAAATAAATGGATACAGAAATAATATAACACCCAACAGTCACATACATAGTCCGAACCGCACACTAGGATTCTCTGTGCCGTGGGTATCAGAAACTACGAGTGCCATGGTACCACAACACCTAGACTCGGAAGAATATTTGCAGAACATGTAAACATTTACTTCGCAGAGGGAATTTAACCCGCGCCTCTTGCGTCTCAGCCGAGCAATCGCCCGCCACGCCACCGAGGCCGCCAATATTTCAGTAACTGCGAACGCAGGACTCAAGACCTATCTCTGCTACTACATAAATCAAATATAAATAGGGGATCTCATAAGGTGTCAACGTAATACCATTCAAGCCAGGTTCTGGTGCGTAATATCGTCGAATAAATCATTTTTGCTTAAAATATGCCTCAATATCACTGTTTGAATATTATGAAATCAGTTACCCTAACTTTGCTATAAGGCTTTCGATTTCTTTGTTTGTTAAATTATTTAGGACCTCTATATTTTCGATTGATAAGTAGGAACATTTCACTGTTCAAGGATTATTCATTTCACTTTAATGACGATCCATCGTCCGTTTCGGGCATTAATGAAATGGATGAATGGAATAACAAGGTAAAAATCAATACAATCACTTTCAATAGTTCATTGAGAGCACTGGTGGTCTAGTGGTTGCAGCCCTAAGGTCGTGGGTTCCAATCCGGACGAGCATCATTGGATTTTTCTGTACGAAAAAATTATATACGCTATACTTAGTACGCGCCCTTAAACGGTGAAGGAAAACATCGTTAGGAAATCGGCATGTCACAGAACTTGAAACGTTTTAAAACATGTGTCAAGTGTACGAAAGGCGCACTTTAAATCTCTTCACCACACTAGTTCGAAAGAACTAGTGATACGCTAGTAGTACTAGTTCATTTGCAAATTGTTTTAAAATTATTAATATACCTGGTCGACTAAGGGATAGACCTCTCCAAAATAATTGACCATCTACAACGTGTAACATAATGTCCCTATAAGCCCGAAACGGGGGTGTTCTATACGTCATTGCGAACAACGTTTGTTCAACGACTTTTAAAATTTCAAAGGTTTTCATTCATGAAATGTCTCTTAAACTTTGCTCCAATACGTAACTTGACACAACATGAGGCATCCCTATTTACAGCTGTTTTTTGACCTTTAAGTGTGAACTCTAGATGAAACAGGTAACAGAACAGACACCATTAGTAAAATGCCTACCTACTTACCTAATAACGAGGTGACTTAATAAGTAATTTCTATTTTTTTTGAAGGCCTAGTGGTACCTTGGTATTTATTGGTAATTAAAATGTAAGGTCACATCACGACTAAAATCCCTAGGCACCGTAAACATCCTTTCAGATCTCTTTGTTAAGTACCTAGTATAGGAGATAGGTACCTTACCTACTCAATTTTGTACCTACCTACTCGGGCCTTAAAGGTATCCTCAGTGGGTGCCAAGGAGTATGAGAGGATGTCTACCGTGCCTGAGGATAAAGCCGTGATACCTACTCAATTTTGTACCTACCTACTCGGGCCTTAAAAGCATCTTGAGTAGGTAACAAGAAGTATGAGAAGAGGTCTACCGTGCCTGAGGATAAAGCCGTGACCCTATTCCACTTTAGTTTTTCCAACGATGTATTATTCCAATATTCATTGGAGCATTTTTCAATGCAATTTTGTACCTACCTACTTGGGCACTAAAGTCAAAGATTGTGACTTATCTGTCTTACTAATCTTCATTTTCATCGCGAACAGCCTATTTGTCATTGGTTGCATTGAAACAACAACAACAACTAGTGGGATGGCACCTCGCCCTAATTGGCTGTCGGTGCCTTTGCTAAATTCAAAATCCGCAACCGTCAACCGACACCGCACCGCAAGCGTTTGTTTAATAAAATCAAATTGGTTCCGTAGGTTTATTTGTTTTTTACTTTTCTTGATTGAACTACGTAATTGTTGGTAGGTTATTATGTAAGTAGGTAGGTACCTAGTAGCAAATGGGGATGGAGCACATGGTAGCATATTGGTATGAACCCCGCCTTCCCATCCTTAAGTCGTGAGTTCGAATCTATGGATTTTTCGATTCGAAATTTATGTGTGCAATATCAATGCTCTCAAACGGTGAAGGAAAACCTCGTGAGGAAACCAGGCATGTCATAGACGTGTGTCAAAGTGTACGAAAGGAACCTTCAAGGTGCACTCTAATCCTTCCACCACACTGGTTCAAAAAAAGCTAGCGACACGGACACGACGACAGTAGTAGTAGTAGTAGTAGATGTATGGTGAAGTTTTTTTCCTTTTTTTTCCCAATCGGTATTTAGTGGGTTACCCCAGACAAGGAACCCTAAAAATTCGGCTTTCGGCAATAGGTACCTACTTTTGGTCGTAAAACAGATCGGTTTTTATCAGTCGCAATTAGCATTCGTTCCTTGCAACAACTGCAACAAGCAATCTCTCGGTTCGCGTAACTAATTAACGTACGATACGATGTCGGCTTTGTACTCAAACGGTGAGTATTATGATATGGTGTTGTGTGTGTGTGTTGGAGTAGCACCAAATAATTAATAGCTTAGTAGCGGCGCGTCAGCTCTACAGAGAGCGTTATCCAGGGCGGCCATTGCCATCTTACGGGCTATTTTCTGGGATTGGTGAACCGTCTTCTCTCGACGGGATCTTTCCACCGGGGCGCACCAGTGAGGGAAGACCGGGAATTCGGTGGTGTGTTGTACCTACTTCCCTTTGATGGATACCGAGTACCTACTGTGTGTGTCAACAGTGATAAAATTCAGTGATAGGTAGGTATGATGATAGGTACCTAACCTATCACCCTACCTAGTAGGTACCCCATTAGTACCTAGCTTACTAATAAAAAATGCCAAAAATAATTTTGTGATTGTGAATGTGAATGTGTACCAGTAATACCAACCTAGGTACCTACATACCTACCTAATACCTACCATGTCAATTAGCCGTGTTCCGAGCCAACCAAGAAGAAGGGAGAAAAGGTATAACTTAACTTTTCCTGTACCTAGGTCCTTAGGTAACTACATAGGTAGATGTAGGTAGGTATTTGTTTTTTTATGTGTGAAAGATATCGTGATTTTAATCTTCGACTTTAATTTCTACGTAGAATTAAAAAAATTGCAAATTCTTACGAAAACTTTGGTGATTACACCTAGGTACTTTTTGAAACTTGCCGCGCGTTCAATTGTCTGCGTATGTGTGGGTCCGACGCGATAGGAGGGTGCGCGTGTGTTTGTTACCTACGCAAATGGTAAACAAACACATAGGGTTGTCACAAATTTCTCATGAAATAATTTGTTTTTAATTGTATTGGAATTTCAAATATGATGTATTGAACTTTTGCATTCGTCAATGTATTCAAGTGCTCGGTCTGAATACACCCCTTTCGGGCTTATAGGGACATTATGTTACACGTTGTATATGGGCGATGGGCTGATTCACCTGTCACCATGGTTCACCATATCCATCTTAAGACTTGAAATCAGTGTGGCTGCAAGTTTTCTTATGTTTACTTGTAGCTCTGCCCACCCCATTAGGGATACAGGCGTGATAATTATGTATGTATATAAATATACCTGGATAGAAGTCAGAAAAGTCACATGTTAGCTAAGACTTGGTACCACTGAAAACGCAAGTAAAGCAAAACATTGTTTAAGTTGGTATAATGTCTTATCGATAGTTAATTGACTGGAAGAATCTTATCAAGCTATCATACGCTCCATAAAGCAGGGTAATCCAGTTACAACAAACACTTCGGAATCGAAACGGATCTGTATCAGAGGTTACCGAGAACGTAACTCGATAGTGAAACACCAAAAAGCCAATGTTAGCGTTAGCGGTGCGGTGAAGTTTTGCCTTTGGAATTACAACCATTAACGCAATATGCAATGCTATATACCCAGGCGCGGTCCGAGGGGGGGGGGGGGGGGGTCACAAGGGACATGACCCCTCCCCCCTCCCCAAAATCGTACACGTCAATTCAAAAAACCTTCTAAAAATGTACAAAATAAAAAAAAAAAAAATTGTGCCCCTAGATGCGATGCCAATAAATATAGAAGGCTTCCATATTTTAATAATGTGTGCAATTAAATCTGATTTACTCAACATATTCTATTATTAGTGACCCCCTCCAAAATTTCAGGCTGCGACCGCGTCTGTATATACCTATTTTGTATTAGTCTCACAGCTATAACCTACTCAGAAGCGTTTAAAGGCTACTCCATACTGCAGCAATACCGACCGGTAATATCGTAATGCGATTTTGCGACGATCTCAAGTCTAAGATTTAATTCTTGCGGTCTTGAAATCGCATGCGACTCAACACAAAACGAACAAAAAAAAAATTCAAAGTGCCTGTCAGAAAGTAATTGACGTGACCGTCTTTTTATACAGTAGAGAAGCTTAACATTAAGACAATAAAGATAATTAATTCTCTGTTTTATTTTACTTCTGCTATTGATTTTAGATGCATTATCTCTAATGGAGTGGGCAGATTCACAAGTACCTAATCATTTAAAGATTCCAAAGAGTTCTTAGATGGATATGGTGAACCATGGTGACAGGTGATCAGCCCATCGCCCATATAGACAGTCGACTTATATAACATTGACATGTACTTATATAACATCCTCTACAACATGATGATGTTGTAGAGGATACTAACCCTTAGTCGACTTTTACGACATGCTTAATGCTTATTCTTATTTCAATAAATAATTACTATAAAATAAAAACAGACGGTGGACGTAAATGGGTTAAAAAATATAACTCCTATCAATTTTTGAATCAACATTTAAGTCTAAAATAAACAATTCAAACGACATCAAGATGCCTGAATGCGAAAATCGTGAGTGCAAGCCCGCACTGCGAAGAAGCACAACTATCTTGCATTGTGTAAGGTAGTTTCAAAAATGGCATTAGGTTGAAGGTAAAAATTTACCAAATAGACACATTAAAAAAACGCAAAACTGCTAAAATGTTCACTATTTTGGGCAGTTTTATCTACTGTGACAATTATGTCTACTTCCCATGAATCAGTAGAGCAATCGCCCTGTTTAGAAAGTAATTACCCAAGGAAATAATACATCTATTGCTGCTATAACAACAATAATATAAATAATAAAATGGGGCTCCATAATAAGAAACATTTTTTTAAACGTTTTTAAGCTACCTATTTAAAAAGTACATAGAATAAAAGTCATATTAAAAATTACATGTACGATGGTACGGAGCCCTTCGTGAGCGACTCACATTTGACCGGTTTTTTCATACACATCTACCACTGTCTATCGTTTTTGTCTTCTGCTAAATCGAAAACAAAAAAACGCAATGTGTGTTTCATCGTACCCACGATTGATTCGATGACCTCGGTGGCGTAGCGAGCGAGTGCTCGGCTGAGATGAAAGAGGCGCGGGTTCGATTCCCGCTACGTGAGAAATGTTTGTATGTTCTGCAAATATTTCTTTTGTATCTGGGTGTTGTAGTATTATGTATTATAAGTATGTATTTACGAAAAAAACACTATATAAGAAAAGTATAATATCAGCCATCTGGTGCCCATAATATTACAAGCATTGCTTAGTTTGGGGCTAGATGGCGCTGTGTGAAAAATCCACAAATATTTATTATTTATTGGGGTACAGGCCCCTCGAATCATCGCACAACGTTGCGAAGTATAACAATTTGAAGCGTTAAACATCAAAGCTACCTATTTGCAGTGCGAGCTTTTACTTAGCGCATTGATATATTCGCAAGATACGCTCAATATTTACACGAGATTTTCCTTTGTGGAAATCTCTTTGCTACCATAAATCGTCTGAGTTGACATAATAACGTAGGGAGGCCTGGATTTATTCGTATTTGATTTAGAGGTGAGGGCCGTTTTTTTAGGAATATGAAACGTTTGCGCCCACTAAGTTATTATTTTACTTCTTAATATTTTAATTAAAAAGCATCCTACCTATCATAACATATGGAGCCAAAACGTGGACACTCACAATTTTACGGCTAGTCCACCAGTTTAAAGTCGCTCAGCGAGCTACGGAAAGAGCTATGCTTGGAGCTTCTCTGAAAGATAGGATTCGTAACGATACTATCCGACAAAGAACCAAGACTAAGCTTAAAGAATTAACAAAAGAATTAACATTTATTAAACTTGGATATATAAAATATGTTGTACAGATTTACGCATAATAATTTTATAAAGATTATCCAAACAATTTAGATTCACAATATCATAAATTCCAAAGACATTTTCCTTAATGAGATTCTGAACACGAATCAAATTAACCGATAAAGTTTTTGTCACTCGTTAATAACCGAAAGAGACGTGCTCTCTCCATAACACGAGGAGAAAATGCAAGGAAAACTTTTTGGTACGTTTCCTATTGAAATGGTAGCTATGATACCTATGTACATAAAACTTCATAATGAGACATACCTACTCAAAGTACATACTTGCATACTTATTTATGTCCGGTTCTAAAACTCGACTACTAAACTCGAAAAATTACACTCTAATAAGTTTAAAACATGAAAATATTCTCATCTGAAATCGTTATGTAGCCAAAAAATTATAGCCATTGTCGTATGCCACCTACCCTGACAAAACAATACATTTTAACAGTACTAAGCGATCATAAGCTTTAAAGTAAAGCGGCATTATGACCAAGGATATCCTCTGAGTTCATAACAATTACAGAAGATAATATTTTATTGTTTTATACCTTTTAGAGCGTGATTTTTGAGTAGGCGGGTTTTAGTTTTGAACCTACTTTTATTACAAAATAGAAATAGTATCAATTTGAACAAATTTGAACTTTATCCGCAATACAATGTCTGAACCGACATTCTATTCCGACTTTTCCATTAACAATGAACCGTTCAACGACCCAAATGCATAACACGACCCTAATATCGATAAAGGCCTTCCGATGCGTAGGCAAAAAATGTCACACGTCTTGCTTGTAACGGATAGAAGCTAATGATATTTCCTCGTAATAATGAGGCCATGAAGAAACGAGTATGTGTTGAGACTGCCAATAAAAGCAAATGGTCGATTTTTCTTTTATCATCACCAGACTATGGAGGCTGAAGCTTATTATGTTACTATCTACCTATATGCCTTAAATTAGGCAACTGTGAAGTATTAAAAATTCCAACCAAGTTTCACCAACATCAGTTTTGTTCAAGCCGCAAACATAGAAACTTTTACGTAATTTATTGTTGGGCTCTGAAATAGCTCTAGAATAGTTAATGAATTTCTAAATTTAAACAATACTAATATAGACAAACAAAAATTAATTAAAGGTTTTGATTGACTAATCGTTCTCATAGTTAATCATGAAACAATTTGGGAAACTGATAAACATCGTCCATAAACAAAGTTTCGTAATTCCGTTTATTGATAGGAATATTTTTAGTTACTTTTATATGGCTACCGCATACTTTATTTTTAAATCTAATGGTTATTATATTTAAAAAGCTATTAACGGCTGTGAAAACTGAAGCAGCGGACTCGACGAGTAGGCACGAAGAGAGCCGAATCCACTATACCGCTCAGTCGTGAGCAAGCTTCCGTTGCGGTCGGACGTAATCACTATGCGCGCACCGTTCAAAGTAAAATTCGAACTCGATTAATTAAAATTCAAGACTGGAGTCAGAAGTGGTAAAGGAATACTTTAGTACAGTGTAGTGTTTGTGAAATGTGATGTAACAGTTCCATTGATAATGAGGATGTATGTTCTATTGGTTACACTTGGTTTGTTGATAAAAGGTGAGCAAGATAATTTTAGTTTACGGTAAAGAACCCTTACGTGTTATTTTAATTAGTTCATTTTAGTCAGCTAAATTACTCTTTATTTTGGTGTAATTGGATTTTAATTGAAAGCTTGGTGTTATTTACATTAAAATTTTATTAAAAAGAGATCAATACCACGTTGGGCGCCAATTAAGCCATTTGAGAATTACCTTCATTTATAATTACCAAAAGTTAATTACTTTTAGATTTGTAGATTTATGATGAAGTATTATTTTGTAATTTTTTGTAACAGAATTGTCAGTTTTGTAACGAAATATTTTGATTATACCGTTTGATAATTTGGTGGGCCCAAACTGCGTACGTTTATTTGATTGGATCTTTTATGTTTTGGTTATTACTATAAGGTCCTACGTCTAATAAAACTCTATAGATGTAACTTAATTTTCTAAAATATTGCAGCTACTTATAAATTATACTCTGGAAAGCTAGGTCTTTAAAAAACCAGACAAATGGATCCTTATTTGATTTTGTTTTTCCCTATGTTAGTTCAGTACGAAACCCAAAAAGTTATTGTGTACTGTATGTATCAAAAGTACTAATAATTTTTAATTTGCAATGTATGTCAGTCCATAACGTTCAATGTCCCAAATGAGAAAAATATTGTAGAAGAAACAGAGTAAAAATTGATAATAATAAGTACCTAACCGCAGTATGTTATATTAAAGGGTACCTTAACGGGGTATTTAGTCATTTATTTCCAAAAAAGTAACATTACAGCCGTAACCAAGGCGTTAATGTATAATGAATTATGAATATAATGAATTATAATGTATTATGAAAAGTATAATGTGTAATAACTATTCACTTATTCATTGGATAATAAAATAATTATAGGTTTTATGTTATCTTTATTAGAATATTATGAATCCGAATTTACTAAATAAAATAAATTCTTTATAAATTAGAGTAATCTCTTCAGTCTTTTTTCCCTGTTATTATAAATTTAGGAAATTTTTCAAATAAAGTCTGCCATTTTTAGAAGAAACAGTGGACGAAAGGAGCGTTTGAGGTGCACTTTAAATCCTTTCACCACACTGGTTCGAAAGAGCTAGTGACACGACTAGATAGATAAATAGAAGAGTAGCACACTCGTCCATCCTCGTTGGTAGTTATTATCAAACTAAGTTTTGTTGACGTGAAGGGTAACATGATCAACTGTGGAGAATCTGTGGTGCGATGGTTACTTTTTACTGAATAGTTTGAGAAACTTGAAGTTTGTTACCCAATTACTGGGTCTATGGTGAACTCTTACTGACACGTCTGGGGCAGGCTTGTAGAATTATAGAGCAGTGCGCACACAGAGTTAACACTGTCCCTATAATTAACCTTCTATTCGAGTCAAGAATATAATCGAACTAGTAGATCGCCTCGCGACTTTGTTGGCGTTGAGATTTTTTAGCAAATCTTCATCTTCCCGCTGCGTTTTCTAGGAGTTGAATTTCAGGAATTCCTTTCATAGTGCACCCCTACACTATAAGAGAAATATACTCTCCTAGCTTTATGATTCTATAGCTTATGGTTTACTTATTATGGTCACTTATACTGTCACTCAGTTACGTGTTATATATAATAACGCAGATACTTTTGTAGTACATTCAGAATCACAGCACGGGGTGGACGTCTAGAATACACTGAAATGACGTTTGTCACGTGGTCACATGGTCACGTGGACTATGTCAATTCAACAGATTGGACACGGTCTGGTCGCACTAGTGCCACGCTAGCAGCGTGAATGTACTTTATGACTCGAACGTCTTATACACAAGGGTATTTACTTATAAACACCTGTTGAAAATCTGCCAAAAGTTCAACAATATTTTAAAGTATCCCTTGAATAGTCACACAGCGAATTTAAAATAGTTTTAGAGGGTATTTAGGTTATGTTATGTTTATAAGTAAGAAGGAAGGTGAAATGCGGAGAATTTGTTGAGAAATACTTTAATTTTGGTCGAAAAAACTGTTTTATGTTACTTAAAAGACAGACTTTTGTTTGATAGACGTTTGATTTAAAACTGTTTTGCCTCTGGTGTTCGAGCTACCTAACAAGCTGAATTAGTAACAAGCCAGACTAACTAGTCTATGCCTTAGGGATAGAGGTAACTAACTACTTACAAACTATCTTAAACAAGTATTTAGAGTAGACTTCGCTTTTAGCGATAAGTCCGTCGATTATTTAACCTATTCTCAGTATGCGGTCAGGGTCTTCGACACGCTTCCACCGTCTGATGAGCTGGATCAGGTGAGCTATCTAGACCGTTTGCAACGATCTTCAGATAGCCCTTTATATTTTTACTAGCTTCCGCAATGTTATTCGAGCACGCATACTATGTATGTTCCAAGTTTCATTCAAATCCGTTCAGTCGTTTAGGCGCGATTGAGGCACAAACATACAAACATCCTCATAAACTTTCGCATTCAAAATTTACTAGCTGCTGACTGCGGCTTCGCTCGCGTGGTACCCGGATAAAAAGTGGCTTATATGTTATTCCAGCACACATACTATGCATATTCCAAGTTTCATCTAAATCCGTTCAGCCGTTTAGGTGTGATTGAAAATCCTCACAAACTTTCACATTTATAATATACATACATACTATCACGCCCATATCCCTAATGGGGTGGGCAGAGCCACAAGTTAACGTAAGAAAACTTGCAGCCACTTCTGATTTAAAGTCCTAAGATGGATATGGTGAACCATAGTGACAGGCGATCAGCCCATCGCCCATATAGGTGGCCCATAATTTCGGAGAGGATAGTCGACTTTTACGACATGCTCGGGGAGAGAAGTAGCTGGACGTATTCTATGCTTTTTCTTTACTTCCAGTCCAGCAGAGAAGTATATCTAAGTAGGATGAAATAAAAGAGAGGCATTTTCCCAACAGTGGAAAAAGACAAGATTAGGACGATGATGTTGAACAATTTATGGAAGGTGCTTATGTTTTTAAGTACCAAAAATCATGATTTTTGAAGATTCTTAAAAAAAAACTGAAAAAACCGTGCTCCTGTTCCTAATATTCCTACAATATAGAACAGTTATTACCATTAGTGAAACAGTAATTTGTTAGTAACGATGAAATTATAAATTAGTGGATGTAGGTGACATAAAATCGTTTGTCCTGGACTTGCCCAGCTGTGGGCTGGATTCGCCCATGTAACAAAGAGGTTTTAATAAACAGACAGAGTAACAAACAGAATAGTGACTAAGCACGGTAGGCATAATCTACCTACTTACTCAAGATTACTGGTAGCTTAATATCCGCCTGTGACTTCACTTGCGTAGTAGCCTGATTAGGTTATCTTGCTATTCCAAATAATAAACTATTACTATTCCGAGTTTTGCCAAATCTGTGCTGGCTTATGGAGTGAGTGAAACATAAATATCCAACCTTTCATTGACATACTGATACATATGACATATTCGAAAATACTGTGGAACATCTTGCATCTTGGCTCTCAAGTGACATGACAGTCAAACGCCTTTGCTTTGTTTTAGTGCCGAAATGGTTACGGTCCGTTTATGGAACTAACCCCCGAATATTCAAACGCGACTCAGAGTTGAGCACGTCTCAAGTCACAGTTTTTTGACAGTTTTTGATGAAAATCTGTCAAAAACTCATCAGTCATCATCAGACATTACGGAGTATATTGAACTGCAATGCAAGCGGTTTCAGAGTCTCAGTTTGACTGAGTAACTTTTAGACGTATAACCGGTTGTTGCTCTCTATCACACACACATAAGCACACACACACACACACACACACACATACACACACTCATCATCCCCTGTTACCCAGGTAGTCTATTGTTCTCAGGGAAAACTCACACTCACACACTTTACTGCCCTACACACACTCACCTATTTTCTTTTAAGTATAGTATTAGAAATAAAATAAGTTTATACTCTTAGCGCAATAATTTATATACTTTTGGATAGATTGTGTCTCGAGGAGGGCGTTACTGGCAGCGACACAGTTATGTACTTTTGCCGTCGGTATCATTTACACATGTTTAGTTTTAATTAGCTTATACGTTCTTGATTGATTATTGAAGTTAAGCAACGTTGTGCGCAGTCACAATTTGGATGGATGCCTGCAAGTGACATTACGAGTGCTTCGGCGGGCACGTTAAATTGTCGGTCTCCGCTCATTAAGCCACGACGGAGGCTTTTAGGCGGCCTTAAACACTCCGTCACAAGAAGAGTTGGCCACTAGCTCATACGAACTTACTTTAGTTTTAATTTGTTTTCTGTTCCAAATAAGCATATTTTAATTTTTTGTAATGACAAATTATAAAGTACCTAGCGTTTCTATTGCTTGAGTGACTGGAGTAATTTCTCATTTTCCGTTCAGCTCGTTCGGCTCATTCCTCTCTCTCATTTTCCTTTAAAGCATTTGTTGGTGGAAATGTAAACCTATTTCATTAAAAAGGAGTCCGTTTCGCTAGCCATTTCCTGCTCATTACTTTCTCGTGGTGGAAACCCGGCTTTGGTACACAAATCTCGAGATGTCTAATGGGATACTCTGAAAAATCACATGTCAGAATCCACCTGCGATACAATATTCACGATCCTCTCATCCCCTGACAGCATCAAGACTCGTATTTTTATCATAACCGACGTTCCAATATCATATTTTGAAACTCTTTCAAACAAATATAGAGTTTCATGACGGTTTTTTGAGAAAATGGAAAGAAACTAAATTTCTAAGTTACGGTCAATTTGTTATGGGTTTTTCTATAAAACTGTATGTAAATAAACCTCGATGTAACTTTGCGATATGCTGTTCCTTAAACGATACATCGTTTTAGTTTATTTGAAGGTAGGTCGTAAGAAATGTTGATCACTCCAGATATGTTTTTATAAAAATCGAGAATTGTTGATAGTAATTACATTATATTGCTGCTGCTCTTATCCCTTTTTGATAATACATAATATATGACATAGTTATTTATTTATTAAGTACCACAGTTACAAAGACAAACTATAATAATATTAAAAACTTTAAGGTAATCAGTATAATAATAATAATAAGAAATAAAAATGAGCTTAGTTTTTTATCTGAGTTCGCCTACAGATAGAAAACAGAGCTTAGATCACCGACCGCAGGTAAGGTCCCCAAAAGGCGCAAAATATATTATATTATGTAGTATGTTTTTTTTGTGTTCAGATAAGTAAGTTGAACTTAGATTAAATATGCGGAAACTTTTAAATTGTCCATAGCTGTAAAATCATGATTGCTATTAGTTTTTAAGACTGCTTGTTTCACTAGGAAAAAAAAATGGCTTAAACTCAGTTCCATAAAATGACAATAACGGGGCAGTTTGAAAATGTTCCTTTAATAGGTAACGAGATAATGGTGCCGAGGTATTAATTATAGTGTACCGCATGTCGATCATCACAGTGAATCAAACAATCTGGTAACAGCCCTAGTAGGGTCGGTTTAGTGAAATGCAGTTATCAAAATGTCAATGACCTTTGCCAATAGAAGTGCAGGCTGGAGTTTTGACAGCGTCGGACTTTAGTATGTTCAGCTGAACTTTAGAACTAACCTTTAGTTCTATTGGACCAACTTCCGATTCTAAGTTTCACCGGTTCACTCTGACTTGGTCTTGTGTTGACTTCTACCATACCGGTAGGACCTATATTAGTAGGTATTTTGGACAGCGAGTGAAACTCCTGCGACTTATCCACGAACAAACTTTATCGTCCTGCAGCGCTGTGTCCTCTAGGAGTTTGACGACCTCGGTGGCGTAGCGGGCGAGTGCTCGGCTGAGACACAAGAGGTGCGGGTTCGATTCTCGCTGCAGGAGAAATGTTTGAATGTTCTGTAAATATTTCTTCCGGGTCTGGGTGTTGTAATATGTATGATGTATTTACAAAAACAAGTATAGTTAGTTTGGAGCTAGATGGTGCTGTGTAAATGTCCACAAATATTTATTTATAATCATTTATTTCGTTAAGTTTCAGGAATTCTATTCTTAGTGCAACCCTACATCATGTGAGGAATAGACTCTCTAAGTTTCATGCTTCTAGGACATATGGACTTGCTTAATTAATACGTTGTCTGTTTAATCAAGGTACCAAGTAGAAGTTGAACCCACAATCTTTGAACCAGAAGGCCGGGTCACTTAGACCACAAGTGCTCTCTAGTAAAAATAAAGCTGTGTAAGCTAATAATGGTTGTGAAAAGAGAACGACCACAAAGAAGGGTCAATAATTCCAAAGTCTGGCGCCCCAAGTCCATAGGGAAATAGGAGGAAGTGTTTGCACGAGTAAGCTTTTCGTTCTCTGAAATTATGCATTCTTGAATCGCGTAGTAACCGTTAGTTACCTACACCTATATCAATATTGTCTTTAATTTGTAAAGACTTTCTGGAAAACGGTCATTTTTGTTATTTATTTATTGAAGGTTCTTTTGATCGTGGAGTGATCTGTTTTTCACCCAACGGATATTCATGTTATTTAATATTCAGCTGCTTTTCTCCCCGAGCATGTCGTAAAAGTCGACTAAGGGATAGTATTCTCCAACATGATGAGATACAATAAGCAAGTATTCCCAAGGAGGGTTGACGTCAAGCAGGCGGCCGGTCATAAAACACCTTAGCCAAAACTCTTCTCTGTGCCGACTCCACGTAGAGTGGGATAAGGGCAGGAAGATGATGATGATGATGATGGATATTCATGTTATTATTTATTTTTGAAATATGAAGGCACGTTTTTTGATAACTCTATCTGGAGCGTTTTTGCCGGCTCATAAAACGCATGCATTTATGACGTCAGATGGAATGTAGGTACCTACTTTATACAGGAGTTGGACAACTTTCTCTAGTGCTAGTTCGTACTTTGCCACTACACCGGGCTTCGGTGAATTTGTCGCTTCCCTACGCGACAAGTTCTTGTATATGACAGGTGCAGTGCAGTCATACTTAGGATCGCAAAACGCGAAGTTTCGCAATACCGCGATCTATCTATCTAGTCGTATCACTAGTTCTTTCTACAAGTGTGATAAAAGGATTAGTGCGCTTCAAAGGCTCCTTTTGTGCACTTGGCACATATTTTCGAATATAAATTTTACAATTTTATTTAGATTCTAGACATGCCGGTTTTCTCACGATGTTTCCCTGTTTGAGAGTACTGATATAGCACACGTAATTATTTCGAACAGAAAAATCCATTAGTGCAAGATTGGATTTGAAACCAAGATCTAAGGACCAACGATTAGTAATAGTAGTAGTAATTCTAGCGCTTCCGTGCTTCGGAGGGCACGTTAAACAGTCGGTCCCGGCTTTAAAGTTAAGCCATGACGGAGGCCTTTAGGCGGCCTAAAAACTCCGTCTCTAGAGTTGGCCACTAGCTCATACGAACATACAAACATACATAGTAGTAATTCTAACTCAAGCATCTTATTGTTACAGAATCATTACCACTCTCAATGTTACACGTAGTGGTGCCGGCGTACCGCGTTCGTGGCCAGCCTGCACAACTGGAGTGCGAGTTCTCACTCGGCGCAGACACGCTGTACTCCGTCAAGTGGTACCGGGACAATGAGGAGTTCTACCGGTATATGCCGAAGTACGATCCTCCCAAACACGCGTACAAGTTGGATGGGATCAAAGTTGATGTAAGTTTACCAACAATTGAAAATAACACTTTCTTAAAGGTAAACTTTGGAAGAAGGCGTATACGGACCAACGACGCCACGGCAGAGTTACATACTACGCAATTCCCCGACAATCCCATCATCAAACCACCTAATGATGTTTTATTGTCTTTTTGTTCGCTCAACGCTGTGTAGCTCACATTGTGTAGCTGTGCGCTCAAGTGTTATTTTACAAACTGTGTTTTAGTTATATGTTTATTCTTTTTTTCTTTGTAACGTGTAGTGAGTGCCTAAATTAAATAAATAAAAATAGATCTCTCTGTCGACCAAGACACGTTCTTGGATGACCCCGATGACGGGATCATCTCAGCTAACGCAGAGGGAAGCCCCCCATCACGCCGACGTACATCGCACCGACTCGGGACTCGGAGTCGATGTTTTTCTTCTCGCTCGCCCCCTCTGGGCGCAGCCGTTAAATTCCACACTCAGGCAACAGCCCAAGCCGAGGTTCGTATCTAAGTGGTGCCCTTGCGCTAGTTGACACAAAAACCTTTTTTCTCGGTGTCGCGCTCTCTGCGCTCACCAAAGCCCGGTAACGCTGCCAGCGGTCATCTGCGACCCACAGCATATTATATCTATCCGAAAAAAAAAACATAAATACTACGCAAATGAATGGAAAACTAGCAGCCGCCCGCGGCTTAGCTCACGTGGTACCCAGATAAAAATAGCCTAAATGTTAATCAAGCACATGTACTATGTATCCAAGTGTCATACAAATCCGTTCAGCCGTTTAGGCGTGAATGAAGCACAAACATCCAAACATCCTCACAAAGTTTCGCATTTATATTATACGTAAGAAGTAAGATTATTGACACTGCACTCAGATGACGGTCTATACATTTGTATAGTAGCTCTGTTACACCGGTATTACCAATGACGAGAGCCTTGAAAGTCTAGTCTCAGTTTCAGCTTAGTACACACAAAACGTTTTATCGAGGGAAACCACTCTTGTTCAAAGGAATTATTTATACTAATAGTAGAATTTCCCGATTCATATGAGTAAGTAAACGTAATATATAAATGAGGAAATAACTTTTTGGCTAGAATCACAAAAAAGTCTTACCATAGAAAAACATATTTATTTTCTTTGCGCGACATAAAAGGTAAATACTTGAAACGTCATGTTTACAGTTTTTTGTGGCTACGTTTACTTACTTTGGGCCATTTGGAAATTTGTAGCATTTTCCGATCCATTCGACCAAAAATAGCCGCAGTAAGTGCTTAGTTGAACGCGACAGATGCTAGTTCGGAGCGAAGAATTTTACATACATACATAATTATTATCACGCCCGTATCCCTAATGGGGTGGCGCAGAGCCACAAGTAAGCATAAGAAAACTTGCAACGACTCCTGATGATGAAGTCCCGACATTTGTATAATGTGATCAGCCCATTGCCCATATATATAGAATATCATGTTGGAGAGGTTACTTTCCTTTAGTCGATTTTTACGACATGCTCGGGGAGACAAGCAGATGGACGCATTCTATGTTTTTTTCATTACTCCCAGTCCAGCAGAGAAGTAATTTATATTTAGGTATATTAATAATTTAACTTTTAAATAAGGCCCTTCGAGTTTTATCTCACTTGGTTCGTTTTGATAATCCATTGTTTTTAGTGACATTATTGCTCGTAAAAAAAAAAACTTTATACAAGTTAAATGGCGAACGAACAGGAACGAAGGTAGGACGCTATTAGATCACCAGTGCTCAGTTTTGACAAACATGTTTTTCACACAGTTACAAAAGTCGGACGCGCGGCGCGTGTCCCTGCACCAGGTGACGCTGAAGTCGAGCGGCGTGTACCGCTGTGAAGTGTCCGCGGAGGCGCCCAGCTTCGCTTCAGCGGCCGGCGAGGGACGGATGGAAGTTATTTGTAAGCAAATTTGTTCATATACACAATTTATAAACGCTTCCACCATCTGATGAGCTAGATTAGGTGAGCTGATATCTATCTAAAGACCGTTTGCAACGGTCTGTAAAAGTAGCAGGAAACATCTTGACACAAGAGAAGTCTAACCGAACAAGAAATCTACTCGTATATTCAGCAGTGGGTTCCATCGGGCTGATTTAGTGATGGTGATATATATTCCTTCAACATTGTTATAATTCAATTACCAACCCGAAGACATAGTAGCCCTGAAGAGGGTGAATAAAATTGATAAAGGTAAAATAATTTCGTTGCGTGTTGACATTTGCAATACAATGGTACGCATTTTTATTGTATGTTGGCGTATGTATTCGTACGTCGTAACGGCATGACCAATGAACAAGTTAAATCTCCTTGGTGCTATCCTATAGAAAGTAACAGGTAGTTGGCGTTTAGATATGTCAGGATGTCAGTGGCTATCGACATCGACCCTCTTCTTTCGAATAAAAGAGTTGTCATTTCAAAATTTTATTTTGTGACTTTTAAATATTACTTGAAAAGCTTGAAACCCTATAACATCTGGGACCACCTCAGGACAATTCTATATACACCAATGAAATCGGAATCATCAAAATCGGTTTACTCCTAAAGAAGTTATCGGTGAGCATACATTAAAAAAAGAAGAAACACAGTCGAACATAGAACTTCCGCCTTTGATGTCGGATAAAAATACTAACACTTTTCTTAGAACAGCATCATCAGGTTTACCACTGGGCATAAAGCCTCCTCAAAATTAAGAAAAGGCTTAGTTTTGCAAAAAATTAAGCTTTTTATCAAACTATAAAAATAACTTTGTTATAAGCAGGTATCGCATGATATTAACACAGTTAATGTTCCTCTAGATTTGCCGAGAGAAGGACCAAGAATAACAGGCAATGAGCAAGAAAACAGAAGAGGTGATTCCTTATTCCTCAATTGCACGTCGGGGCGGTCGTACCCTGCTGCTACACTTAGTTGGGATATCGACGGTGAAAAGGTAGGTTACTTACCTTCATCTGTCAAATGATTAGTATAGTATCAAGATGAAAACAAAGAAAATTCGCAAATATGTTATTTTTCTTTATTATTGACGGCCTTTCTGGCGGATTGCTCGAATTGCTCAAGAGGTGCGGGTTCGATTCCCGCTGCGGAAGAAATGTTTACACGTTCTGTAAATATTTCTTCCGAGACTGGATGTTGTAGTACCATGTTACTCGTAGTTTCTGATACCCACGACAGGGAATTCTAGTGTGGATCAGAACTATGTAGGTATGTAAATGTTGGGTGTATTATTTATTTTAGACCCCCATTCTCTCTAGATATCACCATCCAATGCTTTGTTTTTCCATTCAGCAAGAAATGTATTTTAATTTTCATTATTTCGAAATTTGATTTTCAATCTAGCAAATAAAAAGGTGAAGTTAGTATGCGCATAAAGTTAACAAAAAATCTTTTTAGTTTTCTGCATAACTTTTCATTAAATTATCATTTATTGTGTACATTACTTACCTTAATTATGTGCACGGCAACACGAAAATATGGTTTCTGTTGGTTATTAAAACCATTCGTAAAATTTTAATGAATGCCTATGAATTTAATATAATTTTAATTTGAAATAATGTGGCCAAACAGCTACATTAATTAAACTGAGAGATAATGAAGTGACAGTATCTGATTCATTGGCCCTACATTATTACTGACTTGCAAGCAGCCAAGAGTGCTGTCATTTTTATGCTTTGACCTATACCTACTACTTCTTTGCTGGACTGGGAGCGAAGAAAAAGCATAGAATGCGTCCGGCTGCTTCTTTCCCGCTTTTCCCGAGTTGGTCGTAAAAGTCGACTACGTCCTCTTCAAAATGATGGACCACCTATATGGGCGATGGACTGATCACCTGTCATCGTGGTTCACCATATCCATCTTGGGGCATCTTTGAATCAGGAGTGGCTGCAAGTTTCCTTAAGATTACTTGTGGCTCTGCCCATTCCTTTAGAGATAGGTGTGTGATAATCCTATCCTACTAATATTATAAATGCGAAAGTTTGTGAGGATGTAAGGATGTGTGGATGTGACGATGTATGTTTGTGCCTCAATCAGGCCTAAATGGCTGAACAGATTTGAATGAAACTTGGAATATACATAGAGCATGTGCTAAATTAACATATAGGCTATTTTCATCCGGGTACCACGCGAACGAAGTCGCGGGCGGCCGCTAGTATGTATGTATTTTTTAAGCAAAAATTTTCAACAGGTAACAGACCCAGAGCTCCTAGTAGAATATCCACCCACACAACACGCCCATGGTCTACTATCCTCGGCACTGGGTCTCCGCGTGCCCGTGGGCAGGAGTATGCAAGTTCGATGCACAGCGCGAGTGGCGCCCGCGTGGCGGGAAGGAAGTGAGGCTGTAGTCGGCAGCAGCCATATGACTGACAGCAAAGAAGCTATGCTACTAGGTGAGTGACGTCACTTATCATGAGTACCTAAGTTCTTTACTGCTAAGGCTATGGGAGCATTAGAATATTGAAATATTAATACATAATTGTTTTATAATGTCATTATAAATACCTACAAAAGTTTATAAGGATTGTGATGGTGTGAGAATATGACGATGTGACGATATGACTATGTGACGCTGTGACGATGTTTCCCACGATTTGTGCCTCAATCACGTTGTGACGGCCGAATTGATTTAAATAAAACAGCTCATAGTTTGTAACCGGAAATACATATATCCAGGAACTATGCGAGTGAAGTCACGGGCGGAATATTTTACTAATTAAGTCATTCAGTTCAAAGTAGGTACTTAAATATTATACGGAAACTATTATGCAAGAGAAACTCCGATACCCGACCAACTCAAGTTATTAATGTTCCCGAAAATTCCTCAGAAACATTATTGGCACGAGAAACTATGCCATACTATCTTAAATCGCAACCTCCTATAATTTAATAGTCGACCCTCCTATCAAAACATGCTACAGCGCGCTATAAACAAAGGTTGATCGTGATATCTTAGGTCGTTTGTAGACCTTACATTGTATTACAATGTAATTGGTTATTCCAGTACGAAAATATAACTTGTTGATAAAATCTGAATGAATTGTGATATCTACCATAAACCTGCGATTTTTTTTTAAAGAATAATGACTTTATTTCATAACTATGAGTTGTTACCTCAAGACTCCTAGCGCAAACGTATTTTTGAAGAACTACACTATATTATTACCATCTAAACTGCGTCCCATATGTGTCCCATGGGTGTCGTAAGAATTTTGTAGAACGTCAAAAATTCATACACATAATTTGAGAGTACCTAAAGATTCAAGTGTCTATACGAAAAACTTGAAAGAATTAAATTCGTAATAGAAGAATTTGTACTGTTGTATGTTAACTTTAGAAAGAAACTTGATATAAAAATGAGCGCAGCTTTCAGCAACATTGCAACAAAACTGTCAACTGCTTTAGGACGTGACACAGCTGAGCACTGCTGTTTTATTCAGATACCCAACTTTTTACTCTTCTTTTGAAGCAACAGCGGACAACACGATTTTTTACCCGATTTTAGGTTCAACTGTCCTAACGGAATAGATTGTTTTCTTTTTTACTCCTCTTGTGTTTACCTTAGTTATTTGCTCCATTGTTGTTTTGACTCAATACTCAGCAGTATAACAAACAGTCTATTCTAATTTCGAATTGTATATGTATCTTACTTATTATTATAAATGTGAAAGTTTGTAAGGATGTTTGGATGTTTGGATGTTTGTACTTGAACGGATTTGTATGAAACTTGGAATATAAATAGTATGTGTGCTGGATTAACATAATGGCTAAAGATAATATAAGGTGTTTTATGACCGGCCGCCTGCCTGACGTCAACCCTCCTTGGGAATACTTGCTTGTTGTATCTCATCATGTTGGAGAGGACACTATCCCTTAGTCGACTTTTACGACATGCTCGGGGAGAGAAGCAGCTGGACGCATTCCATGTTTTTTCTTTACTCCCATCTAGCAAAGAAGTAAAGATAAAGATTATAAGTAATAGAAAGTAATTGAAACAACACCATAGTAAATCCCAAAATGATTTGACAACACGATATAATGTGCAAAGTTTCTTCGTCACTCAATTGACGACCAAATCGTGCCGTGTGTATGGGTCGTCTATTCGTTTCGCAAGAATAACAAAGCTCATTTGTTTCAGTGAGGAGTTCAGCGGCGTCTACGTTAAGTGTAACACTGTTAACACTTTCCCTCGCCCTGTTTCTCGCCTTGAAGCAATCTGAAACGTGATAAATTATCTCTTTACTTTTATTAGAGAGGCGATGGAATGTTCTTATTCGAGCACTGTGATTTAAAACAACGCGTAGGTATTCGTTTTATACAAATCAAATCTCATAGTGTTTTCATCATTGTTATTTACAGAAATTTTTATTCCCTTTGTATACCTGTTAGGTACGTCGCTTTCCTTCAACACCGCTTTTTGTATTTTGTAACTAAAAATAAAATTCTAATTCTAACTGAATTCTGCCCAAATAAGTTTTTCAAGGAGTACCTCGTACCTAAGTAGAATTACCTATTACTTACGGTTTTCACAATCAGTAATAAAACGCGTGATTTTACATCAGAGTGCTCCAGCTTTTGGTTTTCTAAGTCTTCTGTACTATTTAAATATTTCAGTCGAAGGAGTTCACTAACTTGTTCGTTTGTAAATTGTACGTAGTACAAAATACTATTATTTATGTGGTAGTACCGTACCCATATACATCGACGAATCAAAAACAACATAAAGTCTTAAATCTGCGTCTACCTGTAAAATGATTTAACTATTTTTATTATTTTACTCTCAATATTCAGAATAAAATTGCGAGCAATAAACAAAGCAGATGTTCTTAGAAAACCAAAACATCATCGACTTTGGAATCCAACAAAGTTGTAGCCTAGTAATTGTTTTTTGTAATACTGTTGTAGCTATGAAAATTGTACAAAATAATGTAAGTAGGTATACATAGTCACAAATTATGTTTTCAGTTCAAAGCTAATTTCTTAGGAAAAATTGTAATTTTAATATAATTAAATTATTTCTTGTGTAGATAAATTATTAATGTTTACGTTTGAATAATTTAGGATTGAGTATTTTAATAAGGTTGTTCTGTAAATAAATTGCTTTGAATCGCCTTGCTAGATAATAATTGAAACTAATTTATATAATTTGTAAGTATAAAACTGCCTAGCACGTTTTTCTGCTGGTTATCTCATTCATCGTAGCGCTCGTGGCGTAGCTTGCTTAGGCGTTCTTGATTGATCGTTAAAGTTAAGCAACGATATGCGCGGTCACACATTGGGATGGGTGACCGCAAGTGCTAGACCTGTAGAGTCTCAACATTAATTGACATCACAAGATTCGTAAATCAATGTGATAACGACAGAAACTCGTGTTGAGGTGAGATTGTTAAAAAACTTTTGAAACAAATGCTATAGGCTTTACATATTAAGAATCGTGTGTAAAATATCGTTTATCATATCAAATCATATCTTTTCTGAAAATTATGTAGATAATGTTTTTGTTCTTATTTTCATGGTTGTTCCAATAATTCTTTGTAGTAATAAAATATATTCATTTACAACCAGTGTTCGTATTTTTATCACCCTTATGGCCCGTTTTCACTGAGATATATGTCCCGCGGCCCTGTCGCTCGACACATATCCTACGTGTCGCGCGACGTAGAAGGGAATTCGCACGACATCGCAGGCGGAATCTATGTGTCACTGGCACTAGTCGATGCTCGCAGAGCGTCGACATGCGCGACTTTCGTGTTCCTCGACAGACAGGTTTTGCTTAGGACCTCGGAACAATAAATTGAGGACGCGTTGTCGCTTTGTTCCGCAAAAAGGCAGTAGTGTTGTCTAACGAGCGACATATTAATCACCACTGGGTCGAGTGAACAAGGCAAATGTTAAGCGAGATTTTTCTATAAAGGCGTAGACTTATATTATATTCTAATTCTTTAATTTCTAAAGAGAAGGAAATAAACTTTAAATTAAATCAAATCCATCAATTTATTACATTATATATTACAAATCCTATCCTACTATATTATAAATGTGAATGTTTGTGAGGATGTTTGTATGTTTGTGCCTTAATCACGCCAAAACGGCTGAACGGATTTGAATGAAACTTGGAATATATTTTTAGCTTTCGGTTACCACGCGAGCGAAGCCGCAGGAGGCAGCAGGTATGATATAAAAGCTTGTCGCTTTTAAAATGGAAATTATCGTTATTCTTATTCGAAATACGCCTCAAATAACAATTTTAACAAGAATTTATATTTTTCCGTAAATAAAATTATTTTCTCCTTCTAAGCACAAACCAACCATTAACGCTCTCACGTAACCTAACCAAATATTGTCTAAATACAGTAGCATTTTGTAAAATGAGACGATTGCGTGATCTTGCTTTCGCTTCCGTTTCCAAAACCGTTTGTATAAGTACGTTTCCGCAATAAAAAGAAATGTTCTGTTTTATAACTTTTGCTTGGATTTACATTAATTGTAACATGCCAAGTTTACTTGAGCTGATCAAAGATATTTATTTTAGTTCACATGTTTAGAAAAAATACAATAGCACAAAGTTAAAGTGACAAAATCGAGCATATAAAAGTTCTTAGGTTTTTTTATCATTCAAACCTTAATGAAATGTAATAAACTTAATTTATATGCTTCATTTTGTCACTTTAATTTTGCGCTAGTGTAAAAGTATGTTACCTAACATAAGTGACACACAAAATAATCCTAATTTGTGTATAACTTATGTTAGTTTACATTCTGAATTCTCGAAATATAAGTTATTTTATAGTTATATCTCTCTCCTTCTCTTCATCATTATCATCATTCACAGCCCAACCTTACCATGTGATGGTGTTATCCATCTCGGTTATGTGCTAGTCTTTTCACATTCCTATGATCACACCATTCTAAAACTTTTTGTTCGTGGAATTAGTTCATTTTGAAATGTTATCGCTGACACAATAATTATTTGTAAACAGGTAGGTAGGAAAATACGCTTTGATACCTGATCGTTATCAAGCCTCTCAGGGAAAATACTGCTCTTGATACCTTTGTAAGCATTTTGTTTTCATTTCAATATTATCTCAAAACAATATTTTTGATATTCTACGGAACAAAATGGAAAGATCAAAGAGCTATTAAGACTCGTCTCATTATTGATTCTTCCGACATGAATAAGTACTTCTAGATATCAAGGACGATGTACTGTATAGGTAATTGAATTTCAGGTTGGCATCTGCTATAGAACACAAAGTGGTAAACCAAGAAAGCTACCCACAAGAAGTTTATTAATAAATTATTATACTCAAGGTTTTTTGTAGTACAATCTGTATTTTCAGAAAATAAGCACGGCCTAAGTCTTCTCGACAGCCTAAATGGAAGGCAAATGAAAATTTTACAGTCAAAGGAGACATCTGGAATGTTGCTCGTCAAAGAAGTATCCGTTGACGGAGCCCTGATCCGATCCATTTAACGAAAATAAATAAAAACTTCGCTGGAAAATATAAAACAATACAAAAAGTGTCGTGAACAATTTGTCACTTGAGTAGCTGCTCGTTACAGAACCAATTTGCGAATTCTTTCTGAGTATTTTTGTATCAACGCCTTTAATTTTAAAATCGTTTCGTAAATCCTTCCTAGCTAGCGTCTAGCTTGAGATAAGCACACTTAAAAAGCTTTGATATTTTTTATGAAGGAACAGATAAACAAATTCGTACATACGAAGAAAAATGGTCATACTCAAAATCGAAATTCAACTAAATATTCGTGAAATACATGAAATATGATGATGATAAATACTTTTTCTACAGTAGGGTCAAAATAAATCCATATTAACCGTATTCAAAAACTATTAGATTCCCACACATCTGCAACAAATCCCAAAGATATTCTGCAAGAGCCCATATTCACACAACTTTCAAACTCTTCCCTTCAGGGTTGGCGAGGCGTAAAAAGTGCTTACACGGTTAGCGGCGCCTCTTGATAAAACCGATTAGGCGTCCTACTAAACTTTTTTATTCGTACTTTATTCAAATTGACAAGAGGGAACCGACAGGGTGTAAAAGCTGATAGGCCAGTAGTTTACTACCTTTGAAGAGATAGTCGAATGTGGAGCAATCTGATCAAGGAAGTTGTGTTTTGTCATGCAATAGTTTTGATGTGTGAAAGAGGACATGAGTAAGAAAGGAGTGAGTGTTGAGATAACTTCTGACAGTGTGATTTCCCTCTGTCAGAAGTTATCAGTGAACAACATGTATTCTTCTTCCAAATGGAAGAATGTTGTGCCGAACCCACATAAAATGAGATAAGGTCGGGGAAATGATGATAAGTTTTGATGCGTGACTGGAGTGTTGCTGCAGCCAAGCAACTTTTAATAAAATACAGTTTATAAAATGTAAAAAATTTCAGACATTATTTTTAAGCATAGGAATATTCACTTTTACGTTTAATTATATTAAACGTGTCTAAAAAGATTCACATTTATTACGTCAGTCTAAATTAAAATTTATTTTCACACAACTTATGGTCTAAATTGAAGTGTTGCAGAGTCGGGCCAAAGCGTGTGTTGTTGAATCAGCTCAGTAGAGTAATAACGCTTTAGCCAGGCATTTTGGCATTTGAAAACCTTTTTCCAGGAGCAACTGTTCTTAAAAAATTAAATTATGCTTCTAAATAATTTCAATGATGTAAATAGTTTTGTATAAAATAATAACCAAAAACGTTAAAAATCAGAGAAACTGGGGCCTCTACTACCTTCAAAAAAACTACAGTACAGCGTCAACATAGCGTAAATAAAAGTAGGCGTGGATATCTCTTTAGTCAAACAAAAACACGCAAAGAAATAATAGGAAACTGAAAAATTGCGACTGAAGTTTACCATAAATCTTTTATTGCGTTTATGCCGGCTTTATGTTTTTTAGTCGGAAACAGGGTTTGATTGTTTTTATTTAGATACTGTCTTAGTACATCATGTTGCAGTAGAGTTATTTTGTTAAAAAGAAAAGAAGACCCTTATTATTTATGCGGATGTGTACTTCTCTGCTGACTGGGCGTAAAGAAAAAACAGAATGTGTCCATCTGCTTCTCTCCCCGAGCATGTCATAAAAGTTGACTAAAGAATGGTATCCTCCCCAATCAAAATAGACCATCTATATGGGCGATGGGCTGATCACCTATCACCATGGTTCACGATATTCATCTTGGGACTTAAACTGAGGAGTGGCTGAAAGTTTTCTTATGATTACTTGTCGCTCTGCCCACCCCATTAGGGATACGGGCATGATAATATGAATGTATGTGTGTATGCGGATGTGTAGAAGGTAGCTGGGATATGGCAATTAGACCCAAGGTCACTTCAAATGGGCTAATTACTCTACCAGTCTTATTTCATTAAAAGTTTAGGTAGGCGCAAAAAGCTGCAGAATTTCGTTTGTATCGTGAAAAAAATGTCCAGTGTCGTTTCTCGAGGCGTGATCAATGGACAATGGTCACGCGGGACAGTCACGCGACGATTCCGAGTCATACCTCACTGAACCTTTTACACTTTGTCCCTGTATAATCTAACATACCAAGGCTTTATCTTAAGGAAATAAATTCAGCCAAGTGCTAGTATAGGTGGTAATAACGGTGGTTCAGCTTCGCCATCATTTTTCTTGGATCTGAAAAGCAATTGAGAGGGCGAAGAAAAAACCCTGCAGAGCCTCTGAACTTGGAGGCCCGCAGTGCAGAGAAGTTTATCACACTTTTATAAAAATAACCAGTCAAGTGCGAGTCCTACTAACCTAACGGAGGATTCCGTACCCTCGTACATGTACGTGCATAAATGTTTCTTGTATGGGGCTTCCTTTTATCTTATTCAATTTTTATTTGTTTGTTGTTATAGTTGTTGTTTGTTGTCGTTGTTATAGCAGCTATAGCTGTGAATATTTCAGTCCGCTCACAGACAGATGGACGGACGGACAGCGGAGGCTTAGTAATAGGGTCCGGTTGGTACCCGAAAGGTACGGTACCCTAACTAGTGGAACGCTTAGCGACTTCCGCGACATACGCGTTGTGGTTTTTTTTCAAACTACATTTTCCTACTGCGAGTTGAATTTCAGGAATTCCTTGTTTCCGTACACCATAAGAGGAATATATTCTCCAAGTTTCAAACTTCTAGGACATATTTAGATTACCCATTCCGTTATTGCTTAAGTTAGCACCAAATGAGACTAAAATACAAGATCAAAATTAAACAGCCGGCTTTTTGTACATAGAATTCAATATTCTTCGAGTATGTGTGAATGTCTGCTGAAATTATCATCAAGCACGTCGTTATAGCCGCAAATAAATATGATGTTGGAAATTTCCGTTGCTTGTAATTAAAAGCCTCATTTTGTACGTGCTGGTGTGATAGGGATGAGATAGCTGACACAAAACGGAAACTCGCAAAATATACGGAAAATTTTGTAATCTTTGCAAGCTATGAGTCAGATTTTCTTAAAAGTGTTGTGTTCTACCCAATGTTTTTGTTAGCAACCTGCATGTTCAGATAAGCTTTGTGTTGTGATGACAAAAGACCCGGTCTGTTTATCATTTTCTATGAAAGATGGTCATTTTCGAAAGGGTTTTCTTATATTCGATATGATACGTTACTTTCATTGAAAAAAAAAATTCCAAGAAATATACCAACAATATTTCGTGTAACGTTTTTGTTTTTTGATATTATAAGAAGTTCAACAATCAAGTTTCAACAGCTCTCAACTCCGTTATCAGATTACCTTGTTACAGTCAATTACTTCATTATCACCAAAGCTTTCTCACATTTAGAGGATACCGGCTTGTGCAAAGGGGTCAAAAACATATGCCAAGTGCACGAAAAGAGCTTTTGAGCATACTTTAAATGCTTTCACAAACACTGGTTTGAAAAATAAGTGGCAGGACTAAGTAGTACCAATACTTTTGGCAACTTTTAGTTCAGTGAACATTAAAGCACATGCTTATAGAAATAACTGATACGGAAACAAGTAACATCTCTATAAAACATAGGGTTAGTAATGAACCGGTCTGAATATTTGCTCGTGGTAAGAATATTAAAATGCCTATCTTACAAGGAAATGAGGAGATCCTTTTCAGATACGAACACAAAAGTTATTCTTGGAAGAGCTTTGTTATCCCGTTTCTATGTTCATATATTGTTTAAAATTTAATTATAGGTAAGGTTTATTTCAATTATTTTTACTAGTTTAACCGCGCGGCTTTGCTCGCGTGGTGAAAATTTTGACATCCCATGTTAGCCTTTTTTTAAGAATTATTTGGAAATCTGTGCTATACGTGTCTGTTAGTTTTGTATTTAAAGTATCCTAACCAAGTTTCGAGCCAATCACACAAACTGTTAAAAGTTCCCATACAATAATAATAATACTTTGTTGGAACAAACTTTGGACTTCCCTTGCAAAGAGTAATTTTAAAATAATAAAAGAACGTGTTTTATTATTTATTTTAAAGTTGATCTGTACCGAGTTTTGAGCGAATCGAACCAAGAAATATTTTTTCCATAGAAACTTTACCACCCTGTTTAACCCCTTTATTCCAGTGTTATTCCAGAACCGAAACTATATACATTTTAAATTTTATAAGAATCGGTTTAGTGGTTATGGAAATACGTGGTAACAAACATTCATACACATAAACTTGCGCATTTGTAGTATCAGTAGGATACATACGAATATACAGTAGGATACCATATACTCTTAGAGGAGGCTTTCACCGCCATCGGCGGTCCTACCTAAAATTCATATAAATTAAATAATTCAATAAATAATAGGATATAAGTTAGAATAATTATTGGTGTAGAATTGTTAATTAGGTATAATATTGTTTAAATTTAGGTGTGGAAAATAAAGCTCTTTTTATTTTATTTTATTTACCATATACACTTACAATCACGTTCGTTTCTCATAGGGGTAGGCAGAGATCATCATCATCTCCGTTTGCTACGATCTTGACATACATCTTTCGCTTCATTGACTCTCATTACATTTTATAGTATGATGATAAAATATGCAGTGGAAATACGTGGGTTGCGAAGTGTGTGGGGTGACTTTGAGAGATGTGCCAACGGTGTACTACTGCAGAATCATAACTTACCTGCTCTTAACACGGCAAGTTATTCTAGTATTTTTCCTTATTTTTCTTATAATTTGAAAAAAGTTTGTAAAGGTAAAAAAAATACAAAAATGAGGTCACTGACCCCGCAGATTATGGCCTAACCACGTAGGGCACACGTTCCTTCGTGCATAATGTAGACATTGACTGTCACGTATTTTTCAAGTAGCTTCAGTCCTCTTTTGTATGTGAATTATTGAAGAACAAACGACTGTTGGATTTGCGTGACGATTTGTCTTAAGACATCGCAAAAAGTAACACTATACTAGGTTTCTATATAAAAAATAACTATATTTGATCTGGTTTTAATCTATTATGTTTGTAGGTGACAAATAATACTTATAATTATGGCAGTTTAATACGGCGACGTTTTTTTTTTGACAAATAAATGGCGCTTTTTGATAAGCAACAACGTTGCTATAATTAACGATTTAAATATAAAACCGTACAATAATGTTTGTTTGTGTTTACGAGTATATGAGTATAAAGTTATTAAACTTGGTAATCTAACTTTATTCTATTAGCACACTGCATAGACAAAGAGCTTGTTCGCGAACTACACCAAAACAAGCAAAACATTAGTTAGATCCTATTGGCTATCGAACAGTAATAATTGGATGCGGGTATAAACAAAGATGGCAGCTATGCCGTGATTGTCTAGAAACAAAGATGCAATAAATAATAGCGTTTAGGTATTTGTCTACAAGTGTAACTTGATATAAAATGAAAAAAATATATTTATACCAGCTGTCTCCCGCGGTTTCGCTCGCGTAGTATCCGGATAAAAAATAACCCATATGTTAATCCAGCACTATGTACATTCCAAGTTTCATTCAAATCGCTTCCGCCGCTTAGATGTGATTGAGGCACAAACATACAAACATCGACACAAACTTTCACATTTATAATGCAGTGATAAAGGGCAATGTGTACGCTTCTTTAACAAAGTCCCAAGCGAGATAACAAAATTGACAGTTAATAAAAAAACCGTAATAAAAAGAAAATTGTTTAAAAAGCTTACTACAAAATATCCAATCATAGCCAAACGTGGCTTCTTACCTGTATCTTTCACGCTTGGATGAACACGTGTAAATTCAACGTAGATATGAGACGTGTCCAAATGATCCAAGAGATCTTAGAGACGCGCAACAGACATATCGAGAAAAGGTATTAGGTACATGAAGAGCACTGGTGGTCTAGTGGTATTGGCCCTGCGTTGCGATCAAGGTTCAAATCCAGTCGTGCACTAATGAAGTTTTCTGTTAAAAAAAATGGTGTGCGCTATACCAGTACTCTTAAACGGTGAAGGAAAACATTGAGGAAATCAGCATGTCGTAGAACCTAAAAAGATGGATATCATGTGTAAAGACAAAAGGAACCTTTCACCACACCTGTTTGAAAGAACCAGTGACACATCTAGTAGTAGTAGTAGTAGTAGGTACATGTAAAAAGTAAGCAAAACTATTAATGTGCTAAAAATTTTAGTTCTCTATAGTCTCTATTATCGCACAATCGTGAAAGCCCAAACAAAGTGAACTTGAACCGGATCGTTTATTCCAATTTCACTCTCATTATCACACTACATTGTGTCCGGAAGGAAAGGATCCGGGTCCAAAGATCCCCGACAGAGTAACTACACAGTCAAGCCAATAGCGGGAAATTTCACTCGACCGATTCTGTTTGCTTTAAATCTATCCACAGTGTTATAAAGCTGTACTTACTTCGCAATCATAATGCCATCATTTCATTTAGATTTAAAAAAAAAACTTTATTTGAAGGTAGGTGTGGCTGGAAGTTTTCTTATGATTACTTGTGGCCCTGCTTACCCCCTTAGGGATAAGGGCATGATACACTGAGATGTACACATTTCATGACTTTTCATATTATTTACGTTTTTACCCTGCTAATCGTACCTACGAGTATAATATTGTGGAGCATGAAAGTTATGAATAGACTGTACAATAAAGGTCATCAACTCACTACACCTACATGGTACCATTTCACATGCCATAGCACGTTCAGTATCTGAATCATCATTGACCAGACAAGAAGCAAACAAAAAGCTGCTTGTAAGGCGGCGACATTCTTGTTACGAAACAGAGTAGTAGACAGAGATCCTAAATGGGAGCACGGCAACACAGAACCTAGTAATAAACTTAAAAGTTATACAAATATAATTTACAACATATAAAAAACAGTCGGGATATCTAAAGACCGTAAACGGTCTATAGATAGCTCACCTGATCCATAACCTACTTGTCCCGATAGGCATAAAATAAATGTAAGTGTCTTTTACTCTTGACCTAAAGAACATTAAGTATAATGGAGGTCTGAGAAGTCCTATCGAGATGGAACATTGACACAGTCCTAGAAAAACAGTTTAGTCAATCGTATGTTTATCTATAAAAAGAAAACAAGACTTCATCATACATTTTATACGTCCGCGGGTCAAAGTTTTTCCTAATTTGTTGGTCCCGAAAGATTTTATCAATAAGCTTGTAAATTGCAAAAAAACTGTACAATTTTTATTGTCTGTCATCATCATCATTATCAGCCTTTTGCAGTCCACTGCTGGACATAGCCCCCACCCTTAATGAGTGTCATCACGCCCTATCGCGCCCTTTGGCTTGACGCATCCAGTCTCTGTCAGCAGCCTTTCGCAAATCGTTTTTTTTTTTGTAAAAATTACAATCGTGAATTTATTTGATATAATGTAGTTATTAACTTTAGACTGCTCTTCTGTGCTGAATTAGATATCGACTCCCAGACAATAAGTTGAACAAATATTTTCCAGCGATAAAGGAATAGGGCAAACTTTTGACATAAATTGTTCAGATTTCTGATAGTCATGTTCTAGCTAGTTGTTGGAATTAGTGTGACTTTACAACCACAAACAGCAAGAGTTTATGGCTCACAGTGAGCCGTAAACTATCAGCATGCTGTGAGTACGCCATAATCTTGCTGAGCTATTCAGCTGCATATGCTATCACTATCAATGCGCTTGTTGCTTATCTAGTACCGAACATCGGCTTGTTTGAGTAAACAGCTACTTACATTAATAGGTCACATAGTTCTAAGCGAATTGCACTATTTCATTTGACGACATCCGTGGCGTGGCGGGCGGGTGCCGGGTTGAGACGTGAGACGTGCGGTTTCGATTCCCGTTAAGGTAGAAATGTTTGTATATTCTGCAAATATTTTATTCCAGGTACTGTGCTTGTGGTTTCTGATAACCATGACACTAGTCAGATACAAGTTAGAACTATGTATGTGACTGTAACGTGTTATTTATTTATTTAGTTAAAACAGTAACACTGACGCGATAACTAAGAATTCTCAAAGCGTGTGTAACACTTTATTAGAATAAATGTTAAAACAACTTTATTTATTTAGTATACGTTTCTAAGAAATTTCTACCATCACTTGACCACCAGATTGTAGTCCATTTTATTGGTACCAATTCTTGTTCTAAGAACATACCTACTTCATATGTATTATTGGTACACATCACGTTCGTATGGGGTCGATGAAGCCACAAGTAATCATAAGAAAACTTGCAGCCAGTCCTGATTCAAAGTCCTAAGATGGATTATGGTGAATCCTGGTGACAGCTTATCGGCCATATAAGATGGTCCATCAAGTTGGAGAGGATAGTTAGTTAGTTGCCTTTTACGACATGCTCGGGCGAAAAGGCTCTGGACGTATTCTATGCCTTTATGCCAGAAGTTTTTTTGCGAAATAGGTCGCTAAAGGTCTGCAAAAGCAGTCTAAGTGAGACTTAGGACATACATTTTACTTAGAGTTTCATAATATGAAACTCTAAGTAAAATAAGAACAAGAGATTTTTTATAATGTCATAGCATTGCTTGTAACCATAGCTTTACCAACCGGATGCAGAAAGCAAACGGACTGCCCAGCTTAAAAATATACAAGAAAGAATTTAAAATAGGCTGTAAAGAAACAACGCTGTTGCAAAGAATGTACTAAAAAAGGAAAACGCGTCTTTTTTGCATTTGTTTTTTTCTAAGCAATGTAAGAAGCGTCGAGTAAGACGCTGTATCAGAATTTTGAAATGCTTTAGATTAGTAAAAGAAAGAAAATAATCTGAAAAAAAAAGAACATAGCTTGTGTCTTTTGTACCTAATCTAAAAAACAAAATATCTACTTCGCGTTAATTTGATTTTAATCCAATTTCAGCAAACAGACTCAGCTACTTACTTAGCCCGGATAAGTAAAATAAGTCAAAAGTTGGCTTGATTCCAAAGTAGCTGCCGTCTCTTTAATTAGAAATTAGGAAAGTCATAAACAAAGTCTTTACTTTACCGAATCGTCTCATCAATCTGTGGTCGCGACCCCTCGTTAATTTTAATAAAAGACTAGTGAAACATTTTTGACCGTGTTGAGTTTGTTTTCATACAAATTTCATCTTTTACGCTGCCTTCTCTAGGAGTTGAATTTCGGAAATTCCTGTCCTAGTGTACACCTACAGCATAAGAGGAATGTACTCTCTAACAGAGCACCGGTGGTCTAGGTGGTAGCGGCCTCGCCTTTCCGATTCTAAGGTCGTGAGTTAAAATCCAGCCGTGCACCAAGGGATTTTTCTTTTGGATAAATTTATGTGCGCTAATACTCTTCAACGGTGAAGGAAAACTTGAGGAGACCGGCATGTCGTAGAACCGTAGAACGTTCGGAAATATGTGTCTAGTGCACGAAAGGAACCTTTGAGGCACACTTTCAATCCTTTCACCACACTGGTTCGCAAGAACTAGTGACACGACTGGATGGACTCTCCAAGTTTAAACTTCTAGAACTTTCATTGTCAGTCAGTCAGTAGCGTAAGAGTGATAGGTATATATAGAAGATCACTTTGCACAAAGAATAAAGGCACCATAGTGTGATACTAGTTGTTTTTATTTTAGTTTATTGTATTCTAATCTCATCAGAAAAATTAAAATCATCATATAAAAAAAATTGTTGTGACCGACCTATTGCCAGACAACGCAGAGCCTAAACCGCTGGTCCTGGAAACTTGGAATTTGAATCGATTTTAGAGGTTTTACTAAAGGATTACAACGGGGTCAAGGCTGTTCTAACACGAGATGCCCCAAAATAATTTACTCTACGCGAGTGAAACCGCGAGCGTTCCACTAGTGTTGCATATGTGTGTGTTTTCTGTTTCAAACCGTTTTCGTTTTACAAAAAAAGAGATTTGAGTTTTCTTTTGTTTTTTTTTTTTAGAAAAAAGTATAATAATGAATAGCATTCACTGTAACTTATTTATAATGCAATACATACTCGTACTACAGCAGGTTTTAATATGGTTCTTGCTATGGTCATAGATTTTTAATTTAGTTATCTCTCTACAGAAAAACTAAATGTTTTTACAATAATAGCGCGTCTTTATAAACTCTTAATTCAAGATTTTATTAGGAATAAAGCCAACGGGGAAAATATCTTACAGCCCTCCGTAATCCGCAATAATAATCCAATAATCATAAACCGTAAGGATCAAATTTTAACAATCAAAAGCCTGCCCGTATTTTTGAATATCTAAATAAATATAAAATAAAAACTGTTTGCATTTAAAGTTCAAAAATCACGTGATGGCCAAACAAAAGAGATTGTATTCATAATAATTGAGTACATTGCTTAAAGACTGATAATTATTTAAGATTTGTGTACTTACGAGTATCTATGTGAACAGGTTTCCTGCAATCCGAGTCGCAGCCAAATATTAGTCAACAAATAAAGAGATTTTTTTCCTCTTGTCGTAAATTTTATAAGCCCACGAATAGAAAAAGGAACGTAAATGGTACAATCTTTAACTTTCCGACAGTTTAATAAGATAATAAAAATAAAACCGCTGAATAAAGTTTTTACGATAAATTCACACTGGGATCAACGAAGCTCTTATTTATCAAAATGAGTTTAAGGAAGGAAGAATTTAGATTTACCTACCTGAGTTTGCTTGGCTTTATTTAATCTCCTACATCCCAATTTACTTAGAAATATGGTTTATTGACATCATACGACGCATTTTTACGCCTCAATATTCATCTAATTCAACCTTAGATTGCCCTGTGATTCGTGATCACAGATACCTTTTTGGGTATGAATTCTTGATAATCACCGATTTAATATCACTAAAATGGCCCATTTCAATTGGTTTTTTGTTATAATCTATAAAACAAAGCAGCTTAAATTAATTCATTTTATTTATTTATTATTGACTGTTTGCAAAGGCCTTTAGATAGCCCGACTGTTTCTTTTGTATTTTGTAAATTATATTATTTTGTATTAGTTGTAAGTTTCTTTCTGTTAATAAAGATATTACCCTTATTATTATTATAAAAAATCAACGCAGTTTCAGATTTCATAAAACTTAAATCGTAGCAATTGCAAAACAATGTCTATAAGGAATGCGGATAACAAATCCAGTACAATGTTAATAAAATCGGAAGCGATTCCTCGAAGGAAGCAGACGAACAGAAAGATGCAATAAACCCCGACAAGACGACTGCGAAATCCAGACAAAGGTAGTGTCACTAAGTTATAGGTAGGTATGTAACGTTTTCTCAAAATGCGGCGTCGATCATTACGGTTGTAATATTGCGGAGACGTCAAAAACTTCAACAAAATGAACATTTTCCAATTGAACATCATTTCAGCCCGTCTCCGCCCACTACTGGGCATAGGCCTCTTCTTATTACACCATTCTCTCCGATCCCTTGCGAATCTCATCCGGTTTTCTGGCTATATTCATGTATTCAAAAAACCGCAACGAAATCGATTCAGTAGTTTTTTAGAAAAATGGTAACAGACAAACACAGAAATAAATAAATATACAACCTCTATCATCATCTTCCTGCCCTTATCCCACTCTATGGTGGGGTCGGCACAGCATGATCCTTGGATCATGCTGTAAGAGTTTTGGCTAAGGTGTTTTATGACCGGCCGCTTGCCTGACGTCAACCCTCTTGGGATACTTGCTCATTGTATCTCATCATGTTGGAGAATACTATCCCTTAGTCGACTTTTACGATATGCTTAGGAAGAGAAGCAGCTGGACGCATTCTAGGTTGTTTCTGAACTCCCAGCCCAGCAGAGAAGTCTTTTCTCACGGTTTTGTCTATATCATCTGCAATAGCTCGCTGCAGGACGACCCACATTCCTGACTAGCCACCATTCAGTTAACGTCTTACTCCACCGTTTATCATCACGCCTCGCAATGTGTCCTGCCCAGCTCCACTTGAGTTCCATGATGCGTTTCCCATCATCTTGTACTTTGGTATATCTTTGGATTTCCGCATTAAGAAATCGGTCTAGCTCTAACACCACCAAAATAAGAAAACTTTAAATGATATAAACAAAACTATCGCAGTCATTAAATCGCTACTCTCAATTTGAACCACCAGACCGTAAACTATAAACTACGCCCGACCAAATAAATTACAGCAAGTGTCCAACTAAAGCGAAACAGGCTACTTTTTCTTGCTGAATATTAATGAGCCCGTGGGTACACAATCTCAGGGTATGTCTAAATAATTTATCGCTTCACCAGGTGTCGCATAAGACGAATTTACATGCCGAGTGGCAACAGAGGCAATTTATAACGACACGTAGGTGTTTTGCCGACTCGTAAAAGGGAATAATGAATACGGCACTGGATTTTGGAGTCTATCCATCTCCATGCTGTTGATAAACATTATGGAACTGCAGGAGTCCGACGAAATGGGAACTTCGAAGAGGGTTGTTTATCGTGCGTTGTCGCGAATAAGGGTTATTTATAACGTGGATGGTCGAACCTATGAGTTCTAGATACCTTTCGCTACAGTAAATATCAACATTATCATTAATCAATGGCATCTCTTCAGACATTCATCATCATCATCATCATCATTATCATCTTCCTGCCCTTATCCTACTATGTGGGGTCGGCACAGGCACATGGCACATGGCACATCGACACATGCTGTGCCTAAGGTTTTGGCTAAGGTGTTTTATGACCGGCCGCCTGCCTGACGTCAACCCTCCTTGGGAATACTTGCTTATTGTATCTCATCATGTTGGAGAGGATACTGTGCCTTAGTCGACTTTCACGACATGCTCGGGGAGAAAAGCAGCTGGATGCATTCTATGTTTTATTTTACTCCCAGTCCAGCTAAGAAGTATGTGAATGGGAATCGATATAATAATACAACCACGGCTTTCGTCTGAACATCACCATAAATATGTATTAAATATATTAAAATATACGTGTAAGAGTTTATATTATAATAGACGATAAATATGGAATAGTTTGTAATATCAGATGACAATATTTTATTGTTTCATACTTTTAAGGTGTGATTTTTCAGTAGTTGGGTTTTAGTTTTTAAACTTACTTCAAGTTACTATAATTAATTATGTAGGTGAGATTTCAATAAACACACATCTTGCAATTAGGTATGGATGAATTAATTATTTTGGCGTTAAAATAACGCTTCGATGAGTTGCTATCTAATTAGTGTAACATATTTTTTATTATTTGAGAATCCGAAGTTCATTTCCCGTCCGTGTAAGAATTTTCGGTATAAATTTTAAATCTTATATGAAAGTAAGTCATGAACGAAATTATCACGAGGCCATCTTTCTTGGTGTGCAAAGCTAGCGTGTGATGTGTCATAATCAGAATTTCCTCGTGCAGTCCATTATTCTACGTCATGGCCACGGCTGGAGACGTGGCTACTAAAAAATGCTATTTTCTGAGTAATCTATCATGAGTAATAATGCAGATTATAATATGGACTGTTAAAATTTAATACCTTGAAATAATGTAAACATGAAAGATTGTATGTGACCGTTTGTCTAGAATACAATACTATATATATAATAAATAAATAAAATATAATTATTTGTGAACATTTCACACAGTAGCCCCAAAATAAGCAAAGCTTGTATATGGAAATTAAGTAAGTAAATAGTATGTTCGTATGAGCTAGTGGCCAACTCTTGTGACGGAGTTTTTAGGCCGCCTAAAGGCCTCCGTCATGGCTTTGGCAATTATGGAAAATTTGGAATGTTATCGGAATTAGACGGCTGATAGAATAGTAATACACTTTTTTTTGTAAATACATGGGTACTTATTATAGATAATATTACAACATCCAGACCCGGAAGAAATATTTGCAGAACGTACAAACATTTCTCCCGCAACGGGAATCGAACCCGCGCCTCTTGCCTCATCGGGGTCGTTAGTGTCGTAGATCGTAGTGCGTAGTGTAAACATTCTAGAGTAACAGTCGTTGCGTCGTATCGTTTGATCTAATAGAACCAAACAGCTTTTAATACCTACCTACCTAATACTGTCACAGCATTATTTCGGTAAAAGACTCACTTGGCAAAAACACCGTTTCTCCCTGAGGCAATTAAAGAATCTTGCTCGCCCGAGTAATCCTTAGATAACAATGTCACGTATTATCAAGGATACACGCCCCATCCTCGCACAGTAAAACAAATTGCAAGGATTACCTACTCGGCCGACGCTGTAATAAAAACTTTAATGTCATAAAGGCTCATGAAAAAATGTCTTTCACGTAAACGGAGGTATTACGTAAATTGGCTGCCAGTTCTGGTTTTGTCAGATTTTTATCAACAAAATTAGAGTTTAGTACGATTTTATGATGAAAGGTGAAAGTGGTGGTTATGCCGCGGAAATGCTTTCAGTATAGGCGCCTATTTATGGAACCGAAGTTGTAAAAGGCCCATAGACCTGCACTTCCAAATTATAGTCCGCTGATGACCCATGCGGACGGTATCATGAATAGGCATTATACAGCTCACTATCTTCTGCCCGCGATTTTATTATTTAGTTATTATTTTAGTACTTACCCTATTGTACTTCTCTGCTAGACTGGAAGTAAAGAAAAAACATAGAATGCGTCCAGCTGCTTCGCTTCCCGAGCATGTCGTAAAAGTCGACTTTGGGATAGGGATAGCGACTATCCAAAATGATGGACCACTGAATAATTGACATGGACCAATGATGGATATATGGGCGATGGGTTGGTCACCTGTCACCATGGTTCACCATATCCATCTTAGGATTAAAATCAGAAGTTACTATTTTCATTTTGATTCCCCCTACACATCGAGTCCTTGAGCGATTTTTTTAACAGTTACATCGAATCGAATTAAACTTTAAATATTACTCATGTCAGAAACAACATAGACTAATGTTTACCTAGACAATTATAACTGTAGTAGAGGTTCATGGGTCCAACTAAGCATAGCGGTCAAAAGCTATTATTTGTTTCATATAACAAAACCAATCTTAACAGATTAAACATAAATCGGTTCTATTAGAAAAGCGAACTTTCCTCAATAAGCTTAGATTAACGAAGGCTTTGTCTCCACGGAAAGTTAATGTCTCGGTTTGTGAGCAGAGAGTTCAGTTTGTTTAGAAGACTAATAGATTCAAAGTATACCACACACAGTCATAACAATATTATTGATTTAAGTTTGTATATGAGTGTGTGCGTGTACGTGTGTGTGAGAGAAAGAAAGAATAGTTGAGTGTATGTATGTGAGCTTGAGTTTGTGAGTGTGGAAGTGTATGAGTGCGTTTATTCCTACGTTTCTCTTTAACGATTTTCGCAAATTATCATTATAGTCCAGTATCTCTGAGTAAATACTTATTATTTACGAGAGATGGAAAGCATAAGGAGGATGTTGAAAGGAGAGTGATTGCGGGAAATTAAATGAATGGGGCACTACACACCTTTATGAGCCGCTGGAAAGTGTCCGAAAAGACGAGACTGGCTGTACATAGAGGAGTACTAGTGCCGACATTTATGTATGGTAGTAAAAGTTGGGTATGGCAGAAGAAACATCAGAGTAGAGTGAATGTTGTGGAAATGTGTGCGTTGCGAAGTATGTGTGGGGTGACCTTGAGAGACAAAGTGAGAAATAGCGTGGCAAAAAAGCGATATGGAGTGAAAGAAGATGTAGTGATGAGGATTGAGAAAGGTATATTAAGATGGTTCGGTCACGTAGAGAGAATTAAAGAAATAAGATTAATGAGGCTGGCGTATGACGCGTATGAATGATATCGTTGGAAGGGGAAGTTCTCGGTGTACGTACCTGGACCAAATTGGCGACGTTTTGGAAAAGGGCCAGGTCAAGCGTCAACCGACTAGCATGCATGAAGAATGTAATGAGAGTGAACGAAGCGAAATAAATATGTCAGGATCGCAGAAAATAAAGATCCGTGATTTCTGCCTACCCCTATGGAAAACAGGCGTTATTTTAAGTACCTATGCAAATATGTATGTACTTAATATTTGCTAAAGTCCTTTTAGTAAAGGGTATTCTGGAGATTGATCTCGCTGAGGTGTTTTGAATCCATTTCCGGCAGTGTCAGTGTGGATACGGAAATGGGTTGGGACGGAGGAAATGCATCCGTTCGGCCGCATTGTCGTGCACATGACTCATAATTAGGTGTTCTGCATACATCATGTTGACGTACGAATGATGGTCGTTTGTAGAATATCGTTTTAAGAGCACTTGTGGTCCAGTGGTAGCGGCTCCGCCTTTTGATCCTAGATCGTGGATTCAAATGTGATGCATCAATGGATTTTTCGTTTCGAAAACTAAGTGGGTGTTATTTATTTATTATTATTTATTTGTGTGTTTGTCTGTTACCATTTTCCTCAAAAACTACTGAACCGATTTCGATACGGTTTTTTGCATTTTATTGGTGTCATTACAGGAAAGGTTCTTAGATATGTTTACGGCCATAGCTATGTTAGTTTAATTTTAGATATGCTATAAACAAGTTTATATTCTCCGTGGGATTAAAAAAATATTTGTTACTTGTTCTCTACTCTATTTAAAAACACTTTAGCTTTTTTCAATATTATTTCAAGTGCCACGACTTAAAAAGTCCTTATTACACGCTATTGACGTCTTTTCAAAGGCACTTATTTATTTTATTCAAAGAACACCCAAACAAAAACAAACATGGAAATTCATTCCTCAAAACGAGCCATCACTCTGTATTTGGAAGTGTCATTGTGTGCGTCTCTGCGGCCGTTCAGAGTACGTGAGGGTAAAGTAAACGTTTCTGGGAGACATGTTTCGTCACTTTGCCTGAAAAAGCTTAGCATTCAGGTTGTGACAGAATGCAACACTTTGTCACGAAAATCGCAAAACCATGTAAGCATCACGGGGTTGAAATTGTGTTATGTATTTTGTACTACTTGACTACGAAATTAAGGTTAATCCAATATTCGCAAAGAAAAATTCTATAAATATCTTATGCTATGTAGCTTCCGCCGTAGTTACGCGTGGTACTTGCCCGGACACGAAATAAGCCTTATAATTAGCGTACAAAGTATAACTGGTGGATATGGTATATCCTATTACAATGTTTAATCATACAACATTGTACTGTATAATTGAAACACAAACCATAATTTGGAAATAATATAAAGAAAAAAATACAAAAGAAACAGTCGGGCTATCTAAAGATCATCGCAAACGGTCTATAGATATCTCATCTGGTTCAGATCATCAAACAGTAAAGCGAGCTCAAGAAATAGTTGAATTATTAATTATGGTAGTTCGGTTCAGCAATCCGATATATAACAAAAAAAGCTGTGTTGATTCAACACTGCGTTCAACACAGCGCAAATGAAGGTATTCCAAAGGCTTAGTTTGAAAATTCACATAGAAGTAAACAGGGAAGCATACACAAAGAACATTTGTTTTACGCTTACGTATAGACTTCCAAGAATTTTACCTATCCTTTGTTGGCATTGGACAATCTGATTACCCGGGTAATAAAACTCGACGGGCATCTTTTATAACTTCGTCAATCTTATATTGTGCGAAAGGATGGTTCGAAGCTCGACCTGGAAAGGTGAGCATCAGTTTTTGGTACATTTGAGCCATTAAAGTATGGACCTTTATAGTGAAAGGTAGAGGAAGGCCTAAGAAAAGATGGATTATGTGATTGAGGACATGTTTGTGGGTACCGAAATGACGAGTGATAGGGAAAGATGGAAGCGGCATAAGTTGTGCTGACTCCACCTAGAGCAGGGAAACGATGATGAAATTGCGTAGGTACCTAGTTGCCTACTGCGGCGCTTATTATTTTTTTTATTGACTTTAATGCTATGGGTCGCTGACACAGATGACCGCTGCCAGCTTTACCGAGCTTTGGTAACCGCTGAAGTCACGTTAACTGTAAAAAGATTTATTGGGGTTTAACGTCTGCGCACGCGTCTATTTAACTTGCTATTAAAATGATGGATTTATATCTGTTATTTCAGGAAGTAAAAGTGATATTGTACAATAATAAGTGTTTTCGTTTTGTCAAATACTATCATCAACAGCATCATTTTACGCTTGATTTTGTTCATCATTGGTTGGTTTACTAATGCTAGCCCAACTGACCTGTTTTCTAAGAACTGTAAATTGTATTCGAAACTTTACGTTTCATATTCTTAAGTATTTTACGTAGTTACCTGCATTATTGGATTTTCAGTCTTTATTTACCTCTCAGAAAAAAGTTGAGGGGCATTCCTTTTATTAGTTTTTTAAGCTTTTTGTGTTTATATTTTGCAGACTCGTGGCGTGATTTCTTAAAATATTCGTATCGTCGCAGTCATCTACGTAATTCATGCCTGATGAAAGAGCCGGGTAACGCGGACGAATGCAACGACGACTGAAATGTGTTACAAAATAGCATAGCAGATGTGACCGATGAAACCGACTACCAGTGACATGGTTAGATCTCTGATTATACGAACAGTAATGAGAAAATGTGGTGAAAGTAAACAGAGTGTATAGACCAACGGTATGACACGTACCTTAATTAGTTATTTGTGAGTTTTTCTCACTTACAACATACAGTGCTATATTTCTATTTTCTATATGATTAATAGTATCTTTTTCTGATGTATATTTGCAGGTATACCAACCATGGTTTACCTGCCATGGTGGAAATCTATACATACCAACCTTATAGGAGCCCACTGCTGGACATAGTACTCTCCATTATACTTTCAAGACGGGGCTTATATTACTACAGGAATTAGCATTAGTCACCGCGTTTGGCACGCAGATTGCTGCTGACACAGTGCCGATGTTAAGTATGTATGCTGCTGTCCATTATCTGGTCTATTCCCTTATTCGCCTCAAAGCATGAACAGGATAAAGGGGTTCTATTTTGTGCAATTAGACTTAGACGACCTCGGTGGCGTGGCGGGCAAGTGCTCGGCTGAGACGCAAGAGGCGCGGTTTCGATTCCCGCTACGGGAGAAATGTTTGTATGTCCTGCAAATATTTCTTCCGGGTCTGGATGTTGTAGCATTACATATGTATTAAAAGTATTTATTTACAAAAAAAACAAATATAAGTATTCTATCAGCCATCTAGTGCCGGTACAGGCTTTGCTTAGTTTGGGGCTAGATGGCGCTGTGTGAAATGTCCCCAAATATTTATTTATTTAATTCTGTCCGAGACCACTACGGCTAGTAATGTAGAGGAATTTGGTAAACGGTGCGCAACGATAAACTATTTGGGAAGGGGATGACACTAATTTGCATTCACAATCGGAACGGATCGTCCATTTTGGCTGCAATGCCCTATTTTTAATGTGTCCATTCAAAGCTGCTAGGTCCATCGTACATGTTGAAGTTTGTAACCATACAGACATTAAAATAATATACAACTACTAGCTGCCGCCCGCGGCTTCTCGCGTAGTACCCGAATAAAAAATAGCCTATGTGTTAATCCAGTTCATGTACTATGTATATTCCAAGTTTCATTCAAATCCAGTCAGTAGTTTTTGCGTGAAAGAGTAACAAACATCCATACAAACTTGCGCGTTTATAATATCAATAAGGATGTAGTAGGATTATAACAACTATTGTATTTTTGTTCTAAAAAATAACATATTTGATAAAATAATATAATTTAAATTCATAAAACAATATATCAGTACTTTTAATTGTAATCCTACTTTTTTGTTATTAGTACAAATAAAAAAAGAAATATATTCTTTAAACGATTTGAAAGTCATATATTGCAAATTCGCAAATTTAGAGAGCATTTGTACTATCCTCGCTCCTGGCGTTTGCTTTTATTTTTTTATATTTCATTCCGAACCTTTTAACAAAAAGCTCCTATCACTTTTCAAATTGAATTCACCGCGGACCTTTTAATAAACTAAGCTCTTTTTGTGCTACCACGTTCTCGATTCAACCAATATTTTTTGCTTCACGCTAGTTCTCCACGCAGTGCAAATTGGAAACAAATCAAATATGCATCGTTCGTCCAACCGTGAGATGGAATACTCGCATTAGCGATATATTCGAATATCAGATCTATTTGGAAACCGCCACACGGAATGTTCTAGCGATTTTTCCGTGATATTTTCTCCGGCTTTTATATTGGCAGATGCAAACTATAAAGGATGCAACAGACTAATATAGAGTCGTACCTAAGCGTATATACATACAAAACATAAGCACCATGATTGTGTTTTTATTCACTTATTATTAGAATAAAATAGATTATGAATTAATTTTTTGCAATCAACGCACAGGCCAAACAATTAAGGCTAGAATGTTGAAATTTAGAACGTAGCTTCCTTTTATTATTCATAAACAAAACCACCCCACTAAGGCGGGATTTTCCGAAATTCAACCCCTAAAAGGGTGAAAATGTTTGTATGGAACTTTTTATCGTATGCGACTTGCTAGAAACTTGATCCGTATCATTTAAATAACCCTCTAAAAGGAGTTTTTAATCCCTCTAATATGGGGTGTTAAAATTTAAACTACGCGAGCGAAGCCGCGTGTGTAAACAAGTCGCTTATAAATCTTTATTTACCAAATAGACCAATACATTAATTAAAATTTAAACAATTTACAAAGGCCACTCTATTATTAGTTTTGTTGATTAATGAACAAGCATTAGTTAAGTATGCGGCGTGCTTTCGAGTAAATGGTGTGGTCTCGGGATGGACAGGCATTTTGACACAGTTTGCCCAAATGGTTGGTTTAGTTAGTTCTCTCGAATATTATGAACTTTTTGTCTGTCGTATTCGGTATTTCAAGCTTTGAGATTCAGACAATAATCTTAGTGTATCTTAGTGTAAATCAGGATAATTCATGCTGCTACCCTCACTATGGCGTAGTATGGGCGTGCGTGATACTTCCACAATTTACAAATAATACTACAAATCGATGAATTCGCGATATGAGGTTTTATTGTTTGTACCTACTTTCGGATGGATTTTAATTCTGTGGGTCGCAGATGACCGCCGACAGCTTTACCGGGCTTTGCCGAGCGTAAAATGCGCGAATATTTTCTTGTCTACTTTGATGAATTTCGATCTTGGATTTCGATAATTTATTTCTTTGTGTGTGGTTCGTTGTTTGTAGACCCATAAGAAAAATATTCCCTCGAGTTGCATGCTTCTAAGACCTAGACTGTGCGTTAATTGTTAGTCAGTCAGTCAGTTTTGGAAGAATTTTATAATAATTATGAATATAGTGTTAAAAAAGCGAATATTCAATAATTGTGTCATGTTTTTCAGTTGCTGGTACGGGCTAACTGGTAAAACTCATAATTTGCAGTGCGAGTGCGTCACTTTTCGCCGTTCTGCCTGTATGTGGAGCTGCTTTCGACAGGTACCAGTAGTGCGGTTCTTTGTTTATTTTCTAGGTACTTCTCACTGTTTATGTGACTTTAAAATGCAGTTTTGCGATTGCCCATTGTGTGTTTTTGTGTGGCTTGCGAAGGTTTTTGCGTTTTTGTAATATGCATTACGTTTGCTATTTTGAGGGAAAAGCGCTTTTTATTCCGTTTTTCTACTGAATTGAGCTTCTAGAAAGCTTTTTGAGGCTTGTTTTGTTTGTTTTGAAAATGTGCTTAACTTTATGTAATGCTATTAATTAATTTTATACTAGATATGATTTGAATTTTTTATTTGTAATGAATGAACTTTAATAAAATTACTTAAGTTTATTTCTTTTTATTAGGTATTAATTTGTAGTAATTAACCCGAATTAGGAAAAATAGGAAAATCCTTTGTACGCTAATACGCTAATTTATTTATTTAGCATATAACTATTATATTTATTTATTATATTATATTTAATTAGGTACATAAACTATTATATTTATTTATCGCCCATTCTTCTTTTCGATCCTCTCCATGCCAAGGTTGTCTGGAAGAAATTGCTCTTAGCAATAAGACCGCCGTTTATGTATATCTGTTTGTTTTTTCTAGTACCTAAGTTTTTTGTTTTTTCTTGTTTTTTTTGTTGTTATACATAATAAAGAGTTTATCTATCTATCTAATAATAAATTATTTTATGTATGTATATTATCACGTCCGTATCCCTAATGGGGTGGGCAGAGAAACAAGTAGTCATAATAAAGCTCGCAGCCACTCCTGATTCAAAGTCCCAAGATGGATAGGGTGAACCATGGTGACAGGTTATCAGCCCATCGCCCATATAGATGGTCCATCATGTTGGGGAGGATACTATCCCTTAGTTGACTTTTACGATATGCTCTGGGGGAGAAGAAGCTGGACGCATTCTATTTTTTTTTACTCCCAATCTAGCAGAAAAGTATTAATATTAATTACTTGAAATTACCATAGCTTGGGACTTTGAATCAGAAGTGACTGCAAGTTTTGTTATAAGTACTTGTGGCTCTGCCTACCCCATTAGGGATACCGGTCGATATATGTATCTATATAATATTTAAGTACTTGAAATAAACAATTTTTATTTTTATTCTTTCACTCGCAAAACAGTAAGACTAACAATATAAATATTATGCATTTTGTATTTCCATTCCAACTGTATTAATCATTTCGTTAATTATCGTAGGATTGGGTCACGCGAGGGCCCCATTACCACAACATCATATTTCATAGCTTTAACTCATCAAATACCTATCTAAAGTTAAAAAGAGACTAATTTGTGAATCGTTCAGTCCTAGTCACGTTATTAGGATTAATATCTCAAGAACACGTAAAAAAATTAATGGTACCATAAAAGTACGTAAAAGAAGTGGCTCTCATTTTTCCTAATTCTTCAATGCTTATGATCCTAATATTAGATCCTAATATACGTTTTATTCAATACAATATATTTGAATTTACTGCACTTTAAGGCTGCGACTCAGCCAGAGCACTCATAACTTCAAAAACAGTCCTCACTAATTTGTTATTGAGTTGATCACAAAATTAATTCATCTCAGTGTTTGTATTCAGACGAGCGGAAAACCCCATACCCATAAATTTCTCATACACTATTATAAAGCCGAATTATTTCACGAGGAAACCCGACGTAGTGTTCATCGTGTGATGCTTCTGCAAACAAGAAAGCGAGCAATTATACTAATATTTGTGGTACGGTCTCATTATAATTTCGTGCACTGGTGGTCTACCGGTAGCTGCCCCGACTTCCAATCCTAAGGTCGGGAGTTCAAATCCGGTCGTGCAACAACGGAACCGATTTTTCTGGCTGAAAAAAATATAAGCGGTCCAGCATATTGTAGAACCCAAAAAAACTGAAATGTTCGAACTTGACATGTGTCAAGTATACGAAACGCACCCTTGAATCCTTTCACCCCACTGGTTCAAAAGATCTAGTGATACGACTTTTAGTATTATCATTTCCATTCCAGTGCACACACTAAATCCTTGAATTCTTACCTTCTGGCATCAAAACTTCGAATGAACGGTCTGAAGATAAGCAGATTAACGTAAATATATTCTGTACCGGACAACCTTGTTTTGTAAACGCACCGATAATATAATACCGATATGTTATTGGAGAGTATAAAGTAAAAGATGACATGAATAAGAAATGAGTGAATACCTACTGAGATGACGGCTGTTAAAGGGGAGTGGAAGAAAGACACATGCTGTTGCCGACCCCACATAAGTGGGGTAAGAGCAGAAGATCGTACATACATAATTATCACGCCCGTATCCCTAACGGGGTGGGTAGAACCACAAGTAATCATAAGAAAACTTGCAGCCACTTCTGATGACTTCCAAGATGGATATAGTGAACCATGGTGACAGGTCATCAGCCCATCGCCCATATAGGTCCATCAAGATGGAGAGGATACTGGGTACTCCTTAGTCGACTTTTCACGACTTTAAGATTGGAACTCGCGGTAACTACTTTTCTACCTCATTACTACCAATACCATTAAACCAAGTCATTGCTTATTCACTTTGATGTAAAAATAAACAGAACTCTGCTAATTGCAAAAAATACTGTTTTTCGGATTTCAAATAAATGTAAAACTGTAATAGCATTGTCGAGAGTGGGCGGACTAATAATTATAGTAAGCATTTATCATCTTCACATAGTATTATGTCAGTATCATCATTTATCAAAGTGCGGGTAATGAGGGGTCCTCGTGACGACTGTCTGTCGTAATATTGTTTATGAGTTATTATCATTTTCACTAAACTTGCTTCACACAACGTTTATATCACAACGTAACAATTGACACGATTTTGATAGAAAAATAAGGAGGTAAAATTCGTTGTGCTCTTAAAAAATATTAAAAAACGTATGTACATAAATTTTACACACTTTCAAGAATGTGTTAAAACGAATCAAACTTTCCAAATCTAATTGACTAATAGTTTTTTTTTTATATTGAAGTCTAAAATAACACAAATAAGTCTAATAATTTATGGTCTTTAAAATCAAATGGTCTACCACTTTTAACGATTGTAGGCACATATTTTACCTATGCACTTCAAGGATGCTGTGGAGTCCAGAACAGCTGCAGTAGCACAAAGCTGAGTGACCTTTCGTGTCATTAATCAATTTATTTTTCATCATCATCATTTGTTACCCATTTTCACGCACTGCCAGGTATAGGCTTCCCTTTGTGTATGCCACTCCCCACGGTTTATATTTTCATGCTGATTTATTTAAACATAATATAATATAAACATAATAAAAGTCTTGGAATCCAGTAATAAATGAGTGTAGGCGTCATTGCCCGACTGTACCGCAGTTGGATACGGTCAGTATCGTGTGACATGGTGTGAACCTGGTCTTGTGATTCGGAGAATGAGTTGAGTAGTCGCAAAAACTACCATCAACTATCGGCGGTAACTTAAGTACTTCAGTCATCCCTTGACCACGATCGCTGCCACGCAATTGAAACGTAAAAAACGCGATAAAACTTTTAATATGTTATCAAATCGCAAAATTTAAAAGAACTAACTCCAGTGAGTACTGAAGAACTGTATATACTGGTACAAGTACATTAATAGTTGCAATAAAGAAACTACAGAAGCACAAAAACTACTTACAATTAATAGTACCTCGAGCGTCTCCATAATAAAAGAAACGCATTTTCTGAAAGCCAGTCGACTGGACCACTGTACCCTGATTAATTATGTCACCAGCAGACTCCGACGAATTACTTTTATTTCACGGTTCTAATTAACTTGTTAGGGTAATATGATTCAAATAAGAATGTTTTATTTCGCTGTATCTGTTTCTTCACCACGCTTTTTAAAACCTATGGCCTTTAATATGCTAGATGATTAATACAGAGTCAGGCGGCAACTTTTGCCTTTTAAGCGCTTATAAAGTTAAATAATAATGATAAAATACAACTTTAAAATTAGACGACCACGGTGGCGTGGCGGGCGAGAGTTCGGCTGGGACGCAAGAGGTGCGGGTTCGATTCCCGCCATGGGACAAATGTTTATTTGTTCTTCAAATATTTCTTCCGGGTCTGGGTGCTGTAGTATTATGTATTATAAGTATGTATTTACAAAAAAAAGGATTATATTTATTGTATTCTATGCCAATAGTAAAAGCTTTGCTTAGTTTGGGGCTAAATGGCGCTGAGTGCAATATCCACATCCACAAATAATTTATTTATTGAAAGCTCGATGAGGCTCTTCTATTTCACTTGAATGCTATCAATTTTAAATTCTATCTCCTTTAACAGTAATGTAGGAACTTGCCATGTATAGACACTTTAGAAGATAGCTTCTAAAGTTTGCATACTAAACTTAAGATGCAACATAAACCTGAAATCAGACTATCTCGCGGAAATGAAGTCAATGTGTACACGTTCTACTTAACCAACTACCATCATCTTGCTATCTACTTCTGCCAGTACTCCAAGTCAGTGGATAGTTTCTTGCGGTCACATAAATCTTATGCCATTTTAAACTTTTAGATTAAGCTGCTAAGGTTCAGAGTCGTGTGAGGGCACGAAATCCAACTTAAGATATCACTACTTCGCTTTATAGCACGTAGACGGACCTTTCTATTTATAATACCGATATGTTATCGTACCATCATAAGGTACTCTGGACAGACCTAGCGACTGAGCAATGAAAAAAAGTGGAGAAAAATTTAACTGTTTTTCATTTGCCTACTATCTTCACCTTGAGAAAAAAGTAAGTAACCACTTCACATATATAAATAGCAATTGAAAAGTGAAAGACCACATTTATACATACTTTTTTACTTACTTTTGAAGAGTTATGTTTTTACCTTGTTAACTCCAAGTTTAATATAGGTACGTATAACACATACATATAGAGGCATGCGATTTATTTGCTGAAGGGTTAAAATACTGAAAGCCTCATTGTTTGTAGTAAGTCATTAAGATTTTAGCAACGTGGTACGTGTTCAAAATCAAAAGGAGGCCTTGCTTGTATGTTATTCAAACCTCAGAACAGTAAACCAACTTGGTTTACTGTTCTGAGGTTTAAACTATAAACCATTAAATTAGATTCGCGATTTTGACATTTGTATTTCAAGGAGATTTCAAGATACAAAGTTTTTTGTGTATGAAGACTTTTGATTATTTTTGCACCAGAAACGTTTCCAACTCTCTCGACGGGGCGACCTCTAGTTTGATCTAAATACAAAATATACAATATTCTGTCTATCTGCTCTAATGTCAGGCAGCTTTAAGCTATCAATGTCAAGCAACTGTTAACTTCGAAATGAGGAACAACTAGACAAATTGTACACGAATGTCACCAAAATAAATAATTAACTGAATAATCGGATTCCACAAAGATGGTTCGTATATTTAATTAAAAAGTTTTTTCTGCATTTTACTTGAAAGTAATATCACATATTTCATTCGTTACATCGTAAGCACCATCAAAAGCATCTGTATTCTGTCAGAATCATCAAAAGTTTCTTCGAAATGGGCCACTTATGAGTTTACAGATAACCAAAGTTCAGAACAACGCCCGTAAAAATTATGCTTGAAAAAATATACCTATACTAAGTATAGAAATATTTATAACGCTGGTATTGACAAAAATAAAAAAGTAAAGAAAAAGCATAGAATGAGTCCAGTTGTTTCTCTTCCCGAGCATGTCGTAAAAGTCGACTAAGTATCCTCTCCAAAATGATGGACCACCTATATGGGCGATGGACTGATCACCTGTCACCATGGTTTATCATTTCCATCTTAGGATTTTAAATCAGAAGTGGCTACAAGTCTTCTTATGTTTACTTGTGGCTCTGCCTACTCTATTAGGGATATAAGCGTGATAATATGTATGTATGTATGACAAAAATAAAAACGATTATAGAAAGTCACTTAAGTAATTTTCTGGCCCATTTTGAAAGTTATTTTCGTTGTAAGGTTTGTCATGTTTTTGTGTTTTTTTTTTTAAGAAATGACTGAGCCAGCTACTCTACTTTCAAAATAGTAACTTCGATACGATTCCTTACTTACTTTTGATACGATTCCACAGTATATTTACGAAGAAGCCACTCCACAAAGTTAGTTGACGTGGAATCCAAACGAATGTCGCCCGAGAGTCGTTTGAATAAAGTTACTCTCACTGATTTATGTAAAAACTTTTAACAGCGCCCGCGAATGTGTGGCCCGGTGTATTGTGTACTTATCTCCGTTTATTCTTCTGTTCTGTTATTGCTAGATTCCCAGGTGGTCTGTCGTCGACTGTATTGTAAATAACGTGGCCAAGTTTCGAACCAGGAATGGAAGCCTTTTATTTTGAATATTTTTGTATTATGATTACGAGTACATACGCGTACCTACGTCATTAATATAGTTGTTTTTTGTGACTTAAAAAACGCAGAAAACCTATTCGGAATAGGGATTAATTGGGATGTTAACATTGCATATTAGTCAGTCATGATAACTTTTCAATTACATCATCTACCACTCGTAATCGTGTCACTAGTTCTTTGGAATCAGTGCACGAAAGGAGCCTATAAGACGCACATTAAATCCTTTCACTACACTGGTTCGAAAGAGCTATTGACATGACTAGATAGATACAGTGTGGTGAAAAAATGGTGCGCCTCAAAGACTTATTTCGTGCACTTCAAATATTTTTTCGAACTATTTTAGATGTGACGGCATTCCGATACTTCACAATTTTATCCTTCACCATTTAAGAGAATAGAACACATATTTTTTTTTGCTAAGGACGTACTAACAAATATCAGTGGTTTTTAGGTACCATTTAATGAACCAGGAATCACAACTGTAGAGACAACATGGTATTAAATTAAAGATAAGATATTCATCTCTAAAGATAGCGAATAAAAAATGGGCAGTCCTATACAACACACACACACATTGGGAGTTGGGATTGGGTTCACACCCGCGGCCACTAGTGCTATCAACTGATAGGTACTGTTGTACAAAACTTGGTATGTGAAGTTTCAGTAAACAGCACCTTTGATTAAGGCAATAAATCGAGGCAAGGGCTATCAGGCGTAGCATTAAGCGGCGACAAGGAGCAGGGTTACGTCGTAAATAACGCCCTTGTCTGGGTCTCGTGGTCGAGGACTAATTATCTTGTTACGAAATTGAGTGTCATAAGAGTATGTACAAAGCTTCGCTCGCGGCGAGGTACTCGTATCTGGATGAAGAGTAGACTATGTCACTCTCCAGCCTGATCCTTTATACTACCTACCTATATTATAATCGACCTGGTTATTGTGTTTATTGAAATGAATATAAATAAAGTATACTCATCTATCTCCATCAATCTGTCACCACGACATTTATCGACTCGACGATTTTGACATTAAATTTTATCAACTAACAAAATTCAAACTTAATAAAAGCTTGCGAAAATCTGAATTTCCAAACTCATTGATTCTCATTACAAAGCTTAAAAGTATTTCAACCCAAATTTCCTAAAATTGAAATTCTGACAGTAACATAGTTCATTAGCCTGTATTCACAGCCTCGTTGGCTGACAGCAAAACCGAATGCCACGCCAGGCTTACGTCTGGCCTAAATGTGACGGAATATTTTGGAGATGGGTAATTTTAATGGGCAAAATATACGTGGCAATATTTTCCTGCTCTGAATAGAATGGAATTCATTTTGAAGTCAGAATCACTGACTTTTGGAATTTATTAAAAACTGGTTTCTACCCGTGTCTTTGCTCACGTAGAATAAAAAATAGCCTCTTCTATTCCTATTTCTTCTTCTCTCGCATTATAATAATGTAGTACCTACTACAGATAATCTGTTATAAGAAACTTACCCTATTGTAAGAGGACCAAAAAAATTGCCATCGCCGTAGATGATATTTACTACCATGATGAATGATATTTACTACTAATGATGTTTACTTTTGGTTTGAACTGCAGTTGCTAGGACTATAATTAGTTCCGAAAACGACGACCTATGATCAAAATCATAGCCTCCAAAAATTGTTCATTTTATTATGACCAAAACTGCCAAAAAATACACTTCATAAATCATTTAATTGAAAACGTTGCAAAGGGACTTCAAAGACGACACACGTTCGCAGGCTTTCTTCATTTATTCATGTGAGCCAGAGCTTGAAGGTCTGTAAGTATTTACATAATTCTACTTAGTATACCGTTTCAAAACTCAGTGGTAATGAACTTACTGATCAGCAGTAACCTACAAAAAATTATAATTTATTTTAGACAAGGATATTATTTTAAATAACTTGGATGAGATATCAAAAGCTGAATTAATGATGAATTGAACTGTTATTTAAGTGTAATTTTAAACGGATATAGATGGTAAATTCTCAAATAATTTTAAAACATAACAGCATAAGTTACCTACGCAACAAAGCAAGCGTCTTTGGCCTTAGCTTTTATGGGTCATTATGGTCAAGACTGTTCAAACAGTCCGAAAGTATCTGACTGTATAAAATAATTTTTCGTTCCAGAAATAAACCTCAAATCTAACCATGATCTTTAGATAATAAAGGGAACGATAAGAGAAAACATTTTTTCTTCAGACAAGCTACAGGTAAAAAGATAACTCACCAAATTAGTAGGTACTTCACTTCAAACAGAAAGGGATACGTTTGTCAACATAATCCCCGATTTTTAGTGCCTCTTCGCAAATAGTGATGCCGACCGGCAGATTTAAACCGTAATTTGGTTCGTCAATTTATCGAAGTCAAACTACAATAAAAGAAAGTTTCTATTTATTCGGAGATCCGTTTTGATCCTCTCGATACGTGATCCAATCAGGGAGGGTCTACTAAATGTAATTAATTAGGCAAATAGAAAGTTTTGGGGATTTACTGTTCCGTACATTGTAAATATTCTATTCAAACTGAATTCAGTTGGGGAATAGTACTGAGGTACTGCGTATGTTATGTAAAAAGTTCCTTAGTTTCTGAAACATCGTAGAGTTTCTGTAAAAGTTTTATTTGCTGAGGAACGATTGAATCCTTTCAATGTTGTTAGAAAACTTTTATACTGAGACTATAGCTGGCTGTTGCTTATTGCAGTCAAAATAGATTACCTAACTATTGTTTTAGGTTCGTAGGAGAACCAGTAGATCTTAAAAAAATTAATAATCAAACCACTTTTTGATTTGTGCATACAATGCGTTTGATTGCATATACATTTTTGTGTTTGTCCGTTTAGGGGACTCTTGATCTGGCCATTCTTCAAAACATTACATTTGATCCGTGCATGTAGATCTATCTCTCCCTAACCCTTATGGGAAGCATGCGTGATAATTATTATGTATGTACCTATGTAAATTTTTGTGTTGCTTCACGGACCACCACTTTACACCTTACGTCCGTAAAAGTCATTAGTAAAGTCATTGTTCATCGGGTGGGTGGTCGTCCCACGCTTTGTTTCAGAACCCGTGACCGCCATTTGAAAACCTTTACTTCTAATACCTATCTACAATATTAATAAAATTCTATTTCTGGGCATTATAATACCACCTACGGTTTCTTATTCGGGCCACAACAAAGCATTTAATAGTCGTTGTATTAGTTCGAACCGGTGAGGCACTTTTCGTGCACTTCGTGGATAATGTCTTCGAATTTTTAGGTTCTACGATTTGCCAATTTCTTCATGATGTCATCCTTTGCCGTTTGAGAGTACTGGTAGTGGACGACTGGATTTGAGTGATCGGGAGGCGGGGCTACTACCCCAAGCTCTCAACATAATAATTTTGAATACATATCGAAACTCGCACATTTACCAGAATGATTTTGTGAATCAGCTTTCAAATCGAAACCAAATTCATGTTTGTTCAGAGATATCTATTTCACATACAAGAGGGGAGCATCCGGCGAATTGCCGCGTTTCCGTTTCCGCTTCTAATGCAGCTGTCACCGATTGTTACTCGAGCGATCTGAATACATTTTCATACTTGCTTTGGCACAAGTTATAAACTGAAAATGCTAATTTGTATATCACATATTTTACCTTTATAGATTACTAATACACCTGCGAAAACACAAAAATACGAGTTAACTTCTAACAGAACTAGAATTGAACTAGAATTTTGTACAAAAATAGGAAAATTTGAAATATAATAATAATACTTTTTGAGCGATAGCAATTTTATCGTCTAAATATAAATTAAAACTATGGTCGATAGCATTTTTGCCTGTAGAGCTTTGATTTCATATCTACACTACGTGGTCTAGTGGTAGCAGCCCCCACCTTTTTGATCCTATGGTTCAAATCCAATCGTGCACCAATAAAAATTAATTAAAATTAATAATTAAAATTACATGTATGTAATTTTTTCGAATAGAAAAACCTATTACTGGTTTCCTCTGTTGGAGAGTACTGGTGTGTACACCAGTACTCTCCAACAGAGGAAACCAGCATGTCGTAGAACCGTAAAAAGTTCGAAAACATGTGTCAAGTGCACAAAAGAAGCCTTTGGGGCAACTTTTCATACAAACTTCATCCTTCGGCTGCGTCCTCTAGGAGTTAATTTCAAAATGTTGGCTTTTCCTCTGTGTTTTTCCATTGAATGGTAATCTTTCAGTTGGAAGAAAGATGCTCACAAACATTTCTTCGAATCGACTTCAGTCCCATAAGGTAGCTGAATTCCTTTGAGGTAAGTTTAAATTATCATCACTAATTGAAAGAATGAAAATAATTTATTAAATTCATCTTCCGCTTTTTCATACCAAGCCCACAACAAGCTCATTTTAATGCCACCTCCAATCATATTGCTTGCGGAATACCTACTTTCTTTTCATTTTGCTGTATATTACTTCTCTCGGGTAAGCGTGCTGCCTTACATTGTCTAGAATTCTACATCGTTACGTGCCTAGTGCCTATGAACCATGTACTGAGTTATGAAAAATAGTATTACGTAGAAGCAAGCACTACTAACTATGCTACCGCTGTCGATCAACGCCTATCAAAATTGCATCTCCTATGGGCCGTGCTAATTCTGTATTCTAGAAAATATCGCATTTCTGGCAACATGGTTTACTTTTTTATAAGAGCTGTGTCACGCGAATCGTCGATCAGTCGATAGGCCGCGGCTGAGTGCCACGGAGTCAATCGAATTTATTCAGTAATTTCCTCTTTCGTGACAACCTTCACGAATGAAGTCTTACAAAATGTGTTTCGCAAATGAAATATTTCATTTTGCGCTCTAGTTTGGAGGGAAATAGCGTGAAAATCGAATTGGAAAATAGATTCAGGATATAAGCAAAACTCGCTCCCAAATACAGACATGTGGATTAATGCGGAAACTAATTTCAATAGTACATTTTTGTACACACTTTATTTTGATATTAATTAAAAAATACAAGGTTTGTATTTGCTAACGCAGACAAATAAGTCTAAATGAAAGATTTATTTTTTATGCTTCCTTACTGAAAGTCTCAATTCAAAAGTGTGTTTGTAAGTTTGTTGGTTTGTTCTTCTTTCACACAGTAACATTTCGCTTAGAGATAGTTTGGAGGCTGAATACTACACAAGCGATGCCGTAGGTGGAAGCTAGTTTCCAATAAAATTGAAAACCATATTCCAGGTAGGTACGGCCAACTTCTACTCAGAAAAAAATATACCACTTAAGATGTCCTTAATTTTACTGTGGGTATAGTTGTATAAAAACACATAAAACTAATATAATTAATTATATAATTATTTTTTGTTAAAAGAACGAGGTACCCTCTCTTTCTATCACGTAACTCTTTCTCGTTTGGCGCGGAATGAACGTATGAAAGGGTCCAGTCGACTAGGCTTGCCGATGTACGCTTCGTAGGTACCTAACTAAAGTGCAGGCAGAGTGCGCCTGTCCTGATTTCGCGATCGACCACCATGAGTCCGGCGATCGACTGATCGATCGTGATCGACTTGTTGGGCACCCCTGCCATATTCCATATCCATTGTTCCACAGAAGATAAGTTGAAAGCGATTAAAAACGAATCATTTTGGAACTCTCCGATGCTCCCGTCAAAATTACTTCGAATCCGCGACTATCCATTACTGAAACAAAGTTTCAGAAAAACGTCACGGAGGTGGCGCAGCTCATATATCAAGTGATCGTGCCCTCGCCGCGACACAGTGGATATACTACCAGATACTCATCTTCAATTCTTTGACCTTACTCAAACCTTACTCGGCGCAGCGGCAGATTTGGCCGAGGATCTCAAAAGGCGCAAATATGCTAGCCTCGACGGGGCTTATACATACAATACTGTGTCATCTATATAACGAGTTGGCTAAATCCAGTAACCTGGATATTTTTGACAACAATAACGGTAGATTTAAGAAGAGCGTTCGCAAGATCTTGTTATATTGTTTAAATGATAATAATTAATCCTCTTTTTTATTCATTTTAGTCTTAGGGTAAATTAACTTTTATGCATGCAACATTATAATTGTCAGATTTACATGTTTGGATTACAATCTAGATCAAAATTAAATTGTATAGTTAAGATTACGCTAGTATGATTGTAATCTGTTTTGTAAATTTTTAATAAATAAATAACGGAACTTTCGTGTGCAAATTCTACTCTCACTTTACCGGTTTTATTTATTAACTAGTAGATGTTGCGCTACTATATAAATGTATTAATTTCGTGTAGTACAGCGTCGCTCTTCTGTGACTGATGTCCTCCACTCATTTATAAATTGACCTTACTTTAGCTTGACGGAAGTTGAAGATCAAACCCATAGGGAATTCTTCAGTTTGCGCTTTCATAAAGGGATGACGTGCTAGAAATTGAAAATAAAATACGTCTCGTACGAACGGGAAATGTTTTAGTGAAACGATTTTTCTGTTATTGCTGAAGTGCTTTTTAGTTAGCGTAAAAATAATTACGTCCCGTCTCGACTCAAGTAAAAATTATGTACTTTTTTTATTTTTATACTTTTATTTAATGTACAGTACAATACCTACACTAGAAAAGAGAAAACAGATTTGTCGCTGAAATGACACGTTTTTTACATAAATGATGTGGGTTTTCATAAACCTAATACTTTTAGTAAAATTTGAATATATCCCTTCAAATAAATTCGTGTTAAAAGTATTGAACCCACGCAATTTTTAACAGACTAATATAATTATTCAACTAACAAAATTGTGTCAAAAAAATAATACATTTTGAAGCTTCTAAAACCTTTGTCAGTTATTCTAGGTAGATACGGATTATTTTAAATACTACCAATTTTCAACAACATATTTGTCGAAAACTGGTTAATCTACTCTTAATAAAATTAGACTTAGTGGCAATCTCGAGGACACTTTCAATGTAGAAGTAATCTGGATCAGTGAGCGATTATTATTGACAGGTATTTATTACACATATTCACTATTTGTGGTGTATTTTGTTACTACCTACTAATAATTGTGCTACTAGTTCTTTCGAACCAGTGTAGTGAAAGAATTTAAGGTGCAAAGGCTCCATGCACTTGACATAATCATGCCTTCGAATTTATTAGGTTTCCTCACGATGTTTTCCTTCGCTGTTTAACAGCGCACATCTATTTTTCTAACAGAAAAATCCATTGCTGAACGTTTACAGATGAAAAAACGAACAAAATTTTAACCCACGACCTTAGGATCAGAAGGCCAGGCCGCTACCACTAGACCACTTAGTGCTTTCAGTGTATTTTGTTAACATTTGTTTAAGTTCTAAACTTGATAATAAGGCATAACTTAAGTGCCCGATTTTTCGACACAACCAACGTATAGTCGAATAATTTATGTTCAAAATAATTATTTTTTGTCCCAAAAGGTGTTATCAATAAAATACAGTCAAAGGTTATTGCGCATAAACGAATTATTTCGGCGTCTTGGTATTTCTCTTACAGTATAATGACTCTTGAGACAATATAAAGTTGGAAATATCCAAAGTTACCACTGAAACGCTGTTGAATTTGTTAAATTAAGTTTTACGAATTAAACTCCGCCGAAAAGTAAGCCACTGGGGGAATACGATTTGGCTACAGTCGCTACCTAGCCTAATTTACTTAATCCTTTTTAGATACCGGGGTTTTACCTTTTCCTTCCTTGTTAAACATAAACGGAAACTTGTTACATTTAATTAAATGGCATGAAAGTAAATGCTGCGAAGTCTACAAGTTCACAATCTAGAGTTAACTTGGATCCTTCAGTTGAAACAAAATTGTCAGTCGTTTTTTACATGAAATCAACATCTGAAGCTGTACAGGCATCAGAACAAAAGAAATATGTGGTCATCATTATCATTTCAGCCCATAGGCCTCCTCTTGATCTCGCCATTCTCTCTGATCCCTTGCGAGACCCATCCACTGATTTCCAAGTATGCTTCTGATGTCTTTCGACCATCGGGCAGGTGGTCTGCCTTTTGGCCGTTGAATATGAGGTAGCAAAACTTACATACTTATGGGGAAGCACATTCAAATAACTGAACCACAATTTAATACAATCCACAATTGACTTTTTCGTTTTCTCGTTTTTAATTATTACATTGTAATATAATAATACTTATGCAATTCATATTGTTATAGACGGCCTCAGTGGTGTGATGGGCGATTTCTCGGCAGAGACCCAAGAGGCGCGGGTTCGATTCCCGCTGCGGAAGAAATGTTGCAGGTTTTGCAAATTTTCTTCCGGGTCTGGGTGTTGTGGTACCATGGTACTCGTAGTTTCTGATACCTACGACACAGGGAGTCCTAGTGTGGGGTCAGAACTATGTATGTACGAGTATGTGACTGTTGGGTATTATTTATTTATTTATTATCCTGTTCTTCAACATTGATTATAGCAGGAATAATTATTATACCATCATGAAAAGCATTTCTAGAGATTTCAAAATTTAGAATTTGTGTATATTTTAATATCATTATTTTAATGAAGATGATAAGCTTGTTGATGCGACTCTCGATTCATTCATGAGTGACATGAAAAAAATGATGGCAGATTTCCAAGAGCAGCAAAACTCGAAGTCCGAAAAGCTGGTTGCTGTGGTAGAAGAGCTTCGTAGTGCAGTGGATTTTTTCATCCAAAAGAACGAGTCGCTTCAAACGCAAATAAATAAGCTTGAAACTGAAAGGACGGCTAACATTCAGTACATTAGTGCTCTTGAAACCAAAGTGGACAATTTTGAACGCAGTACAAGGTCTACTTGTCTAGAAATACGGAATTTTCCATCATCCCAGACTGAGACTAAATCTACTCTTGTGGATAGTGTTATCCAGATTGGCAAGGTGCTAAACGTGCCTATGCAGGCGACAGAGGTCAAAGACATCTTCAGGATCAAAACCAAGGATCCGGCAAATAAAACAATTATCGTTGACTTTACCAGCGTCCTCCTGAAGGAGAATTTTGTCGCCAAGTATAAGAAATCCAGCAAGGAGAACAACCGCTTGACGACTGAAAAACTCAGACTTCCGGGGCCTCCTAAGCCTATTTTCATCTCTGAAAACCTTTCGGCGAAACTGAAGAAATTGTTCTTCCTGGCTCGGGAACATGCCAAAGCAAACGACTTTAAGTTTTGCTGGGCTTCAGGCGGCAAAATCTTTCTGCGCAAGCGGGAAGGCGGGCCCCTTGTAAGGGTCAACAATGAAGCAGACCTCACGAATATGTCCGGAGACAAGTGACTAGTTCTCGTATATTGGTTGCTAAACCACTGTATATCTAAACCACTTGTATTTATTGTCGTTAATTTTGTTTACATTTGTTGGCCTTCATGTGAGAACACTGAAACGCTAACGCACATCACACTTTCACACTCCCCCCCAAACACACACACAAAATCACTTACATGTAACAACACCCCTTACACATTTGTATTCTTCCAACCCAAATACGTATCTCAAACAATGATGCTCTCTCAACTAAAAATCAGTCAAATTACGCTTTATCTGCATCTAGTCCCTTTGCTAAATCTTGGGTTCAATAATGGATGAACTTATTTCAATCACTAGTGAAATTGAAAACATTTCCTTATCTGACTCTTACACCTGTTCCCCCGAAGAAACCAGTCAGTACTTCCACCATAGTAATGTTACACTTAAAATACTACATCTTAACATTAGGAGCATAAACTGCAACTTTAATGGTTTTACTGTACTCCTACATAGAATACAATCTGATGTAGACATTATAATATTGTCTGAGTGCTGGTTGAGTAAGTGCCCAGTCCTTCCTGATTTACCTGGCTTTAACTCCTTTGCTTCTGACTACAAGACACAAAATGAAGGCGTAGTTGCCTATGTCCGTGTCGGTCTAGCATTCAGCGTAGATACTTTAGTATTTACAGATGCAAATTGCCTACTATTAAAAAATCAAAAAAACATAGCGATTGTAGCGCTTTATCGTTCCCCGTCAGTAAAAAATATTGAACCCTTCCTTTCCTGTCTTGACAGTACCTTAACTTCATTAAAGGATTATCCAACGATCGCTGTGGTTGGTGATATAAATATAAATATTGTCCCAAACACTAATGAAACCGATTGCGATGATTATCTGAATCTTTTAGCCGCGCATGCTATGCTCCCCACTTATGTTTCCCCAACTCGACTCAACAGCTGCTTGGACCACATCATCTTAAAGTCTCCTCATTCCGCGGTATCCTTAGTACTAGACTCTATGATAACTGATCATGCCCCGACTCTTTGTTCTATTAGTATGTCAACTGAGCCAAAACCACCAAAGCCAAACACAAAATTAGACATCACTGCAGCCATAAAGGAAATCGAAAATACTGACTTTTCTCCAATAACTTCATCCCAAGATCCTAACTACACAACCCAATTTTTAGTTGAAACTCTCTCTAAAATTGTACAAAAACACTCCCAGACTATAGCTGTACCTAGCAAAAAGCGCATCATTAAACCTTGGATTACTCCTGGCCTCCTGAAGTGCATCCGTCATAGAGATAAGCTTTACAGGAAATACAAAAAAAATACACATAATGAAATTCTCAAAATCTCTTACACTCGTTATCGCAATTTTTGTAACAACCTGTTAAAGAAAATAAAACGCGAATACGAACGCAATGAGCTTCAGAAGGTCAGGAATAATCCTAAAGCTACTTGGAAACTCGTTAAAAAAATTGCAAATCTTGTACGCAAACCTTCATCTTCTGAGGAACTACTAAAAATAGCTGTTACGCCCCAAGTTTCTGTAAACAAAGTAAACAAGTTCTTTGCCAATGTCGGTAAGGATCTTGCTTCTCGAATCAACCCTCCCTCCCTGTTATCTAATAGCCACTCCTCGACACCCTCTCCTCGTGATTCCATGGTTCTTCTCCCCACTGATCTAAACGAAATTGAAAGTATAATCTTAAACCTTAAAGATAAATGTGCCGTGGGCTGGGACGGCATCCCCACCTTGGTTATCAAAGGTGCCAGAAATATTTTGATCCCTATTTTACACCACATTTTTAATCTCTGTCTTTCTACTGGCACTTTCCCTTCTGTATTTAAAAAAGCTATTGTCCACCCTATACACAAGGGTGGGGACAAGCTAAACATTAACAACTTCAGACCGATTTCAGTATTATGTGTTTTGTCTAAAATTTTAGAAAAAATTATTAATCGTAGACTCCTTACTTTCTTGAATCAGAACCATACCTTTTCTGATAACCAGTTCGGATTCCGAAGCTCCAGATCCACCGAGGATGCTGTCGTCGAGCTGACATCTTCAATTGTTAACAACTTTGAGAAAAAACTCAAGACTGTTGGTGTCTTTCTTGACCTCTCCAAAGCTTTCGACACTGTCTCTATTCCCATCCTGCTTGATAAACTAGAGAAAGTCGGAATCAGAGGCAGTGTCAATAACCTTTTCAGGACCTATCTTTCTGATCGCACCCAAGTAGTCGTCATTAATGGCATCTCCAGTACTGAGGAACTGGTCCATTTCGGCGTTCCTCAAGGAAGTGTTCTCGGCCCCTCCCTCTTTCTTGTGTACATCAACGAGCTGTGTAAAATTTCTCTTCCTAACTGTCAAATAATCACTTACGCAGATGACACTGCGCTGCTCGTAGGTGGAAAAAGCTGGGAGGAAGCGCAACTGCTTGCTGAAGCATCCCTAAGAATTATACTAAACTGGCTTTCCACTAACCTTCTAACCCTCAACGTTAATAAGTCTAAATTTATTACCTTCTCCCCAACTTCTCGCACCCAACCACTCTCTTTTAATATCTCCGCTCATACTTGTCCACTACCAGGTGTTTCCCCATGTCTCTGTCAAACTCTAAATCGTGTCACTTCGATCAAATATCTTGGCGTTCATGTTGATAGCTTTCTCTCCTGGACCCCCCACATGGATAATACAGTTGCTAGAGTACGTAAACTTATATTTATCTTTAAGAATCTAAGGAGTGTCGCTGATCTTCAGTGTCTGAAAACAGTCTACTTTGCTCTTGCACAATCCGTCTTGAACTACTGCATTACTGCATGGGGCGGTTCCATCAAAACTCAGATGCTCAGAGTGGAGCGAGCACAAAGGGCTGTCCTAAAAGTAATTTTATCAAAACCAAGAAGGTTCCCTACAAGTCTTCTTTTGTCTCAATGTGAAGTTCTCTCTGTTAGACAACTATTTGTCTTAGCAACCATCTTACGCAAGCACCGGCACTTGTTCTTTGATACAAATTATTCTGTTAACAAACGTCGATCAGATATTGTGTGCAAAATTCCTCCGCATAAAACAACTACAGCTAGCCGCCACTATTATTATTTAAGCTCTTCACTTTATAACAGAGTTAATAAAGCTACCAATATTTATCCTCTTCCCCTACATAAATGTAAAACTAAATGTTTATATTGGCTCTTATCCCTCTCATACGAACAAACAGAAAATCTCCTCATTCCTTTCACATAAACTGGTATTGTTACACAACCACTTACAATTATTAGTCCACTGATTCACATTATTCACACTAACACATTCACACTACAAAACACACTCAGCATTCAAACGTCCTTTACTCACATCACAACATTATCACACTCACACTACACAACACACTTAGCATTCACACATCTTTTAATCACATTACAACATTATCACACACACACTACACAACACACTCAGCATTCTCACATATTTTACTCACATTCTCATAGTTTCAGTCATTCATTGTATTTTTATTTCACTTCATTATTTTCTTTAGTAGCATCATAGTTTATAGATAGATAATGTTACTTCAGAACCAACTCCCATGTTTAGGAGGTGGGCGTTGAGACTGCGTCACAGTTGTAAAACTTTTGCAGTCTCATCGTTTTTACTTGTACTTGTCCAACTTGTTTTGTTCTGAATAAATAATTTTTAATTTTTTTTTTTAATTTTAAAAGGTTTTTCTGAATTGAAAAAAAAAATAAATTAAATTGAAAACGAATTTAATTAGAATATTAAATTGAAGATCTATTGATTGTCCCTTAGTTTACTGATGACAACAAACCTGATCAGACCTTTATTTTCGATGACGAATACGGGGGGGTGGTCACATAAAACCGTTTTTTTCTTCAGGTTATCTTTGTTTTTTAAACATTCTGTAAAAACGACAAGGAATTCAATATTAGTATAAACAAGTTAAAGCCAACGAACATGCATGAAAATTGTAATGAGTGTAAATTAAGCGAAATAAGTATATAAGAACCATAGCATACGGAGATCCGTGGTCTCTGCCTACCCCTATGGGAAAGAGGCGTGAGTTTATGTATGTAAATTACAAGTTAAAATTAGTGCCAAATAGTCGAGTAGTATAACTGGTGGTCTAACTAGTTGTAGTACCCGCCTTAAGATCCTATGTTCGTGGGTTCAAACCCGGTCGTGTACCAATGGATTTTCTATGCGAAAAATTTATGTGCGCACCAGTACTCTCAAACGGTGAAGGAAAACATCGTGAGGAAACCCGCGGCTTAGTCAGTTCCGCACATATTGACCATGTCTTTCCTGAGGATGTCCTCAGGAAGGACAGGAAGCCTTGTGGCTGACTACTCTGAAAGGATGGAATAGGTGCTGGGCAGCCTACTTCATCTTAATTCGTCCCGGACACTACAGCGTCTCGTTTGTAAAGGTAAAAGTTGCCTCCTGACGCTGTATAAATCATCTACTATAGATGGTAAAAGGCATTGATAGCATAACCGCTAGGGTATACAATGACTCTAGTCGTCTTTGTCAGACAACATAACGTTACACTAGAGTAACAGAGACAACGCTCAACAAAGCCAAAACTTTGCAAGTGTTTCATATAACTGGATGTGTTTTTGTAAATTGGAAGGTGATGGCCAAGGAGTAGGTGAAGGTCTGTTCATCAAATAGTTTTACCCTGTGGTTACATTAGGGGGGTTCTTGTGTGTAGAGTTAAAGGTGCAGCCATAGGGACGCAAAACGCCAAGCTTTGCAATATAGCAATAGTGCAGCTTAAGGGTTCGTGACAGTAAAAAATAACATACCATCGTTACTAGGTGGTTCTACTCCATTTATATTATTTTTAAGAACCACCTTCTGATAAGCGGCTGCCAGATATGCATTATTATTTTTCTGACAAGAAATATCAAAACTTGCTGTTTCTGGCTTTAGCAGTGAATCAATGATACCCATCTGAAATATTAAGATCAACATTAAGTTTGATAAAAGTCATTACTCGACCCACCCTGAACAGCATATTGAATCTCTCTTAAACATTACTACAGACGATTATTTTATTTTTAGTTTTGTTTTGCCAAAAAGTGTTTCTTCTGGACCCAGACCGGGCCATCTAGATAGCTTTTCTATTTTTGTAGTTAAGTGTACTGTTTTTGTCTACCAGTTGACAATTCTCCACAAGAGAACATTATATAGAAAAACAACTGCTGCACGATATGGTTGTTGGTAAAGGATCATTCAAAGGAGGTATATGAAAATGGACTATGTCCAGCAGTGAACTTATATAGGTATATAAGTATATTCCAGGACAATTTTGTTTATAATGAGTTAAAAACAATTTTATTATCATACCTTGCTCAGGAAGGGAACGAAATTATTTGTAGAAATAGTATTGTCAAAATACGGCGCTATATATTCGACACAAGTTGGTTCATACTTATTACGCAGTTTTGTAAACGTTCCAGGTACTTGTAGTTTTTTAACCAAGTTGGGGAGTGAAGATGAACAGTTACATTTAGGAAGGATCACTACTAAGTTGAAGATGCCCTTCACGAAAGGAATTGAAAGCACCTGAAACATAAATAAATAATAACTCGTTATTATAATCAAAAATATTCTCTTGTAAACTCACCCTCTTCTCTCTCTTCTAAACTCACATTGGATTTCCCTGCGTCGTGACCACAACACTCATTCATTCATCGTGTCAATGAACTCAGACTCAAACTAATATAATCACTAATATAACAACAACACTCAGACACGTAGATGTATTTTTAAAAACATGCAAAAATTCATTTAAAAGCAATCACCTCTCAGCTCACCTCTCAAATATTATATTATAATTATATAATAGTTATATGTGTGTAAATCTGTTTTACCTGGACACCGAAATAACTAATAACACGTAGTACAAAACAGTAGTACCTGGGCACCCAATTCAGAGTCTTCTGTGTAGTTGAAAATTCCAGAATAGTATAAAAAGGGAATCCGACGAACATCGTTTTTCGCAACATAATAATTTCCCATTGTTACGTTCCTTTTGTTAAATGCTTTTTGAAACAGGGACTGTTTAAAACAAAAAAACACAATCTCAAGGAGTTGAAAATATTAGGGCAGTTATTAAAAATATCTATATTATGTTGGACCTCGTGCAAATGCACTGAGTAAAGTAAGCACCCTCAGAGTTAGCGTATTATTCGCATGATGGGTACGCGGTGTGTGGCATGTAAACAAAGGATGTCGACGTCGGCCACAACGCACATAGTTGTCAGAGACATAAAGTGGGAGCATGCTCAATATGGTCCGATCATTGACTATACCACGGAGGATATTTCAGTTTTATTCCGATCCGCCCAGCTGTAACGCCGTGATTGATACATCACCACATCCTCAAAAACTTTCGCACTTATAATATTAGTAAGTTGTAAAATAGATCGGTCCTTTAGCATTCCTACGTCATTAACTGCATAGTCTAATATACAAAATAATGTATATACCTCGAAATAAAATCCACTTGCAAAAAACAATTTGCTTGCGTCTGGATCTTCACATATTTCTGGCGCTTTTGTTATTGCTTTCCTGATCTTACCATCAGTTCCTTTTGCAATCTGAAAGCCACCTATATTTTAATTAAACTCATAAATCAAAAATATTAATTATACAACTTTTTAATGAATAGTATAATAAAAATTGTCAGGTTAGAGTAAAAACATATATTTCTCTGAATTGAACTTATTCTATAAAACAGTCAAATTGTATTGTTGCTACTAGGTACCTACTACTAATCGTATTATTACCTTTTACCACACTAGTTCTTTCGAACCAGTGTTGTGAAAGGATCTTAAGTGCGCCTCAAAGAAGCTCCATTCGTGCACTTGACACAGGTTTTCGAACTTCTTTTTGTTCTACGATATGCCGATTTCCTCACGATGTTTTCCTTTACCACTTGAGAGTGCTGGTCTGCAATACCAGAATGGAAATATTTTTTTAAACAACCTTAGGATGCTACACGACCACCAGTGCTCCTACCTTTTATTGATAGAACTATGACACTTACCATTTTGTTAATTGTGCTTAATGTTTTTGCTTTGTTATCAAGGCCAGTATTCAAGTAAGCAGATTTCGTGAGCTCCTTTGCGTCCCGCTTGAAGGCTTCCGTGAAGTTATTGTTATAATCAGATACAATATTCGAACTATATACATAATCGATTCCTTCTGGTAAATTATTATCATCAATGAATGTAATCATTACTTTCAGCGAGCACCGCAACTATAAGAAGAAAATATAAGATAATAAAGAAGAAGTTATGAATATAGAAGAAAGCACAGTGGAGGTTTCAAGTAGAAGTCAATCACCTTCCTACGGCACCTTGGAGAATTGTTTCTTGAATCGATTACAAACTTGTGATATAAAGGCCTTTTACCATCTATAGTAGATGATTTATACAGCGTCAGGAGGCAAATTTTTACCTTCACTAACGGGACGCTGTAGTGCCCGGAACGGATTAAGATGGATTAGGCTTGCCTAGCACCTATTCCATCCTCTCAGCTTAGTCGGCCTTGTCAGAAACACATGGTCACAGGAAAGACATGGTCAATACGGTCGGAGCTAACTAAGCCGCGGGTTTCCTAACGATGTTTTCCTTCACCGTTTGAGAGTTCTGGTATAGTGCACATAATTTTTTCACACAGAAAAATCCATTGGTACACGACCGGATTTGAACCCACGACCTTAAGATCGGAAGGCGGGGTCACTATCAACTAGATCACTAGTGCTATCATCTATAATCTATCTCATATTATATCTCAACTTGTGATATAGAAATAAAAAAAAAATAGTTCCCCCGGAAGTAGTTAATTTTTCAGACTTTATTAATTATTTACAAAACCTAGTAGGTCTAATACGTACATCTTCTTTAGACTTCGCTCCACAAAAATCAAGAATTTGTTTTAAAGTTTTTCCACGTGCATACAGTCCTATAAGGCATGTTAAATAGAATATGTTCGCCGGGATAGCGACGTATGAGCAGTTATTGGGGTTTACGAGTAATTCCTGTAACAAAACAAAAAAAAACATAAGACTAAAGAATATGCCGCGTTTTTACTTAGTATTCTGAACAAGCGAACACTATTTTATTCTAGTCAGAGTTCTAACTCTTTATCAGTGAAAGTAACTACACCAAGCGTAACCGCGGCTCCAATTATTTATAAAGTAAATTTTCATTCTATTTTAATTATAACACGATTTAATTATGCTTCCGAAGATTTTTTAATAAAACAAGACAAATACTTACATACATATATTGGAACGCCAATTTGTTCGATGCTGCCATAACATTTTTCAAAGCACCATTACAGCTGTCAAGATCATCATTCTTGTCATTACAATCTGTTTAAAATAATAATAAATTTATACAGTATTTATTTTTTACCTAAAATTAACTATGAAAACCATGAATATTAGACAAGTATTAATTTAACTTACTTTAGAAACAAAAAACCCGACTGTGTAGAATTTAGATAGCATATATTATTATGTCTGACAAATTTGATTTTGTGACACACGATGACGATGATGATGGTGATGGTCAAGTGATGGTGATGAATTTGTACCATTTTAGTCTACAATTTTAGTTATGTACCATTTTGAGTTAAATGACTTCAAGCTGCCATATTGTTTTTTTACACTTTAGTGTCAAAAAAGTTCTATGACACTCTCGTCATCTAGCTAGACAAATCCAACAACACCTCAATTGTCAAAATCTGTCAAAAGCCGTTTCGTTCGGCTACAGAGATAGCCAAAATAATAAATTGAATATGGCTTCTTACAGCCGCCATATTGGATTTTTTGACACATCATAGCTTATAACACTCTCGTCCTCCAGACAAATCCAACGAAATCTCATTTCTTAAAATCCGTCTAGCCGTTTGGACTACAGCTTCAGTCAAAGGAATGCACATACCCATGTGGGTATGTGCATTCCTTTGACTGAAGCTGTAGTAGTATATGGGTTGTACATGGGTATATGTATGTACGTACATATACCCATATACAAACCCATTACCCTCCTTCTTCGCAGTCAGGTAAATAAACCAAAATTAACCAAGCAAAAAATTAACTAGACCAGACCAGAGGGTTAAAAAGCCACTTTATACGAACCTGCTGTTGAATTGAATTGCGTACGATTTACCTAAATTTGGACCATTTTATGGACAAATATGAATCTGCTGCTGAATTTAATTGTGTTCAATTCATCTATGATACGGACCATTCTACAAAAATTAGAGGAATTGCTAAGGATCTGCAATGAATATGAGAAATTAATTGTTATAGATGAATTGCTAAAAGTGTCTGTTTAAGACCCGCTGCGGTTATAAAATATAATAAGCAGAACAAGCAAGCACTTCTCCTGCTGTGAACCCGCACCACAGAGTAACTAATAGTACTGCCCGCACCTCACCGTGGTGACATTAGTACGAAATGTTTAAGATGGAGTAGACCTGCCAATATTTTAATATCCTAAAATCTTAGTAAATCTTTCATCATCTTCCTGCCCTTATCCCACTCTATGTGGGGTCGGCACAGCATGATCCAATGATCATGCTGTGCCGACCCCACATAGGAGCAAGCATGATCCAAGGATCATGCTGTAAGAGTTTTGGCTAAGGTGTTTTATGACTGGCCGCCTGCCTGACGTCAACCCTCCTTGGGAATACTTGCTTATCTCATCATGTTGGAGAGGATACTATCCCTTAGTTGACTTTTACGACATGTTCGGGGAGAGAAGCAGCTGGACGCATTCTATGTTTTTTCTTTACTCCCAGTCCAGCAGAGAAGTTATAAATCTTAGTAAATCTTTACAAGGCTTTAAACATGTAAGATGTTTGACGCGAAGATAAGACTATCTACAAATCAGTTAGGTTAAAAATGATAAGTGAAACGGTTTTATTACAAAGAAAGATAAGATAATGTAGATAATGTACTAAAGGCTAAATAATAATTAGGTAGGTTCTAGGCATCGAGCATTTAATGCTCGATGGTTCTAGGCCTACATAGCCAGAAAATTAGCTATTTTAGTTACATTGACAAAAGCAAAAATAAAGCTCAAGCTATGTGGAAATTAATAAAACTAAAAGTAACTCTACGGACTCTGAATTTTACATTGAAAAATATTTATCAACCTGACATCTTTACAAAACCACTTGACATTGCTACTGCTTTTAAGAATTATATAATATGTAATACGAAGGTAAATCAAAACGTTTTAGCTCTTAAAGATACATTTGAAAACACACTAAGTGAAATGTACAGCAACAAGTTGCGCAATCCAATGCACAAATTAAAAATGACGCTGAAATAGTCCTATTACATAACAAAAATATTCAATAATCTAGCTGAGGACTTAAAGGAAATTTATTTAATATACAATCGAAAAAATGGATTCTAGGTACAGACAGAAGAGTCATCACACCACTTTCCTCATCAATCTAGGGCATTGATCTGTGAAAAGAAAATCGTGTACAAACTATCGAATCAATTTGTCAACAGGAAAGGGGTAAAATTTCAATTTCTAAATTTGACCCAAACAAATACCCAACAAACAAGGCATGCGAAATAAAACCGTTTAAAACATACCTGCTTTAGATTTGGGTTCAGTTATTGTTGTAGTGCGTACATTTGTAGAGGCAGCAGCAGCTGCAGACGAAGAGGAAGAGTTGAAATAGCAACCAGTCTTGATATTGCTTGCTGCGGATTTAAAAATACATTTCATTATCATAGACCAAAGAAATATAAAGAGTTGTGGATTATTGGATATTTACTTCTTGCCTTGCCTAATGACTGAAATAGGTAGTGGATCATAGTAACAGTTAATTTCGTTGATATCCCTTAAAACTCTTACCAGTTCAGGCTTCAAGCCGCTGTTGCAAGTAGCAGCCAGACAACGGAAGACCACTCATAGGTTAAAGCTGTTAGAAGGGGACTCGAGTGTTTCATTTAAGAAAAGATGGATGGTCTGAGATAAATACATTGTTTAGCAAAGGAATGAGTACAGAAATACTTGACAAAAGGGAATTGGACGAACACAACAATACCTACCAAGCGGGGTAAACGAAGGATCAAGGAATAAAAAAACTTACATGCTTCAGCCGATGCCTCAGCTTCTAATTCTGTCGTTGTTTTAGTTACTGAAAACAATTCATTTTTGTACAGGATAAAATTATATTTTCATACCTATTCTTCTTGAGTGTCAACAGTACAACTCATAAACAAGTTTTGAATAAAGCCTTGCCACCCTAACTCAAACCTGTGTGGCGTACATGAAGTTTTTCTTTGTGATAGTAGGCTAAAGGGCAAACAAGCAAATGAGACATAGTTTAAATTAGATAGATCCCGACGTCACATTGCAAGAAGGGAAGAGAATCCCATTTGCACATGCTATCTGAACAGCGACCGACTTGGGATACAATTTAGAGTCAGCCAAGAGTAATCACTTAGCAAAATTATTTACCTTTATTTTAAAAAAACGGCAATTACCTGTGCATGTTGTCAACACTATTATATTTAATACTAAAACTAACAGCAGTCGTTTATTCATTGTTACTGCTTTCACTTAAGTGATATTCTGAACTTTACAGCCGGTTTTATAGCAAAATTCTAGATACCAATGCAAACATACCGAATTTATTTAGAAAAGACAGATAACTTTAATTTAAACTATATATTAAAAATTTTACTTTAAACTATTAACTTAGATAGACTTCATTTAAAAACTGGAAAATAGAAGACCTTCAAATTTTAAAAAATGCCTATTGAAGCGATTCAATAGTTCAGTGTCCATTAAGTGCGAATTTTTATAATATACAAAGTGTTTTTTTTTACTGGGAAAGTATAGGAAGATCCGACACCAGAAAATATACAGGATGTTTGGTTTTTTGTTGGCCATGAAAATGTGTACAATTAACTAAGTCGATTATCATCAAATATAATAAAATTAAATGCCAACATCACCCATTTTCATAGCCATCTCGCGCTTGGCCAAAATATTACTATAACAAAATTGTTTTCACAAAAAAAACAAATGGTTCCAAAAATACTTTTCTTGTATCTCTTCTGGTTTCGGATTCCCCCATATTTTCCCCGTTAAAAAATACTCTGTATAATAATAATGCAGTGTGTGATGTTTTTCTTGTGTTAACTTCAAATTTTCTTAAATATTCTTGTGCGTGTCTTAGGTTTTGTGAGACTGATGGTTAAATGTTTTATAATTATTGTATAAATATATAATGTATAATTTGAATTAAGCTTGAAACTCGGTTTGAAAACAAAAAATAAAAAAAATAGACATGTGTTTCTATATTTTTCATTTTTAAAACAATCCTTAAAAAGTGGTAAAATTGGGTATCAAACTTTGTATGGGAACTTTTAATCGGGCGGTGTGATTGGCTTGAAACTCGGTATTGATATTTACAAATAAAAAATCAATAAACACATTTTTCAGATTTTTTTCAAAATAACCCTCAGAAAGGGGCAAAATGGAATGTCAATTTACGTGAGTTAAGCCGCGTGTGTACACCAGTTTCAATATAGACTTAAATCATTATAAATGTCTTAGAACTTTGGGATTTTAGGAAGTTCTAAAGTCATTTGGCATATATAGGCTCACATTAATCGCATTGTAATATGCAGCATTCCATATAATTTGTGGATATTTAATATAGTACGTGTTAAAAGCCCATTTTTGCAGTTAATTTTAGAAGAATTCTAATAATAGTAGAGACTCATTCTTAGCGCTATTGAAATAGAGCCAATATTTATGGATCGCATCAATTTCGACTCAAAGCCTACGATTACTAAAGCCTGAAATAACAATCCAAACTACAATAAATCATGTTCTTTTTAGTTTTTGTTGGACTATGTTGAATTAAATTTGTCAAATGGTAGTGTACATATAATATTAGTGCCTATAAACTAAGGCCTTTTACCATCTATAGTAGATGATTTATACAGAACCTCGTCCGTTAGTAACAAACCGAAACATTGGAACCGGGCATGTGTCTTCACATTAGTAATTTCATTTAGGAGTAGGTTCCATCGCTATTTTCATTTCAATTTATAATCTTTCGTTTCTACATTGTACTTCTGTTTCGTGCTATTGTTTGAGAATTGCTTTGAAGATAATCTTGCGGGTTAATTTCTAAAGGTTTGCAGAAATAGTGATAACAAAACAAGTCTTTGTTTTACATACTGAATACATTATTTTGACGGTAAAGTGTGGTCTAATAACCGTACGAAGCATAATGAGCACTGATAGTCTAGTGGTAGCATTTAGGTCTTCCGACTCTAAGGCCGTAGGTTCTAATCTGGTCATGCACCAAATAATTTTTCCTGTATCGTCTGAATCACCCGATTCAGATGATACGAGAAAAATTGAGAACACTTAAAATTCGACGGCCTCGGTGGCGTGGCGCCCGATTGCTCGGCTGAGACGCAAGAGGCGCGGGTTCGATTCCTGCTACGGGAGAAATGTTTGTATGTTCCGCAAATATTTCTTCCAGGTATGGGTGTTGTAGTATTATACGTATGTATTTACAAAAAAAAAGTGTTCTATCAGCCATCTGGTGTCCATAGTACAAGCTTTGCTTAGTTTGGGGCTAGATGGCACTGCGTGAAATGTCCACAAATATTTATTTATTTATATTCAATCCTTATAGCTTAGTCGGCCTTGTCCACATGAAAGACATGGTCAATACGTGCGGAATTAAGCCGCGGGTTTCCTCACGATGTTTTCCTTCACCGTTTAAGAGTACTGGTATAGCGCACATAAATTTTTGCACAGAAAAATCCATTGGTACACGACCGAGTTTGAACCCACAACCTTAGGATCGGAAGGCGGGGTCACTAACAACTAAACCACCAGTGCTCTTAAACATAGCAATAATCTAATGTAAAACTTCCCTAGATTTCGCAAAGCTTTAACACACTGAGGAAGAACACTATTCTACCAACCAATCATATCGACCATTGGTTCCGTTTGTATTAGAATTGGATACACTTTGCAAACCATTCCGCGAGTCCTAATCAATCAAATGCTGACGGAGCGTAAATAAGCTTGGAAATAGTCTATCCTGGTTGAAACTAGTTTTGTTTGACGCTCGATTGCTCGGAAATCAGAAGTTTGCTATACCTACTACTAGTCGTGTCACTAGTTATTTCAAACCAGTGTGGTGAAGGGTTTTAAAGAGGGCTCAATTCGTGCACTTGATACCAGTTTTCTTACTTTTTAGGTTCTACGACGCAGGTTTCTGCACTATGTTTTCCTTCACAGTTTGAGAGTATGGTATAGTGAACATATTTGTTTTCTAACGAAAGAACCTTTTGATGCACGACCTGATTCGAACCCACAACCTTAGGGCCGAAAGGCGGAGCCGCTACCACTTCACCACCAGTGTTTTTACCAGTCTGTTCAGTTTTACTAGAATTTCAATGGTCTTTTGAATGTGGTTTGACACAGGAAAAGGTTTGACGGCCTCGGTGGCGTGGCAGGCGATTGCTCGGCAGAGACGCAAGAGGCGCATACTTATATATATGTATTACGTACAAGAGGCTTAATATGCCTTCTCTGTAAGTGTACGCGTATTCATGAGAACTAAGATGTGCGCTATAATGGAGGAAATAATCACGAGGATATCGGCATGCCATAGAACGTTACATTGACGCGTCGTCAAGTTAACGAAAGAAGTTTTTGTTTGTACTTCAGTCTTTTCACCACATTCAAAAGAACCAGTGAACGATGTACAAGTGGCGGAAAGGACACTAAGTTCAAACAGATACTAAGAAAGATACTAACTAAGGAGGTACATAAAAAAGGAGCCTTTGAGGCACATTTAAAATCTTTTACACGACTAGACGTAGAAGTAACGCAGAAGATACATTTGATTTGGATGAAACGCGAGCCGAGCTGCGGGCAGAAGCTTATCTTTCATAATATCCTCACACACCATCGAGTTCATGTCTTACAAAGGGAGGCAGACTATATCATCGTTATCTTCCTGCCCTTATCCCACTCTATGTGGGGTCGGCACGGCATAGCATAATCGTTGGATCATGCTGTAAGAATTTTGGCTGAGGTGTTTATGATCGGCCGCCTGCCTGACGTCAACCCTCCTTGGGAATACTTGCTTATTGTATGTCTTGCATCATGTTGGAGAGTATAGTCTTAGTCGACTTTTATGAAATGCTCGGGGAGAGAAGCAGCTGGACGCATTCTATGTGTTTTTCTTTAATACCAGTCTAGCGAAGAAGTACGTTTAGAGAGACTACAATGGCTTGGTAAAAAATTTGCTCAACATTGCAAGTAACTTGTACTCGTAATAAACAGTGGTAAACATGTTGCAGCTGCATAATTTCATAAGTTACCTGCTACATACTGGAAGTAATTGAGGAAAACATTAAAGAACATAGCGTGTCATGGACCTATAAATATCTAATAATTAATGGCTGCCGTGCAAAGCTTTTATGTTAAAAAGAGGGATTAGTCTTTGGTCAATCGTTGTAGCCACATTTGCATAGAATGCGTCGTTGACCAACAGTCAGGATTCTAATAAGTTTTTAATGCCTATGTTTTAAAGAATCAGTACATAATGACTTCAAACAAGCAACAGTAACATCCTCTTTTTATTCTACGTACCTCGTTGTTCAGAAGAAAGGTTCCTTTGGTGGCTTATTATAAGTAACACGTATTTATTTAAAAGAAAAAAAACCTTTTTTCATTAAAAATGGCTTCATTAATTTAATTCTTCATCATTTAAAATCCCACATCGGATTTTTTTTACAATGTAGTGTAAAAAAGTTTTATAGACTGTACCTACAACACTCTCGTTATCTAGACGAACTCAATAACACCTTATAACTTCTGATTTTCTTAGCTATCTGGCTATCTGCGATTTTTCTCTCTGCGTTATTCAAAACCTCTTTTCAGCGAGATGGGTAAATTATTTTCTGGAGACGGCAACACGCCGCTCAAAAATCAGCTGTTGTCAATGTCGATTTCATTGGTGTTGTATCTTGATAGATGGTACTCGCGCGGTACAGGTTTCTATGCTATGCTAGTCCAATCGCGTCAGTCAGAGCGCAACTGTCACTGTCAAATTCCAGTTCATTTGTCGTTGTCAGATCTGCTGGCGAGTCAATCAATTCAAACATTCAAGAAAAACGTCACTGATCTGCGTAAGTGACTCGTCGCTCGAGAAAGTGAAAAGATCTTTTTAAAAATGTATCGTGATTTTCCACGTATTTTCCCACTATTTTACCCCGGAGAGGCCTACGGCAGTAGTTTTCTTCAAGGAGCAGTTCGATTTTCAATGGAATTTAACGACTTCTAGTAAGAAATCCCATCGGTTCTTTTGAGGGTTCTTCTCTCGCCAAGCGGAGTTCATGGGGGTGCTTCTGCGTATGCGCTAGTGGCGCGATGAGTTCCCTTCTGTTTCGCATGGGCTGCATGTCCGCGCCCGCTTAAACGAGGTTGTGATATTCAGAGAAAGAGGTGCATTGTACGACGCGCTAAAATGTGGCCAGAGAGTGTCCTGCGACTCAAATCTGTCTTTAGCAGTTTTCAGCCTGTGACCGCCGTGTGTGCGGTATTGGCGAGGGATCCGAATGCGGCTTTGTCCTCTGTGGGAGAACCGAATTTTGAAAGGCAATTTCCCCCCTTAAGACTTTGTGTAGTGTCCGTCCAGTGAACACTCACTGGACGGACACTACACCACACGGTGTGGCGGAGGTTTAGCCAGGTAACCCGTGGGATGCTCTCGCAAATTTCATCGGTTTTGGAACTTTCACAAAACCAATTTAACTTGAAGTTTTTTTTTTGCGGAACGGACTACTGGGCATCGGAGTGGTGAATGTAATATTTTGAGAAGGCTCTAATTAAGTTGTCATCCAGTTCAACTGAGAGGCAGAGGGGTCAGGGCAGGTCACAAAACCCATATAGCATTAAATTTTAATGTATTTCTGTAAGTCTCAAACACAATACCGAACGTGATTGTCCGAACTGTACCGAACTTTCATTATTGTATAGGTGAAGGCAGGTTTTTGCAAACTGTGCTAGCAGGGTGCTCGTCGAGCATTCAATTTTGTTGATTTCACTTGGTCTGTTATGTCCTTTTTGTAATTTAAATAAAACAAAGATTTTTGTATTTATTTATTTTTATGTGCCCCCCTCACCTTTAGGGAGGAAATAGCTCACAACCTCATTTGTCAAAATCCGTTCAGCCGTTTGGACTACAGCTTCAGCCAAAAGAATGCACACACATACATATGTACACCCCAAACACATTAACCCTCCTTCTTCGCAGTCGGATGAAAATGGGTCCATGTTACACAATGTCACAAAAACGCGTAACACTATTGTGTTTATAATAAAAACTATAAGTCCTTTAACGTCTATACCAGATGATTTATACTGTTCATAAGGCAACCTCTTGCATATTTTTGTTGATAAGAGCACCAATAGTATGAATAAATATATTAAATATTTGTGGACGTTTTCCACAGTGCCATCTAGCCCCATACTAAGCAAAGCATTGGCTATGGGCTCCAGATGGCTGATAGAATACTTATATATTTTTTTGTTAATACCTACATAGGTACATACTTATAATACTACAACACCCTGACCCGGAAGAAATATTTGCAGAACATACAAACATTTCTTCCGTAGCGGGAATCAAACCTGCACCTTGCGTCTCAACCGAGCACTCACCCCCCACGCCACCGAGTTCGTTATATTTACCTGCTTCCTATGTGAACCCTTACTTGAAAATATGCTTGAGCTTGATGCCTAAACTACTTTGCAATTTCAGTGGTTAGATGATATCTGTGTCAATTATGGGCCATAAACTTAATAACTTTATATTATGAACGCAACGCAGCTTCATTCAATTTTCTTAAATGACGTATCTTTGTATTACGAGTAAACATGAAGTTTTATACATGAATCATCATGTTTCATACATGATGATTATGTGAATAAAACAAGATATTCATTTCACACAAATTGTTTATTGGCATCAATAAATGCTATATTGCAGATTAATTATAATTATAATAATTTCAAAAATAGCTATATAATTATAAACATCGGTTCGGATTCCAATAAATGATTTTACTGTAAATCATGAACGCATACAAGACACGCTGAGATATTTTGCTAGTGATGAGTTTACAGCTGGCTATCCTTTTAAGTAAATTCCTGCCGGAATGTACAATCTTTAAAGAATTAACGCTAGAGGATAAGAATATGAACAATTGATTTCAGTAAAACTACAATGATTATCTCATTGGTCAACGCTATAATGGTAAGAAAAAAAAATAGATCTTCGTTTTTCAAAACAGAATGAATAACAAAACACATCATAAGGAAAGAAAGAAGTGGATAAACCGCTAATATTCCATGAATCTTAAATATTAGCGGTCCATAAATCTTCTCTTCATCTCCACCTTACTATTTACCAGTGTTGTGAAAATCTCGTAGATGTACATAATATAAGTTGTTGCCATACCGAAGATTATTTTGTTGGTTATTCTAATTTTACTTCGTGATAGTAGTATCAGCGCTTTATATCAATCGCAGTTGTTGTTATGTTTTTGTTGTATTTACAAAGAGGGTGTATGTTTCTCTTAAATCCCGGCTCACTGTAGGTAGGTATATATTATCATTAATATTTCAGATTTCAATAAAATAGAAAAACTTGAGAGCACTGGTGGTCTAGTTGGTAGTAACCACGCCTTCCAATCCTATGGTCGTGAGTTCAAATCCGGTCGTGTACCAATCAATGGATTTCTCTGTGCGAAAAATTTATGTGCGCTATACCAGTACTCTCAAACGGCGAAGGAAAACATCGTGAGGAAACCCGCGACTTGGTCAGCTCCGCAAGTATTGACCATGGTCTTTCCTGTGGACAAAGCCGACTAAGCTGAGAGGATGGAATAGGTGCTGGGCAAGCCAACTCCATCTTAATTCGTCCCGGGCACTACATCGTCCCGTTTGTGAAGGTAAAAGTTGCCTCCTGATGCTGTATAAATCATCTGCTATAGATAGTAAAAGGCCTCAGAGAGAGAATGTAGCCCAACCAGTTTTTCTTAATTCCGCCACCTTTTCAACCCATCTCGAATTAACGGGTTCTATCATTGCAAGATTTTAAACATATACTGTAGAGTAAAACTTCAATTAAAAGCGTCTGATCGAAATATAATTAGTAAATATATTAAGATTTAATAATTTATATATACTTAATGTAACTTACATTTTTATTCACTACCTTAAGGATTTGTTTGGCTTTAAAGAAATCAGGATTAAGTCCCCTAGCCTCTAAATACATATTAAAAGTTCTCTGATAGGTCTCCGTATATGTAACTGACATCAGACACTGTTTGGACCATACATATATTTAGTATCTCTTGGTTGACCTTTGTTGTAAGAGTTCATTGCGTTGAAACTTGAAAGAGCATTTGAGCTAGAAAAAATAAAAAATGTTAACCTTTACAATTTTCTAAACAAATAAAGTTATCAGCCTGATGTGCCACACACTAATTGGGCAAAGGCTATTCTTGAGTAGAGGTTTCAGTCACCACATGACACACCTCACATTAAACCTTACTGTGCTCTTGTCACATTTGTGTTATTGTATGAGGCGATATGGCATCCTCTTGAAAAAATCTTTGATATTAACCTTTTCCTTGATCTTGCTCCAAAAAACTTCGATAGTTCATCAAAAGAATTTCCATACGTGTATAATATAAATGGCATGTCAAGAAAAATAAATTCAAAGCTGCACCGATTTTTGATTTGTATTCGTCACAGACACGCAGTATTACTTCCTGTAAATAGACAAATTAAATAAAATTTCAGGAGTATTAATTATACTCCTAATTCAGATTATTTTCATCGACAAAACTCAAAACCGGTCAAGTGCGAGTCGAATTCACACACGAAGGGTTCCCTACCATCGTTTAGGTACATAAATGTTTCATATGGGGTCCTCTTATATATGTTTTGTTTTTTTATTATTTGTTATAGCGGCCATAGAAATATACACACTGTAAAAATTTCAACTCTACCTATTACGGTTCGTTAGATACAGCCCGCTGACAGAGGGACGAATGGACGGACGGGCGGTGGAGGCTTAGCAGGTACCTAATAGGGTGTCGTTGGCACCCTTTGGGTTCGGAACCCAGGCCTTCCATGTTTCATGCTTTTGGGACTTATGATTTAGACGCGTATGGCGTTTGTTATCAATTAGTCAGTTATTCATTAACGTTAAAGATATATTAACATAATGATTATTTTCAAAGCTCCATAAGAACACACGTATTTTCAAATTATGTCCTGCATCAAGTAATAAAGAAAGTTTACCTTGTCCTGAGTTCGAGCCTCTGTTCTTAAATATTTTGGAAATTGATGTTCTCGCAGAAGCAGACACATTTCCACCATTCAGATCAGACGCAGCTAAATAAAAAATTATAGACAATAATTCACAAACATTATAAACAATTCTTAGAGAATGCAATAGAAAATGAGTAAAAGCCACCTGCATGGTAAAGTTACAAAAATCCTTTTTTATTCTTAAATTTAAATATAGCGCCCGTTACATAAAGCGATACTTTAATCTTTTGTACCATAAATAAAATAACTAAATTAAAAACTCACTTGCTTTAGCAGAAGCATCAGATTCCTCGGTTGCTAAATTAAAAAAAAAACGTTAATTATGGATTTTTATAGTATTTTAGAAACAATAACACTGCTTTCTAGTAGGTTTTATTTTGTTTTCTAGTAGGAAAAAAACGTAACAGAGAAGGAGGAACGTAACAAAAGTAAGTTCTAGAATAAATTAAGCCGGGGCTTGGTACTTAGCTATATATACGTACAATATGTTTACTTATTAATCACGACGGAACGGAGAAGGTATATGCGTTTGGCCTAAGAGGTTGTATGTTTATTGGTTAATTTTAATGTTATTTGTATCCCCAGTCACTCCAACTACTACTACCGTTCGTGTCACTAGTTTTTTTTCGAACCACTGGTGGTGAGAGGGTTAAAAGTACTTTCATACACTTGACACATGATGTCATTATTCATTTTAGAGCACTGGTGGTCTAGTTGGTAGTGACCCCGCCTTCCGATCCTAAGGTCGTGGGTTCAAACCCGGTCGTGTACCAATGGATTTTTCTGTGCGAAAAATTTATGTGTGCTATACCAGTACTCTTACAACGGTGAAGGAAAACATCGTGAGGAAACCCGCGGCTTAGTCAGCTCCGCACGTATTGACCATATCTTTCCTGTGGACAAGGTCGACTAAGCTGAGAGGATGGAATAGGTGCTGGGCAAGCCTACTCCATCTTAATTCGTCCCGGGCACTACAGCGTCCCGTTTGTGAAGGTAAAAGTTGCCTCCTGACGCTGTATATATCATCTACTAAAGATGATAAAAGGCCTTAGCACACTTTACAGACATGTTTTCGATTTTTTTTAGGCTTAACGACATGATAGTTTCCTCACCATGCTTCCTTCGCCGTTTGAGTGTACCTACTGGTAAAGAGCACACACATTTTTCGAACAGAAAAATCAATTGGTGCACGACCGCATTTGAACCCAAGACTTTAGGATCGGAAGGCAGGCCCGTTACCACTAGACTACCCGAAGTCGCTCTGAATTAGGTAGCAACTACAATGAAGTAGACTATACCTATGCTAGGAGACCTATTTTTAAATATCTGTATTTTTAAAATTTATGTAGTTTGTATAGTATACTCAAAAACTTTATAATTTTATGTTTAAAATGTATAAGTTTAAAAAAGCAAATCCGTATTATATAGAAAGGTATAGTACATACCTGTGCATGATGAAAACAATATTATATTTACTACAATAACTAGAAGTAGCTTATTCATTGTTACTTCTACGAACAGTACGAACAGTTTCAAAACAGTTTTGGCTATTTATAGTCTATTATCTAGTTTTTTCTATATGACTGTATAGTCTAGACACCATCAGCAAAAAAAAATTATGACTTATATTATAGGACAGAAATATTTTTGAAATTATTTTCGTCTAAATTAGTGACGTAAGTATGTAAAGTCTTTATATTATTTTTGTACTCAACTTCGGAGAAAGAGGGTAATGTATCGGAGTGTATGTATTATGATTTCTTTGGATGAAGCTATAGCCCATCGTTGGATTTTTCAATCAACCTTGATTTCAAGTCTTTTATGGTTAGCTGGATATAGTAGAATAAGAGTACAATTAATATTTTCAATATTGTTATCACTCTATACCTATAAAACAGCTTAACCTGACTGACTGACTGATTCATCATTGCCGAGCCGAAACCGCTGAAGCTAGAAAGCTGAAACTTTGAAGGTTTCCTCCTTTTGTATCAAAAGCACCCACTAAGGCGGGATTTTTCGAAATTCAGCCACTAAATGGGTGAAAAGGGGTAAAAACGTTTGTATGGAACTTTTAGCGCGTGGTGCAATTTGCTTGAAACTCGGTTCGAATACTGTAAATGCAAAATGAATGGACACGTGTTTCAGGATTTTTCAAAATAACCCTTAATAAAGGCTAAAATGTGTGTCAAAATTTGTATGGGAACTTTTTAACAGGCGGTGCAAATGGCTTGAAACTCGGTTTGAAATCTAACGCGTATGAAGTCGCGAGCAACAGTAGTAGTTTATGAAATAAAGTCTAAGAAAACATCAAATTTAAAAACCGTTGTAACCTGATCTCCCTTTTGTTAAGAGTTTCAATGCCTTCATAGTCCAGGTTAGACTGGGTTCTTACAGGTAATAAGCACGCGAGATCTCAGTTCGTTGCGCACACGTTTAAAAACGGTTAAAAATGTGGAATGAAAAAACAGAAAACAAGCCTTGATGTAAGTAAAACTTTCACTATTTACTTATTCAGTATGGTTAAATGGTCTTTTTATGACAGTGTTTGTAATTTAGTAAATTTTGCTTATTTTAGAGGCTTTGTGAGACTTAGTAAAGACTAAGTAAAGAGACTTTAATAAAAAACAAACTAGAACCAAGACCATGATTCAAGGTATCCAAAACATTGACAAATAAATGATTGTTGCTTTTGATGCTGACTGTACGAATACAAACATATTCAACATTATAAAAATATTCTATTTTACAAAGATAACACTGCACACACTCATATAAATTGTTAATTAAAGCAGTTAGTTTAATATTGATAAACATGTTGATTTAAATAAAACGTATAAAAGAATTAGATATAGAAAATAATGTCCAAACACAGAAAAACAATTAATAGGTTATTCATCTTGTATTTATCTTCTATGCTTATAAAAAGGATTAACCTGACTGACTGACTGATTCATCATCGCCGAGCCGAAACCGCTGAAGCTAGAAAGCTGAAACTTGGAAGATAGCTTCCTTTTATAGTAAAAACACCCAATAAGGCGGGATTTTTCGTAATTTAACCCCTTATGGGGTGAAAAGAGGTAAAAACGTTTGTGTGTAACTTTTTAGCGCGAGGTGCAATTTGCTTGAAACTCGGTTCGAATACTGTAAATGCAAAGTAAATGGACACGTGTTTCAGGATTTTTAAAACCAACCCTTAAAAAGGGGTGTAATGGGGTGTCAAAATTAGTATTAGAACTTTATAACGGGCGGTGCGATTGGCTTGAAACTCGGTTTGGATACTGTAAATGCAAAATAAATGGACACGTGTTTAAGGATTTTTCAATGGCTAAAATGAATGTCAAAATTTGTATGGGAACTTTTTAACGGGCGGTGCGAATGGCTGTAAACTCGGTTTGAAATCTAATGCGTATGAAGTCACGGGCAACAGCTAGACTAAGTGAAAGAGACTTTAATATAAAAATAAACTAGAATCAAGACCATGATTCAAGGTATATGAAACATTGACAAATAAATGATTGTTGCTTTTGATGCTGATTGTATGAATACAAACATAATTCAACAATACAAAAATATTCTATTTTATAAAGATAACACTGCACAGCAACTCATATAAATTGTTAATTAAAGCAATTAGTTTAATATTGATAACATGCTTATTTAAATGAAATGTAGGTATAAGAGAATTAGATATCGAAAAAAATGTCCAAAAACAGAAAAACAGAACACTTATTAAAAGCAGTAGCAAGTTATTCGTTGTTACTATTTTAATGCGACGTACTATATAGGCGATTCAAAGCGAATGAGATTGCAAAGCTATCTCGATGATATGTGTATTTAATGCGATGCGGTGCGAAGCAGCGTCTTTGTCCTATGTGCGCAAGAGTTGCCTTCGTGAGACGTCACACAAACAAAATAAAACTACGGCATTGCATCCAGTTCGCGCGAAAATATCGAGCCATGCATGCTGTAGTAGTAATTGACCTCCGTGAATTCCTTTCTTAGTGCAACCCTACACCAAAAGGGAATATCAAATTTTGTCTCTAAGTTTCATACTACTAGAACTTATAGCTTAGGCTTTGCGTTGAATGTCATTCAATAAATAAATAAATAATTAACACCCAACAGTCACATACATAGTCCTGACCCCACACAAGTATTCCCTGTGTCGTGGGTATCAGAAACTACGAGTACCATGGTACTACAACACCCAGACCCGGAAGAAATATTTACAGATCATGCAAACATTTCTTCCGCAGCGGGAATCGAACCCGCGCCTCTTGCGTCTCCGCCGAGCAATCGCCTGCCACGCCACCGAGGCCGTCCGATCATATTTCGATCAGTTAATATCGTCAAACTTCATCTTTTCACTGCATGCTGTAGTAGTTGAACTTCGAGAATTCCGCTCTTAGTGCACCTCTACACCATAAGAGGAATATCAAGGTTTGTCTTTAAGTTTCATACTACTAGGACTTATAGCCTAAGCTTTGCGTTGAATGTCATTCAGTCAGTCAGTCATTCAAACATTATCGTCAAAGTTCATCTTCTCGCTGCGTGCTGGTAGTAGTTGAACTTCGAGAATTCCGCTCTTAGTGCACCTCTACACCATAAGAGGAATATCAAGGTTTGTCTCTAAGTTTCATACTACTAGGACTTATAGGCTAAGCTTTGCGTTGAATGTCATTCAGTCAATCAGTCAATATCGTCAAACTTCATCTTTCCGCTGCGTGCTGTAGTAGTTGAACTTCGAGAGTTCCGCTCTTAATGTACCTCTACACCATAAGAGGAATATCAAGGTTTGTCTCTGTGCTTCATACTACTAAAACATAGATTAACAGCACATCTTCATTCATATTTCGTTGTGAAATCTTTTTTTTTTCTAAAAGTTGCTTTTATAATAAAACAAGACATAAATTGGTTATATATTGTTTATTGAAACGAAAAAACACATTTTGCAGAATCAACTACATAGGTAATCATTTTAACATGATATTGTAAACATTGCAATCACTGGAGCAATACGAGACACATCTTAAAATATTTGCTGGCGGTGTCAGGGAAACTGTAAGTAGAGTACCTGTCCAACTGGCCATCTTCTATTTTAATTCGTGCGTGTAATCTACAATCTTTCAGGAATGATCGCCAGAAAACTGCTACTGAATAATGAAGAATCGTCGTTTTCCAGTAGTTTTTGCACGACAGAACAAGTCTGAAGGAGAGAACATAGCGGATGGCCTGCCTGCATACACCCCGTACTCTCAGTTTCTTTACTTTAGTTGTTTTCTTTAATCTAGTTGAATGAATAGATCCAATGTTGTGTCCTATTGTACCGGTTTCTAGCGGTGTTGGGAATATGACCATGATTTTATGTAAGTTGGATCTTCCAACCTTTGGTAGTTGGATCTTCTTCGCTTAAACTAACAATTGCAGTCAACTTTACCAATTCCAGCACCTCTAAGTATACCATGGTTCTCGATCATGATGAGGGCAGGGCGATTTAATATGAGTCTGTAACTTTTCAAGTTCCTTAAATCCTTCCGGTTCACTGTAAGTATAAGAAAAACCTTATCATCTCAGATTCAAATAAAAAAGAATAGATACCTACTGGAGCATAGAGCAGCCTGTAAATTGAAAGCAAAACGATGAGTATGAGGTAATAGGCTAAATTAGACTATATAATTTAATCTTCAGTTACTTATTTAATGACAATTATGTGGTTCGGTACAGATTTAATTTTATTTTTTTTACATTTTTTTACTAAATATCTACCATAATTTTAGATGTGAAAGTTTGTGAGGATGTTTGTATGTCTGTCTCTATTACGCCTAAATGGCAAAATGGATTTGAACGAATCTTGGAAAATATACGTAGGATACGTGCTGGATTAACATATAGGCTATTTTTTATTCGGATACCACGCGAGCGAAGCCGCGGGTGGCAGCTATGTAGCATTTCATAAATTAAAATAAAATTCTACAACATCTAACATAATTATTATGCTTACTGTTATTTTTTGTGGGAGGAGGTTGTACTCCTTGTAAATTGTTCATTATAATAAACTTTTCATATGAATCTGCTAGGTAACCATCTACCTTTTTTCCATAAGCGTCTACGAGCTCTGCAGTTTTCGGGCTAAAGATCGAATCAACCTCTCGAAGCTGTTAATAATAATAAAACCTTTGAGAATCTATAGTATAAGGTCCGTGATGATACGGCTCTAAACAAACCATAGACATTATAGTACATACAAAGGCTAAAAAACTTTAGGTTTTGTGCCTGTTTGACTGTCTATGAGATTGTACACGGTATTCATAAAACATTTAATCATATTTGTCCCAATCTCGTAAGGTACGACTACACGTCCGATTATCCGTCAACGGCCGAAGTATGCTCGGGCGTCGTCGGCCGAATTTGTTCAATCTAATCAAACGAGTGACAAAACAAGATAACGTGTATACTCGGAACAATAACGTGTATACTACAACCGAGATTTAACCGGCCGAGTTTGGTCGACGACGTCTGACCTGACCATACTTCGGCCGATAACGGATTTGGTGTAAACGTACCGTTACATTCACGCTATTTTATGCATTTATCCCATTCGAGTGCTTACCTTCTTCAAAATGGAAACACCATTAGTATAGGTGGAGGCATTCGCGTATATCGGTAACGAAATTTGTAAAAACGCATTTCTTAAGCTGTTTATCACCCTTCTGGTAGTGCCTCGGGCTTGCAGCTTTTTGACCAAATTGATTATAGCTGAAGGGTTCTTCTTATTAGGAAAACCTATTACACAATTAAAGAAACCTTCCGCAAATGGAATTGATATAAACTGAAAAATAAACAATCATTCAATTAAAATTTGCATAATTACTATACAGCTTATGTTTTGTACGAAAATGAAGAGATTTCGTCTTACCTTAGCATCCAGTTCAGAGTCCTCAGTATATTTGTAAACAGAAGACTGATACAAGAAAGGAACCTTGCAGACTTTGTTGTCCAGGTTGTAATAATTTCTCAATGTTGTATTTGATGCATCGAACGCCTGTTGAAACTTGGACTGAAAATTGATGGTATAAATAGATAGATTGTATATTATGGTACAAAATATTACTAACCATAACAATTTATGTATCAGATAATGTACTAATTTATTGTTTAAAAGAAAAGAAAGCACAAATATATAAAATCATTACACATAATATTATAAACCGTTGTAGAATAAAGCTAGACTTGCTCATTATGACTAAGCTCGATGAGAATGAAATAGATACATAGTGTTTTATATTATACGGATTAAATACATACTCGTAGTTCCATTAAAACAAAAATACCAGTACAAAAAAATACTACAAAAAAAGGGAAATAACAAATAGATAAATAAGTACGAACCTCAAAAAATTCTGCACTTGAAAAAACAAGTTTGTCCCCAACTGAACTCTTTGTGAATATAGACGGCGTTGAAATAGCATTTCTGACCCTACCACATGTTTGCTCCTTTATCTGGAAAAGTGTGTAGTTTTAATTATTTTTAATACCTTATCCCATTTCATATATAAATTAAATTAGCCTTAAATTTAGCTTTAAACCTTTCGGAAAAAAAACAATGTACTTACTTGTGATAAAGGTACTTGTGAGAACATAATAAAAATAATATATTAAAAGAGGGCATGCCCTCTGAGCTGCCCACGAGATCTAAGCCTTTTTCATCACTCGCTTTTTCAATCCGGGTAACGCTAGTTGTCTCATTTTCTTGCAAGGTAAGTAAACCTTAACAGAGTGCAAGAAAAGTTGAAAAAACACAAACGTCTAGTCTTAACATATGAAATGTTCACTTACATTTTTGTTTACAAACCTACAAACTTCAGCAGGTTGACCGAAATCACGATTCAATCCCCTAGCCCACACGTACTTCTTTAGACTTCTTATGTAGGGCTTCGAGTATTTGTAACTGAGATCAGATATAACGATTTGACTGTACAAAAGCTTAGTATCTTTTGGTTGATTCACGTCGTAACTATTTATAGCCAGGTAAGCGCATTTGAGCTAAAAAAGAATAATATAAACTATATAAATTGTTAAATCTTAGTTTACATTAGAAATAAAACTACAATAAGTCTGGTGTGCCACACAGTAAGGCAAAGACCTCCCTTCGTTCTCTACAGTTAAGTAACGTCTATATTAAATATTTCCTGCTAGATTGGGAGTAAAGAAAAGACCTAGAATTCGTCCGGCTACATCTCTCCCAACATATCGTAAAAGTCGACTGAGGGATAGCCCCTCCAACATGATGGACCATCTATACCTATGGGAGAAAGGGTGATCACTAGACACCATGGCTCACCATATCCATCTTAGGACTTTGAATCAAGAGCGGGTAGAAGCTTTCTTAAGTACCTTGAGGCTCTGCCCATCCCATTACGAATACGGGTATGATAATATGCATGTAAGATAATTAAAACCTCGCCCTATTTAAGGTTTCGAAATCGTCCTGCTAACTCTTCCTAGAACTGCATCAGCGACTTATGTAAGGGCTGATAGCGCTGTAATATGGTAGCACGCTCGCAACCAATGATTAAAGCCCACAAATTTAAAGTAGACATTTAAAACGGACAATGGATATCGGACTAATGTTAGGCATCCTTTAAACATTTGATATTTACCTCTTCTATAGTTTTTGCTCCGCAAAACTTCGATAGTTCTTTGTAAGTTTTTCCATACGAGTACAATAATAAATGGCATGTCAAATAGAATAAACCTATCCCTGCACCGTACTTTGTGTCGTAGTCGTCACATTTTATTATTTCCTGTGAATAATATATGTAGGTATTCAAAAAAATGTTTAGAAAACATAAATCTGATTATTGTTTTAGACATGCTACTCAAATTACTAAGAAAAAAAAACAAGCAAGTAGTTATTGTGAGCTAGAACAATATTTTAAATTTTGAGTAGGTACTCACATACAAACATTGAAATTGGAATTTGTTAAGTGCTGCTACTACATTTGACAAAGAACCATTGCAATCGCCGTAATTACTATTATTGACAGTGTCACATGAACCTAAAACACAAAATAAAGTAGACAAAGGTGAAACTTCTAAATAATACTTTGTTCAAAGTACCTATAAAGCCAACATGTAACATAACTAAGGCTTTTTACCATCTATAGTAGATGATTTATACAGCGTCAGGAGGCAAATTTTACCTTTCACAAACGCGACGCTGTAATGCCCGGGACGAATTAAGATGGAATAGGCTTGCCTAGTACTTATTCCATCCTCTCAGCTTAGTTGGCCTGGTCCACAGGAAAGACAATGGTCAATACGTGCGGAGCTAACTAAGCCGCGGGTTTCCTCACGATGTTTTCGTTTGAGAGTGCTAGTATAGCGCACATAAATTTTTCGCACAGTAAAATTCATTGGTGCACGGCCGGATTTGAACCTACGACCTTTGGATCGGAAGGCAGGGTCACTACCACCTAGACCACCAGTGCTTTCAACGCGTGGATCTTTAAAATTTTATTTTTTGGAGGAAGTATAAGAAATTAAATTAAAATATATCAAAATTAAAATATATTTTTCAAGAAAAATATATCCTACGTATAACCATATTGTGTTAAATTATAATTATGAATTCATTTTCAAATAAATACATACATACATAAAACCACGCCCATGTTTTCTAATAGTGGTAGGCAGAGATCACAGATCTCCATTTGCTACTATCCTGACATAATGTAAATACTTCTTTTGCTTCATTCACTCTCATTTCATTCTTCATGCACGCTCGTCGGTTTAGGGTACTCTTAACCTGGCCCTTTTCCAAAACGTCCACGTTTCCACGTTGGTCCAGGAAAGGTTCAGGTACGTACTCCGAGGTCTTCCTCTTCCAACGATACCGTTCACACTCGCCTCATACACCTGTCTCGTCAATCTTCTTTCATTCATCCTCTCTACATGACCGAACCATCTTAACATACTTTTCTCAATCCTCTTCTTTCACTCCACATCGCTCTCTTACCACGCTATAGTTCAGTCTGTCTCTCAAAGTCACCCTACACATACTTCGCAACGCACGCATTTTCACTGCATTAACTTCAATTAAGAGAACTAACCTTGTCCTGAGTTAGTATTATTTCTGGAGCCTCTGTTGTTTGAGATTTTGTTAATAGAAGTTTTCACAGAAGCAGATGCACCTTGAGCTTTTGAATCACACGCAGCTAAATGGAATCAATAGATAATTAAGTGCACATAATTGACAAAATAAAATGGTACCTAAGTCATGAGTGCGCATGCCAAAGTTATTCTAGAACCTTTTCGCTTAGGACTCAATATAGCGCCTGTGACAAAATATATTTATTTAGTATTCTACCCAACATAAATAAAAAATAAAATTATTTAGTAATTATTATTGATTATTTAATTATATTATAAAATAAATTTGTAAAAACTTACAAGCTTCAACAGAAGCGTCAGCTTTCTCGATTGCTATAAATAAAAAAATATAGTAAAAAATTCTAAATGCTAAGAGGTTCTCAGAAGATTTACGAAATGAACGTAACTGAAACAAATTCTTATATTATAAAAAAATGTTTCATAGTAAGGTAGGGAAACACACAAAAAACTTTCATGTTCTTATAAACAAAATCATGTATAAAAATATTGTACGTACCTGTCAATAATATTATATTTGCTAGAAAAACCAGCAGCAGTAACTTGTTCATTGTTACTGCTTCCACGAATGTGGTAAAGTTCTAACACAATTTTGGCTATTTATAGTCAATATTGTTCTAGTATAATCAGCACCAGAAGACGCTACACTTATTTACTGCTAGTAGAAAACGCAGAATTTATAATTTATTTTAAAACGGGTTTTTATCGCGTTTATAAAACCAAATTACGAGTTCTGATAGAGAGATTAAAAATACTGCAGCATATGTTTAAATAAACAAAGAGATGGTCTAGTTTAATTTAATAAGAATACGTTAATAATTACCTCAAATAATAGTTTAGTATTTCTTTTTGAGAAGAATTCTGTGACGCTCTTATAACTCTATTAGTTCACGCAGCGTACGTCAGAAAAGCTCCAAATCGTTAGGTTCGTCATATTACAGCCAATTTACACAAAACCTTATTGACTTTTGATGCTTACTGTATGAATGCAAAAATATTCTGAACAATGTAATTTTGTCGTGGCTTTGTATCTCTTTTTCTAATTCCTCGGCCACAGTTAAATGTTTAATTTTGCCAACTTGTTAATAATTCGCTATTTTGTGGTTTAATGGATCAATAATTTATTTTTATCATATTATTATTAAATAGGAGAATCCCATACTTAAGTAATTACGGATTTCGACCCTTCATGGATCAATAATTTATTTTTATCATATTATTATTAAATAGGAAAATCCTATACCTAAGTATTTACGGATTTCGACCCTTCAGTTACGGGCTTGTTAAAAGTTTAAAATCTTTGCGTGATTATGTAATTATGAAATGGAAGCCATAGGGCTACAACAGAAATATTCAGTAATACGATTAATACATTCTTCTTCTATTTCCCTCTGTCAGAAGTCATCTCAATACTCACTCCTTACTCTTTTATTATCAGCATCATTTATCTACATATATTATCCATGCAATCTAGTAGTTTATAAGGCAATTACATCAAGAAATCACTAGTCGGTTCATTTATTTTCTCTCGTATTAACTATCTCTCATTTCGGTATTATCTACACTTCTACACTAATATTATAGAAGAAAGATTTTTTTGTTTTTTTGTTTGTAACGAATAGGCTCCGAAACTACTTAACCGATGTCAAAAATTCTTTCACCAATAGGCTATAATATGTTTTCAAAAAACTAGGGATCCGTAAGAAAATTGCTATATTGTAACCCAAAGTACAAAATCCAAAATAATTTTTGGCGTGCGCTGCAAAAACTAATGATTATAGAACAAAATAAAGTACTACAGGTTTATAGGTCTTATTAAATAAGTTCGAGCGTTCTCTGCAATACCTACCGCGTCTCGGGATGTCTCGAACGGCCACAGAATAGGTAATAGTTAGTTTGACTCTGTAGAGTGGGAGTGGGTGTTACAGAGGTGCGGGAGGGGTTAAGTACGTCTAAATGGATAAGTACATGTTTCAGGATTTTTCAAAACAGCCCTTAAAATGGTGAAATGAGGTACCAAAGTATAAAAGTAATCTAACGCGTACGAAGTCGCGGGCAACAAGTAGTACATAATAAAAAAGTAACACCCAACAGTCACATTATCAAACTTTTTTTAATGTATAAAAGAGTTAGGTAGTCGAAAGCACTTCTAAACACCAAAAATAATACATTTATTACAAAAAGTAGCAGTAGTAACATACTCAATCAGTGTTACTGCTTACACGAGATGAATACTGTCTAAAATCGTTTTGCAAGCAGCCCGTGAGAGTCGGAGTGACTCTGGTGGAAAAACAAACAAAAATCCTCATAAAAAACCTTAGTATAGCAACTATCTTGTAATTTTGTTGGATCGAAAAACAACTCTACATTCGGTATCAACGACCTCAAAAATTTCTCCTATACTATGATAAAACTGTAAAAGAACGAAAATTTATTCATTGAATATTGTTTTTAAATGTAAGTAAGGGGAAGCTAAGTATTTCGTAAAGATAACGAAATTGCATGTTATTTTTTTTTAGATTTTTTTTTCTATCTTTTAGACCGCGCATCACGTCGAAACCACTGGATAGATTTTGATGAAATTTGAAACAAATTATAGCTTTTAAAAGAACTTTTAGAATTATTTTTATACCCATATGAGGAAAGGTTTATGTGAAATAGAGGATAAATTCTGTTGTTAGGGTATAAAGTAAAAATAGTGAAGAAATGTGCAAGAGGCTCATATAAAATTGTAGCTTAATTAATGGTCCAAGGAATGCATTGAAGTATCACTTATCTCTTTCACAATCAAAGTCTATAAACAAAGTTATGATCAAAAATCTGTGTTCATAATAGTATGAACAGCGCTAATACTATATATTTCATATTCTGCGGTGTGCCTTTAGTCAGTGGTTCTACTCCGCAAAACGACAAACGATAAACAAAGCATACGCAGATTACACAAATTCACCTGTGTTTGTTATTATGGAAATATTTTAGTTTTTCAAAGTAGATACTCTAGACGTACTCGTACATACAGGGTACAAATTAAATTTGCTCTTGAGGTAGATTATACCCTGAAATAATATATAGGGTAAAGTTGCCTTAATCGTACCTGTTCCTAAATTGTACTAATGCTATTGTACAGCTCGTGACAGAGTTTCAAAAACCCTTAAATTTTAGTCCGTTTATTCATTCGAAAACAAATGGAACGCCGGTCAATGGATTGAACGCAAAATATTTGAAAACTAAATGTTTTGGTAATTTTTCAGTTACTTTTTGGTGTCTTCATAAGAATTTCCTTGCTTTTGGTCCATCTTATGTTACTTTGAGATACTTAGTGAATACTAATTAATCTACACTAATATTATTAAGACGAAAGATTTTTTTGTTTGTAACGAATAGGCTCCGAAACTACTGGACCGATTTCAAAAATTCTTTCACCAATAGAAAGCTACATTATCAGGAAATAGTTTAAGCTATAATATATTTTCAGAAAATTAGGGATCCGTAAGAAAATTGTTATATTGTAGCCCAAGGTAGAAAACCCAAAATAGTTTTTGGCGTGCGCTGCGAAAACTATTGATTATAGAACAAAATAATGTACTACAGGTTTATAGGTCTAATTAGTGTCTAAAAAAGTTAATGAGACTACATATCCAGATGGATATGTTGTTTCGTGAACTTATATATAATATAGCTAAGTCACAATTGACATTTCAAAATTCTAACCAACCAGTGGCAGGCAGTTCGATCGAACTTTATTATAAGAAGTTCATTCGATCTTTTATAATATTATGGTCTTAATAAACTTTAATCTCTCTAAAATGTTTACTACATAATATCGATTATGACTGTTAAGTTTTATATCGATCTGTTTTTGTTTTGTCGTGACCCTGACATAACAAAGTTAATATAATTATGATATTTAGGAAAATCACGTGCTGCATCCCTTTTTTTTGCTTTTTCTCTTCTTGAGATAATTTACCTGTCTTTTTAGGTGTTAGGTTTGAATATAATTATGTATAAGTACTTTTTATTGTTTTCTGTGAAACCCTTATTAGAATAAGGTATTTACAGTATTACACGATATAGTTCAATGTAACTATTTTAATATATCATCCAATTTTTTTCCGAACATGCATTTTTTATACATAATTAAAATAAAACGAAATATTGCACACAAACTTGTTTATTGAAATAAATAAAATGCACGATATGTTTACTACATAAGCATTAAACATCTTATAAACCTCTGATCTCAATACAAAGGAATTAAATAAATGACTCCACTATACAATACATCACTGAACTCATTTACTACTACACACTGACATATTTTAAGATGTGTCGGAAGTGATAAACAAAATATGATATAACAAGTCAGAAGGAAAGATCGAAATGGATGGCCTGTGGACATCTCGTACTGTGAATTACTTTTTTCCAGTTCTTGTTAAAATAATAAGTTCAGTGTAGTGTAGGGTCCCTGGTACTTTCTATCGATTTTGTAAAAAGCTGCGCCTCGCAGATGAACAAAGTGTAAAATGCTACGAATTACGATTATTATCTTGTAGGTTGGACCTTAGTTTTTGATAGTTGGATCTGCTTTGTTTTGATCTGCTCTAATAATTGCAGTCAACTTTAGTAATTCCAGCAGATCTGATTATGCTGTGGTTCTCAACAATGGCAAGGGTAGGGCGGTCTGCTACGATTCTGTATCTTTTCAATTTCTTAGAATTCTCTCGGCTTGCTGTAAGTATATGAAATATATGAATATTTCAAATTTGAATAAAATAAAACATATTACGTAGATAGAGGAGCCCTTAAAATTAATAGCAAATGATTTATTCCTGAAATCCTCTGAGGAGGCCAATCATTAATATTAGTAATTAACCATAGACTAAATTATTTAGCAGATAAGTAAAAATTCTATAATATTATCGTGAAGAATCATAATTTGATTTAACTCCGTAATTTACTTCGGTTTATAAATGAACATTCTTAAAAATTTATAGAGGTAAACCTTAAATTCTGTAGGTAGCGTTGTTTTTTTTTGTAAAAATTTGGTACAAAATCTAAATTATTACTTACTACAACATTTAGTCGGTGGAGGCTCTACCCCTCCTGGAACGGTTATTTTTATGAACCTTTGACGTCCATCTGCTATGTACTCATTCGTTTTCTTTCCATTCCCGTCTCTGAACTGTGCAGTTTTCGGGTCAAAGACCGAATCAATCTTTCCATACTGTCAACACAATAAAGTCATTGAGAATCTAAAGTAAAAGGCAGTTTTATTATTGACAGTACTAAGACAAACAATTTAAAGATTTTTTGTCTGTTTGATCTTTTATAAATTTATGTGTTTTGCATACTGTTAAGTGCTTACCTTCTTCATAAATGAAATACCATTACTATAGGCTGAGATATTACAGGGAACTGGCGCCGAATAGTCGATAATCGCATATTTTAGGTTACTTATCACCCTTCTGGTAGTGCCGCAGTTTTGCATCTTTTTGACCAAATTGAGGATAGCTGAAGGGCTCTTCTTATTAGGAATACCTAATAAAGCATTGTAGAAACCTCTAGCATATGGAATTGATATAAACTGAAAAAAAGCAGAATGGTAAGTTTTTGTGTGTAATATTGTTTTTATATACATTTCTATACATTGTTGTTACATTTCAAACGTTATGTATGAAAACAAAGATTATTCTAGGCTTCTACAATTTTAGCCCTTATTTTTATTTTACGGTATATTCCGTATGGGCATATTATGGTGTTTGAGCAAAAAATTACATACTAGTTATTATTTTTATTAAATAAAGTTTGTGACTGCCAATCGCTCAAATTTTAGCATTCAATAAATTCTACATTGAGATAGTTTTTAGTCTGTAGAGTGACATAGCTTATTTTTCTAATTGGTGAAAATGCCAAGCTTAAGCTAGCAAAGCTGTGGGTAGAAAAACAATTGTGTATAATTTAATTCATCGGTATATTCTAAGGGCGATTCTATAATATCCATTAAGTCATTATTAATAGTTAATAGTTAGTATAAAAGCAATTTGTTTAAATTTCATTACGGTGTGCAAAATGTATTTTGGTCTTACCTTGGCATCCAGTTCAGAGTCCTCCGTATATTTGTAAACAGAACACTGGTATACAAAAGGGACTTTATAGACTTTGTTGTCTAGATCGTAATAATTTCTCATCGTTGTATTTGATGCATTGAACTCCTTTTGGAACTTGGACTGAAAATTAATGGCATAGTTAAATATTACTAACAATTTTATTATAAATACTTCATGGCTTCCGTAGAAGATACGAATTTATTCTCAAAAAGTAAGGAAAATATGCAAAATATATCACATAAAGTATAGTGATAAAATATATACAACAAATTATAGAATAGAATAGTATATAAACTTATTTAACAACAAATATTACATAGCACTTATACTCGATAAAATACTCTTAGATTATTATAAAATGCATAGCGGAAAAACATAGGTACCCAAACTAGGTATGGCCTGTATGATGGCATGCTTAACCTTCTTCCGGACTTATTAAGTTAAAGTACATACATAAACATGTAAGTACCTACTAATAATTGAATACAGAGGATAGTAATATAAAAAGAAAACAAACAAAAATACCTACATAGAAAAAGTGAGTTGAGATGAGTGTCGCTATTGAGTGATGTGATATGTTTACGGTAAGAATAGGGAAGTTAATAATTTTAATCAAGAAATGATAATTTAATATGTTTTCTGTTTCTGTTATAAGAGCTGTAGGTTCTCTACTGTAAGCTGAAGAGAAACTTCTTGCTCGAATTTTATGGTACCGCAATAAAAATAGTAGTGATCCTCAAAAAAAAGCAAATAACAAATAAATCAATACGAACCTCGAAAAATGTTGCACTTGCAAAAACAATTTTTTTCCCAACTGAACTCTTTTTGAAAATAGACGGCGTTCTAATGGCATTTACGACCCGACCACACGTTAACTGCGTAATCTGAAAAATAGAGTAAATATTATTTTTCATACATTTACTTAGGTAAACATACTTTCAACTTAGGTTAGTAAAAACTTCAGAAAAAGAAATAAAATTGTATACTCGTGTTACATGCATAATATTACCTCGATTGTATTGCTCTTGGGATGGGCAGAGCCTCCTGATTCAAAATCCCAAAATAGATAATGGTAAACCACGGTGATAGTTGATCATCTATTCACCCATATAGATGGTCCATCATGTTGGAGAGGATACTATTCCTTAGTAGACTTTTACGACAAGCTCGGGGAGAGCCAGCTGGACGCATTCTGTGGTATCCGTGTGAACATAATAACTAAACAATATATGTAGTCATAAGCATAATCTTATGTGCAGCCCAGCCGACTTTTCTATCCTCCAACGTCTTTCAACCCGGATAAAAACGGGTTCTGGTTGACTTAAAAGATTTGTAAACAGTGCCAGTAGACAAGAAAAAAACAAATAGAAGCATCTGGTCTAATAATAACTTACATTTCTGTTCACCACCCTTTGTGCATTTTCAGGACAATTAAAATCGAGATTGAGCCCCCTACCCCACACGTACTTCCTTAGACTCTTAATGTATTCCTCCGTGTAGTTGTTACTGACATCAGACACACTGGTTGGAGCATACAAACATTTAGTTTCTTTCGGTTGATTTATGTCGTATCTGTTTATTGCTAAGAAACAACATTCGAGCTAGAATAAAGAATATCAATCGTGTTAATTATTAAGTTTAAGAGTCTGTTTCACCACCTTCAAGTAAGGTGCCAAGTAAAGTAACTATTCACCAGTTAAAGTAACCGGTAACGGTAACTTAAAATTTCAATTTCACGACTTTCGAGTAGCGCTAATCAAAGGATTAACCGTTGAAATTGACCGTAGTTACTCGTAACCTTTACCTGCCAAGTAACATTACCCAGGAATTAACTAATCAACACTTTACTTGGAGATGGCGAACAAGGCGCTAAGTATAGATCAATATAAAATTAGAATAAGTCTGGTGTGCCACACAGTTGGGCAAAGGCCTCCTTTCGTTCCCTTCAACAAAGTAAAATCACGATACCTAACTAGGTATCGTGATTTTACTTTTCATTTCTTTTTTATTTATAAAAATAATAATGTCTCTGACACTTTCTGGCAACCTAATGAAAGAAACATTAAAGTAAATGTTTTAGTCGTCACATGAAAATATCTTACATGCAAAACTTTATTGGGCTCATTTCACATTTATTTTTATGAATCAGACTAATATTTTGCGTCCTTTAAATATAATCTTAGATATTTACCTGTTTTTTAGTTTCCACTCCGCAAAACTTCGATAGTTCTTTGTAAGTTTTTCCATACGAATACAATAATAAATGGCATGTCAAAAAGAATAAATTTATCGATGCACTGTACTTTTCGTCGTAGTCGTCACATTTTATTATTTGCTGTGGATAATAAAAAAAATGTAATTACCTCTAAACATGTGTACAGTCATGTCTTAGTTTGTGTAAAGAGGTTATATCCCGTTGGTAGGATGAGAAAACATTGATTTGCCACGTTTTTGTGTTCTTCTGAAAGGTTGAAAGTTTAATGTTGGATGGCGGTCTTGTGAACGATGGATTAGGCGGTAAGATCTGTCAAAATCGCCTACCTACCCAAAACAGTAAATTATGAATAGAGCAAGTAACTTGACAATTACTAACGTTAATCAAAAATATTCTTACCTGCCAGCTGTGTTTGGTTTTGATCTCGGAACAATAGTTTGGATGGAATAGCATTAAAAAAAGTAGTAATGATCTGTGGTGTGGTAAATATGGAATAACAAAGAACTCACTGCCTAGTCTTTTGTAAAGGGGATAGAATCGATCTGGCATATCGACCCGCCGCCATTTTGATTTTCTTTTGAAATCGCGACGCTTATTAGGCCAACAATTAATTAGGTATAGTAGCTGTTTTCTCGTGCTAATAGTACCTAGTATGTAATGTACCTACTCTCTTTCAATAAACAGTAATAATAATAATCGACCTGGAAACGATTATCTGAATACAATCTGATGCCTATAGACACGTACCTAATAAGTCTATTTTTAATGATTGTCTTTGTACTTGTATGTCGATCTTTACCTTCAATTATCTCGGTAACGTGACACTTTAGGGTATCATGTTTCTTGACATTTTTTGTTCGCTTATGTGTCCTCTACCCATACATACCATTTTCATCGTGCACCGCGATTTCGAAAAAAAAAACAAAATGGCGGTGGGTCGATATGTTAGCATCCATACAAAAAAGTTCAAACCCTCAATTTTCTTTTGTTTTCATTGTTTTAAGTCTTCCGTTCACTTCGGTATATTTGTTTTTGCTTTAGCAGAGTTTCTGCATGCAGACATTTAAAGTTTTAATATACAAAACAATAGACTCAACAACAACAAACACTATCGAGTACTTCTGACCTCTCGATGCATATCGAACAATGGATTTTATCGACAGTGACTTCTCGAGAATACAGAAGTTTCAATTCATTCGACATTTTGACAGCTTTGGCGATAGTTATCGAATTTAATCACATGGGTATAATTATCTAATTCCAGAGAATTGGGCTCCAGATCCGCAACACACTTGATACCCACATGTCAGAAGCAGTTCATGTTGTTGAAAGCCGGAGCAAATGGCGCAACATCGTACAAGAGAAGTTACATCCGTAATGGATCACGACCCCCAGTATAGGGATAACGACGCAAGGAGAAATATAAATGTGATCATTGTCTTTGTCAAGTTACTTTCATTTATCTTATACATAGAAAAAAACCTAGCATACAGCTATTGAGGGGCCTGGCGTTAAATTTTGAATTTTGAGTACTCACATACAAACACTGTAGCTGGAATTTGTTGATTGCATCCATTACATTTGGCAAGGCACCATTACAATCCCCACGACCGTCATCGCTGTCATTGTTCGATGAACCTTAAGCACAAAACATGTTGAGAGATAGATAGGTGAAGAAAAAATTTACGTTCCATACAGCTTCGTAGTAGCTGTATTGCAGCTTTACCGACGCGGAGCTACTGTCGCTTGCTACCTTAAAGGTTATTAACCTTATAACTTGTAAGGATTTGATTCAGAAGTAGCATACCTATCGAGCCATCTTTTAGTTGTTTTAGGGATGCAGACAATTTAAGTAAAATTCATCAATAACGTATAAATATTTTGACGACCTCTGTGGCGTAGCAGGAGAGTGCTCGGCTGAGACGCGTGTTCGATTCCCGCTGCGGGAGTAACGTTTGTTTGTTCTGCAAATATTTCTTCCGGGTCTGGGTGTTGTAGTATTATGTATTATGAGTATGTATTTACAAACTACATACATACTATCATGCCCATATCCCTAATGGGGTGGGTAGAACTACAAGTAAACATAAGAAATCTTGTAGCCACTTCTGATTTAGTTCTAAAATGGATATATATGGTGAACCATGGTGACAGGTGATCATCCCATCGCGCATATAAGTGGTCCATCATGTTGGAAAAGATACTATCCCTTATTCGACTTTTACGACATGCTCGGGGAGAGAAGTAGCTGCTATGCTTTTTCTTTACTTCTAGAGCAGCAGAGAAATAAGTGAAACTATAATTATATACAGGGTGAATGTTTCAAGTGTGCGTGCATGGCCAAATCCCTAACTATGAGGAATGGCAAAAAGTACTCAAAGAGGTCTTGGGAACTTTTTGAATTTTGATGAAAACCAAAATTGCATCATTAAATTTTTGAAAAATCAATATTCCTAGCCAGGAATCTAACCCGTTGATTTTTGATTAAAAAAAATACAAAATATGTCGCCCGTTTACCATAGGGATAGGCAGAGATCACGGATCTCCATTTGCTACGATCCTGACATACTTTTTCTCTTTTTTCACTCTCATATCATTCTCATACATGCTCTCCGGTTTAGGGCATGTACTATTACTATTACTTTAATATATGAAGCAGTTTAAATCCAACATTTTCCTTGAGTTTGCCGTATGTCATTACTTCTCAGAGCTCGTTCCTTATGAGCGATACTATCGAATTGTAAGATAATACAGTGTATGATTCTAGGAATATTGATTTTTCAAATATCCAATGATGCAGTTTTAGTTTCCATCAAAATCGGGCTCGATACTTCTTTGACTACTTTTCGCTATTCCTCATAGTTTCGAATTTGGCCATGCACGCCCACTTGAATAATTCACTCTGTATTCAAATCAAATAATAAAATAAATCTGTACAAATTCTTAAAAACTTACATGCTTTAGCAGCAGTGTCAGCTTTCTTATTTGCTATAAACAAAATATACTTTTACTAAAAATTCATCAAAAAGTTTTATACATACGATTAACGAAAACAATATGATTATAACAAACTCGGGCATACCTAGTAGGTAGAGAGATGTAGTAGAAGAACCTTACAAAAGTAGTTTCCAGATTGAACGAAGCCGGGTATTATGTGCAATTTAGATTTACCTAGCTAAACAAAATATGTTCTGTAATGAACTAATGGACATTTAAGGTAATGCTTTCAAACAAGTTGTTAAACGAAAATTAAACAATTCTGACATAGTTCAGTTACATTCGTTTAGAATTTAATATTTTTTCAATAATCACTTTTTCAATGAGATTCTCAATTCTCTCAGGTAAGCTGCTAAGTCAAAACAGCTCACAAATTTTAAAATTTTCGTTAAAATGTAAAAAAGATACTATGTATAAAAAAACTGTGCATACCTGTGCATGACGGAAACAATAATATATTTACTACAAAAACCAGCAGCAGTAGTTTATTCATTGTAACTACTTCCATAAAAGTGATTAAAGTTTAACGCAGTTTTGATTATTTATAGTCAATATTGTTCTAGATACATACAGTCAGCACCAGAAGACGACTTTTCCAGTATAATTTTGAAGTAATTTATTGCAGGTAGGAAATACTAAATTGAATTGAAATAATCCGTCTAATCATTATACTGTAATAATAATGAATACTTATTTTAAAAAATAAGAAAAAAAAACAAATATTATTATACTTATTTCATTAGTTTTCTTTCAGAAAATGGAACGTTACAGGAAAACAGAATAACACTTTAGCTTATTTTCGAGTAGAAATATAATTGTATGTAGATTGGTACGAGTAAGTACTATTATTAAAATTTGCAATTATATCCTATGAATGCAATATCATAATATTGTATGCATTTGTTTTTACAATTATTTTTATCACACCTTTTTTTATATTCATTCGCATAGAAAGGTTTGACCAGAAATAATTAGATTTAGTAAGTTTATTGTAGATACTCGTAACTGAAACTTTACAAAAAAAAATTGATTATACTTTCTTACTTTTAATACTGACTGTACTAATAAAATATTCTATGTTCTAAAGATAAAGACTACCTATTGTTACGGAGTTAATTAATTCAATTAATTTAATGTTTATAACATGCAGATAAAACTTTAAAATATAAAAAGGCTAGGTAGGCTTCGATGATACTGAGAGTAATGTACAGTGTTTTTTTAGCACAGGGACTGTATGAGGGAATCCGAAATCAGAAGAGATACGCGAAGAGCTACAGGAAAAGTGTCTAAGGAACCATTTGCTCTTGTTTTTGAAAACAATTTTGGCATAGTAAAATGTTTTGGCCTAGCGTGACAAAAAGTAGTTTTTCCAACTTTTCTGACTATTCATAGTAAGACATAAAATTAACATAAATACCTAAATTGCCAAGAAAATAAACGCTTTAATTTGGTAATCTGTAAAAAAACAATGAAAAGCGTAATAATGAGCGGGCAAAGACCCGCGCGTCCGCAGTCGAAAGTCGACATGTTTGATGTTCATTGCCGGCTGAAAGTAGTATGCTATAAGCATTTTTTTTCACCAACATGATGGACTATCTATATTTTATCGGTGATAGGCTGATCACCTGTCACTATAAGAGTCTTCATATCCATCTTGGAACTTTGAATCAGGAGTGGCTGCAAGTTTTCTTATCTTGTGGCTATGAACAGAACACCCCATTAAGGTCACGGGCGTGATAGGTATTATATTTGTATGATTTTTTTAACACATAAAAGTAGGTAGTCTGGAAGAAGTCACATAATATTGGTTCGTTTGTTCTTCTTTCACGCATTTTTTCTGGTCCGATTGAAAGAGCATTCAATTAATAACATACAATGTTAAGCTTTCCTGTGCGCGCATGTTCACAATTGTTACATATTTAATTCATAAAAGCGTCTGATGTAAATATAATTTGTAAAATATAATGTAACTTACATTTTTAAGGACTTGTTTGGGTTTACAGAAATCGAGATTAAGTCCCCTAGCCTCAGAATACATATTTAAAGTTTTCTGATAGGTCTCCGTGTATGTATCACTGACATCAGACACACTGTTTGGACCATATGGATATTTAGTGCCTCGTGGTTTACCTTTGTTGCAAAGACGGGTACCGACTGCTGTAACGTAGCATGCAATGTAACATGAAATAGAATAGAATAGAATATCTTTATTGTCATAGGATAAGACACATTAACAAAATAACTTCAATAAAGTACAGAACACAGTAGAATAGAAACAGAATTATTAGAAATTATTATACTTACAGAAAGGCTTTTGACTTATTTATTCATTCATTCAAATGATATTTTTATGACAGTGTGAATTTTTATTAGAGTGACCACATTTTTGTTTGTAATTTAGCAGATTTTGCTTTATTTAGAGGCTTTGTGAGACTTAGTAAATACTAAATGAAAGAGAGTTTAATAAAAAACAAACTAGAATCAAGACCTTGATTCAAGGTATCCGAAACATTGACAAATAAATGATTGTGGCTTTTGATACTGACTGTACGAATACAAACATATTCAACAATACAAAAATATTCTATTTTATAAAGATAACACTGCACAGACACTCATATAAATTGTTAATTAACGCAATTAGTTTAATATTGTTAGCATGCTGATTTAAATTAAAATGTATTAAATTAGATATTGAAAAGCATGTCCAAACACTGAAAAACAAGACACTTATTAAAAGCAGTAGCAGGTTATTCAACGCGACGTACTAAGTAGGCGATTCAAAGCGAACGCGATCGCAAAGCGATCCGATATGATGACATGAGAATCCAATGCGATGCCGTGCGAAGCAGCGGTTTTGTCCTATGTACGCAAGAAGCGCATTCGTCAGACGTCACGCAAACAAAATAAAACTACGGCATTGCATCCAGGTCACACAAAAATATCAAGCCGCTCCGCATCTCACTATAGTGTATTATCAATGATCCATCGAGCATTTAACTGAATAGAGAAGTAATACGAGCCATCCAATTCCGACACTGATCAGTTGATAAGCACTTATAGTAACAATTCACGCTCGCACTGAAACAGTACCAAACCAACAAGTGATCTGTGTGTGTACGTCTCCCGATACTCGAAAATATTCAGTTTGGTATTATAACCCTTAATGTTTAACCCATTATATTATAACAGCATGACATCGAATCAGTTAAATGCTCGATGCAATGATCTCACTTGCGTTTGGTCACGTAGGCGCTTCAATAGGTATCGACTGTTTGATGTTTTCGTGCTGCGCCGCTTCGATTTGCGTTCGCGTCAAGAACGCTCATGTAAGATGACGTGTATTAAAAATAGTTGATAACCCGCGTGAAATATTATAAAATATGTTTTGCAATAATATAATAAGTGGTGTTTACCGACATAGCTCAGAGAATTAGCAAACTGAAGTGGCAGTGGGCTGGTCATATCTGCCGAAGAACCAACAACCGTTGGGGTAAACGAGTTCTTGAGTGGAGACCGCGACTCGGCAAACGTAGCGTAGGACGCCCTCCGGCTAGGTGGTGTGACGATCTGCGAAAGGCTGCTGGCAGAAACTGGATGCGTCAAGCCAAAGATAGGGCGCGATGGCGTTCATTAGAAGAGGCCTATGTCCAGCAGTGGACTGCTATAGGCTGATGATGATGAATAAATGGTGTTTAGATTTTATTTGACAAATACGGAACATAAAGTTAATTACTAACTACAAACTAGCGGAACGCCTCGAGACTTTGTCCGCGTTGAGTTTTTTTCATGAAAACTTCATGTTCCCGCTGCGTGCTGTAGTAGTTAAACTTCTTGAATTCCTCTTTTAGTCCACCTCTTTACCATAAGAGGAATATCAAGGGTTGCAACTGAGTTTCATACTACTAACAAAGACTAACACAAGCACAGCTTCATTTATATTTATTTGTAATTTTTTTTTCTAAAAGTTGCTTTTTTAATAAAAACAAGACATAAATTATTTATATATTGTTTATTGAAATGAATAAACGCATATTGCAGATCAACTCCATCAGTAATAATTTTGACATGATATTGTAAACAGTGTATAATCACTATTAAAATAAATAACAATAAATCACGAAGGAATACGATACACACCTTGAAATATTCGCTGGCCGTTTCATGGAAGCGTTAAGTAGAATACCTGTTTAACTGGCCATCATCGTGGCCATCATCAATTAATTCGTGCCGAAATCTACAATCTTTCAGGAATGATCGCTAGGAAACTGGCAGTTTCAAACTGCTACTGAATAATGATCAAAATTATGAAGAATTGTCGTTTTCCAGTACATATTGCACGATAGAACAAGTCTGAAGGAAAGAACATAGCGGATGGCCTGCTTATACCCCGTACTCTTAGTTTTTTTGCTTTAGTTCTAGTTGAATGAATAGATCTAATGTTGTGTCCCTGGTTTCTAGCGGTGTTGGCAAAAGCTGCGCCTCGCAGATGTACAAAATATGACCATGATTACAAGTAAGTTGGATCTTCCAATCTTACTTTTTGGTAGTTGGATCTGCTTTGCTTAAACTAACAATTGCAGTCAACTTTACCAATTCCAGCAGATCTAAGTATACCATGGTTCTCGATCATGATGAGGGCAGGGCGATTTAATATGAGGCTGTATCTTTTCAAGTTCCTTAAATCCTTCCGGCTCACTGTAAGTATAAGAAAAACCTCAGATTAAAATAAAAAAGAATAGGTATGTTTGTGGCTGAGACAAACAGTAAAGCTAAGCTGGGGTAAAACTGCTAAGGGATGCTAGCTAGCTGAAGGGTGGTAATTCCGAAGAGAATAAAAAACCGAACCCGTCGAGTGTTGGACGTACACTGCTTTATTGCATTACGAAATGTTGCAACTAGGGCAACGCTAGCTAAGCTAAAATTAATATAAATTATTTATATAAAACAAGTATGAGCTGAAAGTGTTTGTCAGCTCGTACAAGGTACCTACTGGAGCATAGAGTAGCCTGTAAATTGAAAGAAAAACGATGAGTATGAGGTAATAGGCTAAATTAGAATATATAATTTTATCTTCAGTTACTTATTTAATGTCACTATGTAGTTCGGTACAGATTTTATTTTGATCAACATTGTTTATTATTTATTTTTATGCAATTTTTTTTACTTAATATCCCACTTCCCACTATATTATAAATGTGAAAGTTTGTTAGGATGTTTGTATGTTTGTGCCTCAATAACGCCTAAATGGCTGAACGGATCTAATTAAACTTGGAATATACGTAGTACATGTTGTGCTGGATTAACATTATAGGCCATTTTTTACAGGGTATCATACGAGCAAAGCCGCGGGCGGCAGCTAACATTTCATAAAATAAAAAAACTACTACAAGATCAAGCCTTTGACAGCGTTACCCATAACTCTATATTTAAAGCCCTACAAAATCAAGGAATCGACAACACATACATCCAACTTCTTCAAAATATTTACCGGAAAAGTACAGCAACTTTAAAAATACTATTGTACCAATCTTCCCGATTAAGAAAGGAGTCAAACAAGGTGACCCGCTGTCTCCAAAGTTATTCACAGCCATTTTAGAGGAAGTTTTTAAGAAACTGGCAGAGAGCTTCGTTGATCTGGGAATTGTCGTCAGAGAACGGAGATTAACCAATCTACGTTTTGCCGACGACATCGTGCTTTTCTCATCCTCAGCATCTGAGCTAACGAAAATGCTAGAAGAACTTAGCAAGGTGAGCCTCGAAGTTTGACTGAAAATGAACATGTCGAAGACCAAGCTAATGTCTAACTGCACGAAACATAAAGTAACCGTGAGTGGTGAGGAGATTGCGTACGTCGATGACTACATATACCTTGGCTAAATAATCTCTTTCCAGGCGAGACAAGAGAAAGAAGTTGCTAGACGCACCGAAAACGCCTGGAGGAGTCATTGGACTATGAAAAACTACATGAAGGGCAATCTGCCGCTCTCCCTTAAGCGCAAGCTCATGGACGTATGCATTCTCCCTATCCTCACGTATGGCGCGCAGACTTGGTCTTTGACGGCTCAGCAGAGGTCCACACTCGGGGTTTGCCAGCGAGCGATGGAGCGCAGTATTCTCGGAGTAAAACTCACTGACCGAATACGCAATACCATACTGCACTCCAAAACAAAAATCGCTGACGTTGCTCAGAAAGCAGCCAGTTTGAAGTGGAACTGGGCAAGGCACGTCTGCCGTATGTCGGATGACCTATGGGCGAAAACCACTACCGAGTGGGCTCCTAATGGTGGTACCCGACATCGTGGCAGACCAAGACTGAGATGGCAGGATGACTTGGACTCATTCATGAAGGATTGGTCCTCCAAAGCACAGGACAGAAAAAGGTGGAAGGGGGATAGGGAGGCCTTTGCCCTGCAGTGGGACGATATAGGCTAATAATAATAATAACAAGATCTAACACTATTATACTTACTGTCATATTTAGTGGGAGGAGGTTCTACTCCTTGTGCACTGATTATTTTAATAAACTTTTGAAATCCATCTGCTAGGTACCATCCATCTACCTTTTTTCCATAAGCGTTCACAAACTCTGCAGTTTTCCAGTTAAAGATCGAATCAACCTCTCGAAGCTGTTAATAATAATAAAACCTTTGAGAATCTATAGTATAAGGTCCGTGATGACACGGCTCGAAACAAACCATAGACATTATATTGTACAAAGGCTAAAAAACTGTAGGTTTTGTGTCTGTTTGACCGTCTATGAGATTGTACACGGTATTCATAAAACATTTAATCATATATGTCCCAATCTCTTAAGGTACGACTACACGTCCGATTATCCGTCGACGGCCGAATTATGCTCGGGCGTCGTTGGCCGAATTTGGCCAATCTAATCAAACGAGTGACAAAACAAGATAGCGTGTATACTCGGAACAATAACGTGTATACTACAACCGAGATTTAACCGGCCGAGTTTGATCGACGAGGTCTGACCTGACCATACTTCGGCCGATAACGGATTTGGTGTAAACGTACCGTTACATTCACGCTATTTTATGCATTTGTCCCATTTGAGTGCTTACCTTCTTCAAAATGGAAACACCATTAGTATAGGTGGAGGCATTCGCGTATACCGGTGCCGAAAATTGTACAACCGCATGTCCTAAGCTGTTTATCATCCTTCTGGTAGTGCCGCGGGCTTGCAGCTTTTTGACCAAATTGATTATAGCTGAAGGGTTCTTCTTATTAGGAAAACCTATTACACAATTGTAGAAACCTTCCGCAAATGGAATTGATATAAACTGAAAAAAAAAACAACCATTTAATTCAAATTTTAATAGGGTTTTTATAATTACTATACAGCTTGAGTTTTGTATGAAGAGTTTTCGTCTTACCTTGGCATCCAGTTCACAGTCTTCAGTATATTTGTAAACAGAACACTGATATACAAAAGGAACCTTACAGACTTTATTGTCCAGATCGTAATAATTTCTCAATGTTGTATTTGATACATCGAACGCCTGTTGAAACTTAGACTGAAAATTGATGATATAAATAGATAGATTGTACCTTTATGGTACAAAATATTACTAACCATAACAGTTTATGTATAATGTACTAATTTTATTTATAGTTAAAGAGTAAAGAAAGTATACATAATATAAATCATTGTACAAAATATTATAAACCGCTGCAGATTAAAGCTGGATTTGCTCATTATGACTATGCTCGATGAGAATGAAATAGATACATAATATTTTATAGATGGTTTAAATACATACTCGTAGTTCCATTAAAACAAAAATGCTAGTACAATAATTTTGCTACAAAAAAAGGAAAATAACAAATAGATAAATAAGTACGAACCTCAAAATATTCTGCACTTGAAAAAACAATTTTGCGCCCAACTGAACTCTTTTTGTATATAGACGGCGTTGAAATGGCATTTCTGACCCTACCACATGTTTGCTCTCTTATCTGGAAAAGTGAGTAATTGTTGTTTTTTTTAACATATCCTATTTCAAATAACTGTGTCTTAAATGTAGCTTTGAACCATTTGGAAAAAACAATGTACTTGTCTTTCATCCGTCGTTTTTTCAACGCAGGTAAAGCCAGTTCTGTAATTTTCTTGCAAGATAAGTAAACCTCAACAGAGTGCAAGAAAAGTTGAAAAAAATACAAACGTCTGGTCTAAACATATGAAATGTTTACTTACATTTTTGTTTACAAACCTACAAACTTCAGCAGGTTGACAGAAATCGCGATTCAATCCCCTAGCCCGCACGTACTTCTTTAGACTTTTTATGTAGGGCTTTGAGTAATTGCAACTGAGATCAGATATAACGATTTGACTGTACAGATGCTTAGTATCTTTTGGTTGATTCACGTCGTAACTATTTATAGTCAGGTAAGCGCATTTGAGCTAAAAAAAAATAATATAAACTATATAAATTGTTAAATCTTAGTTTACATTAGAAATAAAACTACAATAAGTCTGGTGTGCCACACAGTTAGGCAAAGACCTCCCTTCGTTCTCTACAGTTAAGTAACGTCTATGTTAAATATCTCCTGCTAGATTGGGAGTAAAGAAAATACCTAGAATTCGTCTCCCAGAGCATGTCGTAAAAGTCGACTGAGGGATAGCCCGCCCAACATGATGGAACATCTATACCTGTGGGAGAAAGGGTGATCACTAGGCACCATGGCTCACCATATCCATCTTAGGACTTTGAATCAAGAGCGGGTAGAAGTTTTCTGAAGTATCTTAGGGCTCTGCCCATCCCATTACGAATACGGGTATGATAATATGTATTTAAGATAGTTAAAACTTCGCCCTATTTAAGGTTTCGAAATCTTCCTGCTAACTCTTCTTAGAAAAGCATCAATGGACAATGGGCATCGGACTAATGTTTGGCATCCTTTAAACATTTGATATTTACCTCTTCCATAGTTTTTGCTCCGCAAAACTTCGATAGTTCTTTGTAAGTTTTTCCATACGAGTACAATAATAAATGGCATGTCAAATAAAATAAACCTATCCCTGCACTGTACTTTGTGTCGTAGTCGTCACATTTTATTATTTCCTGTGAATAATATATGTAGGTATTCAAAAAATGTTTAGAAAACATAAATCTGATTATTGTTTTAGACATGCTACTCAAATTACTAAGAAAAAAAATCAAGCAAGTAGTTATTGTGAGCTAGAACAATATTTTAAATTTTGAGTAGGTACTCACATACAAACATTGAAATTGGAATTTGTTAAGTGCTGCTACTACATTTGGCAAAGAACCATTGCAATCGCCGTAATTACTATTATTGACAGTGTCACATGAACCTAAAACACAAAATAAAGTAGACAAAGGTGAAACTTCTAAATAACATTTTGTTCAAAGTACCTATAAAGCCAACATGTAACATAACTAAGGCCTTTTACCATCTATTGTAGATGATTTATACAGCGTCAGGAGGCAAATTTTACCTTTCACAAACGAGACGCTGTAATGCCCGGGACGAATTAAGATGGAGTAGGCTTGCCTAGCACTTATTCTATCTTCTCAGATGTAAGGGATGCCCCTCCTTACCACGCTATTTCTCAGTCTGTCTCTCAAAGTCACCTCACACATACTTCGCATCGCACGCATTTCCACTGCATTAACTTCAATTAAGGGAACTAACCTTGTCCTGAGTTAGTATTATTTCTGGAGCCTCTGTTGTTTGAGATTTTGTTAATTGAAGTTTTTGCAGAAACAGATGCACCTTCAGCTTTTGAATCACATGCAGCTAAATAAAATCAATAGATATTAAGTGCACATACTTGACAATATAAAAATTGGTACTAAGAAGTAGCTCATGAGTGCGCATGGTAAAGTTATTCTAGAACCTTTTCGCTTAGGACTCAATAGCGCCTGTGAAAAAATATATTTCTTTATCCTTTTTAAGTAGGTATTTTTCCCAACATAAAAAAGTAAATAACAAATAAAATCATTGAGTAAACATATTATAAAATAAATTTGTAAAAACTTACAAGCTTTAGCAGAAGCGTCAGCTTTCTCGATTGCTATAAACAATAATTATAGTAAAAAAATGCTCAATGCTAACAGGTTCTCAGAAGATTTACAAAATGAACATAACTGAAACAAATTCGTGTATTACAATAAAATGCTCCATAGTAAGGAAGGGAAACACAGAAAAAACTTTCATGTACTTATAAAATAAACATGTATATAAAAATATTGTACATACCTGTCAATAATATTATATTTGCTAGAAAAACCAGCAGCAGTAGCTTGTTCATTGTTACTGCTTCCACGAATGTGGTAAAGTTCTAACACAATTTTGGCTATTTATAGTAAATATTGTTCTAGTACAATCAGCACCAGAAGATGCTACACATATTTACTACTAGTAGAATATGCAGAAATTAAAATTTAGGTTTCTAAAACGGGTTTTATCGCGGTCATAAAACCAAATTACAAGTTCTAATAGCGAGAGTTTAAAAAATACTGCAGAATATAATATTTAAATGAACAAAAAGATGGTATAGTTTAATCAAATAATTATCCCAAAAAATAGCTTGATTTAAAATTTTGTTCAAAAGTATTTTAGACAAATAACGTTGCTACAGTTAAGTATTTCTTTTTAAGAAGAATTTTGTGACGCTCTCATAACTCTATTTAGTTTGTGTAACGTTTGCTAGAAAAGCTCCAAGTCGTCAAGTTCGTCATATTTCAGCCAATTTACACAAAACCTTATTGACTTTTGATGCTTATTGTATGAATGCAAAAATATTCTAAACTAGCTGCCGTCCGCGGCTTCGCTCGCGTGGTACCCGGATAAAAAATAGCCTATATGTTAATCCAGTACATGTACTATGTATATTCCAAGTTTCGTTCAGATCCCTTCAGCTGTTTAGGCGTGATTGAGGCACAAACATCTAAACATCCAAACATCGTCACAAACTTGCGCACTAGATGGCAGCACAGGTAAAATTAATACGCGCTATCGTTGCGTTTTGAGCTTTACGCCGGTAATTTCAAGCAAACTAAGACTTTTCAATTTTATAATATAAGTAAGATAAGCAGTGTAATTTTGTCGAGGCTTTGTATCTCTTTTTCTAATTCCTCGGCCACAGTTAAATGTTTAATGTTGCCAACTTGCCAATACTTGTAACTAGTGATTTAATGGATCAATAATTTATTTATATCATACTAGCTGTTGCTCGCAACTTCGTACGCGTTAGATTTCAAATCGAGTTACAAGCCAATCGCACCGCACGTCAAAAAGTTCCAATACAAACTTTGACACTCCATTACACCCCTTTTTAAGGGTTGTTTAGAAAAATCCTGAAACATGTGTCAGCTTAATGTATAGGTAGTTAAGTAGTCGAAACCACTTTCAAACACCATAATAATGTCTAGATTTATTACAAAAGGAGGAGTAGTAACTTACTCAATCAGTGTTACTGCTTACACGAGATGAATAATATCTCAAATTGTTTGGCAAGCAGCCCGTGGGAGTTGGAACGACTCTGGTGGAAAAATAAACACAAATCCTTATAAAAAACCTTAGTATGGCGGCCATCTTGTACTTTTAGTTGAATCGAAAAACAACTCAACATTCGGTATCAGCGACCTCAAAAATGTCTCCTCTTTAATACTATGATAAAACTGTAAAAGAACGAAATTTTGTACATTGAATATTGTTTTTAAATGTAAGTAAGAGGAAGCCTATTATCCCATATTATACATGAAGAAAATACTTTTTTTAAGTTTTTCTTTCTGTGCAACTTTTAGACGAAACTACTGGATAGATTTTTATGAAATTTGAAACAAATTATAGCTTATAATAGAGGATAAACTCAGTTTTTAGGGTATAAAGTAAAAACAGTGAAGAAATGTGCAAGAGGCTCATATATAATTTAAATTAGGTTATACCCTGAACTCAGATCAAATAAAATGAAAAGACGCCGTGCCGCGAACAACAAAAGTGTAGCCACACAAAACCGTGCTCCTACAAGTAAACACACACCTACACTAAAACCATGCTCATTTCTCTCGAGCCGTCTAGTATAGTTAAAATTAAAAAATAGAATTATGCCTTCCTGTTTAGTGAAAACTTGTAAAAAGAGCAACAAATCACATAAAAAGTCTTACGGAATCACTTTTCACTTGTAAGTACTTTAAATAACATAATTTCTTAATTATTATACTATGAATTTTAGGTTACTTGGAACACAAAACCTCAAAACTGACACACAGATAAAAAGGTGGCTTCACTTTTGTTGTTCGCGGCGCGGCGTCTTTTCTTTTTATTTGGTCTGAGACCCTGAAATAACATATAGGGTAAACTTGCCTTAATCATACCTATTACTAAATTGTACTACTAGTATTGTACAGCCCCTGACAGAGTTTCAAAAAACCCAAATATCTAAATAGTCAGTTTATTCATTCGAAAACAAATAGAACGCCGGTCGATCGATTTAGCGCGAAATATTTGAAAACTAATGTTTTGATAATTTTTCAACTACTTTTTGGTGTATTGATTGATTTCCTCGTTTCTGGTCCATTTTATTGTTACTTTGTTACTTAGTGTATACTATACTAATAAAAATGAACTAACAAACTCAAAATATTGCCTGTCACTGTCTTATATGTCGTCATCATTCATTCGTTACCTCACTCTTTTTACTTTTAAATTACCTATGTGGACTGCCATAAAGCACGTGTTAATCCCAATATAAGGAATGTACCTACCTATATTATTAAGTCCGAAGTTACTTTACGTTTTATTAATAACATTGCTATATCGAAATTATTACTCGCTAAATTAGGATTAAGTCTAAAATTAAGGTCGGAATAATAAGCAAGTGGATTCTTAGCATGTTCCGCCATCCGACTGTATTAGTTATATTTAGAACAATCTGAAGAGTTCATTAATACGTTGATCTTGATTACGTTCTAGCTATACATAGAATATACCATCGTTCAAATCTAGGTCAACCAATAATTTACTTATTTGCTTTTCGCATCAACGCCAAATGTAGGTATTTATTATACGAGGTTATAAAAGTACTGTTATTAAAATAAACTATTGAAAGGTACCCATTTTACAGACACAAGCCATCATGTCCAAAATATACCACAACGTAGGACCGAAAAACTTTACTGGATTATGAGATCTAACAGAGAAATATTAGAGTTAGTATGATAGAGCTCACCAAAAAGCTAGAATAACGATCTTAAAATCCGAATTGATTAAAACTCACTGTCAAGTTGAGAGACGCCAGTATTATCCTACCATAATGTAATCTTGAAAAAAGTTTCATAATCAGGTATCCATACGAGGTAACTATTAGCAGGTACATCCAACAGGCTTCAGCCCAAAGTGGCGTTGACGTTTCAGATTTCAGTACGTATAGCATGCGTCACACTTTCTGATGCAAAGCAACGCGGCAGCCTTCGCTGGGGTTTTCATTGATGCCACAAGAAAACAGCAAGATGGTCCAAACAAGACATTTGTCAAATTCTAACCAATCTGTGGCAGGCAGTTCTTTCATATAATAATGATCGAACTTTATTATAAGAAGTTTGTTTGATCTTGTAATAAGGTCATAAAGTTTATCACTCTACTCGTGTACAGTAAACGTCTTTTGTCTCTCTAAAATTTACAGTAAATCTACAGTCATAATAATTCTGTTTTTGTTAAACTGACCCTGATTTTAATAAAATAACTGTAATAATATCTACACTACTACACTTATATAATATACAAAGAGAAAAGATTTGATTATTTGTTTGCATTGAATAGGCTCCAAAACTACTGGACCGATTTAAAAAATCTTTCACCGTTGGGAAGTTACACTATCCCCGGGTGACATGGACTATTATTATATTTTCAAAAAAATTAGGGATTCTTACTAAAACTCCAATAAGTGTTCTTTTATTTTAAAAAAATATTTGAAATGCCGGCGCTAGAAAAGGCTCTTTATTTGTTCCTTGGTATAAATCCTTATCAAATAAATCAACTTCATATTCAAGACTGCTTCAATAAATAACTTTATATAACTTTTTAAATTTTTCAATTCGGAAGATATCACGAGTTTAAAAATGTAAGTATTAGAAAAAAGTGAGTGTATGTGTGTTAAAAATTATAATTTTTGACTTTTTTGTTAAATACCCGTGCGAAGCTGGAGCGGGCTGCTAGATTACAATAATAACATCCTTCGTCCATTTTTTTGCTCTTTCTCTTTTTGAGGTTAACGTCTAATTATATATAACGTCTTTTAGGTGTAAGGTTTGAGTAAAATTATGTAGGTATACTTTTTATTTTTTTCGGTGAACCCCTTATAAGTAGCATTTACAGTATATTTACATGATAATAGTTTAATGTAACTTTTTTGATGTGTTCTCCAATTTTATTCTGAAAATGTATTTTAATACAATAATTATAATAAAACAAAATATTGAACACAAACTTGTTTATTGAAATAAATAAAGTGCACGTTATAAGTCTACTACATAAGCATTTAACATCTTATAAACCTCTGATCTCAATACAAAGCAATTAAATAAATGACTTCACTATACAATCACTGAACTTTACTACTACACACTGACATATTGACTGACATATTGACTGACATACATACAGTACTGACATATTTCACGATATGTCTGAAGTGATAAGCAAATTATGATATAACAAGAAGGAAAGATCGAAATGTATGGCCTGTGGACATCTCGTACTGTGAATTACTTTTTTCCAATTCTTGTTGAATAAATAAGTTCAGTGTAGAGTCCCTGGTACTTTCTATCGTTTTTGTAAAAAGCTGCGCCTCGCAGATAAACAAAGTATAAAATGCCACGCATTACGATTATTATCTAGTAGGTTGGACCTTAGTTTGTGGTAGTTGGATCTGCTTTGCTTTGATCTGCTCTAACAATTGCAGTCAACTTTAGGAATTCCAGCAGATCTGATTACGCCGTAGTTCTCGACCAAGGCAAGGATAGGGCGGTCTGCTACGATTCTGTATCTTTTCAAGTTCTTTGAATCCTCTCGGCTTGCTGTAAGTAGGTATAACATGAATATTTCAAATTTTAATAAAATAAAACATTACGTAGATAGAGAAGCCCGTAAAATAGCGAGATGGTTCATTCATGAAATCCTCTAAAGAGGCCAATTAACATTAGTAATTAATAATGGACTAAATTATTTTTCAGTGTAAAAATGCAACAATATTGTCGTAAATAATAATAATTTGATTTTACTGTGCACTTTAGTTTGGCTTACAAATAATTATTATACAGGTAAACCTAAACGTCTATAGGAAGCATTGTTTTTTTTGTATAAGATTGGTACCGAATCTAAATTATTACTTACTACAACATTTAGTCGGAGGTGGCTCTACCCCTTCTGCAACGTTTATTTTTATGAACCTTTGACGTCCATCTCCTAGGTAGTGATTCGTTTTTTTTCCATACCCGTCTTTGAACTGTGCAGTTTTCGGGTCAAAGATCGAATCAACCTTTCCATACTGTCAACACAATAAAGTCATTGAGAATCTAAAGTAAAAGGCAGTTTTATTGTTGTATTATTGTTATTGTTTTAAGGCTGAGTCGCAAGGACTGAGGGCTGAGGGTTCAATTCCCACACGGGTGAATTGTTTGTGTGTTCTGCAAATATTTCTACCGTGTCTGGGAGTTGTTATATTATGTATTTACAGAAAAAAGTATTATTAGTATTCTATTAGCCATCTGGTTCCCATAGTACAAGCTTTGCTTAGTTTGAGGCTAGATGGCGCTGTGTGAAATTTCCACAAATATTTATTTATTTATATTTAACTTATTATAGACAGTAGGTACTAAGACTAAAACAATTTTAAGATTGTTTGTCTGTTTGATTTTCTATTTTATGTTTAAGTTACTGTTTATGTTTAAGTGCTTACCTTCTTTATAGTTGAAATGCCATTACCAGTGACTGAGATGTTACAGGAAATTGGCGCCAAATATTCGATAATCGCATTTTGTAGGTTACTTATCACCCTTGAGGTAGTGCCGGGGACTTGCATCTTTTTGACCAAATCGAGGATAGCTGAAGGGCGCTTCTTATTAGGTATACCTAGTAAAGCATTGTAGAAACCTCTAGCATATGGAATTGATATAAACTGAAAAAAAGCAGAATGGTAAGTTTTTAAGTGTGTAATATTGTCTTTATGTTTCCATAATGTTTTTGTTACGTTCCAAACGTTATGTATAAATAAATATATTTATATATTATTATTTATCAGCCGTTTTTGTCCCACTGCAGGGCAAAGGCCTCCCTTCCTTTTTTCCACTCTTCGCGATTTAACGCTGTGACAGAAATAAATAATAAAATAAATAAATAACACCCAACAGTCACATACATAGTCCCGAGCCCACACTAGGATTCCCTGTGTCGTGGGTATCAGAAACTACGAGTACCATGGTGCCACAACACCCAGACCCGGAAGAAATATTTACAGAACATGTAAACATTTCTTCAGCAGCGGGAATCGAACCCGCGCCTCTTGCGTCTCTGCCGAGCAATCGCCCGCCACGCCACCGAGCCCGCCTAAAGTATGAAAATAAAGATTAATCTAAGTGCTTCAACAATATTTAGGCCTTTATTTTATTTTACGGTATACTCCGTATGGGCATATTATAATGGTGTCTGGGCAAAAATTACATACTAGCTATTTTTTGATATGACGGCCTCGGTGGCGTGACGGGCGATTGCTCGGCAGAGGCGCAAGAGGCGCGGGTTCGATTCCCGCTGCGGAAGAAATTTTTGCATGTTCTGCAAATATTTCTTCCGGGTCTGGGTGTTGTGGTACCACGGTACTCGTAGTTTCTGATACCCACGACACAGGGAATCCTAGTGTGGGCTCAGACTATGTATGTGACTGTTGGCTGTTATTTTATTTATTTATTAATTTTTATTGAAATAAAGTTTGTGTCTGTTAATCGCCGTTAATAACTTCTTATCCGGGTACTAGCCAAGCTTAAGCTAGCGAAGCTGTGGTTAGGAATACAATTGTGGATGATTTTAATTCATCGGTATATTCTAACGGCGATTCTACGAGTACAATGTTCATTAAGTCATTATTAATAGTTAGTATATAATTAGTATATAAGCAATTTATTTAATTTCATTACGGTGTGCAAAATGTATTTTGGTCTTACCTTGGCATCCAGTTCAGAGTCCTCCGTATATTTGTAAACAGAACACTGGTATACAAAAGGAACTTTATAGACTTTGTTGTCTAGATCGTAATAATTTCTCATCGTTGTATTTGATAAATCGAACTCCTTTTGGAACTTGGACTGAAAATAAATGGCAAAGTCAAATATTACTAATAATTTTATTATACTTCATGGCTTACGTAGAAGGTAAGAATTTATTGTCAAAAAGTAAGGAAAATACGCAAAATATATCACATAAAGTATAGTGATTAAATATAAAATATATACAATAAATTATAAGATCTGTAGGTTCTCTACTGTAAGCTGAAAAAACTTCTTGCTCACGTTTTACGGTATCTAATAAATAATGCACCGCAATAAAAAAAATAGGAAAATAACAAATAAATCAATACAAACCTCGAAATATGTTGCACTTGCAAATACAATTTTGTCCCCAGTTGAACTCTTTTTGAAAATAGACGGCGTTCTAATGGCATTTATGACCCGACCACACGTAAGCTGCGTAATCTGAAAAATAGCGTAAATATTATTTTTTCATTATATTAGACGATATTTTTTTTCATATATATTTGAAAGCTCGGCTGAGACGCAAGAGGTGCGGTTTCGATTCCCGCTAAGGGAGAAATGTTTGTATGTTCTACAAATATTTTTTCCGGGTCTGGGTGTTGTAATATTATGTATTATAAGTATGTGTTTAAACAAAAAAGTAGGTATGTTAGTATTCTATCAGCCATCTGGTATCTATAGTACAAGCTTTGCTTAGTTTGGGGCTAGATGACGCTGTATGAAATTATCATTCATCTTCATCATTTTCCTGCCCTTTGTCCCACTTTATGTGTTTATGTGGGGTCGGCACAACATGTATTCTGCTTCCATTTCCCTCTATCAGAAGACATTTCAACACTCACTCCTTTCTTGCTTATGTCATCTTTCACTCGGTCTATCCATCTTTTCTTTGGGTCCACAAATATTTATTTTTATTTTTATTTATATAAGTACCTATTTCTCATGTAAAAAATACGGTTAAACTTAGGCATTTAAATTAGGTTAGAGAAATATAATTGTATATTCGTGTGTATATATACATCATCATCATCATCATCATCATCTTCCTGCCCTTATCCCACTCTATGTGAGGTTGGCACAATAGCCAGCACGGCAGTCGGCACAATAGCACATAGCCAAAACTCAAGGATCATGCTGTGAGAGTTTTGGCTATGGTGTTTTATGAACGGTCGCCTGCCTGTGTATATATTATGTACATGCATACATAATATTTTAACGCCTGTATTGCTCTTGGGATGGGCAGATTCACAAGTAATCATAGAAAAACTTGCAGCCTTTTGATTCAAAATCCCAAGATAGATATGGTGACAGTTGATCATCCCATCATCGTTCATATAGATAGTCCATCATGTTGGAGAGGATAATATTCCTTAGTTGACTTTTACGTCATGCTCGGGAAGAGCCAGCTGGACGTATTCTGTGATACCCGTGTGAACATAATAACTAAATAATAATAGTCCTAGGCATAATCTTATGTGCAGCCCAGCCGACTTTTTTATCCTCCAACGTCTTTCAACCCGGATAACAACGGGTTCTGTCAATTTTGACTTAAAATATTTGTAAACAGTGCCAGTAGAAAAATGAAATAGGAGATAAAATAATTGTTTACTTACATTTCCGTTTACCAACTTAAGTACGTTTTTAGGATATTTGAAATCGAGATTAATCGCTCTACCCCACACGTACTTCTTTAGACTATTACGGTATACCTTCGTGTATATTTTACTGACATCAGACACACTGGTTGGAGCAAACAAACTTTTAGTTTCTTTCGGTTGATTTATGTCGTATCTGTTTATTGCCAAGAAAGAACATTTGAGCTAGAAAAAAAAAACAATCGTATAAATTATTAAGTTTAAGGGTCTGTTTCACCACCTTCAAGTAAGGTGCCAAGTAAAATAACTATTCCCCAGTGAACGTAACCGGTAACTTAAAATTTCAATTTCACGCCTTTCGAGTAGCGCTAATCAAAGGATTAACCGTTCAAATTGACAGAAGTTACTCGTAACCTTTACCTGCCAAGTAACGTTACTCAGGAATTAACTAATCAACACTTTACTTGGAGATGGTGAACGAGGCGCTAAGTCTAAATCAATATAAAATTACAGTAAGTCTGGTGTGCGACACAGGTTGGGCAAAGGTCTCTTTTCATTCCCTTCAGTTAGGTATCGTGATCTTGTGAGATAAATTTGGATTTTTTTATTAAAAAATATTAATGTCTCTGACACCTTCTGGCAACTTAATGAGTGAAACATCAAAGTAAAGGTTTCAGTCGCCACATGAAAACATCTGTGAGATGTTTTTGCAAAGATGCAAAATTTTATTAGGCTCATTTCACTTTTATTTTTATAAACCAGACTAATATTTTGCGTCCTTTAAATAAAATCTTAGATATTTACCTGTTTTTCAGTTTCCACTCCGCAAAACTGCAATAGTTCTTTTTTAGATTTTCCGTACGAATAAAATAATAAATGGCATGTCAAATAGAATAAATTTATCGTTGCACTGTACTTTGCTTCGTCGTCGTCACAAATTATTTTATCCTGTGAATAATAAAAAAAATCGAATTACCTTTAAATATGTGTAGGTATGTCATGTCTAAGTTTGTGTAAAGAGGTCATATCCCGTTGGTAGGATGAGAAAACATTGGTTTGCCACCTTTTTGTGTTCTCCTGAAAGGTTGAAAGTTTATCGTAATATTGGATGTCAGTCTTGCGAACGCTGTATTAGGCGGTAAGATCTATGTCAAAATCGCCTACCCAAAACAGTAAACTATGAACAGAGCAAGTAACTTGACAATTACTGACTTTATTCAAAAATATTCTTACCAGACAGCTGTGTTTGGTTCGTTTAGATCTCGGAACAATAGTTTGGATGGAATAGCGTTAAAAAAAAACATAATAGTTCTAAGGTGTGGTAAATATGGCGGGAAGAAGATTTTGGGAGCATCTGCTTGTTGGTAGTTGTTCAAAATGTTTGCAAATTGAAATAAATTCAGAAATCAGTTAGGTAAGCATTACGGTTTGAGGTCACATGTATATCTTTGGATTTATAGATCGCAAACCCGCAGACAATCTTCAAAAACTCTCATCCTCACGGGAAGAGTTGAGGGAAGAAGGTCAAGAGGAAGAAGCCCGATGCGTTGGTCAGATCGGGGGTCTAGCCAAGATCATTTCTATTCTCTTTCCATCGTAGAAAACGATTGGTAGCCGAGCAGTGTTGCCACCTTAACATTTTTTAAAGCGCTAGGTCAAAAATAAAATGTCATCAGATTTCAAAAATTTGGATTAAAAAAAAACACCAAATTCCGCTAAATTATTTCAGATTAAAAAAACCCTAGTTTAAATTAAAAACGAACGAACAAGTATGTATGAGATGCAGAAAAAATAGTACTTAGTATCTTATTAATTATACAATTTTACGTAGGTATTTTACCTACGTAAAATTGTATAATGTTTAGTCTTAGTGTTTTTTTTTTTAATCCAAATTTCTGAAATCTGATGACATTTTATTTTTGACCTAGCGCTTTAAAAAAATGCAAGGTGGCAACACCAATCGTTTTCTACAATGGAAAGAGAATAGAAATGATCTTGGCTAGACCCACAGGAGCCCGATTCTCGCTTCATTCGATACTTACGTGATAATATGTTATCTTCTATAATATAAAAATGAATCGCAAAATGTGTTGGTAAGCGCATAACTCAACAACGCCTGGACCAATTTGGCCAAATCTTTTTTTAAAATGTTCGTTGAAGTTCAAGGATGGTTTTTACGGCGAGAAAAATTAGAATTATTGCTGGAAAACCCCTAAAAATAGCCCTTTTCTTTTTCCCATACAAATGATTACAAATCTTTTTGACAGGACGAAGTCTGTCGGGTCAGCTAGTCTACAATAATATTATAAAGAGGAAAAGCTCCGAAACTACTAGACCGATTTCAAAAATTCTTTCACCAATAGAAAGCTACATTATCAGAAAACAGTAAAAGCTATAATATATTTTCAAAAATGTTAGGGATCCGTAAGAAAATTGCAATATTGTAACCCAAGGTAGAAAACCCAAAATAGTTTTTGGCGTGCGCTGCGAAAACTATTGATTATAGAACAAAATAATGTACTACAGGTTTATAGGTCTTATTAATGTCTACAAAAAAATCTGCCAGACAATATATCCATCTATTATAGTTCAGTCACAATAAGAGCTTTTGTGTTCTAAAATTTAATTACAATGCAGGTAGGAACAAAGGTTGGTTCTATTCGCCTCATGGTATGAACCCTTATCAAAATAAATTATTTCATCACCTACATTTATTGTAAGCAAATTCCATTTTAATTCATTCGAATCCGACATTTAGTTTAGAAGTTATCACGAGTATAAGTTCGAGCGTTCTCTGCAATACCTCGGGATGTCTCGAACGGTCGCAGAATACATACCTAAATAGTTAGTTTGAATCTGTAGAGTGGGAGGGGGTATTACCGAGATGCGGGAGGGGTTAGGTATATATAAATTAAACATACACGCGTGTTTCAGGATTTTTCAAAACAACCCTTAAAAAGGGGTGTAATGGGATGTCAAAGTTTGTATGGAACTTTTTACCGGGCGGTGCGAATGGTTTGAAACTCTGTTTGAAATCTAACGGCTATGAAGTCGCGGGCAATAGCTAGTGCATCATATCGCAACTTATGTCTTATTTCATATCGATCCTGTGCCAAAAGGCGCATTCTCGAGCATATTAGATAAAATTATGGTAATCGATCAATTTATCACAATGTTCACATTTGTTTTATATCTTCTACTTTTGGGAGGGCAATGGTAACAAAGAGTCTTTTGTAAGTTTATTTCCTTTTGTTTTTATTGTTAAGTATTCCGTTCACTTCGGTATATTTGTTTTTGCTGTAGCAGATTTTCAGTATTTAAAATGTTAAAATAGAAAACAACAGACTCAACAAACATTATCGAGTGCTTCTGACTACTCGATGCATATCGAACGATTTATCATGGATTTTATCGACAGTGACTTCTCGAGAATTCGGGAGTTTCAATTCAATTGATATTTTGACAGCTTTGGTGATATTTATCGAATGTGATCATACGAGTATATCAAATTCCCGAGAAATAGGCTCCAGATCCGTAACACACTCGACATCAACATGTCAGAAACAGTGCATGTTGCTGAAAGTCGGAGCAAATGGCGCAACATCGTTCAAGAGAAATTACTTCCATGATAATATAAATATTTTATTTCACAAAAACCTACGACTACAAACTTAGTGATACACTTCTGCCTATGTTAGTTTTCACTGTGTTACAGGAAATCCTTCCTCAAATGTGTAACATACATTCTGTTTAGCCAAATATATATGTATATAATTTTCTTTAAAAAATATAAAAAATAATTATAATTATATTAAAAACTAACTTATAACATTTACTTGACATTAAAATAAGGTGTGGTAATGGTGTGATTGGGGTGAGTATGTGTATGTACTTGTATAAGTATATTTGGATGGTGTGTGTGTGTGCATGTGAGGGTAAGTTTATGTATATGATAGTGAATAATCAGTGTATGTTTCTGTGTTCAAAATATAATTATTTATGTATATTGTATTATGTTAGGTGACCTTTAATGATAGTTTTTCAACTTCTTCGTAACTCTTTTCGTATAGCCAGCAAGGTGATTATACCTCTCCGCAAAAGTGCTTTTGCAACTTGATATTAGGCATTTGACTATGCGTTTATTGGTCACTGGTAAGTTTGGTACGACTTCTTTATGGTACCTTTGAATGTAGCTAGCTACGAAGAGTTTTCGTACTGTGAGGACATTGCATTTCTCATATAAGTTCGTCGTTGGATATTGAAAGGATAGAGCCATTATTACTTTCAGCAGAGCACGTTGTTTGCGCGTTCTACTTCAAGGATATGCGTTTTGTTTGCTTCGCCCCCAGTAAGAAATACAATAGATAATTATGCACTCATCAAGAGCTTTGTAGGTTTGTATCAGTAATTTATGGTACGCTACTTGACGTAGTGATTTAAATATTTATTTAATAATTTTAACTAGGTTTCTAATACGTTTTGAAACTAACTTAATATGAGGAATTCAGGTCAGTGTCTCATCAATGGTTACTCCAAGATACTTTATGGAAACAACTGATTGAAATGCATCGCAGCTACAGTTAGTACGCGTAAGATTACGATTACAAGGATAGGTGTAGGCTTTAATTTCGAAGTTATTCGGTTGCTTTCCAGCTTGTGTCTTTTTAAAACAAGCATATTTGGTCTTTGTTACATTAAGAGAGAGCAGATTATTTTCTAGCCATGCAATAACTCGCGATAGTCCCTGTTCTGCATATATTTGTGCTTGCACCCATGTGGAGCCATGGAAAAGCAGAACCGTATCGTCTGCAAACATCAACACTTCAGGTAAATTAAGAAAAGCGTAGGGTCAAGGGTGCTCCCTTGTGGAACTCCGTAATTGCAGAAAGCATCATCACTTTCATGCATATCGACTGATGGGCCACAACCCCTAGTATTGGGGTGACGACGCAAAGAGGAGGATGTATATAAATGTGATCATTGTCTTTGTCAAGTTACTTTTATTTATCTTATAGAAAAAACCTGGCAGACAGCTGCTATTGAGTGTCCCGGCGTTAAATTTTGAATTTTGAGTACTCACATACAAACACTGTAACTGTAAGCTGTTGATTGCCGCTCTTACATTTGGCAAGGCACCATCACAATCCCCACAATTGTCATCGCTGTCATTGTCCGATGAACCTTAAGCACAAAACATGTTGAGAGATAGATAGGTGAAGAAAAGATTTACGTTCCATACAGTTTCGTAGTAGCTGTATTGCAGCTTTACCGACGCGGAGCTACTGTCGCTTGCTACGAAAGTCTATCTACCTTAAAGGTATAGCTTGTAAGGATTTGATTCAGAAGTACCATACTTATCGAGCCATCTTTTTAGTTTTTTAGTGATGCAGACAATTTAAGTAAAATTCATCAATAACGTATTATTGTTCTATAATTTTGACGACCTCGGTGGCGTGGCGGGAGAGTGCTCGGATGAGACGCAAGTGGCGCGTGTTCCCGCTGCGGTAGAAACGTTTGTATGTTCTGCAAATATTTCTTCCGGGTCTGGGTGTTGTAGTATTATGTATTATAAGTTTGTATTTACAAACAACATACATACATAATATCATGTTTGTATCCCTAATGGGGTGGGCAAAGCCACAAATAACAAGAAAACTTGCAGCCACTTCTCATTTAAAGTCCTAAGATGGATATGGTGAACCATGGTGACAAGTGATCAGCCCATCACCCATGTAAGTGGTTCATCATTTTACAAAAAAAGGATATAAATATCAGCCATCTGGATCCCACACCAAAAGCTTTTTTTAGTTTGGGGCTAGATGGCGCTGTATGAATGACCAAAAATACATAATGTTTTTTTATTAACAATACGCATGTACAATTATGTGTATTATTATAATATATTAAATTAAATGTGTATTTTATAATATATTGAATGCAGTAGAAATGCGTGCATTGCGAAGTATGTGTGGGGTAACTTTGAAAGATAGAATGCGAAATAGCGTGATAAGAGAGCGATGTGGAGTGAAAGAAGATGTAGTGATGAGAATTGAGAAAGGTATGTTCGGTCATGTAGAGAGGATGAATGAAAGAAGATTAACGAAACAGGTGTATGAGGCGAGTGTGAATGGTACCGTTGGAAGGGGAAGACCTCGGCGCACGTACCTGGACCAAATCAGCGACGTTTTGGAAAAAGGTCAGGTCAAGAGTACCCTAAACCGACGAGCATGCAGGAGGAATGTAATGAGAGTGAAGGAAGCAAAAGAAGTATGTCAGGATCGTAGCAAATGGCGATCCGTGATCTGTGCCTACCCCTATGGGAAACAGGCGCGATTTTATGTATGTATGTATTAAATTAAAAAGAAATGAGACTCTGCATAAAGTAATTACGGAAACTATACCTGGTTTATAGTTAGTATTATTTTTCGAGCCACTGTTGTTTGATGTTTTGTCAATTGATGTCTTGATAGCTACAGACGCAGCCGCAGCATTCGAATCAGACGCACCTAATAAAATTAAAAGATAATTAATCAATGTAAAGCTAACGTAGAAACTTTTTCTACATTACAATGAAACATTATTTACGTCTACTCGGGATTCAATTTAGCGACCGTTACAAAAGATTGTTTTGTCCTTATTACATGGGTCTATCTATCTATTCGTGTCACTAGTTCTTTCGAACCAGTGTGGTGAAGGATTTAAAGTACGCCTGAAGGGCTCCTTTTGTGCACTTGACACACATTTTCGAACTTTTTTGGTTTCCTCACGATGTTTTCTTTCACCGTTTGAGAGTACTGGGTATAGCGCACGTAAATTTTTCGAACAGAAAAATCCATTGGTGCTCGACTGGATTTGAACCCATGACCGTAGGATTGGAAGGTGGGGTCACTACCCCTAGACCACAAGCGCTCATTACATAGGTAAGAAAGGAGTAAGTGTTGAGATGACTTCTGACAGTGAAATTGAGGAAGAATACGAGTAAAGAGGAAAAATAGGTAGGAAGCTAAATAATGATAATGATTATTTGTATCTTTTTACCTACCTACCATAATCTATACCTATAAAAGAGCTTAACCTGACTGACTGATTCATCATCGCCGAGTCGAAACCACTGAAGCTAGAAAACTGAAAGTTGGAAGGTCTTTTATAGCAAAAGCACTCACTAAAGCGGTATTTTCCGAAATTCAACTCCTAAAGGGGTGAAAAGGGGATGAAAACGATTGTATGGAACTTTTTAACGCGTGGTGCGATTTGCTTGAAACACGGTTTAGATACTGTAAATGCAAAATAAATGGAAACGTGTTTCAGGATTTTTCAAAACAACCCTTAAAAAGGGGTGAACTGGGGTGTCAAAGTTTGTCGCATTACTGTAAATGCAACGTAGATTTAAGATGTGTTCAAGTGATTTTATGGAAAAAAAAATTACTTTGAATTTGACTTTAACTTTGTATTGAAACTATTTAAAGGGCAGTGCGATTAGCTTAAAACTCGGTGTGGATACTATAAATATACAAAGTAAATGAACACGGGTTTCAGCATTTTACAAAAAAACCACAAAAAGGGGTAAAATGGGTGTCAAAGTTTGAAAGTTCCCAACTTTCATAAGACATAAGAAAGCATAAGAAAGGTAAACATAAGAAAGCTTGCAGCCACTTCTGATTTCGTTCTAAAATGCATATGGTGAACCATGGTGACAGGTGATCAGCCCATCTCGCATATACCAGGTAGTCCATCATGTTGGAACTATACTATCTCTTAGTCGATTTTTACGATATGCTCAGGGAGAAAAGTAGCTGGACACAATCTATGCTTTTTCTTTACTTTAAGAGCAGCAGAGAAGTAAGTGAAATTAAAATTATTATTAATTATACAGGCTGAATTTTTCAAGTAGGCGTGCATGGCCAAATCCTAAACTATGAGGAATAGTGGGAAGTACTCAAAAGGGTCTTGGATTTTTATGAAAACCAAAATTGCATCATTGAATTTTTGAAAAATAAATATTCCTAGAAACATACACTGTATTATTCGGCCATTCGATAGTGTCGCTAATAAGGAACGAACTCTGAGAAATAATAACATATGGCCCAATTTTGATGGAAATTAATTCCATCAAAATCGGGCCCGATACTCTTTTGACTACTTTTCCTCATAGTTTCGAATTGGCCATTCACGCCCATTCGAATAATTCACCCTGTATACAAATTAAATTATAAAATAAATCTGTACAAATTTTTAAAAACTTACATGCGTTAGCAGAAGCGTCAGCTTTCCTAATTGCTATAAACAAAATATACTCTTGTTAAAAAATTGATCAAAAAGTTTTATACGATTAACGAAATCAACATGACTAAAACAAACTCGGGCATACCTACTCGCAGTAGGTAGAGAAATGTAGTAGAAAGGAGAAACCTTACAAAAGTAGTTTCCAGAATGAACGAAGCCGGGTATATATCCAATTTAAATTAACTTAGCTAAACAAATATATTCTGTAATTAACTAATGGACATTTAATCCAATTTTACTTATATTTCGACTTTTAAAATCCGTAAATTTGACGTTTTGTTTTGATAAAAGTTGCCACCTTAAAACCAGTAGTGTTGTTTCAATTCAACTCGCATATTCAAACGCAGGGAATGAAATGAGGTATCTCAATTATTTTTAGACTTATTTTAGTATCATACTAATGAAATGCTTTCAAACAAGTTAAACGAAAATTAAACAATTCTGACTTAGTTCAGTTAGATTCGTTAAGAATTTAATAATTTTTCAATCATCACTCTTTCGATGAGATTTTCAATTCTCTCAGTGAGCTAATCTGCTAAGTTTCACATGACTGCTGTGAGCTGCTATGTCAAAACAGCTCACAAATTTAAAAATCGTCAATCTAATTAATGGTCAGAATATAATAGCAAAATTTAGAATTACGAATGATCAAATAGCATGCTAATTCTTATTATCTTATTTATTGCCTCAGTTGTTACTGTAGCCCAGTAGCCCTTACACTTATGATACTCAAGAACTTTAAACCAAGATCTTTTTTATTTTATTTTTTCTTGGTAAGTACAAATATTTAGAAAAAAAGTAAAAAAGATACTATGTTTAAAAAAAAACTGTTCATACCTGTGCATGATGGAAGCAATAATATATTTACTACAAAAACCAACAGCAGTAGTTTATTCATTGTAACTGCTTCCACAAAAGTGGTTAAAGTTTAAAGCCGTTTTGGCTATTTATAGTTAATATTGTTCTAGATACGTACAGTCAGCACCAGAAGACTTTTCCAGTATAATTTTGAAGTAGGTAATTTATTGTAAATCATAATAAGCAGGTAATCATAAGCAGGTAGTAAATCCTAAATTGAATTTAAATAATCCTTCACATTATTATGTAATACATACATACATATTATCACGGTCGGATCCCTAATGGGGTGGGTAGAGCTACAAGTAAACATAAGAAAACTTGCAGCCACTTCTGATTTAAAGTCCTAAGATGGATCTGGTGAACCATGGTGACAGGTGATCAGCCCATCGCCCATATAAGTGGTTCATCATTTTGGAGCAGATATTTCGACTTTTACGACATGCTCGGAGAGAGAAGCATCTGGACGCATTCTTTTTTTTCTGTACTCTCAGTCCAGCAGAGCAGTAATAACTAAGTAATAATGAATACTTATTTTATAAAAAAAGGAAAAATAAACAATATTTATTATTATTATAACTCATTACATTCGTTCTCTTTCTGAAAATGGAACAGTACCTATGGAAAAAAACGTAATAATATTGTATTCATTTGTTTATTACATTTCTTTTTAACACATCTTTTTTTTAATTCACTTGTATAGAAAAGTTTGACCAGAAATAATTAGATTTTATACGTTTGTTTATACTCGTAACTAAAACTTCACAAAAAAAAATATTATACTTTCTTACTTTGAATACTGGCTGTACTAATTAAAAATATATTCTATGTTTTAAAGATAAAGACTGTACCTATTGACACATAGTTAATGAATGCAAATAATTTAATGTCTAAAACATGCAGATAAAACTTTAAAGTATAAAAGTTAGGTAGTCAAAATAAGTTCTTCCATGATACTGACAGTAATAAACAAAGTGTTTTTTTTAACATAGGGACAGTATGGGGAAATCTGAAGTCAGAAGAGATAGCTACAAGAAAAGTGTCTTAGGAATCATTTGCTCTTTTTTATGAAAACAATTTTGGCATAGTAAATGTTTT